>OZ012737.1:217611795-218818461 GCA_963859935.3 Lathyrus sativus | reverse complement strand
CAACTTCCAAGCCAGTTTTGACCTAGAAGGATGTTTCTCCTCAAATTTTGGCCAACATGAAAGTTGTAGGTCTTGATCTTATATTTCCAAATTGTACTATAAGTCTTTCATCGGATTTGTGGAACTCAAGTTATGAGGTTTACAAGTCAGGGGTATTTTCGGAAAGTAAGATTACAGGTCATAAAATTATAGGTCCATTTCACCAACTTGCACACATCAAATGGAAATCTTTTCAACATGAAACTTGCTCCAAATGGGGATATTTGCATTACCAAATCATCTCTTGTCAAGGTAGGAGCTTGGATTGAAGAATTGGGTTTTGAATTTTTCATAAAGAAGGCTTGAAATGAGAAGTTGAGATTTTAAGGATTTTGAACTTTTTCAAGGCAAGTTTGTGCATTTTCTGAGTGCAAATAATAATTCAAAGACATTGCCATTTTCACATTGGAAATTTGGGGTCTCAAAATTGGCCATTTTCATGGTTTCTTCCTCTTGAAGTAACAACTTGGAAATCAACCATAGGATCAAAATAAAGCTTTAAATCTCATCCCTTTGATCAGCACAAGTGATTTGCAGTTGATTGGAATCAAAACCCAAGCTGGTGCAGTGGAAAATATGTGTATGGCAACTTGGAAAAAGTGTGAAAAGTAAATTTGTGAATTGGGCTGTATGGCTTGAATTGGAGCTCCATTTCTATCCAAACCTAACATATATAACACAAGGAAACATTCTAGACCTAACAGGCTCGTTTTTGTGGAGGTTTTGTAGAAATAGAAAGTTGAAAAGGAGAGAAAAATTTGAAATTTGTTTTCTGATCTATGCACATTTTCAAGCCAAATTGGGTGGATTAAGAGCTTCCTCAAGGCATTTGGAAGGATTCTGGTTGGTTTGCTCAGAGTTTCAGATTAAAACAAGACCCAGTGGAGGTGCTCCACTAGGTAAATTCGAAATCATTTTATCTCTCATTCTAAGTTATGATTCTTCACCATTTTTGCATTCTTGAGACATAGGAACAATGTAGATTGATAATGGATAAAACGAACTGGCATTGGTTGTGTTTGTTGGATGATGCTCATTTATGTTTGGATCTGGTTTGGCTCATTTATGCATGATTTTGTTCATTTGACACTTGATCTGTGATGTGTGTGAGCTCTAGATGATGTTAGGATAAAATTATTTGAGTTTTGATGAACTTTTGTTTTTGTGCACCAAGCTTGTTGTTCGCTTTTCTCTTTAATGGTAAGGAATTAATGAAAACCAATGGTAGATATGAGATCCTCGTTCCGAGGAGATGAATTTTGATCTAAGATACGTCCAAAACGGTGCAAAATTGACATAACTATGTTGTTGTAGTGAACCCGCAGCGGCCGGACTTAGGGAAGAAGATGACTGGAAAATCCAGTCTGGCCGGCCGCCTCTCCCTTGTCCAATCGGAGAAGAAGGCCCGTGTGTCAGCATATCACGCGTCCGATCGTGAGCTTTGTGTGTGGACGTCCATGATTACACCTCACCGTATTCCATTTTGACTTGTATGCATGGGAATATAACTCCAATTCATTAATTGATGTGTCTTGATGTAAGCCACGTGATGAGATTACTTGAGAATCAATCACACGTTTCACAATGCTTTCCACCGTATACCATAGTCAACTTAACTACATTGGATTGATCAGAATTTATTTGTTTTTTTCTCATTGGGCCTATACCGCGCGCTGCTTTCTACACCCCCCTGGGAGGGCCCATATGCGTTTTGCACTAGTAGAACTTGTTGTTTGCACCACTTAATTTTCATTTACTTGTTAATTTCTTTTATTTTTCTGTTTTGTGCTGTTTCCAATTTAATTCAAATAAAATAGATCCAATAGGTTAAAAATTCATCAAAAATAATTTTCACAAACCTTGAGATGTCTACTTTTTCTCAAAAATTTTATTTAAATTTTTTTACTTTATTTCAATTAAAAAATGAATTAAATATTGGAGCTGTTTTAATTGGATTAAATTGAGATCATTGCTTGTTTTTATTTTGTCTCTCTTTTCTTTTTGGTTCAATGAGTGAAAATTGATCCTCATGTTCATCATGAGTTGAGAGATTTTTGAGGACCATTTTGCCCCTGGTTGTTGACTTTTGGGTTGACTTTTGGGCCTTTTCCTTTTGCACTTGTTTCTTCCATTTCAAAGTGGTACATCCAAATGATTTAATTCTTTTTATGGTGTTTTGAAAGGATATTTATCTTGATTCCTTGGCCTCTATTTGTCAACATGTTTAGCTTGTTTGTGCATTTTATTTGGTAATTGTTGAGTTGTTTTCCTATTTTTGAGATACCTTGCAAGTTAGGTCATCCCATATGGAAGCTCACACAAGTACATGACCTAGTTTGGATTGGAAATAACCTTTGTGGATCCAATAAGCTCTCAACTCTTTTTGTTTCACATTCTAGACATGTTGAGCTTGCTGTAGGTTCATTTTTAGGTCAAAATTTTGTTCAATGCTTGTTGAATTGTGTGTTTCCTTTTGTGCTTCCAACTTGAACTCTTATGAGACACATGTTTGCTTCCTTCATGCTTTTGCTTGCATTTCTTTTTATCTTGCTTTGATATTGATTGTGAGATATCTTCTCCTCACCCTCCATTCTGTCCCATGACTTTGGAATACTACTTAAGGTTGCTTGGTCAGGAGGAACCTGAAGCTTGCCTAAAGTAATGAATCCATGAGGACTTTTTCTCATTGTTTTTGTTACTTGTTTTTTATGCATCTTCTTCTCCTCTTTCACTTGCATTTATTCATACTATGGCTTGAGGTTGAGATGAGCTTGTGTAGGCTCTAGCCCCACACATATTTCCTCCTTCACTTGCATTGCATCCTTGCCTTCCATGTTTGCATTTCATGTTTGCATTTTTGTGCATGTTTCTTTCTTCTTCCTTTGTCTGTTTCTTTCCTTAGGATTTCCATTCCACCTTGTTTAAGTTGGAGTATGATAGACATTAGGGTTCTAACCATGCATGATAACATTAGGTAGAGATTTCCCTTTTGTAATCCCGACTTTAGGTGCACCTTGCATGATAACTTTTAGGGTTTGGTCTAGTCCCCCTTAGTTGGTCTCTTTCTCTTCTCATCTTCAAACAACTTCAATCCACTTAATAAAGGATGACAATTGTTGCACGCTACGAGCCTTAAGCCATTTGGGAAATGATGATTGGGTGGTTACCTCTCAATTATCTAGAATGTTAGTGTATGTCCTTCGGACGATATACGAAGCATTCGCTCCTAGATCATAGTCTTTAGTGCAACATGAGTTGCAAACCAAATTCAAAACACTTCTTCCTTAAAAAACACAAAAACACTTCAAACCTTTTTATCCTTCAGGATCTTAATCGGAAAACCTTTCTCATAAACAAGAGTGTTGTTAACTTTCAGTCCTATCGCAAACGGTAATGCCTAAGTCTCCAATGGTCGAGCTGCATACACCAACTGCTGGAACTGTCTGTTAACCCTACTCGGGTAAAACGTTTGAACAACCTGTGTTCTCGTAAGCCCGAACTATGTTTGCTCTAATCTTTCGTACCAGACGAAAGTACGTAGGCACGAGACGTGATGTCTTGGCGAGCAACCTTTCCTCTTTCTTTATCCGTAGTTAGGAGAACTACGTTGACTCTGACTTTCCCATTGCACGAGGGAGTACATAGGCACAGAGCGGCGATGCTCTGCCGAGTCAGTTCTTTTTCTTTCTCTTTTGTCCATAAGCCTTTAGCGTAGATAGTTTACACACTCTTTTAGCTAGACAACACATGTGTGGATCTCGTCGAGTACGACGGACGTGAGGGGTGCTCATACCTTCCCCTTGCGTAACCGACTCCCGAACCTAGGACTTGGTTGCGATGACCTAGTCTTTTCCCATTTTCATCAGGTTTTTTCCGATCGTTTCCTTTCCCCTCTATGGGATAAATAACGATAGTTGGCGACTTTGTTAGTCATTGTCGGCCTCTTTTTTCGTAGTAGCGACAACTGGAGACTCTGCTGGGGACAAGAATATCCCCTATGCAAGTCAAGCCTAGCGCTTGTGTGTTTTCTTTTTGGGTGTGTGTATATATGTGCTTTATCTTTATTTACTTCCGCATTTTACTTTCCGCATCATGTATCATTCCTGCTGTGCTGTGGGGAGGGAAGTTCCATTGAGTGATAAGCTGGACCTGGGCTTGATTACAAAATTAGTATTAGAAGAGAAAAGTAGTGGTGAACCTGTATGTTAGGCATGCACCAGTTCCCACGAAATTTGCACTCAGACGAGATTCTCTTTAATGTCTTTCTTTCCGTCCCAGTGGGCCGTTGAGAGAATTTCAGATTTGAGGGTTGTCGACTCTGGGGACCGATCATTTGGGATTCAGCTAAGTGAGGCCTCTTCAAGAGATGATGATGCTAAACCAGAAATGGTGAATGTATCATCGTTTCTTGAAAGTCTGTGACGCTGATGAACGCATAGGATGCCAAACCTTGTCAGTGGATAGGTCCATACCTGTGAGTGGGTGGGTTATGAAGGAAACTTTGACCTCCAGACTACCCAGTTCTTGACAGTGTAAACTTGTGTTCATGGTACAAAGGGGTTCTTATGTCAGTGATTTGTCGATACTAAGGCGAAGCGCTGGTTCTTCTCAACCGATAACACAGCAGTCCTGATCCCCTGTTTGCATTTGCATGTTGTTGCACCCTAAAATTTGCCCAACCTTATTCACTTGGTTTATGTTTCAATATTATTAGCATTTGCATATAGAGTCATGTACATAGCCGAACCATCTGCATAGCATAAGCATAGCAAGTCATCCAACAGGGGACCAAGCATTATTCTCATCTCTATGAGCCTATCAAGAGGTTATTATTCTAATTCAATCTCATTCAAGTCATCAGAAAGAATTTGAAAGCTGAGAAGTCAATGGATCAAGCAGGGCTTCTAGCTCCTATCTGAGGGTGTCTGAGGATCAACAAGTAAGTTGTGAGCTGTGGATGGAGCATGGAGAGTATCTAGGCATCTTGGAAGACTTAGAAAGTCATTTGGAGAAGGAGACAAGTCATTGGTGTAGTCACAAGTATTGCAGTTGAAGACAGTCAACTAGGGTTTCATCTGGGGTCAACTCTAGGTCAACTCTAAGTCAACTGACGGATTGAAAGACATTAAGGGCTATTGGAAAGATGGGGGGTTCATCATTTGACATGTAGAGAAGGATGTGATTTTATGTCAAGAAGAATTCAAGAGAAATCAAGGAGAAGAGGAGTTTCTATATTAGGGTTTCTGTGTAAAATCCCCTAGTTTAGGTCAAATTTCCAGGCAAGATAAGTCAAAATGAAAGCTTCAAATGGTTCCTTGGCCAACATGAAACTTGTAGAGGATCTCAAGAACTTTAATTTGAGTGGTGGAAGACATCAAGGAGATTTATAGAACTCAAGTTATGGTCCTTGCAAGTTACAGGTCATCTGAGGTATCTGAAATTTTGTCTGTGAAAGTGACTTGACTTCCAAGCAATTTTTACCCCTCAAGGAGATTTCAAATAAATTTCTGGTCAACATAAGAGTTGTTCCTCATTGTCTTAGCTTTCTAGAATGGTATAGTATGCCTTCATATGATATGTGGAACTCTACTTATGGTCTTGGCAAGCAAAGGGTATTTTGGTCATTTGAGAATTACAGGTCATTTCAAGCCTATGCCCAAAACTCATACAAGGAAGCTTAAAATGGAAAACTTTACAACATCAAACTTGTTCCAAATGACATTTTGAGTCTAGAAAAGTGACCATGAGAGATTGGAAAGATTCATAGCACAAGGTTTCAAAATTGTTGGATTTAATGAATAAAAATGACCTAAAAAATGAGATTTTTCATATTTTGGCCAAATGGGGCAAAGTTATAGGTCATTTTGAATGGAAAAATCATTTTGAGAACATTGGCTAAAGTGGAATTTTGAGGTTAGTTCACATTTTGGGAGTTATTCAAGGTTACTTGTAATGGAAGATACATAAGCCAAATCCAAAGGAAAAAGTGCAAGGGAAGTTTCTCCAAGTTTCTAGGAGGTTCTATTCTCACCTATATATTGATATGAGAAGGTTCATGCCATGGTTGGTGAATCAGTGTGATCAAAACACAAGCTATACACAATTCTTCCATTTTTGCAAAATCAATTCAAACTCCATCAAATCTTCACCAATTTCCATTTTTCTTGATTTGATCATCATCAATATCTTCCATAGATCACATTCACATCAGAATTTGGTAGAATTGGGGAAGAAATCGTGTTGTTCAAGTTAATCATCCAAGAAGCAAGAACTTTTCAATCACAAGATCCAAGAGATTTGAGCCAGAATCTTTGCATACAAAATCAAGATTTGAGTGTGTGGATCAGTTTCCAATCATTGCAAGCATCAGATCCAAGAGGTTCCATAGCTGTTTCCACCATTTTGCACCAGGTTAGTTCCTCTTCGAATTGACTGAATTAGGTAGAATCATAGTGAATCATTAGGTTAGAACGGTTAGGCATAGTTAGGTGATTGATTTTGGTGAGTTTGGAGAGGTTTAATGGAGGTTATCAATGGTGCACTAATTCTGTTAGAGCTTAGAACATCAAGGATATGGCCTTATAATCTTGGCTCAATAGTTCAGAATACTCAGCATAAGATGTAGATCATGATAGGGTAAAGATTGGAGAGAATTGAGATGGTTGATGACAGGTGATAATGATGGATTCAGAATGTTACACCTATCAGGTTTGCTTCTTGAGTGAGTTTCAGAAGGAGATAATGGTATGGTTGTGTAGAGGGGAAGAAGTAGGTCACTTTTGGTCTTTGAATCGTGTGAATTCATGGAGAATTGAGGGAGAACCAAGCTGTGGAAGGTGCGTGCATGGAGGGAGATTTCTGAAACCCTAGGGTTTCTAAGGTTGAAGACGAAGTGAGAGCCACACGATTTGGCGTTTGACCTTGACTGGGGATGTAATCTGATGGCTGTGATTTAAACTGAAAAACGGAGGGAGATTCAGGGGTGCTACGCACCGTTTCATTTAATCCTATCTGATGGGCTCAAACATTGCTTGCTTTTCACACCCCTATCCTCAGGCCCAAACCAATAATGAACTGAATACCTTGCTATATACACCGTTTCCATATTTTTAATTTTTTATCATGTTTTCTGTTTGACTGGGCCCAGACGCGCTTGCTATGCGCGCCCCCCAGTCTGGGCCCATCCTTTATTTTCAACTGAATCAACTTACTCCCTGCACCCCATTTCCAATTAACTCATTTAATTTATTTCATTTTATTTTGATTCTTCAAAAAAATCATAAAAAATAGAAATATGCATGATTTTAATTGATTCTTTTTGCATATTATTCATAATTTTGTCAAGAAAAATATCACATAAAAAAAATTAATAATTCATTTCATTTTCTTATTTTTGGCATATTTTCCTTTTAATTAGGTGTAAATAATATTTTGGTTAGTACATGAATTTGTTAATTGTTGTTCTAATAGTTTCTTTAATATTTTTCACCCATTCTTTTTAGGTTGATTAGTAGATAAGATTAAATTGTACATACATTTTAGTTCATATTTTTAGGACTTAGTTTTAGGTGATTAGTTTAGGTGTGAATAACATGAACAAAATTAGGGTTTAAGTGATGACTTAGGAGAATTGAATCATTTCCCTTAAGACTTAGAGATTGAATATGTTAGATATGGGACTATAGGGACTATGGGTAGTTATTAGATCCCTTAGAAATCACTAGGATTCCCCTACTGCTATTGGTATATTACTGTCTATATTTGATTGATTGGTGTGGTGTGCCCTCTGGGGATTATTGTTTGTCTGTATGGGTATTGGGATTGCTTGGGGATTGGGAGAGCTGAAGACTTGTGATTATGAAGCCATTGGAGATCCAGAGCTTGAAGACCAACTTCCAGAGTTGATGAGGAGATTCCTGCTAGCAGCTGTTGAGGAGATTAGGGTTTAGGAGCTAGGCAGAGCTCTAGATTAGAAAGCTTGATTCTCAAACATGGAAGGCCTTGACTGCCTCCATTCCTCTCTGTGATGCAGAGTCTCTCTAAGAAACTCACCCCCTTCCTTTGGAAGGCTTGGTGCTAATGTCTAAGGGATAGAACTCTTGAGAGAAAATATCTTATGTGTTAGTAGCAGTTGGTTTGCCACCCTTGGTGGTCAGCTAAGTGCTTAACACCTAATTCACTCTTGTGATTGATCCCTCAGCTTGGGGGATAGGACTTGAAGAAAAGCCATTGTAGACTGAAGGTTGATGACAAAGACTTTGCTTGAAGACTGTGGAGATGGAGATTGATGCTTGCTGAAGCTTGAAGATAGGTGTTGATGCAGAGCTGTTGTGGCTGTTTATTTTTGCTGTATTTCATTTCTGATGTATTGATTGGTTTTCTGGACTGTATTGTTTGTTGTTTAACCTGTTGGGTTGAAAGTGAATCCTGTTCACTCTTGCCTATTGTTTTCTAGGTTCGAGGTTGAGTGGGACTCCCTTGCCTCGCTTGTATTGCTGCATCCATGCATTTTACCGCTTTACTGTATATATCTGATATTGTTTCTGTTTCCGTCTATTCCCTTAGGATCTCTGTTTCTCTCTGTGCAAGAGAGGAGCATGATAGACACTAGGCCTTAACCCATGCATGATAACATTAGGTTAGTTTGATTCCCTTCGCAACCGTAGGTTAGAGTTCTGTCTCTTCTTCCTCAAAACAAACAGAAAAACACAATAAAATTTCAAACACAATAAAAGAAACTTCTTCCGTAAAAGAATGTAAACTCATCAAGACGTCATTTTTGTCCGCTTGGACTGCTAATCAGAAAAACCTTTTTCAGAAGGAATAAAATCAACCAAGACAGACTTGTGTCGTACGTGGCCCGAACTACGTTTGCTCTGATCTTTCATGCTGTATGAAAGTACGTAGGCATAGGATGCGATATCCTAGCGAGCAACCTTCCCCTCCTTTCCCGTAGGTAGGCGAACTACGTTGACTCTGATTTCTCGTTCCGGACGGGAATACGTAGGCATAAAGTGCGATACTTTGCCGAGTCATTTTATTTTCATTTTATTTTCTTTTAACCCTTGACCTTTAGCGTAGATAGAATAACAATCCATACCCGAAAACAAGCGTGGATCCCGTCGAGTACGACGGACGTGAGGGGTGCTAATATCTTCCCCTTGCGTAACCGACTCCCGAATCCAGGTTTTGGTTGCGACGACCATACCTTTCCCGTGTTGTGCGAGGTTTACTCTGAGCGTTTCCTTTCCTTCCCGTGGGATAAATAACGCACGGTGGAGACTCTTCTGTTCAGCCGGCGCCGATTTTCGCAGTAGCGACAGCTGACGACTCTGCTGGGGATCCAACGTCCCCTGGCTGCTAAGGACTGCGATGGTTCTTATGCATTTGGGATCCAACGTCCCTTAAGAGAGTCAATCCTAACGCGTGTTTTCCCGTCGAGGATTTTGTATGGATTTATATTTCTGACCTTTATTTTCAGTATTATATATTGATTATTATTGCTGTATTGGGGTGTGACGGGTGTTCTGATATTGAGTGAGAAGCCGGACCTGGGCTTGAGTGCACCTTAGACTTAGAGTAGAGATTAGTGGGCGCGCACGTGCTTTGCATGTCCTAGTGTCCCGCGAAATCTACACTCAGACGAGGTTCTTCTGGTTGGCCTCTTGTCCCGCCCTTTGGGTGGCTCGGGTTGCTGGTTAGTTGGATTGTCGACTCTGGGGACCGATCATTTGGAAGTTGGCTAAGTGAGGCCTCTTCAGGATTTGATGATGCCACTCCTTCTGGGAATCGTATCATCCACCCTGAAAGTCTGTGACGCCGACGACCGCATAGGATGCCATACCTTTGTCAGTTACTAGGACATCCACCTGTGAGAGGGTTTGGGGTTATGCAGGTAACTAGACCTTCAGATACCGGTTATTTCTTGATCAGAGATCCTGGGTCTTTATGGAGAGTTATGAGGTCTGTCAGAGACCATTTGGAGATGTGTTATGAGGTCAGCCAGAGACCATTTGGAGATGTGTTATGAGGTCTGTCAGAGACCAGTTGGAGGGTTCTAAGGTCTGTCAGAGACCTATTGGAGTTATGATTTGAGGTCTATCAGAGACCAGTCAGAGTTATGCTGTGGGTCTGTCAGAGACCATTGTTGGAGCTTTGTTTTAGGTCTATCTGAGACCAGGGTGTGAGGACTTCTAGAGAGTCTATCTGAGACTTCTTGATATGGTTCAGGCTATTCAGCTACGGCATTTGGTCCCTGTTGCATGTCACTTGCATTGCATTGTTTGCATACTCATCATCATTGCATCCTACTAACGTGTGTCTGTGCTGCAGGTGCATTTGCATTCCCCCGGTTCTAGTGTCTGGACTTCTGAGTATTGATCATGGCTGGTTTGAGGATGACCGTTGCGTATAAGCTACCTATCCCCGATATTACTCCACTCCTGGGTCTGATTTCTCTTGCAGATGAGGATGTCCGTAGAAGCTTCAGGCAGAGTTATGGACGGCTGTTGAGTTTAGTTCGCAGGTCTACTGATGATGAATTGAATGGGCTGTACACCTTAATGCAGTTCTATGACCCGGCTTTGAGATGTTTCACGTTTTCGGACTTTATCTTGGGGCCTACCATAGAGGAGTATGTAGAGTTTACTGAGCTGCCAGTTCAGAATGCAGTTCCTTTTATTCACTCAGCCGCTGAGCCCAATTTGGAGGATTTAGCCAAGGCCCTGCATATGAATGCTTCTGAGTTATTGATGACTGCGTGGCGAGGGGTTCCGGGTTTTTCTCTTCAGTTCCTGGTTGGTAAGGCTCAAGAGTACGCCAAGAATGGGTGTTGGGTGGTCTTCAACGCTATTTTGGCCCTCTGCATTTATGGGATAGTGTTGTTTCCTAACTTCCCAAACTTCGTGGATATGGATGCATTTCATCTATTTGCTGCTGGTAACCCAGTACCAACGCTGATCGGGGACTTTTACCATTCGATGCACTACAGGAATGAAAACAGGAGAGGCAAGAACGTCTCTTGTTGCGTACCGTTGCTGTATATGTGGTTCAAGAGCCATCTTCCCTCGAGGGGACCTTTCGTGGATAATGCAATCACGCCCGACTGGCCAGAGCATATGATGAGGTTAACTTCTGAAGACATTGAATGGTTTGATCGAGATCTGCTGGGATCTGAGCTTATCTTCAGTTGTTCTGGGTACCCTAATGTCCCGCTGATAGGAAGAAAAGGGTGTATCAACTACAACCCATCATTGTTGGTCCGTCAGTTCGGATATGTGCTGAAGAACCCGCCAAAGGAGGAAGAAGTACAGGAATCTCTGTACTTCACCGGGGACTTGAAGGGGGAGTTATTGGCCAAGCTGCAGCATGCCTGGACGCGTATTAACCGAAGAGGGAAGCCTTTGTTAGGGAAGAGTGACTGTCAGGCCTATGCACCTTACAGAGTCTGGATTCAGGAGAGAGCAAGTCAGTTGCGGATGCCGTTTCCAGATGCGCCAGCCCTTGTTCCTATTCCGGTAGCCGAGCCAACTACTGTTTCTAGGGATGCCTACGAGCAAGTTGTGAAAGAAAAAGAAGCCTTGATAAAGATCAACGAAGGGTTAGAGCAAGAGTTAGCCCAGATACGCAGTGAGAAAAACAAGGTCGTGCATGCTTTCCAACAGCAGATTGAGCTAGTGAACAAACTAGGGGCTGAATTGGCTGAAGAGAAGAGGAAGCGCGAACGTCTGGGGCAAGAGTTCAGAAGCTCCCATGACATGCTGGAATCCAAAAAGAAGGCGCTCGACGCAGCACACCGAGAGATCTCTTCTTGCAATAAGACTTGGAATGCTACGCTCACCAACAATAAGAAGAGGGAGGATAAGTTGAAGCAGCAAATTTCCGACCTCGAAGAGCAGTTGAAGTCCAGCATCAAGAAGTGTGAAGAAGAAGTGATGACCCAGTATAGTCTTCAGAATGCACTGAACAAGGCCATCAAGGGCAGAGATGAAGTTGTGTCTCAGAAGCGTAAACTAGAGGATCGCTTCGGAGAGGGGGCATGGGAGGAAACTGCTGAAGACTTGCGACGTGTTCTCAAGAGAAGAAACCAACTTGTTGAAGGGCTACTTGCTCGACCAAGTCATCCGGAGACCAAGAAGTTGCTAGAAGAGTACCAGACTTATGGGAGTGTTTGATCATTTCATGTAGTAACTTGTATGCTTTATTTGCATAGTGCTGACCATCACCAGGATTGTTGGTTGAGGTCATGCCTTCTTATTATACTCTCAGTGGTATTGTATTCTTGGCTTATTGGTTTCTCCGCAATATATGAGGCTTTCTGTGATTCAGCTCCGGTCTTTATATTGTTAGCACTGTCACTGCACCGGCACCTTCACACTAGAATCGGGGAATGAATTTCCCTAATGCACAGACACACATTGCATTGCATTCATATTCATATTGCATTACAGGTAATCTTTGGATGGTGTCTTATTTCCTGCTCTGTATCAGGTACTTTCCAGGATTGCAGATCAGCACCCGCATCGCTATTCCACTCGCACCAACTGTCGAAGAATCATGGATCAAATGCAGAACGAGATGCAAGATGTGCGCGAGAAGCTAGCTCTCTTTATGCAGACCATGGAAGCTATTGCAAAAGGTCAGGAGAATTTGCAAGCCATGGTGCAGCCTCTGTTGGTCAGAAACGCCGGTCACGGTAATGAGGATCACCAGTCTGTGCGAGTCGATATTGTTCATGGAGATGGCACTCCCACGCCAGTGGCTCCACCTGTAGTCAATATACCTGCTGCTAATGTCAACAACGCTACCGCTGCTGTGAACGGTAACGTCGGAGCTGGGAACGAGACTGCTGTCCATAACGTTGGGCTTGGTGATGTCAACTTGGGTGATAATATGGGAGGCAACGGCTTCGGCAATGCTGGATTCGGGTTCAACGATCAGGGATTCGATAACGCTGGGAAATATGGTTTCAATGCTCACGGCTTTGGGCAAGATGGTTATGGTGTGGCCAATCAGGGTTACGGAGGTTTCGGAAATGGAAACGGCGTTGGGTTAATGGCTTTTGGGCCTGCTGGAGGTGTTCAGGGATACGGCAACAGAGGCCGAGGCCCGGTGATGAATCAGATTAGAGCTGGCCGCAATAATGAATATGATGGGTATGGAGCTGGGAATGGTATGTGGCAAGAGGATCAGCAGGAGGACGCTTTCTCCGGCGGAGGCTTTGAAGGGCCGATGGATAACTCCCAGAAGATCAGAATGCTAGAAGAGCAGATGAGGGGGGTCCTGAACCAAAGTGCTGTGGGCTTGGACATGGCAACAATGGGTCTGGTACCTGGCTTGAGGGTGCCAATCAAATTCAAGGCTCCTACGTTTGATAAGTATAAAGGGGACACATGTCCGAAAGTGCACGTGCGGGCTTATTACAGAAAGATGTCTGCGTACTCAACTGATGAAAGAATGCTAATGCATTTCTTTCAAGATAGTTTGTCAGGCCCTTCCTTAGAGTGGTACATGGGGTTGGAGCCAACTAATATCAAGACATGGAAGCAATTGGCAGAGGCATTTGTAGCTCACTACAAGTATAATAGCGACTTGGCGCCCAATCGGGTCCAATTGACAGGGTTGTCTCAGAAGAAGGGTGAGAGTTTTAAAGAGTACGCGCAAAGGTGGCGCGATATGGCTGCTAGGGTCCGTCCTCCTTTAGAAGACAAGGAAATGAACGACATGTTCATCGGCACGTTCACATGCATGTTTTATGACAAGTTGTTTCACACATCTTTGGCTAGTTTCTCAGATTTGATTCTGATGGGAGAAAAGATTGAAAATAACATTAAGCAAGGCAGGTTCCAGGCTGAAGAATCAACTGCATCTGGCAGTAATAGAAAGGCTTTTGGTGGGCGCCATCAGGGCGAGGCCAGCGCAGTATTTGGAGGCCGAGGCAGGGGACGAAACCAATATCATCAGCCGCAGCAGGTGGCGAGTGTTACTATTCCATTTCAACAACAACCGTTTCAGCAGCAGCCAGTGTAACAACAACAGCAGCAGCAGCAGCAGCCACAGCAGGGGGCACAACAGGATCAGCGAAGATTCCAGGGTGGTAAACCAAGAAGAGTGTTTGAGAAGCCTCCCTCAACGTATGCTGATTTGTTGCAGACATTGTTGGGTTTGAACCTGGTAGAGAAGAGAACTCTGGCACCTATAACGGGAACTCCTCCGTATGGTTATGATGCAAGCAGGCACTGTGAGTTTCACTCTGGGGCTCTGGGCCACGATGTAGAGGGTTGCCATGCTTTTAAGCATGTTGTGCAGGATCTTTTGGATAATAAGGCTATCAACTTCGGAACGGCGGGTCCGAATATAGTGCAGAAGCCCATGCCTAATCATGGGACAAACGCCATTCTGACTGAGGAAGGGTTGAATCTGATTATGAATGTCGACGATTTAAAGACGCCGCTGAGCGAGATAAAAAAGTAGATTGTTGCAAGGGGGTGTTTATCCAGGATGTGACGAGTATTACTTAGAATGCTGGACCCTAGCTAGGGGGTGTGATGATTTGAAGAAAGGCATTCAGGCTTTAATTGATGGAGGCACATTGCAATTTGACCGAGCAGCAATTGAAGAGCCTGCAGGGGCAGTAGCAGATGATCAGAGTGATGTGGCCACTGTAACGATTCCTCGAAAGACAATCACTATTGCAGCACCGGTCCAGCGACCACCGATCACCATAACTAAGGTCGGACCAATCCCGTACGAGAACACAAAAGCAGTCCCATGGTCATATGGGTTGGAGGTGTATTGTGACGGGATAAAGATTGATGTTAATAAGCAGCCAGCCGAGACTGTAGACAATGTTGTTGGGTCGGGAGGTATGACAAGGAGTGGTAGGATCTTCATATCGCCTGAGGTGGAGGCCGAAAGACTAGCAAAAGGAAAAGGGAAGATGGTTGAGAATGTCCCAGTGCAAGCAAGCGATAAAACATCAGCATCGAAAGATGTAGAAGAGTTCATGCGCTTGATTCGAAAAAGTGATTATAAGATTGTGGAGCATTTGCAACAGACGCCCTCCAAGATATCTATCTTGTCGTTACTACTATGTTCTAAAGCTCACAGAAATGCTTTGTTGAAAGTCCTGGATACTTCCTTTGTACCCCAAGACGTCTCCGTGAATCAGCTGGAAGGAGTGTTGGCACATGTGAATGCAGGCCACAGCTTGGGCTTTACCGACTTCGATTTGACCCCTAAAGGGAGAGATCATAATATGGCGCTGCACATATCTGTCGAGTGTAGAGGATCAGTAATGTCGCATGTGTTGGTCGACACCGGATCGTCTTTGAATGTGATGCCCAAGAAAGCGATGATGAAGCTAGATGTCAGAGGAATCCTGTGCACGCCCAGTGACTTGGTAGTCAGAGCGTTTGATGGCACGCGAAGAACAGTCTTTGGATCGATAACATTGCCTCTACAGGTGGGGCCAGAGGTGTTTGCAACTGAGTTTTATATCATGGACATCTAGCCCGCATATAGCTGCCTGCTCGGACGACCCTGGATTCATGGGGCTGGAGCTGTCACGTCTACCCTGCATCAGAAGTTGAAATATATGGTCGGAGACAGCGTAGTCACCGTATGCGGAGAAGAAGACATCCTGGTCAGCCATCTGTCGTCATTTAAATATGTGGAGGTCGACGGAGAGATCCACGAAACACCCTGCCAGGCATTTGAGGGGTTGCGTATCAAGGACAAAGGTCCCGGGCCGAGCAAAGTGTCAGAGATAGCCGTCTCGTCGTATAAAGAAGCTCAAGCTCTAGTGGAGGCAGGAGAAGCAAAGGGCTGGGGCAAAGTGCTGGATATTCCTGTAAAGATGGACCGGTTCGGGCTGGGATACCAACCGTCGTCGTCAGCACCTGCTGTGGGGACACCCCGTTTCAGAGGGCCAATAACCATCTCTGCCAGTGGAGTATGTCATGAAACCATCAATGCTGCTTCGGAGTCTGACGAAGGAGACAGTGACTGTGATATGGATGCCTGGATTCAGCCAAGCACGCCAGGACAGGGACTGTGCAACTGGTCTATTCAGGAGCTTGTTCCTGTGACTCTTAAACAGTAATGCTTTGCTTTATTAATTGTTGAATAATCTGATGTCTTGCCCGGGGCATTGTGATTTGCTCAGGGCTGTGTTGTTATGAACATTGCGTGTTAATCATTAAATAAATGGCGTTTTTTCATGTGCAAATACTGTAATCTTTGTCTTTCTTGTTTTGTATTTTTCAATAAAACGGCAACGTGGTTATTCGCTTTATACGCATTTTGAAGCACTTAACCATTCCTTTTGCAGGATAACATTTTCAGATGACATCCTTGAACCACCTATGACTCGTCCCGACTTTGAGCACCCGGTATTTCAGGCCGAAGAAGAGGTTGTCGAAGATAGTGACGTTCCTGAAGAATTGTCTTGGTTGGTGAAACAAGAAGAAAGAGTCATTCTGCCTCACGAAGAGGTCATCGAGATTATCAACTTGGGGTCGGAAGGGGTTGAGAAGAACATTCGTATCGGAGCCGCACTGCAGGGCGATATCAAGCGAAGACTGGTTGAAATGCTCCGAGAGTATAATGATGTATTCGCTTGGTCGTATGAAGATATGCCAGGGCTCGATACAGATATGGTTGTGCACCGTCTGCCACTGAAAGAAGAATGCCCGCCGGTCAAACAAAAGCTTCGCAGAACTCGACCAGATATGGCAGTAAAGATCAAAGAGGAAGTTCAAAAACAGTGGGACGCTGGTTTCCTGGCTGTGACAAAATATCCCTCATGGGTTGCTAACATCGTGCCAGTGCCAAAGAAAGACGGCAAGGTTCGAATGTGCGTGGATTATAGAGATTTGAATAAAGCAAGCCCAAAAGACGATTTTCCACTTCCTCATATCGTTGTGCTAGTTGATAACACTGCTCAATACTCCGTATTCTCCTTCATGGATGGCTTTTCAGGCTATAATCAGATTAAAATGGCGCCAGAGGATATGGAGAAGACCACTTTCATAACACCTTGGGGAACATTTTGCTACAAAGTGATGCCCTTTGGTTTGAAAAATGCTGGGGGTAACATATCAGCGTGCGATGACGACTCTTTTCCATGATATGATGCATAAAGAGATCGAAGTTTATGTTGACGATATGATTGCCAAATCCCAGACGGAGGAAGAGCATCTAGTGAATCTGTTGAAGTTATTTAAAAGGCTTAGGAAGTTCAGACTAAGACTGAACCCTAACAAATGCACCTTCGGGGTGAGATCGGGTAAACTGTTGGGGTTTATCGTAAGTGAAAGAGGAATAGAGGTCGATCCTGCTAAAATAAAAGCGATTCAAGAAATGCCGACGCCTAAAACAGAGAAAGAGGTGCGCGGGTTTTTATGGAGGTTGAACTACATCGCCCGGTTCATATCTCACCTAACTGCTACGTGTGAACCATTATTCAAGCTGTTGAAGAAAGATCAAGCTGTAACGTGGAATGAAAATTGTCAAAAGGCATTCGATAAAATAAAGCAGTATTTGCAGGAGCCTCCTATTTTGATACCCCCAGTGGCAGGGAGACCCTTGATTATGTATTTGACAGTTCTTGAGGGAAGCATGGGTTGTGTTCTCGGTCAGCACGACGAGACAAGAAGAAAAGAGCATGCAATTTATTACTTGAGTAAGAAATTTACAGATTGTGAGTCTCGATACTCAATGCTTGAGAAAACTTGTTGCGCACTAGCCTGGGCCGCCAAGCGTTTGAGGCAATACATGTTGAATCATACAACCATGCTCATCTCGAAGATGGATCCTATCAAATATGTATTCGAAAAGCAGGCGTTGTCAGGGAGAATTGCCCGTTGGCAGATGGTCTTGACTGAATATGACATTCAATACGTCTCGCAAAAGGCTATAAAGGGGAGTGTGCTGTCTGAGTATCTGGCAGAGCAGCCTATTGAAGATTACCAATCGATGAGGTTTGATTTTCCTGACGAGGATATCATGTACCTAAAGATGAAAGATTGTGAGGAGCTGTTGCCAGACGAAGGACCAGAGTTGGGTTCCAAGTGGAAGATGATATTTGACGGAGCTGTGAATGCTTACGGTAGCGGAATAGGGGCAATCATCACTACGCCACACGGGTCGCACATCCCGTTTACTGCCCGATTGACCTTTGCCGTTACCAACAATGAGGCCGAATACGAAGCTTGTATAATGGGGCTTGAAGAAGCCATTGATTTGCGAATCAAGAATTTAGATGTATACGGAGACTCAGCTCTGGTGGTGAATCAAATAAAAGGGGAATGGGAGACACGTCAGCCCAATTTGATACATTACATGAACTATGCAAGGAGATTGTTGCCTTTCTTCGACAAGGTTGAATTGCATCACGTACCGCGGGCAGAGAATCAAATGGCTGACGCTCTCGCCACTTTGTTTTCCATGTACAAAGTCAACTTCTGGAACGAGGCTCCCAGGATCATTATTTCTCGGCTTGACAGGCCTGCCTTTGTGTTTGCTATTGACGAGGCATCTGATGACAAACCGTGGTATTTTGATATCCTTAAGTTTCTGAAGAATAAAGAGTATCCGGCTGGGGCATCCAGTCAAGATCAGAAGACTCTCAGGAGATTAGCGGGTAATTTCTATTTGAATCCGGATGGCGTCTTATACAGAAGAAACCACGACTTGGTGCTATTGCGTTGTGTAGACGAAAGAGAGGCAAAGCTGCTCATGGAGGAAATACACGAAGGTACCTTTGGTACGCATGTTGGTGGGTATGCTATGACGAGAAAGCTGCTGCGGGCAGGTTATTTTTGGCTGACTATGGAAACTGATTGTTTCAAGTTTGCGAGGAAGTGCCACAAGTGCCAAATATATGCTGATAAGATCCATGTGCCTCCGAGTCCTCTGAATGTGATGTCATCGCCATGGCCATTCTCGATGTGGGGAATCGATATGATTAGAAAGATCGAGCCGACAGCTTCTAATGGGCATCGGTTCATTCTAGTAGCGATCGATTATTTCACCAAGTGGGTGGAAGCGCCGTCGTACGCAAATGTAACGAAGCAAGTGGTGGCTAGATTCATCAAGAGAGATATCATTTTCCGATATGGGATCCCCGAGCGGATAATCACGGACAACGGTTCAAACCTGAACAACAAAATGATGAAGGAGCTCTGTCAGAATTTCAAGATCGAGCATCACAACTCCTCCCCTTACCGACCCAAGATGAATGGCGCTGTCGAGGCAGCCAATAAGAATATCAAGAAGATCGTGCAGAAGATGGTGGTGACCTATAAGGATTGGCACGAGATGCTACCTTTCGCTTTGCACGGTTATCGTACGAAGGTACGCACATCAACCGGGGCAACCCCGTTCTCGTTGGTATACGGAATGGAAGCGGTATTACCATTGGAAGTTGAGATCCCTTCTCTGAGGGTGTTGCGAGACGAGGCAGAATGGGTGAAAGACAGGTTGAACCAATTGAGTTTGATGGATGAGAAGAGGCTAGCTTCTCTAGCATACGGTCGTTTGTATCAAAGCCGAATGAAGAAAGCATATGATAAGAAGATACATCCGCGAAGCTTTCAGACGGGCGACCTTGTGCTGAAGAGGATTCTCCCGCCGCAGGCAGATCACAGGGGCAAGTGGACCCCCAACTACGAAGGGCCATACGTTGTCAGGAAAGTCTTTTCAGGAGGGGCGTTATTGTTGTCCACCATAGACGGTGAAGACTTTACGTCGCCTGTGAATTCGGACGCAGTTAAAAAATACTTTGCTTAAAATAGACCCGCTGGACAGAAAAAAGAGAGTCCAGGCAAAAATGGGGCATCCTGGCGAACCAAAAACAGAATGAAAGGTTCGGGCAAAAGTTAGGGATAAAATTGAAAAATGTACACCCACGAAGTTGAAAACCTACACTGGGCGGCTTCGGCAAAAAAGGGTATCCCGGTGAACTGAAAACCCGTAAAGGGCGGTTCACGCAAAAGTTAGGGATTTGAAAAGCAAATGACTGCGGTCCGAATTTGACATTACAGTGAGCATCAGTGCGGGAGAATATACTTGGGGGGGGTCGATTATCAGGTACAACCTCTTCGGAAGTGTGAATACCAGGGAAGCATTAGAGTCGGGCGAGTCATAGGAGGATCAGTTTGTGGTGTTCGTCTGCATCCCGTTGCCGACATGTGTACAAAATTTAATTTGTCAAAATATTTATGCTTCTTGTGCATACTTGTGTATTTGCTTTGCGTAGCTTCCTCTTTTCAGGAGTTGCATCCCATGTACAAAAACTTCCGCCCCTTCAGGGGCCCAATCAATAAAAATTGTTATTCAGTACTTGATGCTGGTTCTTTACTGTTTTGTGCATGATAAAGCGCCTGAGTTTACTGAAACTAGCACGTGTATAACATCACTGGCCCTTGCCAACAATTGCTAAAGCTTTGAGTTAACTGAAAATAACGTCACTAACCTGAATCGATTTGGTTGTATAGGCTTGTTCTGTCTTGTTTGGGTTGTTGCAGGTTTCATAGCCGCACGAGGAAGACGATCAAAAGACTGCAGTAATAAAAAACTTGATCCCCACACAGGTCATGCATGTGCTTCCCGAAGAAGGATCGAATTCCCTAGCTGGTCGTAGCTTATCCAAAGGACATGCTCCAGCAAAGTCATTTATCCTCAGCAGAGTTTGGCGATTCCTAGATCGAAGGCTGTATTCAGACAGTGCATCTCAAGCAGAATGGTTTAGCCGCAGAAGATTAGTGTTTGTGAGCTGTGTTCAGGAAGTTTACCTTTCCCCGCAGGGTCATTTACTCTCCCCCAGCGGAGTCAGTTAATTTTCCCCAAGAGAATCATCCCATCCCCAGCGAAGCTCTCTTCGCAAGTGTTTTCATTCCTTCTAGTGGACCTCGAAGATCAAGACTCTCCCCGACAGAGTTGGCGTGAGTCCTAGCATTTATTTTGTCATAATACCGTGTGATATCCGTTCACTTTCCAGCAGAAGGCCAATCATACCAGGCGCCTCTGCCATCCTCCAGCAGAGTTGTATTCCCCAGCAGGGTGTTCCTTCAATGAGGTGGTTGGTATTGAGTTCCCAGTTTCCCAGCTGAGCCGACTTCACTCTCCCAGCATTTATTTTGCTGGAATAATCCTGTAGCACCTGGCTATCCCCAGCGGAGTTGGCATCGTCTTCAGCATTTATTTTGCTGAAGCAGTTTCTGTACCCAGCAGTTCGAGTCTGCATCGGCATCGGCATATAGCGTCATACTTGCACCCACCAAATGAAAAAGCGTGGCATTTCCATGTCAAATGGAACATTGCATCATTGACAAACGCATGCATTGTGAAACATAAACCAGGTTGGCTAACCTTTCGTTTCAAGTATTATTTCTCTTGCAGGTAGAGAGAGCCCTCGCTCAGGTGAATCAATAGACATTCGAAGTCTCGGCATGAGACATTCAACGAAGTGTCAGCTTTGGCACTACTCCCCACAGAGTCAGCAGGATAGGTTTCTCTTTATCCCCAAGCAGAGTTACTTATTTCCCCGCCAGGGTTTCTTGTTGAAGTTTCTCTAGTCCGACCAGCGGATTGTTTCCTTCAAAGTTGTTGTTACATCAGCATTAAAAGGTTTCATGAACCAGAATTGCAGAGGCTACCGCCGGTTACTAGAGCAGGCATCCAGTAGTTTGATTTCCAAATATCCCCAGTAGAGTCAGCTGCAAAGATGCTGTAATGTCAGTGATAAGAAGTTTGCGGACCAATGGAAGGATGAGTCCTAACGTGGACGGGTTTATTGACAGGTTTTTGCTAAGAGAAGTGGGGGTCCTGACGTGGACATTTCCTCAAGTGGACGATATGTGCCAGTCCTAACATGGACAGATTCGAGTTCTCGGTATTGATTGAGTATGGAGTCCTGACGTGGACAAAAGTGGGTTACTCTTCGTGTTGGTGTCCTGACGTGGACAATTTATTTCCAGCAAGTGTCTTTCTTCTTGATGGTGAACTGTGTGTCCTGACGTGGGCAAAGTTATAGTTTTTCGCGATGACAAGATGCGAGAGTCCTGACGTGGACAAATTTATCCTTCTTCATGTTGTTGGCAAAGTATGAGTCCTGACGTGGACAAAGTCTTATTTCCCCAGCAAGTCAAAGACGCGCAAGTCCTGACGTGGACAGGTTCTATTACTTCAGCAGGGTGAGATGTGAGTCCTGACGTGGACAAGTCTCACTTCCCCAGTGGGTCAAAGGTGCATGAGTCCTGACGTGGACAAGTGTTATTTCCTCAGCAAGTCGGCATGTGAGTCCTTACCTGGACAAATCAAGACGAAAAGCGTTTCCTTACGTGGAAAGATTGGAGTCCTTACGTGGACAGATAAAGAGGTATTCCTTACGTGGAATGATGTAGTCCTTACGTGGACAAAGCAAGAAGAGAGTTGTTCCTAACGTGGAAAGGTGGGTCCTGACGTGGACGATGTATTCCTTACGTGGAAAGATTGCATTCCTTACGTGGAAAAGTTTAGTCCTGACGCGGACAGATCAAAGAAGTTATTCCTTACGCGGAAAAGAAGTTGATTTCTTACGTGGAAAGAGAAGTTTATTCCTTACGTGGAAAAGTTTAGTCCTGACGTGGACAGATCAAAGTTTGATTCTTAACGTGGAAAGATGGAGTCCTTACGTGGACGGATCAAGAATTTTATTCCTTACGTGGAAGAAGATTGGTTTCCTTACGTGGAAAGAAGACGAATTCCTTACGTGGAAAGATGGGAGTCCTTACGTGGACAAATCAGAAAGAGTGGTTTCCTTACGTGGAAAGATTGTGGGTTCCTTACGTGGAAAGATGTGATTCCTTACGTGGAAAGATTGAGTCCTTACGTGGACATATCAGATTGGAGTTCTGATGTGGACAAACTAAGACAAGATTGTGTTTCCTTACGTGGAAAAAAAAAAGAAGTTTCAGTTCCTTACGTGGAGAAGCAAGTTTTTCCTTACGTGGAAAGAAGATTTATTCCTTACGTGGACATATCAGGTTGGAGTCCTTACGTGGACAGATCGAGGTTGTGTTTCCTTACGCGGAAAGATTGTGATTCCTTACGTGGAAAGATTGTAGTTTCCTTACGTGGAAAGACATGTGATTCCTTACGTGGAAAGAGATGTGATTCCTTACGTGGAAAGATGTATTCCTTACGTGGAAAGTTTAGTCCTGACGTGGACAGATTCAGAAAAGAGATTGTGATTCCTTACGTGGAAAGGTGGGTCCTTACGTGGACGGAGTTGTATTCCTTACGTGGAAAGATAGCATTCCTGACGTGGAAAGGGGAGTCCTGACGTGGACGATGTATTACTGGCATGAAAGAGTTTAGTCCTGACGTGGACAGATCCAGACGAAGTCTTATTCCTAACGTGGACGGTGGTATTCCTAACGTGGAAAGGTTATTCCTAACATGGAAGAGTTTATTCCTAACGTGGACGATTTATTTCTGACGAAAAGGCAGACGAGCCATCCCCAACAAAGTTGTTGAAGTTTTCCGAGCAGATAGAGTCCTGACATGGACAAGCAAAGGACAAGTTTGCGATGATGGAATCTTTTTCAGGCAGATGAAAATAATCCCCCAGCACCGTCGCTAATGGATCAGTGGATTGCCGTAACAGTCAGATTCAGCTGATGAATTTCGTTCCCCAAGCAGTGGTGCAGTTTATTTCGGCGGTTGGCAAATTTCTGGGTTCTTAGTATTCAACTGTCTCGTACCTCGAATGTTTGAAGGTCGTTCGCTCTTCACCCAATCGGGTCCAAGTCGCTTGAATAGGGGCAGCTGTTGCACCCTAAAATTTGCCCAACCTTATTCACTTGGTTTATGTTTCAATATTATTAGCATTTGCATATAGAGTCATGTACATAGCCTAACCATCTGTATAGCATAAGCATAGCAAGTCATCCAACAGGGGACCAAGCATTATTCTCATCTCTATGAGCCTATCAAGAGGTTATTATTCTAATTCAATCTCATTCAAGTCATCAGAAAGAATTTGAAAGCTGAGAAGTCAATGGATCAAGCAGGGCTTCTAGCTCCTATCTGAGGGTGTCTGAGGATCAACAAGTAAGTTGTGAGCTGTGGACGGAGCATGGAGAGTATCTAGGCATCTTGGAAGACTTAGAAAGTCATTTGGAGAAGGAGACAAGTCATTGGTGTATTCACAAGTATTGCAGTTGAAGACAGTCAACTAGGGTTTCATCTGGGGTCAACTCTAGGTCAACTCTAAGTCAACTGACTGATTAAAAGACATTAAGGGCTATTGGAAAGATGGGGGGTTCATCATTTGACATGTAGATAAGGATGTGATTTTATGTCAAGAAGAATTCAAGAGAAATCAAGGAGAAGAGGAGTTTCTAAATTAGGGTTTCTGTGTAAAATCCCCTAGTTTAGGTCAAATTTCCAGGCAAGATAAGTCAAAATGAAAGCTTCAAATGGTTCCTTGGCCAACATGAAACTTGTAGAGGATCTCAATACCTTTAATTTGAGTGGTGGAAGACATCAAGGAGATTTATAGAACTCAAGTTATGGTCCTTGCAAGTTACAGGTCATCTGAGGTATCTGAAATTTTGTCTGTGAAAGTGACTTGACTTCCAAGCAATTTTTACCCCTCAAGGAGATTTAAAATAAATTTCTGGTCAACATAAGAGTTGTTCCTCATTGTCTTAGCTTTCTAGAATGGTATAGTATTCGTTCATATGATTTGTGGAACTCTACTTATGGTCTTGGCAAGCAAAGGGTATTTTGGTCATTTGAGAATTACAGGTCATTTCAAGCCTATGCCCAAAACTCATACAAGGAAGCTTCAAATGGAAAACTTTACAACATAAAACTTGTTCCAAATGACATTTTGAGTCTAGAAAAGTTACCATGAGAGATTGTAAAGATTCATAGCACAAGGTTTCAAAATTGTTGGATTTAATGAATAAAAATGACCTAAAAAAATGAGATTTTTCATATTTTGGCCAAATGGGGCAAAGTTATAGGTCATTTTGAATGGAAAAATCATTTTGAGAACATTGGATAAAGTGGAATTTTGAGTTTAGTTCACATTTTGGGAGTTATTCAAGGTTACTTGTAATGGAAGATACATAAGCCAAATCCAAAGGAAAAAGTGCAAGGGAAGTTTCTCCAAGTTTCTAGGAGGTTCTATTCTCACCTATATATTGATATGAGAAGGTTCATGCCATGGTTGGTGAATCAGTGTGATCAAAACACAAGCTATACACAATTCTTCCATTTTTGCAAAATCAATTCAAACTCCATCAAATCTTCACCAATTTCCATTTTTCTTGATTTGATCATCATCAATATCTTCCATAGATCACATTCACATCAGAATTTGGTAGAATTGGGGAAGAAATTGTGCTGTTCAAGTTAATCATCCAAGAAGCAAGAACTTTTCAATCACAAGATCCAAGAGATTTGAGCCAGAATCTTTGCATACAGAATCAAGATTTGAGTGTGTGGATCAGTTTCCAATCATTGCAAGCATCAGATCCAAGAGGTTCCATAGCTGTTTCCACCATTTTGCACCAGGTTAGTTCCTCTTCGAATTGACTGAATTAGGTAGAATCATAGTGAATCATTAGGTTAGAACGGTTAGGCATAGTTAGGTGATTGATTTTGGTGAGTTTGGAGAGGTTTAATGGAGGTTATCAATGGTGCACTAATTCTGTTAGAGCTTAGAACATCAAGGATATGGACTTATAATCTTGGCTCAATAGTTCAGAATACTCAGCATAAGATGTAGATCATGATAGGGTAAAGATTGGAGAGAATTGAGATGGTTGATGACAGGTGATAATGATGGATTCAGAATGTTACACCTATCGGGTTTGCTTCTTGAGTGAGTTTCAGAAGGAGATAATGGTATGGTTGTGTAGAGGGGAAGAAGTAGGTCACTTTTGGTCTTTGAATCGTGTGAATTCATGGAGAATTGAGGGAGAACCAAGCTGTGGAAGGTGCGTGCATGGAGGGAGATTTCTGAAACCCTATGGTTTCTAAGGTTGAAGACGAAGTGAGAGCCACACGATTTGGCGTTTGACCTTGACTGGGGATGTAATCTGATGGCTGTGATTGAAACTGAAAAACGGAGGGAGATTCAGGGGTGCTACGCACCGTTTCATTTAATCCTATCTGATGGGCTCAAACATTGCTTGCTTTTCACACCCCTATCCTCAGGCCCAAACCAATAATGAACTGAATACCTTGCTATATACACCGTTTCCATCTTTTTAATTTTTTATCATGTTTTCTGTTTGACTGGGCCCATACGCGCTTGCTATGCGCGCCCCCCAGTCTGGGCCCATCCTTTATTTTCAACTGAATCAACTTACTCCCTGCACCCCATTTCCAATTAACTCATTTAATTTATTTCATTTTATTTTAATTCTTCAAAAAAATCATAAAAAATAGAAAAATGCATGATTTTAATTGATTTTTTTTGCATATTATTCATAATTTTGTCAAGAAAAATATCACATAAAAAAATTAATAATTCATTTCATTTTCTTATTTTTGGCATATTTTCCTTTTAATTAGGTGTAAATAATATTTTGGTTAGTACATGAATTTGTTAATTGTTGTTCTAATAGTTGCTTTAATATTTTTCACCCATTCTTTTTAGGTTGATTAGTAGATAAGATTAGCTTGTACATACATTTTAGTTCATATTTTTAGGACTTAGTTTTAGGTGATTAGTTTAGGTGTGAATAACATGAACAAAATTAGGGTTTAAGTGATGACTTAGGAGAATTGAATCATTTCCCTTAAGACTTAGAGATTGAATATGTTAGATATGGGACTATAGGGACTATGGGTAGTTATTAGATCCCTTAGAAATCACTAGGATTCCCCTACTGCTATTGGTATATTACTGTCTATATTTGATTGATTGGTGTGGTGTGCCCTCTGGGGATTATTGTTTGTCTGTATGGGTATTGGGATTGCTTGGGGATTGGGAGAGCTGAAGACTTGTGATTATGAAGCCATTGGAGATCCAGAGCTTGAAGACCAACTTCCAGAGTTGATGAGGAGATTCCTGCTAGCAGCTGTTGAGGAGATTAGGGTTTAGGAGCTAGGCAGAGCTCTATATTAGAAAGCTTGATTCTCAAACATGGAAGGCCTTGACTGCCTCCATTCCTCTCTGTGATGCAGAGTCTCTCTAAGAAACTCACCCCCTTCCTTTGGAAGGCTTGGTGCTAATGTCTAAGGGATAGAACTCTTGAGAGAAAATATCTTATGTGTTAGTAGCAGTTGGTTTGCCACCCTTGGTGGTCAGCTAAGTGCTTAACACCTAATTCACTCTTGTGATTGATCCCTCAGCTTGGGGGATAGGACTTGAAGAAAAGCCATTGTAGACTGAAGGTTGATGACAAAGACTTTGCTTGAAGACTGTGGAGATGGAGATTGATGCTTGCTGAAGCTTGAAGATAGGTGTTGATGCAGAGCTGCTGTGGCTGTTTATTTTTGCTGTATTTCATTTCTGATGTATTGATTGGTTTTCTGGACTGTATTGTTTGCTGTTTAACCTGTTGGGTTGAAAGTGAATCCTGTTCACTCTTGCCTATTGTTTTCTAGGTTCGAGGTTGAGTGGGACTCCCTTGCCTCGCTTGTATTGCTGCATCCATGCATTTTACCGCTTTACTGTATATATCTGATATTGTTTCTGTTTCCGTCTATTCCCTTAGGATCTCTGTTTCTCTCTGTGCAAGAGAGGAGCATGATAGACACTAGGCCTTAACCCATGCATGATAACATTAGGTTAGTTTGATTCCCTTCGCAACCGTAGGTTAGAGTTCTGTCTCTTCTTCCTCAAAATAAACAGAAAAACACAATAAAATTTCAAACACAATAAAAGACACTTCTTCCGTAAAAGAATGTAAACTCATCAAGACGTCATTTTTGTCCGCTTGGACTGCTAATCAGAAAAACCTTTTTCAGAAGGAATAAAATCAACCAAGACAGACTTGTGTCGTACGTGGCCCAAACTACGTTTGCTCTGATCTTTCATGCTGTATGAAAGTACGTAGGCATAGGATGCGATATCCTAGCGAGCAACCTTCCCCTCCTTTCCCGTAGGTAGGCGAACTACGTTGACTCTGATTTCTCGTTCCGGACGGGAATACGTAGGCATAAAGTGCGATACTTTGCCGAGTCATTTTATTTTCATTTTATTTTCTTTTAACCCTTGACCTTTAGCGTAGATAGAATAACAATACATACCCGAAAACAAGCGTGGATCCCGTCGAGTACGACGGACGTGAGGGGTGCTAATACCTTCCCCTTGCGTAACCGACTCCCGAATCCAGGTTTTGGTTGCGACGACCATACCTTTCCCGTGTTGTGCGAGGTTTACTCTGAGCGTTTCCTTTCCCTCCCGTGGGATAAATAACGCACGGTGGCGACTCTTCTGTTCAGCCGGCGCTGATTTTCGCAGTAGCGACACATGTGCATTTTCATTTGCATTTCATTGACGTGTGTTTATGTTGCAGGTGTACATTTCCTCTTTGATTCTGGTGATTCTGTTTTCTCTTTGTTGACATGGAGCCCTTGAGGAGGACCCTGGCCTACAAGTTTCCTACGCCTGACATTAGAATTCTGCGAAGCTTGATTTCTCTAGATGACAAGAAGGTTATGGAGGATTCCAGAGAATCTTATGGGAGGCTTTTGAGTATTGTTTGCAAACCTTCTCTGGATGAATTGAATGGTCTTCAGACATTGTTACAATTCTACGATCCTCAGTTGCGAGGCTTCACCTTTCAGAGTTTTGTTTTATCACCTACATTGGAGGAGTTTTCTGACATATTGGGAATACCTATTCTGAACCAGATACCATTCCATCATGTTGAGGGAGAGCCAGATTTGACTGAACTTGCTAAGGCTTTACATTTGGATGTCTCTGAGTTGAAAGGGAAGTTAGCCAGTAGGAATGGAATGTTTGGGTTTCCATTACCTTTTCTTGCAGACAAGGCTCGAGAGTTTGTTAAAAAAGGTTGTTGGGTGATATTCAATGCTATATTAGCCCTGTGTATCTATGGCATTATGTTATTCCTGAACATCCCAGATTTTGTAGATGTCGATGCATTCAGTATCTTTGCTTCAAAGAACCCTATACCCACCCTGTTAAGCGATGTTTATCATTTTGTGCATTACAAGAACGAGAACAGGAGAGGGAAAAGCGTGTCTTGTTGTGCACCTTTGTTCTATACATGGTTCAGGAGCCACCATCCCAAGACTGGTCTGTCCTCTACTACTGCTGGCACTTTGGAATGGTCTGAGTGCTTGATGAGATTGTCTACCGAAGACATTGTTTGGTTTGATAGGGATGTATTGGGCATTGAGATTATCTATAGTTGTGGAAGCTTTCCTAACGTCCCGCTGGTCGGAAGGAAAGGTTGCATAAACTATAATCCGGCTATTACTATCAGTCAGTTTGGGTAAGCACTAAGAGGGCCTCCGAAGGATGAAGAGATATAGGAATCTCTGTATCTCACTGGTTTGTTGGAGGGAGATACTTTGGCTAGGGTTGAACATGCTTGGAGAAATGTCCATGGAAGAGGAAAGGTTGCCTTGGGAAAGAGCAATAGTCAGGCATACGCTCTATATTTGGTTTGGATTCAGAGTAGAGCCAAAGAATTGATGATGCCATATTCGTCTATTCAGCCTGTGCATCCTCCTGAGATTGCAGAGCCGACCACAGTGGATATTCAAAGGTATAATCAGGTTTTACTTGAAAAGGAAGAATTGAAGAGAGCTATTGAAGAATTGGAGAAAGAGATTATCCAACTTCGTAGTGATAAGATAGAAGCAGTTCATTCTTTCAGAAGACAAACCGAGCTTTTGAATAAACTGGGTGCCGATCTGACAAAGGAGACTAAGGACAGAGAGCGCACAGGCCAAGATTTGAATGCTTCTTATCATGTTCTGGCCACGAAGAAGGAAGAGTTGAGTAAAGCCTATTTGCGGATTTCCAAGTTTGAAGCTCAATGGAACGCTGCCATGTCTACTAGCAAGCAGCGTGAAGACAAGTTGAGGGCGCATATCATCAAACAGAAGGCCCAGCTCGAAGCTAAAGACGAGGAGATCTCAAAGGAAGCCGCACTCAGAAGACATAGTGACTGCAAACTATATGAAGCGCTTGTAACCTTGGAGGAGCATAGAGAGGAAGCTAGTGCTAAGAGGCGTAGACTTGAGGAGGTTGTGGGGAAGGAGGACTCGGTCGAGGATCTTCAGTCCACTATCAATCAACAGGAGTTGCTCATACGTGGTTTGCTCACTAGGCCCGACCATCCGAATACACAGGCGTTGTTGAAGGATTTCCAGTCTCGCCATCCAGTTTGATTTATTTCTTTGTACTCTGTAGCGTAGACTTTTGTATGGACCATCACCAGACCTGTTGGTTGAGGTCCCTTTCTGTTTGTACTCATTTGTTGTTTAAACTTTGCCTATGGGCTTATGTTTGTATATCTGAGGAATTTCTATTTTGTGCTTGCCTGCGGGGCTCTCCATCGTCTTGGTTGTTATCCCGAAACTAGAATCGAGGGGGAAATGTCCTTATTTGCATAAATACATGTCTGCATTTTAGCATGTTTCTCGCATTTGCAGATGTATCAGAATTGTTAACCTTATCTTGTTTCTTGTGCCACTAGTGTTTCAGGATTGCAGAACAGATAACTCACCGCTACGGTACCAGAGGTAACCAGAGAAGGCTGATGGATCAAATGTAAGTAGAAATGCAAGAGATGAGGGATCGTATTGCACAACTGATGGAGATGATGCAAGGGGTTGCTAGCGGCCAGGCTCAACTTCAGACTATGGTGCAACCTCTGATGACGCGAGTGGATAGTGATGGTGTGCTACACGGTGGGATTGCTTCTAATCCTCCTCACCATGAAACCCCTCAGGCGGGCAATTCAATACCAACTTTGGTCATCCCTACTGCTGGAGGGGGTGGTCACGAAGCTGGTACTGGGAATGATACAGGTTTTAATGCTGGTAATGGTAATGGAAATGGCCATGGCTTTGGTTTTGGTTTTGATACTACAGGTGCGATACATGGTAGCATGGACCACACATGGAACGAGGATCGGCAAGAGGATATATTCACTCCAAGGTTTGTAAATGTTGTAGGACCTTCTGAGGCTGATAGAAGGATTCAAATGATTAAAGAGAAGATGAAATCCCTCGAATGCCAAAATTCCATGGGGCTAGATATGTCCAACCTGGGGCTGATCCCAGGCATGAGAGTGCCTCACAAATTCAAAGTGCCTGACTTCGATAAGTACAAAGGCACTACTTGCCCGAGGGTTCACCTGCGCTCGTACTATAGAAAGATGTCCGCGTACTCGGACGATGAAAAACTCTTGATGCACTTTTTCCAGGATAGCTTGTCCGGCCCCTCTTTGGAGTGGTACATGGGGCTGGAGCCCACTATCGTCCACAGCTGGAAAGAACTAGCTGAGGCTTTTGTAAGGCACTATCAATACAATAATAACCTCACACCGAATAGAGTCCAGTTGTAGAATCTTTCTCAAAAGAGTAATGAATGCTTTAAAGAGTACGCCCAGAGGTGGCGAGAGCTTGCTGCTAGGGTACAACCACCAATGGTAGAAAGGGAGCTTGTGGACATGTTTGTTGCTACTTTACCAGGGGTGTACTATGAAAAACTAATAAGCAGTATGTCCGGAAGTTTCTCAGATTTGATAATCACCGGTGAAAGGGTGGAAAATAGCATCAAGCTTGGAAAGATTCAGGTGGGAGAGGTATCCTCATCTGAAGGAGGAGGAAAAAATATATTTGGAAACAAGAAACGTGAAGGTGACGTCAGTTTAGTGACAAGTTCTAGAGGAAGAGGAAGAGGTCAGCCACAGAATCAATATTGCCAACAGCAAGTGGCCAGTGTCACTATTCATGTGCCACAGCAACAACGACCACAACAGTAACAACAGCAAAGACAGTATCAGCCACAACAGCAAAACCAACAAGGTTATAGGAGGTATCCTGATAGGGCCAGGCCGAATAGAGTATTTGACACTCCACCAATGCCCTACTCTCAGGTGCTTCAGAACTTATTACAGCTACAATTAATTCAGAAAAGCACTCTCGCTCCTTTGACAGGTGATCCCCCACCCGGCTATGACGCAGATGCACGTTGCGAGTTTCACTCTGGGGCGCCTGGTCACTCTATTGACGATTGCAAGGATTTTAAACACAAGCTGCAAGATCTCATTGATAGTAAAGCAATAAATTTTTCTCATGATGCACCTAACGTTGTGCAGAACCCTATGCCAAACCATGGGCAGGCTAGGGTTGGTGATATTCTGGTGGAGGAGGATTTAGACTTGATAATGGATGTGAATGAACTGAAAACTCCGTTGAAGTTTGTGAAAGACAAATTTCTGGGAGGAGGTGTATTCCCATGTTGCAATGAGGACTGTGTTAATTGCTTAAGTCATCCTGAGGGATGTGTTGATCTGAGAAGGTGTATCCAAGGAATGATAGACGAGGGGATGTTGCAGTTTGAACGGACCGCAAAAAAGAAACCTGTTGAGGAAGTAAGTGAGGAGGGGGATGAGGTCGCTACGATCTCGATCCCATATAAGACTATAACTATTTCAGCGCCGACTAGGCCACCAACAATCACTATCACCAAAGCAGGACCTGTGCCTTATGAAAGCACCAAAGCCATCCCGTGGAATTACGAGACCGAGGTGTATTGTAATGGTCAGAAGATAGATTTAAAAAGTTTTCTTGTGGAGTCAGCAGAGAATGTTGTGGGAGCAGGGGCAATCACCCGAAGCGGCAGGGTCTTGGCGTCGCTTGAAGTGGTAGCTGAAAAAGCAGATAGGGGGAAGGGTAAGATGGTAATTGAAGAAACTTCTCAGTCTGGTGAAAAAGGATCTTTGGAGAATGATGTGGAGGAAGTCATGAGGCTGATACGCAAAAGCGACTACAAGATAGTCGAGCACTTACAGCAGACACCTTCCAAAATTTTGATATTATCGCTGTTGTTGAGTTTCGAAGCACACAGAAATGCATTGATGAAAGTGTTGAGTACCACTTTCGTACCTTAGGAAATATCAGTGAATCAGCTTGAAGGGGTCGTTGGGCATGTAAACGCGGGAAATGGCCTTGGATTTACAGATTTAGACTTAACGCCAAGGGGCAGAAACCACAATTGTGCGCTGCACATTTCTGTTGAATGTAGAGGAGTGGTTATGTCTCATGACCTTGTTGACACAGGGTCATCTTTGAATGTGTTTCCAAAGAAGGCTCTTATGAAGCTAGATACTCGAGGAGTTACTTGTACACCCAGTGATTTGGTTGTACGTGCTTTCGATGGTACTCAGAGGTCTGTCTTCGGGGAGCTGACTTTGCCTATCCAAGTGGGCCCAGAAGTTTTCGACGATGTATTTTATATCATGGAAATTCAGCCTGCTTATAGTTGTTTGTTAGGAAGACCATGGATCCACTCAGCTGGGGCTGTCACATCGACTCTGCATCAGAAGTTGAAATACATGATTGGTGGCAGTGTCGTGACAGTATGTGGAGAAGAGGACATCATGGTTAGTCACCTGTCTTCTTTCAAGTATGTTGAGGTAGATGGGGAAATTCATGAGACCCTGTGTCAAGCGTTTGAAACTGTTCGGTTGAAGGATAAGGCGCCAGTGGTGAGAAAAAAGCCTGAGGTGGCTATGTCTTCTTTCAAAGAAGCGCAGGTTGTGGTGCAAGCTGGCTCAGCCCAAGGTTGGGGGCAGGTGATTGACATACCTCAGAAGCAAGACAAATTGGGTCTGGGATACCACTCATCCTCTTCACAAAGCACACCAAAGTTCAAGGGGCCAATCAGGTTTACCAGCGGAGGTCTCTTCTTCGAGCAGCTTAATGCCATTTCTGATGATGAAGCTGGAGACAGTGACTGCGACATGGATTCCTGGATCAAGCCATGCATTCCAGGACAGCGTCTATGCAACTGGTCCATTGAGGAATCTGTCCAAGTGACCAATGAACAGTAATGCTTTGTTTTTCAATTATTGTACGACCCTATGTTCTACCCGAAGCATAGTGGTTTGTTATTTCAGGGCTTGTCTTGTTTATGTTTGAATAATGTTTCATCTATTAATCAAAGGGCGTTTTTCCATTAAAATTTTGAGATCTCTGTTTTTCTTGTTTTTTATTTTTAACAATAAAATGGCAATGTGTTTATTTGCATATCATTTGAAGCACTTAACCATTTCCATTGCAGGTCTCATATCATTGCAAATGACACCGACCAAGAATCTTCTATGACTCGCTTCGACTTTGATAACCCGATATTCCAAGCTGAAGAAGAGATTGATGAGGATGAAGACTTTCCTGAAGAATTGGCTAGACTCTTAAGACAAGAAGAAAAGGTCATTCTGCCTCATGAAGAAGATATTGAGATCGTCAACTTGGGTTCTGAAGAGGTTGTTAGAAATGTTAGGATAGGGGCTGCATTGCAAGAAGACATCAAGCAAAGGTTGATAGAGATGCTTCGAGAGTACAATGACATCTTTGCTTGGTCTTACGAAGATATGCTCGAATTTGATACTAACATTGTGGTTCATCGATTGCCACTTCGGGAAGAATGTCCACCCGTCAAGCAAAAGCTTAGGAGGACGAGACCAGACATGGCGGTAAAAATCAAAGAAGAAGTTCAAAAACAGTTGGACGCTGGATTTTTAGCCGTGACAACTTACCCTCCGTGGGTCGCCAACATTGTACCCGTACCTAAGAAGGATGGTAAGGTACGAATGTGCGTTGATTATAGAGACTTGAATATGGCAAGCCCAAAAGATGATTTCCCGCTCCCCCACATTGACGTATTGGTTGACAATACGGCTCAATTCTCGGTGTTTTCCTTCATGGATGGCTTCTCCGGTTATAATCAGATAAAAATGGCACCAGAAAACATGGAGAAAACAACATTCATTACATCGTGGGGAACATTTTGCTATAAGGTGATGTCGTTTGGGTTGAAAAATGCAGGGGCAACTTATCAGCGGGCAATGGTGACTTTGTTTCATGATATGATTCATAATGAGATTGAGGTCTATGTTGATGACATGATTGCGAAGTCCCAGACGGAGGAAGAACATCTGGTCAACTTATTGAAGCTGTTTGAAAGGCTGAGGAAATTCAAATTGAGGTTGAATCCAAATAAGTGCACTTTTGGAGTTCGGTCCGGAAAGCTATTGGGGTTTATTGTCAGTAGAAAAGGAATCGAGGTAGATCCTGCAAAAATAAGAGCTATTCAAGAAATGCCAGCGCCGAGGACTGAAAAAGAAGTTCGTGGTTTTTTCGGGAGATTGAACTACATCGCTCGGTTCATATCTCATCTAACGGCCACATGTGAACCAATGTTTAAACTGTTAAAGAAAGATCAGGCGGTTGCCTGGAACAAAAATTGTCAAAGAGCATTCGACAAGATAAAACAGTATTTGCAGGTGCCTCCGATACGGATACCCCCAGTCACTGGAAGACCATTAATCATGTATTTAACGGTTCTTGAGAATAACATGGGTTGTGTTCTAGGTCAACACGATGAGACAGGGAGAAAAGAGCATGCGATTTATTACTTGAGCAAAAAGTTCACAGATTGTGAGTCCCATTACTCAATGCTTGAAAAAACATGTTGCGCACTCGCTTGGGCGGCCAAACGTTTAAGACAGTACATGCTCAATCATACAACCATGCTAATTTTGAAGATGGATCCGATTAAATATATCTTTGAAAAGCAAGCACTTTCTAGAAGGATTTCCAGATTACAAATGGTATTGACAGAATACGACATCCAATATGTTTCCCAGAAAGCCATTAAGGGGAATGTTCTGTCAGAATACCTTGCTGAACAACCAATTGGTGATTACCAACCAATGAGATTTGAATTTCCGGATGAGGACATTATGTACTTGAAAGCAAAAGATTGTAATGAGCCATTACCCACTGAAGGACCAGAGAGGGGATCTCAATGGCAGATGATATTCGATGGTGCAGTTAATTCGTATGGTAGCGGAATTGGGGAAATTATCACAACTCCCCATGGAACTCATATCCCTTTCACTGCCAGATTAACTTTCCCTTGTACCAACAATAAGGCCGAGTACGAAGCATGTATCATGGGTTTGGAAGAAGCTATTGATCTGAGGATCAAGAATCTTGATGTATATGGCGATTCAACGCTAGTTGTTAATCAGATCGAAGGAGAATGGGAAACTCGACAGCCCAATCTGATCCCTTACAAGGATTATGCAAGAAGAATGTTACCATTTTTCGACCATATAGACTTCCACCATGTGCCAAGAGCGAAGAATCAAATGGCAGATGCTTTAGCTACACTGTCTTTAATGTACAAGGTCAATTTTTGGAATGAGGCTCTAAGGATCATTATCTCACGCCTCGACAGGCCCGCTTTCATATTTGCTATTGAAGGAGCTTCCGATGGTAAACCATGGTTCCATGACATCCAGGATTTCCTTAAGAACCAAGAGTATCCACCAGGGGCATCGACCCAGGATAAGAAAACTCTTAGGAGATTGTCTGGAAGCTTCTACCTCAACCCAGATGGTGTGTTGTATAGGAGGAATCATGATCTGGTACTACTCAGGTGTGTGGACGAAAAAGAAGCAAGCTTGCTTATGGAAGAAGTCCACGAGGGTACTTTTGGCACGCATGCCGGCGGACATGCCATGACTAGAAAGATACTACGAGCTGGTTATTTTTGGCTAACAATGGAGTCAGATTGTTTCAAATTCGCGAAGAGATGCCATAAATGCCAGATTTATGCTGATAAGATTCATATGCCGCCGTGCCCGTTGAATGTAATGTCATCCCCTTGGCCATTTTCCATGTGGGGCATCGATATGATCGGGAAGATCGAGCCCACTGCTTCCAACGGACACCGATTTATCCTGGTAGCCATCGATTATTTCACCAAGTGGGTAGAGGCAGCATCGTATGCTAATGTGACCAAGCAAGTGGTGGCAAGATTCGTAAAGAAGGACATCATCTGCAGATATGGAATCCCCGAGAGAATCATTACTGACAATGGTTCGAATCTGAACAATAAGATGATGAAGGAGTTATGCCAGAACTTCAAGACTAAACATCACAACTCATCGCCCTATCGACCAAAGATGAATGGCGCTGTTGAAGTGGCCAACAAGAACATTAAAAAGATAGTGCAAAAGATGGTTGTTACTTACAAAGATTGGCATGAAATGTTACTTTTCGCCTTGCACGGTTATCGTACAACGGTACGCACATCAACTGGGGCAACTCCTTTCTCACTAGTGTATGGTATGGAAACTGTCCTACCGCTAGAGGTTGAGATTCCTTCTTTAAGGGTTTTGGTTGACGTAAAACTTGATGAGGCAGAATGGATCAAGAATAGATTGAGTCAACTTAGTCTGATGAACGAAAAGAGGCTAGCATCGATTGCATATGGTCGTTTGTACTAGAGCCGGATGAAGAAAGCTTATGATAAGAAGGTGCGCCCTCGAAGCTTTCAGATGGGCGATCTGGTGCTGAAAAAGATTCTCCCACCATAATCAGATCACAGGGGAAAGTGGACTCCCAATTAAAAAGGTCCATTCGTTGTACGAAAGGTTTTCTCTGGAGGAGCCTTAGTATTATCCACCATGGACGGTGAAGATTTTGCATCCCCTGTGAACGCAGACACAGTTAAAAAATACTTTGCTTAAAAGAGACCCGCTGTCGCATCTGCGAAAATTGGAGGCCGGCAATGACAGAAGAGTCGCCACTGTGCATTATTTATCCCAAGAGAGGGAAAGGAAACGCTCAGAGGAAACCTAACAGAAAGAGGGATAAGATCGGTCATTGCAACCAAATCTCGGGTTCGGGAGTCGGTTACGCAAGGGGAAGGTATTAGCACCCCTCACGTTCGTCGTACTCGACGGGATCCATGCTTGTTGTCTATCTAAAAGGGTGATTGAAACTATCTAGCTACAGGCTTGAGGACAATGGAGAAAGAAAGTGACTCGGCAAAGCAAAGGCGCTTTGTGCCTACGTATCTCATCTGAAATGAGAAGTCAGAGTCAACGTAGTTCGACTAACTACGGGTGAAAAGGGGGAAGAGTTGCTCGCCAAGACATTGCGTCTTGTGCCTACGTACTTTCATCTGGCATGAAAGATCAGAGCAAACGTAGTTCGGGCTAAAGGGTAACACAGATTTGTTCAACTTGATTTTTAGGCCCGAGTAGGGTTAACAAGTAGTTCTAGCAGTTGGTGTATGCAGCTTGCGCATGGGAGACTTAGGCGTTACCATTTGCGATAGAACTAAGAGTTAACAACACTCTTTTTTTGAAAAGATTTTTCTGATTAAAGGCCCCAAAGGGCAAAAAGGGTTTAAATGATTTTTTTTGTGTTTTTTAGAGAAAGAAGTGTTTTTGAATTGGTTTGCAATTTATATCGCACTAGAGACTATGACTTAGGAGTGAATGCGTCGCATATCACCCAAAGGGTGCTATACTAAACAATCAAGCCATTGAAAGGAAACCTTCCAACAACCATTTCCCAAATAGCTTAAGGCTCGTAACATACGATATTCACTAACCTTTATTAGGTGTTTTATGATTGTTTTGAGGTGAGAAGAGAAAGACTCGATCTAAGGGGAAACTGGACCCTTTAGTTATCATGTACAATGCTCCTAAGGTTGGGATGAAATGGGAGAATTAACCTAATGTTATCATGCATAGGATTGAACACCTAATGTCTCTCCTACTCCCATCCTAAACGGAGGGACTAGGAACCCTAGGGGGATCATGGCGCGAGGCCAAGTAAACATCACATAACGCAATCACAGATGAAACGGAAGGAAAAAAAATTAATTCAGATTCAAAAATAAAAAGATAATAATAAAAAAATGAAAAATAAATAAAATAAAAGATGGAAAATAAAATAACAAACTTAAAATAAATAGACGAATGATTTTTTTGGGATTTTTTATAATATTTAAAACTAATTTTAAAATGAATAAAACAAAAATAAGAAGAGAAGAAATAAAATAGAATAAAAAGAAAACAAATGCTAAAAAAAAAAGAAAACAAAGAAATGCTACAACAAGGGTTTGAACCCTTGACACCAAAGCTGCAGGCCTAAGACATGACCACTCCAGCCAGCACGCACATGTGATAAAAAAAAAAGAAAAAGGGAGAATGAATATAAAACAAGGAAATGAAACATGAAAATAACTAAAAACGTCCCCGCTGGGGATCGAACAGGTGACAAGGCAGTGAAATGGCAAAGCAATTAACCACTGGTGTGGTGATACATTCGTGTATCAAACCACCCCAAAAATATAAGTACTTGAAACGAAGCACTTTCTGGGCAAAAGTAAAGGAAACCAAACACATGCGTTTTCAATTCAAACTTCATCCAAACTCCACCAAATCTAGTGAAACTTTAGTCTATCTCACATGAAAAAACACAAGGAACGCAGTGGTACCAACCATTTTTTCAAATAATGCACACATATGGAAATTCGAATGAACATGCAATTATGAGTTTTGAAATGCGTTTTCAAAGTGATGGCTCAAAACAGAGGCAAATAGGAGCAAGTGAGGGTTTGAGCAAGTTGCAAATATGAGGTAGAATTAATTTCAACAGAAAGTTTGATCAAAAACACATGGAATGAGAAAATGGCACATGAGTTGCAAAATGATGAAATGAGTTTTGAAAATCCAACACCAAAATAAAATCATTAGCAAAACCAAAGCTGTCAACAAAGAGACTTGTATAAACTCAACAAGTGTAACCAAGAGGTCCTAGATACCAACTAAATCTACTCCTAAAAGTTCATGACCAACTGTCATCATGGAGTTCAAAACAGAATGGAAAAGACATAGTGGCACATGCTTTCAACTCAAATGTCCTATAAGCAAAACCAAAGGCATACTCAAGAATGGTTTCTCAAAACAAGCATGGTGGATAAATTCATATGTGCTAGACTGCAAATTAAGAAGGATTCAGTTTCTGTCATGAATCGACAAAGTGATCAACCAATTCAAAACTAATCTAAACAGCCAAAAGGTTTATCATGATGAAAAGAAATTTTCACAACAAAAACAGAATCAACACAGTTTTGTTTCTAAACAGGAATAGCAACAAAATTCAACATCATAATGCAAACACCAATTCATATATTGTAACACAAACAGCTAGATCCTTAACAAGAGTGGACCCTAATTGAAGCAAGCTCTAACTCTAAACAAATCAGCAGTGAAATCTCAAATTATGAAAGTGTCCAATTCATATGCTGCCCAGCACAAGTACAAGATTTCAAATCACCAATCCAATGTTAACAAAATCTAAGCAACAATGGTATCAATCAGGATTAAAACAAATGCAACACTACAGTGTCAGGCCAAGCCAAACAGATGCACTCAAGTGAAGAGTTCATGATGTAAACAGAGACAGAAACATGATCTTTGTGGTGTGTGTCCAACAATGATTCAAAATAGGCATTCATAAATGAGATCAATAACCAAAACACTGTCATCATAACAGCAACTAACAAATGACCAAGGTCTGGATTTGCACAAACAAACAGCATGAAAAACAAATCCTAAAAGCAACAGGTAGAGAACTTGACATGGCAAGCATAACAAAGACCAGCAGGTTGATGTGCTCAAGTTCCACAGCATGATATGATGAATTTCAGAAACATGGTATTGTCCATATCAAGTAGTAGAAGCAGTTGTGATTTGCAATAACAAATAAAGACCAATACCTGTCGCTACTGCGAAAATCGGCGCCGGCTTGACAGGAGAGTCGCCACCGTGCGTTATTTATCCCTCAGAGCGGGAAAGGAAACACTCGAAGTAAACCTCGCAAAGACGGGAAAAGGTATGGTCATCACAACCAAAACCTGGATTCGGGAGTCGGTTACGCAAGGGGAAGGTATTAGCACCCCTCACGTCCATCGTACTCGATGGGATCCACGCTTGGTGTTTATAGGTAAAAGGGTGTATTATCTATCTACGCTAATGGCTGGTCTGAAAAGAAAATAAAAGGACAGGACTCGACAGAACATACGGTGTTCTGGGCCTACGTATTCCCTCGTGCAATGGGAAAGTCAGAGTCAACGTAGTTCGACTTCCTACGTCTAAACGGGGGAAAGGTTGCTCGCCAGGACATCGCGTTCTGTGCCTACGTACTTCCATCTGATATGAAAGATCAGAGCAAACGTAGTTCGGCTAACTACGGGTAAACAGGGCTCTCACACAGCAGTGAGAAAACAAACTGGTCCTAAAGGCTCGGGAACCTACAACTACGATCTGGTCTCAAATGCACTCGGGCAAGAGAAAGGGATAACAATTAGTCGTTAGCGGGAAAGTCTCGATCGCACAGCCGCGAGAGAACTAAAGTTAGTCGTTAGTGTGCTCGCTAGGATATCGCATCCTATGCCTACATATCTTCGTCTGGAACGAAGAATCAGAGCAGCTGTAGTTCAGCTAACTACGGGTCAAGCTACTCAAAAGCTCCTACAGAAAGGAAAGGGAAACCCTAGAACTATAGCTGAGAAACAGGGAAATCTACCTACTGCTATCACACCTGGTTGACTATCCTAATGTCTATCATAACAACTCCGCAGCGGAGAAGTCAGAGCTCCTAAGGGATCATGGCAACAGGACTGAACTACAAACAAGAAACTGCAACGTAAAGAAGTACTGAAAATATGCATGAATGCAACGACTAAACAAACAAGGCGCAAAGGCCGCAAACCACAGAGGCAAGGGAGCTCAGCTCTACCGAATACCAACAAGCAAAGCCACTCAATAACAAACAAGCAGAAGGAGGACCACCTCAACTTCTCATGCACACAAAGTCTACTTCTAAGATGCACCTATTCAGAACTATCTAGATGAACACCTAAGTCTAATGCAACATAACATCACACAAGTCAAACAATACAAAGAGACTAACCCTGAGCAGGGCCTCTATCTACAAAACAAGAAACTACTCCTGGGCAAGGCCCCTAACAAACCTGAGACAACTCTCAATCTATCTCTCAAACAAAACTCTATACAGCACCCTAAGCAAAGATCTAAGCAACAACTCTAATCAAAAACCCAAGCAGGAGGAATCAATCCCAGTCTCTAAGCTTCAGAATAAGCTTACCAGAGAAAGGGGAGCTAAGCAGACAAGCTCATAGTATCTTCCTCAGGAAAGTACCAGGAGGTTACTACTCAGGAGTCATATCCTATGCGGCTCGACAACTGTGATCAGTTTACATTCCTCCTCAGGAGAAATTAAACTCACATGAAGGCTCCGGCATCACGGGATACTTGAGAAAACCTATATGCACTAAGGGAACTAAGTGAGCAGACTCATAGGACCTTCCTCAGGAAAGTACTAGGAGGCTGACACTTAGGAATTGTACCCTACGTGGCTCAACAACTGTGATCAGTTTACATTCCTCCTCAGGAGAAATTAAACTCACAAGTTGGCTCCAACATCACTGGATACTTGAGAAATCCTAGGTAAACTAATGGAACTAAGTGAATAGACCCATAGGACCTTCCTCAGGAAAGTACTAGGAGGCTTCCACTTAGGAATCGTATCCCATGTGGCTCAACAACATGTGATCAGTTCATATTCCTCCTCAGGAGAAATTAAACTCACAAGTCGGCTCCGACATCATTGGATACTTAAGAAAGAGGTGAGAAGAAAGAATGAAAGTCATTCATAGTGCCTTCCTCAGGAAAGTACCATAAACTCCCTTCAAACTTCAGGATCTCGAACCTCACAAACAGATAACCAGCTCCTAGACTAAGCCTCAATCCACTGCATCTTTGCAAGCTCCAACAGGACTTCAATCAGCTCCCACCTTCAAGAAGAACCCACAGGCCAAAAAAAACCTCAAGAGACTATCTCTGAAGTTCAACCACAGTTGAACTTCAAAGTCAGAAGTCACCAAGACTTCTCCTATCTTCAGGCTCAGACAAATCATATCAGAATACCCTACAAAAATCTATCAAAAATCTAATGGGAGACCTACATGGCTCTATAACAACATACTGAGAAATCAGAACAAAATTCAACACCAGATGAAAGAACTAAAATCAGCAACACAGACATATCCACAAACCAATTTATCCAACATCAATAACAGTGAAAAAAAATGCAATTAAAATGAAAATGCATGATTAAGCTAATGTTTTTATACTATAAAATTCTACACTGAATTACGAGTCTACAAAAAAAAGAACGGAACTATTTGACTAAATCTACCATTTTTTATGAATTTTCTAATGATATGCATGCATTGAAAATATTAAAAAGAAATCAATTAATTGGAAAATATGCAAAAAATAGCAAACAAAAATAAAATGTCATTTTTATTTTTATTTAATTTTCTTAACATTTTCATGAAATGGTAGAAAAAAGAATTATTAAAAAAACATTTATTTACATTTTATTATGGAGTATTTAATATGCAAAGAGAAATATAAAAGAAAAAATAAAAGAAACACAATGGGGGTTCAAACAGCAACACTTATGAGTTACTAAAGCATTGGGCTCACAGGTGGGGGTGCAACTAGCATTTGGAGCGCAGGGCCCAGGTTTGGAACTCAAACAGCCAGAAAAAAAACGTAAAGGGGGTGCAGCACTAGCAAGTTTTTCAGTTGTTATTATTACTGGGCTCAAATGAGGGGGGTGTTGAAAGCAAATAGGGCCTAAGGCCCACACTGATTACTCTGTCTCTCATACGCTAAGGGGGGTGGGACAAGCAATAATTGGGCAGCGCTCAGAAAATACGTTTGGGCCTAAGCCCAATAGCCAAACCCTAATCCAATACTCAGGAAACAAAACCTAACCCTTCTCCCAAACGCTCTGGTACTGTTCACTCTCACCCTAGCCGCTTCGTCATCTTCCTCCTCTCCACCCTATCTCTTCTCTGCAACTCGTCTCAGAATCCTCAAACACATTTCAATCAAATCTCTACAAACAAACCCTAATCACTATCACGCATGCAATTAACAGAACTCACCAAAACGAGAAACCCTAACCTAAACATCTCAAGAACTGCATCTACAACACACACATGCAAGGAAGAGGTTAGGAACCTGGAAAGACGAACGATACTTGAAGCTTGTTGAGGAACTTGACGAGATTCTGGAAATCTTGAAGGCTATCTGAGAAATTATGCGTGACAATGCTCTCGGAGGACGAAGATCTTTGGAGAAGACGAAGACGAAGACGAACTGAGCTCTCACGATCTGGAAACGGAGGAAAATTGAAGGTGTTGCTGGAGATTGCTCGAAGGTTCTTGAAAGCTGATGAAGATCCTGGTGAATCTGAGCGCGTCTCTGGATATTGTTGAAGATCTTGAACGGACGATGAAGATTTGAACGCTTTCTGAAGAAATCTGGGCAGGACGGTGAATGTTTGAATGCTGTCTGGAAAATTCTTCAACGCCGATGAAGATTCCGGCGTACGTGGTCGAGTTCTCTGGTGAAGTGTTGATGAAGGTGGACGGCGGAGGAAGGGGGAGAACGAAGAAGATAGGATGATTCTGGGTTTTCTGGTGGTTCAGGTGGTGGCCGGAGTTGGTTGGGTTGCCGGCGGTGGGGGGTTCACCGGACTTGCATGCCGGTCAGGGGAGTTTCCGGTGAGGAGGTGAAGGGAGGACAGGTGGCGCGCATGCGCAGAGAGAGAGGAAGTGTGGGACAGCTGGGGGACACGTGGGAGAATCTCTGAGTGGGTGGTGGCGTAATTGCTGAGAAACACGTGGGGCCTCCTCTGAGCCAACACGTGGCTTGGCATTTATGGCGCTGAGAAGTTCTGGAATCTTCTGGCACTTGCTGGAATACGCTGGGAAGATCTGGATTATTGGACCTATTTTTGGACAATCTTTTGCTAAATTATTTGGACAAAAAATTGAATGGGCCTCAAACAGAACCCCACCTGGGCCCATACGAACTGAATGAAAAAAAATGTAAAAAAACTGAATTAAAATAAAAAAAACAATAAAACCTAATTATATCTAATTTCCTAATTAATCTAATGATGGACTAATAAACTCTAAACAAAAATTAAGTCCTAATCAAGTCTAAAAAGATCAAAACTCTAATTACTCTATTCAAGCCTAATTAAATCTAAAAAAACAATTAACCTAATTAAACTCTAAAAAGTGATTAAATGTCCAATTAATCCTATATTATCCTAATTAAATCTAAAAATGATTAAGAACCTAATTAACTCTAAATCAATCCACTAATTCTCTATTAAAATTCTAATATTCTTTAATATCTATTAAAATCTATCATTAATAAAGAAAAAAAACTATATTATTTTCTATATTATCTAAAAACTATTTAATTTCTATTAACCCTAATTTATCATTCTATTTAATATGCTAAGAAAAATTCACTAATATTCTAAAAATGATAAAAGCTATTTACATTCTATTAAAAATTCTACAAATGATTAAAACCTATTTAAAATATTCTATAAAATTCTAAAAAGAGGATTAAGCTATTAAAATATTCAAAAACCCTATTTAAATTCCAGAAAAATCTATAAAGCCTGTTAAAAATTCACAAAAGCCTATTAAACCCTAAAAATGCAGATGAATGCACATGACCCCCGTAAAAGAGCGCACGAGACCAGATCGAATCGAACAGAGATCCCCGGGCATCAGAATATCCTCAAAATCACTGTGCAAGCTAAAAATCACTGAGGAGCGCACAATTTCCCGAAAACAAAACCCCGATAATCTGGACTGAATCTGCCATATCTGATAGACGAAAGTCAAGCTGTAAACTCTGATATCCCCTGCTTGTGCACAAAAATCATACATCTGAGCTGTGAATATGAAATTAAACCATGAGTCAGATAGGAGAATCAGTTGGTCAAATTTTAGGGTGCAACAGCTGCCCCTATTCAAGCGACTTGGACCTGAAGGGTTTGAAGAGCGCTCAGCCTTCAAACATTCAGAGGTACGAGACGGTTGAATACAAATAAAACCCGAAAATTTTCCAACCGCGAGCATATACTGTAAACTGCTTGGGGAATAAAGTCCAGAAAACCGAGTCCAGTTATTGCGGCACCAAACTGATTAATCATCTGATAAAGAACTCCTGATTTGAATACCCGTTGCTTGTGATACCCCATATAACAAACCCTGAGGGTTGCAACAAAATACCTGATCTTCTCACGTTGCCTACTGATAGGCAGGAAGAGAAATAAACTCATATCGCCCAAAGATGGACGGGAAGACACCCTGATTGAATACTCACCTCGTCTAAAGATAGACGGCAAGAAGTAATCTCCGTACTTGCATCGTCTAAGGGTAGACGGGATCATCCTGATTGATGAAACAAACCAATTCTCATCGTCTAAGGGTAGACGGGAAGCAATAATCTCCCTACTCACATCATCCAAGGATAGACGGAAAGACACCATAATCTTCATATTCACATCGTCTAAGGGTAGACGGAAAGTCACCATAATCTCCATATTCACATCGTCTAAGGATAGACGGGATCATCCTGATTGATGAAACGAACAATTCACATCGTCTAAGAGTAGACGGGATCGAATTCTTAATCTCCATACACACATCGTCTAAGGATAGACGGCATCATCATGATTGATGAAACAAATCAGTATTCTCATCGTCTAAGGGTAGACGGGAAGCAATAATCTCTGAATTCCCATCGTCTAAGGATAGACGGGATCAAATTCTTAATCTCCATACACACATCGTCTAAAGATAGACAGAAAGAAAGCCTGAATCTCCATACTCACATCGTCTAAAGATAGACGGAAAGAAATAATTCTCCGTATTCACATCGTCTAAGGGTAGACGGAAAGACACCATAATCTCCATATGCACATCGTCTAAGGATAGACGGAAAGTCACCATAATCTCCATATTCACATCGTCTAAGGGTAGACGGCATCATCCTGATTGATGAAACAAATCAGTATTCTCATCGTCTAAGGGTAGACGGGATCGTCCTGATTAATGAACAAATCAATTCACATCGTCTAAGGATAGACGGAATCATCCTGATTGATGAAACAAAACAATTCACATCGCCTAAGGATAGACGGAAAGACATTCATAATCTCCATATTCACATCGTCTACTGATAGACGGGAAGAAATCATTAATCTCCATATTCACATCGTCTAAGGGGTAGACGGGAAGAAGTAATCTCCAAATTCACATCGTCTAAAGATAGACGGAGAGACACCATAATCGCAATTCAACCCCAACCCTTGAATTTCAGAATCCTTCTGTCTACGGGAATTGATGGAAAGATCAACATCCTTAAAGGGGCCACATCGTCAGTATGGACCGACGGGAAGAAAACCACCTTTAAAGAACCATGTCGTCAATAAGAATCGACAATCACGAAAACTGAACGTTCTTCGAAGAGCCTCGACATCAATAAGGATTGACAGTCAGAAAAATACCCCTCTTAAACGTCATCATATCCAATAACCAGAAAGAGAACCAATATCCAAAATCATTTTGAAACCCCTCAACAACCAAGGATAGCCGGAGAAGACTCGCTGGGGAAACACCTCATCATATGTATGATCTGGCAATAAGAACCCGCTGAACAGTAGCTCGAAACTTCACATCGTCTGCTGACAGACGGAAAGAAAAGCATACTTGCTAGAGAAACTCTATTTTGAACCCTATTGAAAATCCATCAAAACTTCACATCGTCTACTGATAGACGGGAAGAAAAGCATATCCTGGGGGAAACCCCTTCTGGAAACCCTATTGCGACCATCCGCAACTTCACATCGTCTATGGATAGACGGAAAGAAAACCACATTCGTACTCCAGACGTTTAATGATAGACGGAGAACTCCACTTATCGAAGGAACACATCGTCAATATGAACTGACGGGAAGAAAAGTCTGTCGACATCAGATGACTGCTTGATTAAAGCATAATTGTCGTATTATCTGAGATACAAATAATCTGCTGAACTGTCTGAATACTGTTGCTGGATAAATGCCCCTGAACTGATCACAGAGTAATTCACGCGCCATATGAGGCTGATAGAAAGCCTGACTCATGCTTCGTATGCATACGCAAATGTTTTAATCTTTCTACAGCGTAATGCTCCATTCTGGATGGAAATGCTACGCATTTTGACCATGATATGCAAGTATGATGCAAATATGACGATGCATGCAATATGCTAATGCAGGCTCGAGCTGCCGGAGAAGGCCGGGTACAGAAAACCATTTCAGCAAAATAAATGCTGAAGGCGAGGCCAATTCTGCTGGGGATAAACTGGATATCACTGAATTATCCCAGCAAAATAAATGTTGGGAGAGTGAAATCAACTCCGCTGGGGATATTGGGAACTCAACCGAACGCCTCAACGAAGTAATACCCTGCTGGGGAACATAACTCTACTGCTAAATAGCAGATGTGCCGAGTATGATTAGACTCCTCTGGGAATAGCTTATCCATGCCAATGACAAATTGGTCTTTGCTGGAGAAAATGTAGGGAGCCCTCCTGCGTACTGACGAAGCTCGGATCTGGAAATTGATGCGCCAACACGGATGGGCTTCACAGTAATCGCAAACATGGATTTGAGCTCTTAAGCTTATCTTATTGGGTCAGATACAACTGCCGCTGGAAAACATTCTTCCTGAATACACAGCCTTTTAGTGAAGAGTCAAGGGATAGTGACACGACTTCCCGCATTCATCTCGCTCTCGAAAATCGACTGCATCTGCTCGAATAACTCCAAATGACCCTGTAAGTACGGGGAACGACAATCCTTTCGCTTCTGATATGCCCCCAGCCTACGGGACCTCTGTAGGGATAGTCCCCGAAAGGAAATCTGCAAATCTGAGCCCTGATGGTCTGATATAACATGCCTCAGCGTTCTGAACTTCTGAGAGATACTTCACCTCCCCTGCTTCTCGCACAACCTTTGCGCGCTTAAGACGGTCTGCCCCTGACTGCAAAGACCTCGCCCCGATTATCTGATTCAGAGTAGTACCTCCTGACTATGCTGCGTTCACCTGAATCTCAACCTGATTGCCTCAGGATAACTGATTTCGAAAAGCTGACCTGAATGGGGATCACAATAATAGCTTGCCCCTGCTCTCGGAACATTCGGGCGTTCTGCGTTCTATCTTGACCATACTTTCCACTGTAGGAAGCTTTTCTGTTGTCAAGCGCTTACTCGCAAGTAAAACAAGTTGTTATGCATAAAAGATGCATTAATGCAACACATATGACAGCTTTGACATCCAATCTGTTCACTGGGAAAAGGAAAAACAGTTTATGGCATATGATGCACAAAACATTTGTCAACATCAGTATCAACATGGTAAGAGGAACCTTTTTAGGAGTCAGAATCGACGCGACCTTTACCGGAGTATGCTTTCGAAACAACCTGCTTCAATTAGGACTTTTGGAGGTTGTAACATGGTCAGGTTCATGGTTTTGAAAGAAAGGATAAAGGCTCAAAGTTTACTTTAACCCACCCATTCTCCTTGATGTTCTCCCATCCTACGTTCAGCTAATTTGACCTCAGCGCTCACCTCTCAGAGGCTGAAAAGATAGGGATGATAGTTCGAGAAACTTTTGGATTTTGGAGTGACAGCCACTCACCTTTCGTCTTTGATACTTGAGGTCACACGACTCGTATTTCCATCGAGGATTTTTCTTTTGATCCTTTCTATCTTTTCCTTTTCATATCCCTAACTTTTGCCTGGACTGACTCCTTTTGAGTTTCTTTTGATTTTTTTAGTCCAGCGGGATGCCCTCATTTTTGCCTAAGTCATTTGTTTTGAAGTTTTCTTGACTTAGCGGGCTTTTGACTCTTCTTGTTTCGTTTTTTCTTTTTGAACAAGTCGTGTGACACTGGTTGTCTGACTCTTTGGGGAATGACGTGGCTGTCCCACTCCTGATTGAACCATTGTGGTCTTTTAGGTACGACCTCTAGGGACGTGATTGATCATCGCACGGACGCTCCTTTTGCAATTTGGACGCTTGGTCAAATTAGCTAACACCTACCCTGCCCCAGGTTATGATTGAGGGTTTTTCATTTATAGAAAGAAGCTCCTACTACAAGGCTCAAAGGGGTTGACAAGGGATTATCTTCCTTATAACTCCGGTGTTTAGGGGTTTGAAACAATGCCTGTACATCATCAGCAGGTTTTATCTCAAAAGCATACAATCGGAATTTGCATGTCGGTCATTTTCGTCATCCTCCCCAAATTCTTCTTAACCAAGCGTTGGACATTTGTAAAAAACAGTTAGTGAACACGACTGGATTCAATCAAAACATGCATATTTATTTCATTATCATCAATTTGAATGAAAACCACAAGTTTTACAAACAAGTTTACAAATTCAAACAGGAAAGCAACTACAAATGTAAAGAAATGACAAGCTAAAACAAAGAAAATATGCTAGCTTCTGAGAACCAGGCTTTTGCATCTGCCCTGCTGCTGAACCAGCTATCTTTATTAGAGGCAATTTGATGCTGTCCTGATCTGCTTTCAACGACCTAACCTCTTGGCCCGAAGCTGATTGCTGCACTATCAAGCAAATCCTGCACTTGGTGCTTAAAAGCATGGCAACCTTCTATATCGTGACCCGGGGCTCCAGAATGAAACTCACAGTGCTTGCTTGCATCATAACCAAACGGGGGAGTTCCCGTTATTGGTGCCAGAGTTCTTTTCTCTACCATATTCAATCCCAACAATGTCTGCAACAACTCGGCATATGTTGAGGGAGGCTTCTCAAACACTCTTCTCGGTTTATTACCCTGGAATCTTCGCTGAGCCTGCTGTGCCCCCTGCTGAGGCTGCTGCTGCTGATATCGGGTTGACCCTTGAACACCCTTCGTAGCAAATGCAACATCGGTTTCTTGACCTTCAATGTATTGATTAACGCCCTCCTTATGCTTAACCATTTTCTTTCTTAGATCTGCCCCAGGAATAGGCAACAGTTGTGGGCCTGGAGATTCTGACACCATGGAGTCCAGGATACGCTTCTGACCCACTGCAGCTTTAGAAACATCTGTCATCTTAGCATCGACTGAGACAGGAGCAATATGCACAGCTACGCCGCTCGGCGTGAATTCAATATCGTGCGAGTCAATCAGGTCTTGAACATTGTGCTTAAAAGCATGACAACCCTCGATGTCGTGTCCGAATGCCCCGGAATGAAATTCACATTGCTTGCTGGCATCGTACCCTTGAGGAAACACTCTCGTTGGTGGTGCCAACGTTCTCTTCTCAACCAGATTAAACCTCAATAAAGTCTGCAAGAGCTCAGCATATGTCATAGGTGGTGCCTCAAACATTCTCTTTGGTTTCCCTTCCTGGATCCTCTGCTGAACCGGATGTATCTTCTGTTGCTGCTGCTCAAGTTCCACATGCACAGGTGGCGCGAGCTTCTTCATTGCGGCTTCAAATAGCTGATCGTCTTCTTTCCTAAGCACATTCTTGACTACTTCCATGATCAAGCTCATTTGGGTCTTCAGCTGACTGTTCTCCTCTTTGAGAATCTTCTGCTCCAGACGCATCTCTTGCATGTCTCTCATCATCTGCTCCAGCTGGCTTCGGACTTCAATCAATTCAAACTGATTCTGTTCCATATCTCTGAAGGAATTCCTGCAACAAACTGGACGATGAGGAAATAAGGCCCACGGTTCTGATATACCTGCTAAATGATAATGCAGCGTAGCAAGCAAACACATATTCACAACGAGATAAAGAGAAACTCAAGCTATAAGCACACAGACAAACATCTCCCATACATGTACAACCAACAAAATCAGCAGGTAAGCACAAATGAGTCTGAATATAACGACCCCAGCCAACAATCCTGGTGGTGGCCGACAAATACTGATGCACAAAAGCTAAACGGGTTAGGCAGAGAAACAGATGCGACACCCGGCATAAAAACCTCTAGAAACTTCCCCCATATTCAACTGAACTTTCTGATTGACAATCTTCAGAGCACACACTTCCTGTGGAGTCTTCCATGACATTGACTGACGAACCCGCACAACTGGAAGATGGAAAATCATTAATCTGAACAAAACCCTGAGGAGTGATGCAAATACGGCTAGAGTCTAACAGATCCTGAATCTGACTTCTAAGTACTTTACAATCATTGGTGGAATGCCCCTGTGCCCCAGCATGGTACTCACAGCGGGCGTTGGTATCAAAACCTGGCGGATACGGTGGAATCACCGGCTTAGTCTCTTTCGGCACTATCACTCCACTTCTGACCAGATCTGGCAACAACTGACTGTACGACACTGGTAGCTGAGTAAACTGCCTTTCAGGCTTCCTTGGTCTTCGTGGAGCATGCTGACGCGATCGGCGATAGGATGATCGTTGACTTGAGGTGTCTAAAAACTGATCCTGAGATGCTAGAGATTCTGAGGTGGCATCATCTCCTTCCCACTCTTCTTGAGAACTGACAACTGACTCAATCTTATTAACTGGGACGTAAGGAACACCTCGAAACTTTCCACTCCTGAGTCCTCTCTCAACAATCTCTCCCAGCCTCATCAGGCCCACAAAGTTTGTGCAACTGAACAATTTGTCAAAATAATGGCCTTTCAGAGTACCCAAGAAGATGTCAACCAGTTCTCTTTCCGGAAGCGGTGGTTGAACACTAGCAGCCAATTCCTTCCATCTTCGCAAATACGCTCTGAACGATTCATTCTCCGCTTGAGACAATTCTTGCAGATCTACGAGACCAGGAGTCAAATCCAAGTTGTAATCGTACTGCTTCATGAAAGCTCTGGCTAAATCCACCCATGATCGAATCTGATTACTCTCTAGTTGCACATACCACCTTAAGGATGCCCCAGTCAGGCTGTACTGAAAGCAATGGATCATCAATTTGTCATTTCGCACAAACGAAGTCATCCTCCGACAGAACATCATCAAATGCAGCTTTGGACAGCTATCTCCCGTGTATTTTTCAAATTCTGGTACTTTGAACTTGTACGGTAACACCAGGTCAGGGACCAAACACATGGCTACAGCATCCAGGTTAACGGCATCTTTCGCTTCCAAGGCTTTCATTTGCTCTTCCAACACTCGGACTCTTCTACCCTCGTCAAGAGCTCTTGGATCTACTAACCCGGTCACTGGAATATCTCTCCGGTAATTCATCACAGGGAAAGCAACACATTGATTGTTAACAGGAGGATAGCGTTCATTTTGGACAAGAAACTGCTCATGCCGATCTCGGTTCTCAACAGTTGGCTGTACAACTTGGTCTGCAATGAGATTGTTCGCTTGCGGGAAGCCTTCCATAGAATCATACTGATGGTTGGGCGCCGTGGCGAACCTTGCCAAAGTGTTAGGAGCCTGGAAATTGCCTTCAGACATAGCCACCAATTACCTGTAACCGACTATGCTGCTTGATTCTGCTCAAATCCGCTTCAGCTCCTTGGTCGTCTTCAACACTCCACTCTTGCCTCAAACAATTCCCCGAGAATCACCTTCTGGTGAAAACAAAGGCTGGATAAGTGCTCTGACCTGCTAGAGAAATGCTATGCAGTATGATTTATGCAAACAGAAATACAAAAATGCTAACGTGCATGTGTGCATTGGAGATATTTTCCCTCCAATTCCAGTGTCAGTGGTAGCAAGACGAGATAAACCATAAAGACAATACTTGGAAAAAACCCCCATATATTGCTTAGAATAATAGTCTTGTCAAGAGGTTACATAACTATGCTCCATACAGCTGACATGATAAGGAGGATCCCAGCCAACATGCCTGGTGGTGATCTCAACATACAGAATACAAGAGAGAAATCAAGTACGGGTACGGTTGCGGAAGTCCTCGACCATCTTCTTTGTCTCTGCATGATCCGGTTGATAAATCAAACCTTCTATCAGTCGATCCCTCTTCCTGACTGTCCCCTGGATGTCTCTGACAAAGTCTTCCCAAGCCTTATCATTAGCACCATCCCCAGGTTTGGGTCTCTTGGCATCTGCTCTATGCTGGAAATCTTCCAAATTCTTCATGGCATCTGTCAACTTGCGCTCGGCCTCGTATTGGCGACAGGCTTCTTCTTCAAGCTCTTCATTCTTCACTTTGACCTGTTCTTCTAACTGAGCAATCTGTGTCTTCAGCTCTTCTTCTCGCTCCTTGCGCTTGGTCATAGTGAGATCCCAGTGTTCTCTGAACTTGGCTAGCTTTGTGTAGGCCCTTTCCAGCTCTTGCTTCTTGGTGGCCAACACACTACTAACGGAGTCTACATCTAACTCCAGACGCTTCTTAGTTTCAGTCAATTCCAGTAGCGTAGTCTTCAGATGTTTCAGAGTTTCAGCCTGTTGCTTGGAAACATATCCTGTTTCAATCTTTTCATGCCGAAGCTGGGCATTCTCCTGCTCTAAGGCCTCTTTAGCCCTGGCTAGCTCTTCTTTCTCCGCCATCAGCTGCTTGTAAACCTGAATGTCCACAGTGGTAGGCTCCTCCACCGGAGTAGGATGCAATGGCTGAACCGCTGGATACGGCATAAGGAATTTCACAGCTCGCTCACGAATCCATTCTGCATATGGGCTAGGAACTCGAGTATCCCCTCTGCTACCTGAAAGCTTCCCTCTCTTGTGCAAGTTTTTCCAGGCTTTCTCAAGTTTGGTCAGCATCTCTTTCCCTATTGCCCCGGTGAGATACAGAGATTCCTGTATCTCCTCGGGCTTTGGCGCTCCTTGAGGTACATACCCAAATTGCTTGATCAATAAAGAAGGGTTATAGTTGACACAACCTTTCCTTCCTATTAACGGAACATTCGGGAATCCTTCACCCTTGAGTATGACTTCAGCTCCGAATACCTCTTTATTGGTCCATACCACGTTCTCAGCAGTCAATCCCATTAAGCGCTCGGGCCATCCTAGAGAATTGATAGATGTGACAAAAGGGCCTGACTTAGGCATATGACTGGTGAACCACCTACATAGGAGAGGTACACAGCAAGACACATTCCTTCCTCGTCGCTTTTCATTCTGATAATGAGTTGAATGGTGGATATCTCCCAGCAAAGTAGGCACTGGGTTCTTCGCAGCCAAAATATAGAAGGCATCAGAATCAACAAAATCAGGAATGTTCGGGAACAATACGATACCATACACACATACAGCAAGGATAACGTCAAAGACATCCCAGCTACCCTTCTGGGCATACTCTCGAGCCTTCTCCACTAAGACATCCAATGGAAATCCCCATACGTCTCCTCTTCTGATCATCTTCCCAGACAGCTCAGACTCTTTCAAGCACAGGATGGTAGAAAGCTCAGCCAGCTTAGGTTCAGCGTCCGTACGATAAAAAGGCATCTGCTCACGGATTGGTATATCCAGAAGTGCAGAGTACTCCTCCAGGGTAGGAGCCAAAACGAAGTCGGGAAATACAAAACACCTGAGCTCCGCGTCGTAAAACTGTAACAGAGTATAGATGCCGCTGGTCTCGTAGGCAGATGGCTGATAAACGTAGGCCAGAATCCTCCCATATCTCTTTCTGAAGTCACCCATTCCCCTCTTCTTAGCAATAGCAATCAACTCTAATAATAGACTGATATTCGGCGACGGAAACTTATAGGGCAATACTCTCTTCAGGTTTTCCATGTCTTGCTAGGAACAAACACCAGAACTGGAAGGGAAAATATGTACCTGCAATACACACACGTTAGTTGAATGCAGATGGTAATGTAATGATGCAATATGATAAATAATGCAATCTGCGAACATAGGGGCTATGCTGTAGCCTGAAGATGAATATCTCTGTGATCAAGAACAGAAAACCAACACGGTCACCAGAATCTCATGCCACTAACTTATCATCTGATACTCAAAATATCAATCCCCTGGTAAGAAAACCATCTGAACCCCTGTATCTGACGAGAATACCATCTGATAATAGCCTCAACCTCAGATAAGAAACCCATCTGACCCAGACAACACACCTGGAGATGAATCAAAAACACCATCTGACAAATACTGAACCATGGTTTCTGAAGGCCAGTTTTCCTGCAATAACCCAGTCCCTCTCACAGGTAGGATAAACCTAGTCCACGGACAAAGGTACGGCATCCTATGCGGTCATCAGCGTCACAGACTTTCATGAATGACAATACGATTCCCAGAAGGAGTGGCATCATCAAGTCATGACGAGGCCTCACTTAGCTGACTTCCAAATGATCGGTCCCCAGAGTCGACAACCCTCACGTCTGGACTCCCCTCAGATCCTCAGGACCGGAAAGGAGCACCTCTGCAAGAATCTCGTCTGAGCGCAGATTTTCGTAGGGAACTGTGCCTGCTCAGCAGACAGGTTCATCTACTACTTCTCCACAACTATATCTAGGTGTGTACTCAAGCCCAGGTCCGGCTTTTCACTCACAGTAACCTCCCTTTGCCCACAGCAATAATCATAATAATATAATGCTGGAAAATAAATGCGGAAAGGTAAAGGTACAGAACAGTAAAGTGCAGAAAAGTAAAACACAATATGCACAACACCCAACAAATAAACATCCAAGCGCTAGGATTGACTCGCGTAGGGGATGGGAAACGGTCCCAGCATAAGGGATGGGAAAAGTCCCTAGATGCTATATCCCCAGCAGAGTCGCCAGCTGTCGCTACTGCGAAAATCGGCGCCGGCTTGACAGGAGAGTCGCCACCGTGCGTTATTTATCCCTCAGAGCGGGAAAGGAAACACTCGAAGTAAACCTCGCAAAGACGGGAAAAGGTATGGTCATCGCAACCAAAACCTGGATTCGGGAGTCGGTTACGCAAGGGGAAGGTATTAGCACCCCTCACGTCCATCGTACTCGATGGGATCCACGCTTGGTGTTTATAGGTAAAAGGGTGTATTATCTATCTACGCTAATGGCTGGTCTGAAAAGAAAATAAAAGGACAGGACTCGACAGAACATACGGTGTTCTGGGCCTACGTATTCCCTCGTGCAATGGGAAAGTCAGAGTCAACGTAGTTCGACTTCCTACGTCTAAACGGGGGAAAGGTTGCTCGCCAGGACATCGCGTTCTGTGCCTACGTACTTCCATCTGATATGAAAGATCAGAGCAAACGTAGTTCGGCTAACTACGGGTAAACAGGGCTCTCACACAGCAGTGAGAAAACAAACTGGTCCTAAAGGCTCGGGAACCTACAACTACGATCTGGTCTCAAATGCACTCGGGCAAGAGAAAGGGATAACAATTAGTCGTTAGCGGGAAAGTCTCGATCGCACAGCCGCGAGAGAACTAAAGTTAGTCGTTAGTGTGCTCGCTAGGATATCGCATCCTATGCCTACATATCTTCGTCTGGAACGAAGAATCAGAGCAGCTGTAGTTCAGCTAACTACGGGTCAAGCTACTCAAAAGCTCCTACAGAAAGGAAAGGGAAACCCTAGAACTATAGCTGAGAAACAGGGAAATCTACCTACTGCTATCACACCTGGTTGACTATCCTAATGTCTATCATAACAACTCCGCAGCGGAGAAGTCAGAGCTCCTAAGGGATCATGGCAACAGGACTGAACTACAAACAAGAAACTGCAACGTAAAGAAGTACTGAAAATATGCATGAATGCAACGACTAAACAAACAAGGCGCAAAGGCCGCAAACCACAGAGGCAAGGGAGCTCAGCTCTACCGAATACCAACAAGCAAAGCCACTCAATAACAAACAAGCAGAAGGAGGACCACCTCAACTTCTCATGCACACAAAGTCTACTTCTAAGATGCACCTATTCAGAACTATCTAGATGAACACCTAAGTCTAATGCAACATAACATCACACAAGTCAAACAATACAAAGAGACTAACCCTGAGCAGGGCCTCTATCTACAAAACAAGAAACTACTCCTGGGCAAGGCCCCTAACAAACCTGAGACAACTCTCAATCTATCTCTCAAACAAAACTCTATACAGCACCCTAAGCAAAGATCTAAGCAACAACTCTAATCAAAAACCCAAGCAGGAGGAATCAATCCCAGTCTCTAAGCTTCAGAATAAGCTTACCAGAGAAAGGGGAGCTAAGCAGACAAGCTCATAGTATCTTCCTCAGGAAAGTACCAGGAGGTTACTACTCAGGAGTCATATCCTATGCGGCTCGACAACTGTGATCAGTTTACATTCCTCCTCAGGAGAAATTAAACTCACATGAAGGCTCCGGCATCACGGGATACTTGAGAAAACCTATATGCACTAAGGGAACTAAGTGAGCAGACTCATAGGACCTTCCTCAGGAAAGTACTAGGAGGCTGACACTTAGGAATTGTACCCTACGTGGCTCAACAACTGTGATCAGTTTACATTCCTCCTCAGGAGAAATTAAACTCACAAGTTGGCTCCAACATCACTGGATACTTGAGAAATCCTAGGTAAACTAATGGAACTAAGTGAATAGACCCATAGGACCTTCCTCAGGAAAGTACTAGGAGGCTTCCACTTAGGAATCGTATCCCATGTGGCTCAACAACATGTGATCAGTTCATATTCCTCCTCAGGAGAAATTAAACTCACAAGTCGGCTCCGACATCATTGGATACTTAAGAAAGAGGTGAGAAGAAAGAATGAAAGTCATTCATAGTGCCTTCCTCAGGAAAGTACCATAAACTCCCTTCAAACTTCAGGATCTCGAACCTCACAAACAGATAACCAGCTCCTAGACTAAGCCTCAATCCACTGCATCTTTGCAAGCTCCAACAGGACTTCAATCAGCTCCCACCTTCAAGAAGAACCCACAGGCCAAAAAAAACCTCAAGAGACTATCTCTGAAGTTCAACCACAGTTGAACTTCAAAGTCAGAAGTCACCAAGACTTCTTCTATCTTCAGGCTCAGACAAATCATATCAGAATACCCTACAAAAATCTATCAAAAATCTAATGGGAGACCTACATGGCTCTATAACAACATACTGAGAAATCAGAACAAAATTCAACACCAGATGAAAGAACTAAAATCAGCAACACAGACATATCCACAAACCAATTTATCCAACATCAATAACAGTGAAAAAAAATGCAATTAAAATGAAAATGCATGATTAAGCTAATGTTTTTATACTATAAAATTCTACACTGAATTACGAGTCTACAAAAAAAAGAACGGAACTATTTGACTAAATCTACCATTTTTTATGAATTTTCTAATGATATGCATGCATTGAAAATATTAAAAAGAAATCAATTAATTGGAAAATATGCAAAAAATAGCAAACAAAAATAAAATGTCATTTTTATTTTTATTTAATTTTCTTAACATTTTCATGAAATGGTAGAAAAAAGAATTATTAAAAAAACATTTATTTACATTTTATTATGGAGTATTTAATATGCAAAGAGAAATATAAAAGAAAAAATAAAAGAAACACAATGGGGGTTCAAACAGCAACACTTATGAGTTACTAAAGCATTGGGCTCACAGGTGGGGGTGCAACTAGCATTTGGAGCGCAGGGCCCAGGTTTGGAACTCAAACAGCCAGAAAAAAAACGTAAAGGGGGTGCAGCACTAGCAAGTTTTTCAGTTGTTATTATTACTGGGCTCAAATTAGGGGGGTGTTGAAAGCAAATAGGGCCTAAGGCCCACACTGATTACTCTGTCTCTCATACGCTAAGGGGGGTGGGACAAGCAATAATTGGGCAGCGCTCAGAAAATACGTTTGGGCCTAAGCCCAATAGCCAAACCCTAATCCAATACTCAGGAAACAAAACCTAACCCTTCTCCCAAACGCTCTGGTACTGTTCACTCTCACCCTAGCCGCTTCGTCATCTTCCTCCTCTCCACCCTATCTCTTCTCTGCAACTCGTCTCAGAATCCTCAAACACATTTCAATCAAATCTCTACAAACAAACCCTAATCACTATCACGCATGCAATTAACAGAACTCACCAAAACGAGAAACCCTAACCTAAACATCTCAAGAACTGCATCTACAACACACACATGCAAGGAAGAGGTTAGGAACCTGGAAAGACGAACGATACTTGAAGCTTGTTGAGGAACTTGACGAGATTCTGGAAATCTTGAAGGCTATCTGAGAAATTATGCGTGACAATGCTCTCGGAGGACGAAGATCTTTGGAGAAGACGAAGACGAAGACGAACTGAGCTCTCACGATCTGGAAACGGAGGAAAATTGAAGGTGTTGCTGGAGATTGCTCGAAGGTTCTTGAAAGCTGATGAAGATCCTGGTGAATCTGAGCGCGTCTCTGGATATTGTTGAAGATCTTGAACGGACGATGAAGATTTGAACGCTTTCTGAAGAAATCTGGGCAGGACGGTGAATGTTTGAATGCTGTCTGGAAAATTCTTCAACGCCGATGAAGATTCCGGCGTACGTGGTCGAGTTCTCTGGTGAAGTGTTGATGAAGGTGGACGGCGGAGGAAGGGGGAGAACGAAGAAGATAGGATGATTCTGGGTTTTCTGGTGGTTCAGGTGGTGGCCGGAGTTGGTTGGGTTGCCGGCGGTGGGGGGTTCACCGGACTTGCATGCCGGTCAGGGGAGTTTCCGGTGAGGAGGTGAAGGGAGGACAGGTGGCGCGCATGCGCAGAGAGAGAGGAAGTGTGGGACAGCTGGGGGACACGTGGGAGAATCTCTGAGTGAGTGGTGGCGTAATTGCTGAGAAACACGTGGGGCCTCCTCTGAGCCAACACGTGGCTTGGCATTTATGGCGCTGAGAAGTTCTGGAATCTTCTGGCACTTGCTGGAATACGCTGGGAAGATCTGGATTATTGGACCTATTTTTGGACAATCTTTTGCTAAATTATTTGGACAAAAAATTGAATGGGCCTCAAACAGAACCCCACCTGGGCCCATACGAACTGAATGAAAAAAAATGTAAAAAAACTGAATTAAAATAAAAAAAACAATAAAACCTAATTATATCTAATTTCCTAATTAATCTAATGATGGACTAATAAACTCTAAACAAAAATTAAGTCCTAATCAAGTCTAAAAAGATCAAAACTCTAATTACTCTATTCAAGCCTAATTAAATCTAAAAAAACAATTAACCTAATTAAACTCTAAAAAGTGATTAAATGTCCAATTAATCCTATATTATCCTAATTAAATCTAAAAATGATTAAGAACCTAATTAACTCTAAATCAATCCACTAATTCTCTATTAAAATTCTAATATTCTTTAATATCTATTAAAATCTATCATTAATAAAGAAAAAAAACTATATTATTTTCTATATTATCTAAAAACTATTTAATTTCTATTAACCCTAATTTATCATTCTATTTAATATGCTAAGAAAAATTCACTAATATTCTAAAAATGATAAAAGCTATTTACATTCTATTAAAAATTCTACAAATGATTAAAACCTATTTAAAATATTCTATAAAATTCTAAAAAGAGGATTAAGCTATTAAAATATTCAAAAACCCTATTTAAATTCCAGAAAAATCTATAAAGCCTGTTAAAAATTCACAAAAGCCTATTAAACCCTAAAAATGCAGATGAATGCACATGACCCCCGTAAAAGAGCGCACGAGACCAGATCGAATCGAACAGAGATCCCCGGGCATCAGAATATCCTCAAAATCACTGTGCAAGCTAAAAATCACTGAGGAGCGCACAATTTCCCGAAAACAAAACCCCAATAATCTGGACTGAATCTGCCATATCTGATAGACGAAAGTCAAGCTGTAAACTCTGATATCCCCTGCTTGTGCACAAAAATCATACATCTGAGCTGTGAATATGAAATTAAACCATGAGTCAGATAGGAGAATCAGTTGGTCAAATTTTAGGGTGCAACAATACCCAACACCAAATCCCATTCATAGTTCACATACACCACAACATACATCAATTTCAACTCACAGCAGTAAGAGTGACCAATTCCCATCAATTCAAATCGACCAATACCATTATTACAATGTTCAATCTAAGTAATATTCTCAATGATATTTTTCAAACTCACAAACAAAGCTAAGAAAATAAGCTGACAGCTTGGTGAACTATCCAACTCAAACAAATGAAGAAATGATTTTTGACAAAACCAAAACACAAATCCGAACAAAATCATGTTAAGCTAGCACCAAATCCTCATGATCAACACAGCAAAACAGCAGTCTAAAGGAGCCTGGTTTTGGAGAAAAAAACATAAGCAGCAATCAAAATATAATGCAAACATACATCCTCTATGGCAGCCAACAGTGCAAACACACCAACACAAAACTAAAACATGCGGAATCAAGATTCAAAACCATCTATGTTTTGATGAAGACAACTCATACGAGTTTGGCAAGCAAGATACTTTCACTATATACCCGTGGGGGTATATGCTTATTGAAATTGCTTACACTATATACCCGTGGGGGTATATGCTTATCAATCCCAATTCATGCTATGAGTTTATACACATCTAGAGTGTAAGGCCATTTAAGGTTGAAAAGACAAATAAAATGAGTTACCAACATAAGTTTAGCAGCCAGAGATTCTAACAATGATCCTACCAAGGTGCTAACAGGCAGTCCAAAACAGAGGTTTAAAACTTGACATACCAAGATGTAGAAAAACAAGGCAATCTATCTAGATGCATTTTCAAAACAAACTTTATCCAAGCTCCATCAGTTTTGGCAAAACAGAAGTAATTCTCACATAAAAAAGCATAATGAAAACAATGGTACTGCTAAACTTCTTTAAAAGTGAATCACAACTTAAAACTCAAAGGCAAATGCAAGTTATGTGTTAAAAATGCATTTTCAAAGTTAACATTCCATTCAGTAAGATTTGAAATAGTTTGAAAGCTCACACACACCTCAAATACACCATACATGAGACTCCTAGACATTGAGAAGACAAACTCAAACTAAAACACAAAGTGACCTATGAGTTGAAATTTGGACATGTGAGTTTCAATGAAAAGTTCAAAACAGTTTACACACACATGAAGTTGTTTCTAGATTCAAACATGAAACATCAAGCACCACAAAATTTAATGTCACAAAGCAAACATGTATTCATCAATGAACATACAGAGGTTGAACAAACTTGTCACAAGCATAAGAACTGACAGCAAAAGACATGCTCAAACACCAAATGAGTAGAGCATATATGGACTCTGAACCAAAACTGTTAACAAGAAACAAACAGTTGCATTACTATAACGCCATCATCACACAGAGGTATATTCTCATACCAAACATCCAAAAACATGAATTAAACCTTTATGATCAAATCAAACAATTTCAAGCAAAGAAAAAAAAACTCATGATTCACAACATATAGCAACAGACATACTCATGGCATAATCACATTCAACAGTTAATAAACTTCAAAAATAAAACCAGCTCATGTTTAATGCCAATGATGCAAATAAAACAAGAAATTTTGTGATACTTACCTCTTGCAGCCTCCAAAGCACACCAACAGCAAAACTTCAGAATGACTTGAGAAAGAGCAGAACCTCCAACTTCTCCTTTTGCAAGCAGCTTCCAAATGGTATTGCGATGATAAATTTGTGAAGAAAGGTTTAGGAAATAGTGAGGAAATGAAGTATTTTCGTGGGAATTTCAAAGGAGCAAAAATACAAAATCTGATTTCTCTCTCAAATGGTGGCTAGGGTTTGGTTCCAATGTTCTGCAACTTAAATAGGGTGTGAAAAATGGTGTTTGAGGGATTTACTGAGGTTAAATAATCAAGGGACCAGATGATATATCTCATGGCTGTTGGAATCAAATGGTGAGGGAGTGAATAATACCAGAGGAGACAAAGGTTGAGCTGCAGCTAGGGGTGGCTGGCTGCAACAGAAAAAGCAAGTTTGTCTCTTCCTCCCTTGGGCAAAAGATTCAAAATATCCTCATGAGGGGTATAAGCTTTGTCCCTCTTGTTTGGGTAAAGTTTGGTGGGAGAGAAAAAATCAGTTTATGCGCATGGTCTTGGAGCAAGGCTGATATTTTCTTCATGAACAAATGCCACATATGCCAAAATGAATCAAAATACAAGTTTTGAAAATGTGCTCAAACCCCCAACTTTGACCAACGATATCTTGGTGCTCAAAAATCCAATTGCCCTAAACTTGAGTTCTTGGTAAAGAGGGCATAGAGTAGAACAACTTTCATGTTGATGAAACTTCCATTGGATCATTGGAAGACCATGAAATTTGAGGTTGAAAACCATGTCATGAAGGCTGTCCACAAATAACTTAGAAAAAATTCTAAGTTATAAAATTGACTTATTTTTTCTCAACTTTGATTGATCATAACTTGAGCTCCAAATATCCGATGATTATGAATTGGTACTCAAAAGAAAGCTTGAAACACAAGGAACAACTTTGATGTTGGCCAGAAGTTCATTTGAAACCTCTATCATAAAGCAAAAAGGCTTTGAATATGGCTGCTCTAAACATAAAACTTTCCATAAATGGAAAGTTCTAAAACCCCAATTCCCAAAAATGGAAACTTTCAACAACTCTCGACTTTTCTTGATCAAATTTCATCTGTTGGTAAAATTGAGATTGAGGATCATGATCTTGACCTCAAAAAGTCAAGAGTTGACTTTTTGTTTCACAGTTGACTTTTCTCTGCATTTCCCAATTTTCAATCAAGTGACCAATTGGAACTCTTCTGATAAAAAGTCATGATGGATCTTTCATCCTCAAACACCTTAGGGTCCGTGGAGGTCCATGGAAACAAGTTTGCCTCAAGAAAAAAATTGTATCCTGGTAAAAATCGAAACCCTAATTTCTCCTTTCTTGAGTGGTGCACAGAAAAACACTTGATCCCTTGTAAATGCAAAATGATATGCAATGCAATATGCTAGAACAATGAAATGAAACATAAACCAAGTGAAGAAGAGGTTGGTCAAATTTTTGGGTGCAAAAGCTTCCCCTATTCAAGTGTTTTGAACCTGAAGGGATGAAAAGCAAACAGCTTTCAGACATTCAAGGTAAAAGACGATTGAATACCAAAGAACCCAGAAATTTGGCAACCGCAAAGTGAAACAGTAACAGAGTAGCCTTGATCATTGGAATAAAGTCCCGAAAATAATTGTATCCGAAGGTTGCAAGGACAACGAGCTAACTCACTACCAAATAGGAGACGTCGACGTTAAGTCGGTAAGAACATCTGACCTCGCCGTCAATCCTTGATATCCAATCGGTAAAAGCATCTCGCTTCACAGTCAGACCTCGACATCAAGTTGGTAAAATAGCTAACATCACCGTTAAACCTCTGTTAAATACAAACAGACATCGAATCCAAAGATACGATCCTCTGGCATCGCCGCCCAAAACAAACATCCAACATCGCCGCTGAAGAGACAAATCACTCAACATCGCCTCCGAAAACAAACATCCAACATCGCCGCTGAAGAAACAAATCACTCGACATCGCCGCTGAAAACAAACATCCAACATCGCCGCTGAAGAAACTAACCACTCGACATCGCCGCCGAAAACAAACATCCGACATCGCCGCTGAAGAGACAAATCACTCGACATCGCCGCCGAAAACAAACATCCAACACCGCCACTGAAGAAACAAATCACTCGACATCGCCGCCGAAAACAAACATCCAACATCGCCGCTGAAGAAACAAATCACTCGACATCGCCGCCGAAAACAAACATCCAACATCGTCGCTGAAGAAACTAACCACTCGACATCGCCGCCGAAAACAAACATCCAACATCGCCGCTGAAGAAACTAACCACTCGACATTGTCGCTACCGCGAAAATAAGGTGCCGGCAAAACAGAAGAGTCACCACCTTTCGTTATTTATCCCTCAGAGCGGGAAAGGAAACGATCGGAAAAACCTGACGAAAAGGTATAAGACAAGGTCATCGCGACCATTGTCTGGGTTCGGGAGTCGGTTACGCAAGGGGAAGGTATTAGCACCCCTCACGTCCATCGTACTCGATGGGATCCACGCTTGCGGTGTTTATCTGACGGGTTGGTTTATCTATCTACCTATCAAGGCTGGTCTGAAAAGAAAAGAAAATGACCCGGAAAAGCGTCGCGCTTTATGCCTACGTATTCTCATCAGAGAATGAGAAATCAGAGTCCACGTAGTTCGACTAACTACGGGTTACGGGGAAGGTGGCTCGCCAATACGTCAGTATTGTACCTATGTACTCTCAACAGATATGAGAGATCAGAGCTTACGTAGTTCGGGATAATACGGATTACGGGAATTCAGATTCATCTGTTTTATCGAGTAGGGTTAACAAACAGTTCCAGCAGTTTGGTGTACGTAGCTCGACCCTTGGAGACTTAGGCGTTACCGTTTGCGGTAGAACTGGGAGTTAACGACACTCTTTCCTTCAGAAAAGCTTTCCTTTGACTTATGGGCCCACGGGGCAAAAGGTTTGAAGTTTGTTATGGATGTTTGCAACCAATATCGCACTAGAGACTATGACTTGAGAGTGAATGCGTCGCATGTCACCCAAAGGGTGCCAGACTAAACATCCAGACTGTTGAAAAGAAACTCTCCAACAATCCTTTCTCAGATAGCTTAAGGCTCGTAACGTACGATGTCAGTTAACCTTTATTACTGTATTTTAATTTGTTTTGAGATGAGAAGAGAGAACAGGTTCAACTAAGGGGAGACTGTCAAGTCCTAATGTTGTCATGCCAAGGATTCATCCTATGGTTGAGGTTTGAAACAGGGAACTCCTAGAAGTTATTATGCATAGGTTTCAACCTAAAGTTCTAATCATCACTTCCTTATCAAAGGAAGTGAGATTCCTAGGGGATCATGTCAACGATAAACAGAAACAGATAAAGCATCAGCTTAAACAGTAAACAGATATACAGTAAAATGCATGCAATGCAAGTGAGGGAGGAAATGTGTGTGGGACATCAGCCTCCACAAGCTCATCTCAACCTCAAGCCAAATATGAATAATTGTAATCATACAGAAGAAAATAAAATGCCATCAAGCAAAATATAATAACTGCAATCATACAGAAGAAGTAAAATGCCATCAAGCAAATAACAAACCACATAGGCAAGGGAGCTGGGCTCTACCGAATACCCGCAAGCAAAGCCATACAGTAACAATACAAGCAGAGGGAGCAACTCAACCTCTAATGCAATCATGCTCCTATTTTACATCAGTCTAAATATGAACTTATTCTAATGCATCAAGCAAATCAAACAAGTCACACCAACACAGTTGCACAGCAAGCAAACAGACAAGAAAAGGAAACAAATCAACCACTCCCACAGCTTCACAGCAAAGCAACCTCTGACATCAGTCCAGTCCTCAGTCTAAAATTGTTCTTCAAGACTATCATCTTTAATAGCAAGTATCAACTTGCTTCTACAAGCTTCTAACACATCAAACATAAGTATCAACTTATTCTTTCTTCTTCAAGCTTCAGCTCTCCAGTAAATTCCACTTTCAGGCTTCAACCCTAATATCAAGTATCAACTTGGCTCCCTCAGGCTCTCAGTGTCTCAACATAAGTATCAACTCATCCTTTATTCCTCAAGCCTCGGCTCTTCACTCAATATAAATTTGATCTTCTTCACAAGTGTCAACTTGTTCTTCTGGGCCTTCAGCTCTCTCTTCTTTACTAGTATCAACTTGCTCCTCTTCATCTACAAGCTTCAGCTTCTCAGAATAATCTTCAAACACAAAGAAGTATCAACTTCATCCTCCAATCTTCTTCAAGCAAGGAACTCCATCCTCTAACAAGGGAGAAAGATGCATCCATCAAGAGCAAAGTTGGGATGACTGACAGCAGAGTGAAGACCAAAGGTCACCACTAAGCATCCTATCATCAAAGAAAGGGACCCTCAAAGGTTCTACCAACTTGCAAAGAGCCACACATCCTACCAAAGGAGGGATGAGGCCTTCACAAGGGGACCTTACATCATAGGGAAGAATGGAAGTGATCAACATCTTCCATGTTTATGAAGGAAGAGAATCTATCTAGAAGCTCTGCCTACAAAACCCTAATCTTAACACCTAAACAAAGCTACACCAAAAGAAGGGAAGATCCTCACATCCAAGCCTCTTCAAGCAATCCAATGCATCTTCAACTTGTCTTCAACATCATCCAAGAACAAGCAAAGCAACACCCTAATCTAAGGGAACTAAAGAAGTCAATCTAGTTGAATTAGTGCATTAGAATCATCTAAAGCTAGCACTTAAACTAAAATCAAGCAAAAATAGTAAACTACATTGAAAATTCCTACAAAAATTCCCAAGGGACCCTAATTCAATCATGAATCTACCCTACAAAAATCAGAGGTTGAATCATCCACCAAGTTCAAAAAATAAAGTCCAAACCACAAGGTATCAACCATAAACCCTAAAAATGGAGCTCCTAAAGGTTTCAACCTAAAACTACCACTTATATTCATCACAAAAATGTTATAAAAATCTATCGGGAGCATGCATATCTATGCTAACTACTAAAAAAAAATCAAGACCAAAATCATCATCACATGATCAAACCAAATTCAACAATATCAAGCATCAAACATGATTATTTTAATATTAATTAAAATGTAAAAAATCCCATAAAATCAGAAAATGCATGAAATAATAATATTTTTTATCTAAAAAATACTAGATTCAATCATGAATTCAATGCAAAAAGAATGGGATCAATTGAGTTATTTTTCCATTTTTTATGAATTAATCAATAACCATGAATAAAATGATAAATGATAGAAAATCCAAATAAAAATGACAAATGCATGGTGCAGGTAGCAATAAAATCCAGTTCATTTCCCAGACTGGGCCAAGAAGGGGGTGTGATTAGCACTTGGATTCTTAAGCCCAAAACCACAACTTAAATGAAACGCAGCGTTTCATTTTAATTCAGAGTCCTTCACAAATTGAAACCAATCCATGGTCGTTGGATCATGCCTTCAGTCAAAGTCCAACCACAATCTGATGGCTATCAAGTCATCTTCTTCATTTTGAATCCCTGAAACTCAGGTCACCTGCGCGCCATAGTCACCGCCGGTGACTTTCTCCGTCAACATCTCACAACCCTAACTTGCCATAGAATCCACCATTGGCCATGATTCCTTGATGAATCTTGTCCCAAATCTCACAAGGAGTTCATTCATGCCCTTAAGTCAATCTAAATCCTCAAGATTCGCAAGAACAACATCCTCAACCGAAAATGGTAACAACCCTAATTGGTCACTAACTCTCAAATTAATGATCTGAAAACCTCCCTACACCATTCTATTATGCATCTAACACAACAATTCCTCCTAATTCTACCTAATTCAAGCTGGAGATTGAAAGTTACTAACCTGAGAATTTCGTGTGCACAGAGGTAGTAAACCTTCAAATCAAGCTCTCAAATGCTCCAGACTCCTTCAGTGAATCAATTCCAAGCTTCTGTATGCAATAAAATGGATGGAAATGCTCTGGATTCTTGGAACCAATTCTGAGTTGCAGGTGACAAAATCTGGGATCAAGAACACTATTCAGCCACGAATTTGCCTTGATTATGATCTGGAGTCATTCACTAGCATCCATGGAAGAGATTGCAATCAAGAAAATGGATGGAAGGTGAAGAAAATGGTGTAACCGAATTCAGTTGCAAACAAGAATTTTCCAATCTCAATCTCTATTCTCTCCTTCAATTATCACCAACCTTGGCCTTGGATCAGCTCATATGCTTATATAGAACATGTATGGATGATCTAGAAAGCTCTAGATCCTTCTAATGAGAAATTCAATATCTCACTTCATGGAAATTTCAATCTCATGCCATGGTCATACCAATTCTGTTAGCAGCTTATATTCACCCTCATTCTCTTCCAATTTCTCTCCTAATGGTATTTTGGATGTGTTTGGATTGAAAGAAGCCTTGGTCATGCCTTGAATTTTGGTTTGGCAAATGTTACTTAAGATGTAAGTAACTACTTTTCAAAGCAAGTCCACAAATTAAACTTCAATTCAAAATTGTGGCAAAACCAATGTTCTTAAAATGTGTTTTAGAATCAAAATGACATATTACATGCCTTGGTTTGGACATGTAGATCAAAAATACCAATTTCCATCTTTGGTTCATTTGAAAATCATCCTTATTTTAAGCCATTTTTGTGATTTTGAGATACAAGCAATTCCAACCTCTCATGACCTCTTGACTAGCCTTAAAACATCCTTTTGAACAAGTTTGATGTTGGACATTTTCCCATTTGAAGTTTGCAAATAGGAGTTATGGCCTTATGGTTGAAATGACCTATAATCTCCAAATGACCAAAATACCCTTGACTTGTCAAAGCCATAACTTGAGTTCTACAAATCCTATCAAGGACTTCTAGTACTCTCTAGAAAGCTAAGAGGATAAGGAACAACATTCATGTTGACCAAAAGTCCATAGGAATCATCCTTCTAGGGCAAAAGTTTCATGCAAGTTGGACAACTTTCAAGCTCCAAATTCACATACCCCAGATGACCTGTAACTTGTCAAAGTCATAACTTGAGTTCTACAAATCCTATCAAGGACTTCTAGCACTCAAATTAAATCTAAGATCATGATATACAACATTCATGTTGGGGTCAAGATGATATGGAAATCACATCTTGAGCTAAACTGCCCTGAAGATAGGGGTCAAACTAGGGGATTTTACACTGTCAAGCCTTAGAAACCCTAGCTTGAAACTTCTCAAACTCTTCAATCATGATGAGTTGACCTTGGAATCATCCTTATAGCATCTCAATGCATCAATCCATGATCACATGGCTCTTGGATTAGGTCTCAACCTTCTCCAAATCATCAGTTGACTTAGGGTTGACCCAGTCAAACCCTAGCTGCACCAATCATGGCTAAGGCTTCTTAATCTTGCACAATGACCTGTCTAGGCCTCAAAGTGATCTTCAACACTTCACATGAGCTCTCCCAAGACCTCAAGTCCATCTCCATGACCTCAGAATCATCTTATGGCTTCCCACAACTCTCAAGTTAGGAGACCTATACACTTGGCTTCAATCACTCTCTTTGAGGATCTTTTAACTTCTCTGACAAGGATATCAACTCTTGATTCATTGAGTATCTTGACTCCGGTCAAATTCCTTTGTGATGTCCAGGTCACAGCAAGTGTATTTGTGTTCTTTTTGCCTTATGGTATCTAGACCATGGCTTATGCTCGTGTTATTATGCTTTCTCCGTTGAGTATCCAGACTCCGGTAAAGGCAGTTATGGTATCCAGACCATGGTAGTTTCTCTGATGCTCCGTGATATCCAGGTCACAGTAATTGTGGTTATCTCTTATTGTCGTGTGGTATCCAGACCTTGGCACGTAATGTTTTCTCAGCCCATGTGGTATCCAGACCACAACTAATATTGTTTCCCAACAACGTCGTTTGACATCTAGATCCTGATGAATATATCTCTTTTGCATCGAGCATTCAGGCTCAGATTGCATTGAGCATCCAGGCTCAGGTTATTGAGTATCCTGACTCAGATTTATTAACCGAGTATCCAGACTCAGATTATTTGCATAGAGCATCCAGGCTCAGATTGCATTGAGCATCCAGGCTCAGGTTTTAAGTATCCAGACTCAGATTTATTAACTGAGTATCCAGACTCAGGTTATTTGCATAGAGCATTCAAGCTCAGATTGCATTGAACATCCAGGCTCAGGTTTTGAGTATTCAGACTCAGATTTATTAACCGAGTATCCAGACTCAGGTTATTTGCATAGAGCAACCAGGCTCAGATTGCATTGAGCATCCAGGCTCAGGTTATTGAGTATCCAGACTCAGATTTACTAACCGAGTATCCGACTCAGGTTATTTGCATAGAACATCCAGGCTCAGATTGCATTGAGCATCCAGGCTCAGGTTTTGAGTATCCAGACTCAAATTTATTAACCGAGTATCCAGACTCAGGTTATTTGCATAGAGCATCCAGGCTCAGATTGCATTGAGCATCCAGGCTCAGGTTTTGAGTATTCAGACTCAGATTTATTAACCGAGTATCCAGACTCAGGTTATTTGCATACAGCATCCAGGCTCAGATTGCATTGAGCATCCAGGCTCAGGTTATTGAGTATCCAGACTCAGATTTATTATCCGAGCATCCGACTCAGGTTATTTGCATAGAGCATCCAGGCTCAGATTGCATTGAGCATCCAGGCTTAGGTTTTGAGTATCCAGACTCAGACTTATTAACCGAGTATCCAGACTCGGGTTATTTGCATAGAGCATCCAGGCTCAGGTTTTGAGTATTCAGACTCAGATTTATTATCGAGCATTCAGGCTCAGATTGCATTGAGCATCCAAGCTCAGGTTATTGAGTATCCAGGCTCATATTTATTAACCGAGTATCCAGACTCAGGTTATTTGCATTGAGCATCCAGGCTCAGGTTAGTGAGTTTCCAGGCTCAGATTACGACGAGCATCCAGGATCAGGTTACCGAGTATCCAGACTCAGGTTTATCGCATAGAGCATCCAGGCTCCGAATTGCATTGAGCATCTAGGCTCCAGGTATCAAGCACCCAGGCTCAAGTTATTGAGTATCCAAACTCAGATTTATTAATCGAGTATCCAGACTCAGATTTATTACCGAGCAATTAGGCTCCGTTTATTGAGCATCCAGGCTCCAGTTTTGTGTTTGTCGAGCATCCAGGCTCCAATCCTTGAGTATCCAGACTCAGATTTGTTTCTTTGAGCATTCAGGCTCCGGTTATTGACTATCCAGACTCAGAGTTGTGTTTTGAGCATCCAGGCTTTGATTTCTGTGGAGTATCCAGACTCTAGTAACTTGGATTGTTACCTTTTGCCAATATGGTATCCAGACCATAGCGCCGCTCTTGATGTTTGCATTCTCTTTCCCCAACAGGGTGGCTTTGAGATCAGTACCGTTATATTCGGATTTTCTGCGGTTGGAAAATTTATGGGTTCTTTGGTATTCAACCGTCTTTTACCTTGATTGCGTGAAAGCCGCTCGCTTTTTACTCATTCAGGTCCAAGTCGTTTGAATAGGGGCAACTGTTGCACCCCAAAATTTGCTCAACCTTTTCTTAATTTGGTTTATGTTTCATTTCATTTTGTTCTAGCATTTGCATTGCATAGCATATTTCACTTTACAGGGGATCAAGAGTTGTGCATAAAAAGAGGAGTCTTCTCAGAACATTGAGCCTAAGCAAGGGTTGTTACTCAAGCTTGAATGGTCATCAGGACATCTTGAAGTGGTCATTATCTTATGAAAGGATAGATAACGACATCACAGTATATTCGTAGTGTCCATACCTCGTCTTGAAAGTTGTCTTTAGAACATCATCAGGCTTAACGCGAATCTGATGATAACCAGACCTCAAATCAATCTTGCTAAACACACAAGCACCCACCAATTGATCCATAAAATCATCAATCCTCGAAAGTGGATACTTATTCTTAATTGTTACTTTATTCAACTGCCGATAATCCACACATAATCTCATGCTACCATCTTTCTTCTTCACCAACAACACATGAGCACCCCACGGAGAAACACTCGGTCGAATAAACTTCTTCTCAAGCAGCCCTTCCAACTGCTTCTTTGATTTTTCTAACTCATATGCAGACATCCAATTAGGAGCCATCAACACAGGACTAGTGCCCGATATCACATCAATATTAAAATCTACCTCACGCTCAGGAGGCAAGTCACTCACGTCGCCTGGAAACACCTCTGGAAATTCCCGAACAACTGGCAGTTCCACACTCACTACTTCATAATCAACTTGAAGTGATGCAAACAATGCAAACATCTGAGCCTCATCTTCCAACAGCTCCTCTGCTTGCTTGGCAGATACAAACATCAGTTCCCCACTATCACCAAACTCTCGGAACCTCACAGTCTTGCTGTAGCAATCGATATGAACATAGTTGTACTCCAACCAGTTCATTCCAATAATAACATCAATTTGATGCAAGGGTAGATAGACCATGTCCATCACAAAATTCTTATCATAAATGGTCAAGGGGCAGCTCAAACAGACTAACGCAGTAGTCACAGAACCATTAGTCGGGGTATCGATAACCATACTCCCAATCATAGAAGATAATTTCAAATTCAACCTCTTAGCACATTCTAGCGAAATAAACGAATGAGTAGCATCAGTATCAACTATAGCAATCAATTCAACATCATTAATAAAACAAGTACCTCTGATCAAGTTATCTATCTTGGATTCTTCTGCACCACTCAAAGCGAACACTCTGCCACTTGCCTCAGCAGCAGTAGCAGTCTTCTTTGGAGGCTGACACTGGGTACTGATATGACCCTTCTCCCCTCAATTGAAGCAAGTGGGAGCTTCGTCTTTACAGTCAGTAGCTTTATGACCTCTCTTGCCACAACGGTGACATCTTAGTGCTCTACAATTCTCAGCACGGTGACCTTGCTCGCCACACTTATAACATTTACCTAGAGCAGTATCTGCTACCCCACTTTGCTTTTTCCCATCTGAAGCCTTCTGCTTTCCATTATCACTAGAAGTCACATACGGTTTCCCTCTATACTGACCTTTCTCTTTCTTCTCACTCATCTGCTTGTAGTGAGTAGATCGAGCTCGGTTATCCTCATCATAAATTCTACTCTTGTCCACCAGTTCCGAAAACCGACGAATCTGCTGGTACCCAATTCCTTGCTTAATCTCTGGTCTCAATCCATTCTCAAACTTGAGACACTTCGAATCTCTGTGTCAGCAGGGTTGTAATACGGATAAAACTTTACCAAAGACTCAAACCTTGCCTCATACTTAGCCACAGTCATATTCCCTTGTTTCAGCTCAAGAAATTCCACCTATTTCTTGCCCCGAACATCTTCAGGAAAATACTTCCTCAAAAATTCTTCGTTGAACACCGCCCAAGTTATTGCAATGCCAGCATCTCCCAATCTCTGACGAGTTTTATCCCACCAGTTCTCAGCTTCCTCTGCTAGCATATGCATACCAAACTGCACCTGCTGAGCATCAGTGCACGCCATAACTCGGAAAATCTTCTCAATCACTTTCAGCCACTTCTGCGCACCATTAGGATATGAGTGCCCACAAAAGTCGGTGGATTGTTCCTCTGGTACTTTGCCAAAGCACGAAACTCATCTGGAGGTCCATCATTCTGAGCCATCACTTGGGCAAGTGATTTCAGCACATTAGCAATAGCACGATCATTTCTTCCAGTCATCTGTAACCACCAACAGGGTTAGAAGAAAACAACTCATCCAATAGTGTTCTCGCACTATTGAGTGACAAGGGACTAACAACATTAAAACTTGGCCGGACGGACCGACCTGCTCTGATACCACTAATGTAACACCCTTTTCTATCCCACAATTATTATGGAAAAATAACACAAATATCATAGTAAAATATTAAATTCAACAAAAGCCACCTCAAAAGGGCGTTCATTTCCCAAATCCTCAAAATTAGGTCAAAGCTCCGTAAACAACGGGTTTTCCCAAAATACATCAAATTGCACAAAGCAGCGGAACTCAAACGGCATAAATCAAGATTTTCCTCATAAGGGAAGATAATCAAAATAAACTCAAATGAAACATAGTTTAACTCAAAATACCCCAACCCAATGTTACATATCAGAGCAAGACCCTCTAAGTTAACCAAAAAGGCTAACGACTCAAAACTTCAAAAAAATATCCTCGACAGCGTCCACGACTAAACTTGGTCATCTGCACGTTACCCATGTGGAGGTAACATTCAAACAGGCAGGGTGAGTAAAATGATTCATAATAATCAATGTATAAAAATCAACATATAAAACGGCGTCATATTCATATTCAACACATTGATATCCTTCAATAGGCCTCAAAGGCCACAACATCATAAATTATTCCAAATGACTCATAAATGAAAATGCAACAAGACTCAATGCATGTGGTACCAATCATCACAGCACGATGGACACTGGGCCATCAACCCTCCATAGATCCCCATCAATAGGATCGATTCTACTAGAGAATCGGAGCACATCAAAACATTTCACATCCATACAATGGGATTGAAGCCAAAGTAATCGAGTTCTTGAACCAAAGTCCGGATGCACATGAATGCATGATGCGCACGTCAATAATCATCCTCATAATAACATCGTAGGTGCATCATCATTCATCATAATCATCATCATCACAATCATTATCATATCTCATGTCATCATATAACTCATCAAAATCATGGTAATATCATCATAGTTTTCCAATCAATACATCATATAAATCATCATGTAATCATGTACACATCACATAAAACTCACAGTCATACTCATGTCAATTCGTCAAAGAAATCATAAAATCAAACATCAAGGCATCGCTGTACACGATCAACATTCGCGAACTCTGCTACGTTCACTGGCATGTTCGCTAGGCGAGTCTGGGGCGAGTTTCTTCGTTGTGCGAAGGATTCTTTGCTAGGCGAGTCTGGGAACAACATGGTTCACTAGGCGTAGCATTATTCGCTAGGCGAATAGTGCGATAACAACAAATTCTGCTACACACCAAAACCTAAATCCACCCAAATGTCCACACGATTCACTTCCCCAATGCCCCCAAAACATCCCTAAGGTCTTACGACGATAAAGGCATAAAACCTACAGTTTATTAGGCCAATCCCGTATCATATTCACGCCCTAAATCACAAATTTCCCTACAATCATCTCAAGGCATTAGAGTTACTCATTATCTAATATTCATATCACTTCAGGGTTAGACAAATAACAATTCATAATTTTGGCCACGAAGGCCTAACTTTTCCTTTTCCCCAATGAATTCCACGGTTAGATTCACAATAACAGATTTAGGCCACAAAGGCCAAAGATCACTATTTCTCATATCCACCCTCAAAAACCCTTAAACCTTAAATAGAACTTAAATACATTTAAAGTTACACACGGAAAATCATGAAGGTAATACTCCTCATACCTTAATCGTCGAATCAAAGCCTTCTCAAATCTTTCAGGGAATCTCTCGAAGCTTCTGCCTCCAATCCTCTCCTCAGAGCTTTGGCCTCAATACTTTTCGCGGTCTAACAAATGAATCCTAATCCCTTTCCAATTTCCTTTTTGTTAAACCTAGTCTTGGGCCTCACAATTGGGCTTTCTCCATAATACCCTCACTAACTCCTCTGAATTGTCCCAATTTCCCTTATTCATCTTATATTTATTTTAATTCATAATAATATTAATAAATTCATATTACATACTATTATCCAAAATAAATATCCCCAAAAATGCACAATTCTCAATAATCCACAAAACCACTGAAAATCACCAAAAAATGAATATTCTCAATTAAATAAATTAATTAAAATATTCCAGTTAAATTTGAGGTGTCACATCATACCTCCCTCAAGTGGAAAAAAATCAACATCATTCTCAACAATTTTATGGGGTAGGAGAATTATATCTCAACAATAGATGACTCATGTCTAGTCCCTTTTAAGAAAAGGTTTTTAAGTGAAAATCCAAGTGGAAAATGTTTTAAATGAGTTTTGTGTTTTTTAGTCTTATGAAAAGCTTTTGATATGCTTAAGATGTCTTGAAAATTTTATAAAAGAAAAGAAAGTTTGAAAATGAAATGACCTAATGTCAAGGTTTTTTACTGAAAGAGGTTCAATTTTGGAAAAGAGGACCTAAAGGGTAAACATGAAGAATGCAACAAGACACATTATGTACATGCACAGGACAATAACTCAACTATGATCCCTTTCCCTTGGATTTAAACACAAGCATAAGAAAGAAATAACTAAGGACCAAGCAACACAACACAAGTCTCAAGTATCAAACAAGGCTCATAAACATATAACAACTCATGCACAAGGCAAGCATCAAGGCATTTTAGAGATGATTTAACAATCAACAACAACTCACAAGAAAAGTATCTCAAATAACCTAAAATTGAAAACCCTAATCATGCATAAAAATTGAATATCTCAAGTGTACCATGGAAACATCAAATCAAGAATTCAAATTATTAGGGTAAGGCATCAATACATGACAATTATTTACATTCAAGCAAGAACTCAAGTCATTAGGGTTTTGAATCACATAGACATTCATTTTTAACCAAAACGTAAAATCAACCTAACATGAAAAAAGGTCTAACATCAAGAGAAGCAAACAATAAATAATGAAACCAAGCATCAAGTAACACAATCATATTCATCAAGACATTCAATCCATGACAAAAAGTTAACCAATCACCAACACATAAGTCATACAAACACACATGTCTCAAGAATTAACTCATAAAATGATCAAGACATAACATCAACCAAAGCATAGCATCAATCATGATATTAATTATGAGGCATGGTATTGAAGAATCAAGCATGAACTTAACAATAGGAGGCAATGGGAAATTACTAAACATAATAAAAACATGTGATTATAAAATAAACTAATAAAAATAAATATTGTTTGGGTTTTTAAATATGAAAATAAAATGACAAAAATAAATAATCAAAAGAGATAAATAAATATTTTTGGTTTTTGAATATTAATACTTAATAAATAAATTGAAGAAAATGAAAAAAAAAATTTGAATAAAAATAAAAGAAAGAAAAAAAAGAAAAGGAAATAAGAAAGAGGAAAGAAGATAAAGAATGGGAAAAGTGGGGTCCAAGGGTGTTGAACCCGGGACCCCTTGGTCACCACAAAACCTCACTACCAACACGCCAAGGCCTATTGGCCTATTACCATTTCCAACTAAAAATAATAAATATTAAAACTAAATCAAAAACTAAAATATGGTGTGCAGTAACTTCATCTTCTATCTCACGAAAACAAACATGTAAATATATTATTTTACTCAGAATTTCACAAGGAATGCAACCATGGCCTTAGTTTTCATTTATATTGACCCTAACTCATGAACTTAATTAAAAACCAGACGAACCCTAAAATTTCAAAGTGAAATTAAATCATGTATATCAATGATAAATGCCCATTTTCATGGGGGGCTTCAGACCATAACATTAAAATGAACATGTGTGTAACAAAAATGAATCAAAATGATGTTTTAAAGTAGGAGAACCAAAAGGTGGAAAAGTTACCTAACGGAGTGAGTCTGTTTCACTTTCAGAAGTGGAATGATGATCCCTTTAGCTTCCTTGGGTCCCCAGGTGTATAATGGTATGCTTAGAATCACTTGAAGTCCTTTAAATTGTTCTATCCAAATCGATTTGCAGAAGCAAGAAAATGAGGTTCAGATATGGTGTTTTGGAAGGTTGTAAATGTATACTAGTGCATACAGTAAGTTTCTTATGGTTTGTGGATGGTGTTTGTGAAGGAAACTTGGAAGGAAAATGGAGGAATTGTGAGATTCGAAAATGTGCTTCAATGGAGTTTTTAAGTTTTTGGCTCAATGTCACTTTTTATGCTATTGCTTGGATCCTGATGTTATGACATGAAGCTTGCTTATGAAGAGGTTTGAATCAGGTTAGGGATTAGGTTTGATCCGAGCTAGGCTTGGAGTTTGCATCATTGGACCAATTTAAACAAAAATTGTAAAATGGTACCATATGTTATGGCTTGGGCTAAGCTTGTGTGAGCTTTTTGAGCATTCATTATTAAGGTTGGATAACTTGCTTTGACATCTGAATCATCTGAAAACTAGTCTAAAACTTGTTGAACAAGTTTTGGTCAAAAACACATTTTCACATAATGCCAAGAATGTTGATCATAATGGACAGTTGGAGCAGGTTTTGTCCTTATTGTAGAGGTCACGCTTGCACAAAAATGGTATCTTTGCAAAGCCAGCATGTAAAGGACCAGGTTTTGTGTTGATAACAAGTTAAGGAATTACTTGGAAAGTGTCCAAAATTCTCTCCAAAATCATTCCAAGAAAACTAATTTCCACACTTAGTGAAATTCTGGTTCATCTTACCATTGATCACCAACATGAAACCTCAACTTTGGCCTCTCATTTCTCTCAATTGACAAGAGCTTTTTGGATCAAATTTTCCACCGTGATGGAGTAGGAAGTATGCTCTTTAAATGCATACCTCTAGCATCAAGAATGGTTGCTTGGATTGTTCACAAATTGGCCATAAAGTCATGCAATTGGAAAGGTTAAAAACTTAGGAAAATTTCTAAGTGTTTTAAGACTTGCAACAACTAGAAACCTCAACTTTCACCATCAATTTCTTCCACCTCAAAAAATCTTTTGGCTTCAAATTTTCAAAAACTTGTAGTATCAAAAATCATATTTAATTGTAGCCCGCAAGTGTTTCAAATGGAAAGTTGGTCACTTGAACATAAACTTTTGGTACTTAAGGAAATTTTCAAAACCCTAATTTTGACAACTTTGATCTTTTTATTGATTTTCTTGATTTAACTTGATTAAAATCAATCATTTTCCAAATTGTCTTGATTCTTGACTTGAGAAATCCATAGTTGACCAAAAATGTCAAAAGTCAAACTTTGACTTTGAGTATCTGTTGACTTTTCATCAGTTGAATCAAAATTCTTCAACTATCAATAAGTCAAACTTCATGAGCCAATTTAATCACATGAATGAACCATAAAGATTTATTTGAAGCCTTTGAATCATGTCCCATTCCATGAGATCATATTTTGGTCAAAAAGTCAACGTTAAGCTGACTTTAACCAAAACCCTAATTTGGGGCTTCTGATGAATTGCGACTTGATTAACTTGAATTGATGCAAACTCAAACTTGACTTTTGATGAAGGTAAACTCTTGATTACCATTAATGATTAGAGGGACTTGGGATGTTGAGGATCACCCCAAACTCTGATTGATCAACCACTTAAACTACTTGATGCAAAACCCTAACTCATGAGCAAAGCAAGCAAGACATATTCTTGTATTTCCATGGGGTTAGAAAAAACATAAAACACACAAAAAAATGATTGATGATATTCAAATGATTCAAATGAAAGTGGGATCTTATGGGTAAAAATTAGGGTATGTCACTGGCAAGTCTTCGTCGTTCTACGACATAGTTCATTTGGATTGTCTCATCCCCAAGAAGAGTTTGGAAGGGTTTATGCTGATGTGTTTCCCCTTCGTATCTTTCATTCCCTTGAAGTGAAGTTCATGTTGTTATCCCTTTTGTGGATTATTGATGTTAGAAGATTGATCTTTGGGTTTATTTCCCCAAGTAGTATCTTTCCTCTCCCTGGAGAAATTTTAAGCCTCGTAGTAGGATTTATTTTCCTTTCATGACTTTTGTTTATCCCCTGCAGGTTTTCTTCAGTTGAATCCTTGACAGTATCTCCATTTAATATCTCCATCTTGTTGAGATTAGTCGAGTGTCCGGTTGTACGACGGTGATTGGTCGTCCCCAGTTTTCTTTTGCTGGTTTTGTCAACATATTCACACGCATATTGCATGCGCATTCTTTCTTTGTGCATAGTATCTCTTTATTGCATTATGCATATTGTATTTTCTTGGTGCTTCTCCACTCTTTGGTGTTGTTTCCCCTTTAGAGCGTGTGTGTCCTCTCTCTAATAGAGTATCACCTTTAAGCATAAAGTGTTTATCCTTTCTAACTCCCCACTAAGTTCATTCCTCGTGGAAGATGTTTGTTTTAACTTTCCTTTCCAACTCATTATCAGGATGAAATCAATCCCCAGTTGAGATATTTGTTTTTTGGGTTGAGTCTTGTTTGACCATTTCTCTCCAGCTTGTTCCTGGATTGAACTTTGGTCTCCTGAGTTTATTAACTTCTTTTAAGTTATCACTTGTTTGGTAGTAGGTAATATATCTCTTTTTCTTTAGTGGTTGGTTACCTTTGTTAAGCTACCCAGTAACCGGTGGTTGGTAATCCCTCCTTTCAAATTTTATTACCTTTGTTAAGCTACCCAGTAACTGGTATTTGGTAATATTTCTTCTCCTACACAATAATAGATAGTTGATTATTTTTGTTTCGATTTTATTACCTTTGTTAAGCTACCAGTAATTGGTAGTTGGTAATATTCTTCTTCCTACCCATTAAAAGGTAGTTGATTATCTTTTTTTCCCGAGTTGATTACCTTTGTTAAGCTACCAGTAATCGGTAGTAGGTAATACATCTATTTGCTTCCCCTACCCAATAACAAGTAGTTGGTGATCTTTTATTCTGAGTCTATTGCCTTATTAAAGTTATCACTTGTTTGATAGTAGGTAATATTTCTCTTCCTACCCAGTAACAAATAGTTAATTATCTTTTTTTCGAGTTTATTTCCTTTGTTAAGCTACCTAGTGACCAGTAGTTGGTAATATTTCTCTCTCTACCCAGTAACAGGTAGTTGATATTGTTTCCTCCTAAGTTTATTACCTTCTTTTAAGCTATCACTTTTTTGGTAGTAGGTAATATACCTCTTTGCTTACCCTACCCAGTAAGCTGTAGTTGGTAATCTTTTTCTTCCTATAATAGTTGCCTTATTAAAGCTACCATATGTCTGGTAGTAGGTAATCTCTTCTCCAGTTGAGTTAGATACATTTCCCTTATTAGAATTGGATATCCCCCTTTGTTTCTCCCTTTTCCTCGATGAAGACTTGCTTTGTTTAACAATATCAGGTCTTCCCCTGTTGGTATCTTTTGTTGCTTGCATTGGTAAGTTTCCCTCAGTGGAATCCTACCCTTTTGTTTTTCCCAAGCGGAGTCTATTTTTCCTTCTTTTGCTCTCCATCATTTTGTTTGTCTTCTGTGGCATCCTTTTCCCCACATAATCCTTTTCATTCCTTTTCATATCATATCATGTGCATTTTGCGGTATCTTAGGGCCAATGGGTTTGTTGTTGTATTTAAGCATACCCAATCCCATTGAGACGAAGATTTGAATCTTCATATCTCTAAGTTGAAGAAATTTAAATAAGGACAGTTGTTATACCCTAATTTTTAACCCTAAGATCTCATCCTCTTTTTGCACTTTTACATACAAACAAGATCACAATCTTGGTTGCTTTCTTACCCTCTTATCTTTGTGTTTGCTTTTGTAGAGATCACCAAGCACCCTGTTGCGGTGAGAATCGGATATCAAGTGTTACGGTGAGAATCGTGATACCAAGCTATTGATTAACTTGAATCTTTAATTCTTAAATTCACAACCGGACTTTAATTTATCCAAAAAAGGAAAGGTTTAAAGAAAGAAAAACCTATAAAAAAATGCAAAGCAAAAGGCAAGGCCTAAAGCTAAGCAAAGAGAGATCTAAAGGTTCGGGGGTTGGTTATGCATAGGGTAGGTATTTCACATCCTAAACATCTGTAGTACTCTACAGGAGCCTCTTGTTGATATTTGTGTTTGCTAAAGTTTGCTTGCTAAGGGTAAAGTGCTGAGGTAAAAATCTAAAGTATAAAAGTATGTATAAGTTTGCTTGCGAAGACATCGCATCTCGTGCCTACGTATCTTGACGGGAATGGAATCAGAGCAATCGTAGTTCCCCTAGCTAGGGATGAGGAACTCTTGACTGTGCTCAAGGTTCCAAAGGGAAGTAAGCATTCATAGTGAAGTACTTACACGGAGTGCGGCGACTCCTCTTCTAAGTTGAGATTGTTAGGGTAGAGAATATCCACGACGGGATACTAAACATGAGTACGGCGACTCAAATCCTAAGGCTAGGATAAAGGGAGGTAGACGATGTCTGCAGCGGGACGGTAAACATGAGCACGGCGGCTCAGATCCTAAGGCTAGGATGAAGGGAAGGATGTCCACGGCGGGACGGATTAAAAGTAAGCACGGAGACTTAAATCCTGAGGCTAGGATGAAGGAAAAGAATGTCCACGGCGGGATGGTAAACATGAGCACGGCGGCTCAGATCCTAAGGCTATGATGAAGGGAAGGATGACCACGGCGGGACGGATTAAAAGTGAGCACGGAGACTCAAATCCTAAGGCTAGGATGAAGGAAAAGAATGTACACGGCGGGACGGGAAACATGAGCACGGCGGCTCAGATCCTAAGGCTAGAATAAAAGGGTAAGGGTTGTCCGCGGCGGGATGGTAAACATGAGCACGACGGCTCAAATCCTAAGGCTAGGATAAAGGGGTTAAAAGGCGTCCACGGCGGGATGGTAAAAGCGAGTACGGCGACTCGGATCCTAAAGGAGGATAACAAATTAAAGAGTAACAACAATCAATGTCACAATAATAAAAGGTGAAAAATATACATTAATACGAGAAATTGGCAAAAAGAATCACCAGGAAAGGATTAGAAACGAAGAAGTTATGAATGTTTGAAATTGTGAAGAAAATATAAAAGAAATAAACAAACAATTAAAACAAATGCCCTAGGTGGGTGTTGAACCCACCACACTTTGTTCACAAATGAAAAGTTTCACCACTAGGCCAAGGGACACGCGTGTGAACATGGAATAGAAGAGAATGAAAAAATGATAAAACAATGGAAAATATGAAAAAAAGCAAAAGAGTTGATCCTCCTCAAGGATCGAACTCAGGTTCAAAGCATGGCAAGGGTACTAAGGGCGCAAGTTTCTACCCTTGGGGTGGCTATACATCCATTGATTATGCCACCCTAAAATAAACATAAGCAATCAATGTGTGTTATTCTGGGCAAATACAAAGGCAACACAAGTGTAAAAATTCAGAAATGCATCTTCACCACAACTTGCTCAAAACTCAACCTTTTTTAATGAAATTTAAGTCTAAATTGCATGTTTTTTTCATGAGGAAGATGATGGTACAAGCCAAATTTTAAAATGATGCTCACATTTTGAAATTCGAATGCTCATGCAAATGAATGTTTGGAAATGTATTTTGAACTTCAAAACATAAACCAGATGCGGTTGAAATCAAGTAAGGGTCTGCACATGTTATAAATGATATGATTGATGAATTCCAACAGTTTGTTTAAGCAAAACACTATCAGAATGAGAAATGGCATGGTAGTTGCAAATGTAATGTTTGAAGGAAAATGCATTTTAAAGTTATGTGTGAAAACTTGATATGAACAAACTTAAAAACAGTCATGCACACACTCTAAAAATCATGCATATAAAGTTTAGACAAAAAAGAGACTCAAGATCTTGGTAGAAAAGAAAGTGACTATTGAGTTGCAAATGTGTTCAATGAGTTGAAAAGGTGAGTTTCAAAACCAGTTGGCAATAAAATCAATGAAACATAATGGTTCAATCCAAGTAACAGGTCTGCAATTGATCTCCAAATATCCACCTAACTGTAAGGTGCCTTATGCAATTGGGATAAAGTAATTCCAAATAGTTTTGCAACAAATGCTTAAACATGATCCTACTCATCCAAACTGCATTACTAACATGACAGTGTGTTCAAGATCAAAACAATGTTCAAATGATCCACTCAAATTCAAAATAGTCCAATTAATACAAGCAAAAGCATGAAGAGTGGTTTCTTTTGTTAACAGATGCAACAGCACATGGTACTAGCTTTTCTCAACAGCACAAATCAATACAATTTCTTAAAACAGAAACAAAGACAAAATTGGCAAGCAAAGCTCACATTAGTTCACTACATTACCTTCATGATAGCTAAAACAGAAAGAAACTAACTTGAGAACCAAGTACAGCCAGCATACATCAGTAAAAACAGCCCGCTCCAACAAAGGCACAAGCATTACTATGTAACCATCAACAAATCAGTGTGAATTATCTCATTTAACAAAAACATCCTTCTCATTGCATACTCCAAGTAACAGCCTTAGCCTAAACCATACATGCATTAAATTGAGTTCACAAGCAAACTGGTATGACAGTTTTCAGGAATAGTTTGGTGTTCAACACTAATTCTAACAGGAATGACAAAAGTATGATGTTGCAAGTTGGAGTGTGGAATGCAAAGATTGCTCATGCATTGAGGGAGTGAAAAAATCAAAACAGGTATAAACAGACCAAGAAATTAATGCAGACACATCACAAATAAGAAAATGGATGAGATCACACTTAAAATTTAAGCATACTTCAATTAAATCACAAATTGGCATGTTAGGGAAAAATGCAAGACAGTTTTGGCAACTTTCAATGATGCAGCAGATGATTTTTCAAGTAGTGAGGTTTCAGACCAAAACAAACATCCACACATATCATAAACATAGTAAGGAAGGTGTTTTAACCTCATGAAAGAGCATGTATCCACTAGAATGAAAATTGATGTACTGTGGTAAAAGTTGGAAAAATCTGCCTTGGCAAGACTTTGGCAGCAAGTGATTTTATTTTTGGTAATGAGTTTTAAGCCAAGATACAACATACATTCATCATAAACATGCTAAAGAAAATGATCATCCATTGAAAACAGGTTCATAGCAATTGGAGGCAGAATCATGATATGTTGTTTGAAATATGAAACAGTTTGGGACAACATGAGTACATTTCAACACATGATCTCAAATTTATAAAACATGGCAATGTAACGTATGAGATGAGGTTTACTGTTACAAACCTCTTGTAGACAGTCTTGAACAAGCCAAAAAGCCAAGAAAACCAGAGAATCTTCTAGCACAACCTAGCTTTGAAACCTTTCTTCCTTTTGAAGGAAAATACAACTTTTGTGACAGTTGGTGTAAACTCAATTTCAGCTGATCTTTGATGTTTTGAACAGTTGCAAAATGATATATATGAGGTGTATGAGTGATTAAAATAGCAAGAACAAGCCTAGGTAAGAATTTGGCAGATTTTGTGCACTGCGGTCAAAGTTGCTTGGTATGAAAGTTGACTTTTGGGAGGATCGTGTTTTTGAGTGGTTTAAAGGCTTGGACACCTTCTATACCATATTTATGGATTGTGTGGATGCTTTTTGATGAGTTTGAATGTGTGGAAATGAGTTTAGGGGCTGGGCTGCCAAGACAGCTTTTTGGTGTTTTTGTGATTTTTGAGATTTTGTGAATTTGAAGTAAAGAGGGAAAGAGTAAGAACTTTGGATTTCTCTGGTTTTTGAGAGTACTCTTGTGTGTGGAATGAGGTAGGGAAGGCCTCTATTTATAGGGAAATGAGAGGGTAAGGACAGATTGAGAGATTTCCTTCCTAAGAGGGAAAAGTGGGATTTTGGCTTCAACCTTCCAAAAGTGTTTTCTTGGCTTGGAGGTAAGCTAAAAGTCAAGTGTGATGATGGATTTAAAGTGGATGAAGTGAGGCTAGGGAGAGTAGGGACATGGCTGGTTGCAAATTTTCACTTTCCACCTTTTTTGTATTTTGAATATTATAATGCAAGTTGCATTTGCAACTTGCAAGCCACTTGCCTTGGCTTCAAAATTTTCATTTCTCTGCATAATTTCCACACTTCTACATTTCAAAACATCCCAATATCAGAAATAACAAGATCTAAGGGCTGAGAATGGTCCATCTTGATGAAAATCTCACTTGTGGAAAAACCAGAATTTTGTGTTTCGAGTGTGACAGTCCCAACTTCACTAACCCATAACTCTCAGCTCACAAATTCCATTGAGATGTTCTAGTACTTTTTAGAAAGCCCTCAAATAGCTCTAAAACATTCATGTTTTCATGAGTTTCAAATTCTCAAAGGAACTTGGCCAAAAAGCCTCTCAAAGTTGCTAAAGAAACAAGCTTAAAAGTGAAATTTCTCCAAGTCATTTTCCCTACGCGAAATGAATTTGATCATAACTCCAAATCTATGCATTTTCTGATCATGGACCACTTTGAGGATTTTGTAGGATTTGTCAAGAGCTTTCCAATGAGCTTTTATCCACTTCATTTGGATGTGTGGTTAAGGAGTTATGGTCTTGCCCCTTTCGAAACCCTAATTCCCGACTTTTGCGATTACTCCTCAACCCTTGATCCAATTGTCATAAAATTTTATGGGTAGATGCAATATGTCATTAGGAACATTTTTGATTCACATCTTGAGGTCAGATTCCTTATTGTTGAAGAGTTGACTTTTCGGTCATCCGAACGATCGACGATGACTGACGAATCTACTGTTGACGTTCTGAGTCCTCTGAGGTTTTAAGACTTCTTGAGTGAACTTCCCTGATCCATATGAGCTTAATGAACCACAAACCCACCATTAGAATACCTTTTAAAACAAAAGTCAAACCACAGTCGACTTTTCTTGATCAAAAACCCTAATCGGGGATCCATGAACTGTACTGCTCCTGATCTTTGTGTGAAAACCCCAAATTGGATTCATGCCTGACCCCATGTAGTATTCTTGATGGTTTAGAGACTTGCTTCATGGAGAAACAATCCAATGCATTGACTGATTAAACTGTCGAACCCTCGATTTGCAAATGTACAGAATTCTGATTCACCTGTAACTAAACAGAGACAAACTTGAAACTGGTTATAGTTAGATAATCAAAATGGAAATGATCCTAAGATGATGATGAGGATCTAAGAGGCTAAAATTTGGGGTGCAACAGTTGCCCCTAATTAAATATCTTCACTAGATGGTTTTGAGAGATGTCAATCTGAATAGAATCGTAGTGAAAGGTATTTAAATATAGAAAACCAGAAATTTTGTCCCTTAGATCCGATGGTATGCAAAAGGACAAATGCTGAAATGCAATGAATTCTAAATGATGCCTTATGATGCAAGACAAATGCAACCACACGAGCAAAAATAAAAGAACAGTATAACAATGAGCAATTACTCACTGGGGAAAGACAGCAACACAGGGGAAGCAACAAACATGAGAAATAAATATCTGGAAAACCATCAGATAAGTCACGACACAAACTGTTTGGTAGGTGCCAAGTAAATTGAAATTCGTCCACAAGGTAAAACACGAGTAAAACACGACCTCGGGAGAAAAGGTAGAATGGGGAATAAAACGCCCATGTAAGGTAAACTCATCCACAAGGTAAAACGTGAGTAAAACACGACCTCGGGAGAAAAGGTAGAATGGGGAATAAAACACCCATGTAAGGTAAACTCATCCACAAGGTAAAATGCAAGTAAAACACGACCTCGGGAGAAAAGGTAGAATGGGGAATAAAACACCCATGTAAGGTAAACTCATCCACAAGGTAAAACGTGAGTAAAACACAACCTCGGGAGAAAAGGCAAAATGGGGAATAAAACACCTATGTAAGGTAAACTCATCCACAAGGTAAAACGCGAGTAAAACACGACCTCGGGAGAAAAGGAAAAATGGGGAATAAAACACCTATGTAAGGTAAACTCATCCACAAGGTAAAACACAAGTAAAACACGACCTCGGGAGAAAAGGTAGAATGGGGAATAAAACACCCATGTAAGGTAAACTCATCCACAAGGTAAAACGCGAGTAAAACACGACCTCGGGAGAAAAGGTAAATGGGGAATAAAGCACCCATGTAATGCATATGTATATGAATTATGCTTGTGATATACGCATGTATGAATTATGCAGATGATACAATCAAATGCAAATGCAAATGCCGATGACAAGGCTCGACTCTTTTGGTGAGAAGACAAGATTGGAAGACTGATTCCTCAACATGAAGATCACTTTCAATCTGTTTGGGGACTAAAGATGCTATTGATGAACACATCTCTGCCGCACTAATAAATTGTATCAAATGGATAACCCTTGTAGGAAGGATAAAGAGCTGATTGGGGTTTCTTCAAGTAAACTGCCCCAGTTTAGCTGTCTGTTAAAGATGAACTGATGATGACTTCAGCTTGTCAGATGTTGACTGATGCATTGGGTGCTTGGAGAGCTTGCCCCAGTCTGAGTCTTGAAATATATTCTGGATAAACCAAATCTGAGAATACCATGCCTTGAACAAATCTTCAATTGATTCTTAGACAGTATGTAAAAGGAACTTGCCCCTGATAGGATCACTTGACCAAGTTTCTCAATGTTTCAAAATTCCTTGAGAGGAAAGCCAGTTTGTAAACAAAAGTGTTCGTACAAACATGGTAATGTAAAGTTCATGCAACTTTTTGAAATCAAAATCACTTTGAAAGATGCAAAGTAAATGAGTCATCGGTCTGAACACGGTGGTTCAAGACACTCAAAGTTTAAAGCAAAGGTGTATTGCCAAAATAATTGATTTGCAAAGATCTTTTGGAGTCAGTTTACGCAACCTTGCTGTAGTATGCTTTCAAAATAACCTTGTTTCAATTAGGTCTTTTGAGGGTTGTAATGTGGCCTGGTTCACGGTTTAAGAAACAAAGGATAAAGGCTCAAAGTTTATTTGTACCCACCCAATCTACGTGATGATCTCCAGTCTTATGCTCAGTTAAATCAGACTATGTGCTCAGGTTCCCATAGGTTAGGAATTGCACTGATAATAGCCAAGATGATGGTTCAGAAGTCAACAGATTTTTTGAAAAGGCAGTCACTGCTTCTTTACAACATTTGGTTATTTTTGACATTGAGGGTTTGTAAAGATCTCTTCTTTTTATTATCCCTAACTTTTTCCTGAACTGTTTCTTATGAAAATTACAGTCGCGGGATGCTCCAGTTTTGCCTAAGTCTCCTTCATAGGTTTTGACTTAGTGGCTTTTGTTTCACCCCAAAATTTTCCCAACTTTTCTTCACCCAGCTTATGTTTCATTTCATTCACATTAGCATTATCATTTGCATTTCATTGACATGTATGCAGGAGATCAAGAGGTATGATTACCAATCAAGAGCTACAAAAGACTTTGGACTTACCTAAGAAACTTATTCAAGTATTCAAGGGTTGATATCCTTGTCAGAGAAGTTAAAAGATCCTCAGAGAGAATGGTTGAAACCAAGAGGGTGTGTCTCCTAACTTGAGAGTTGTGGGAAGCTATCAGATGATTCTGAGGCCATGAAAATGGACTTGAGGTCTTGAGAGAGCTCATGAGAAGTGTTGAATATCACTTTGAAGCCTAGATAGGTCATTGTGCAAGATTAAGAAGCCGCAACCATGATTGGTGTAATTAGGGTTTGACTGGGTCAACCCTAGGTCAACTGATGATTTGAGGAAGGTTGAGACCTAATCCAAGAGCCATGTGATCATGGATTGATACATTGAGATGTTATGAGGATGATTCCAAGGTCAACTCATCATGATTGAAGAGTTTGAGAAGTTTCAAGCTAGGGTTTCTAAGGCTTGACAGTGTAAAATCCCCTAGTTTGACCCCTATCTTCAAGGCAGTTTAGCTCAAGATGTGATTGTTATCTCATCTTGCCCCCAACATGAATGTTGTAGAGAATGATATTAGCTTTAAGTTGAGTACTAGAAGTACTTGATAGGATTTGTAGAGCTCAAGTTATGACTTTGACAAGTTACAGGTCATCTGAGATGTGTGAATCTGGGGGCTTGAAAGTTACCCAACTTGCATGAAACTTTTGCCCAAGAAGGATGATTCCTATGAACTTTTGGTCAACAAGAATGTTGTTCCTTATCCTCTTATATTTCTAGAGAGTACTAGAAGTCCTTGATAGGATTTGTAGAACTCAAGTTATGGCTTTGATAATTCAAGGGCATTTTGGTCATTTGGAGATTACAGGTCATTTCAACCATAAGGCCATAACTCCTATTTCCAAGCTTCAAATGGGAAAATGTTCAACATCAAACTTGTTCAAAATGATGTTTTAAGGCTAGTAAAGAGGTAATGAGATGTTGGAAAGGCTTGTAGCTCAAAGTTGCAAAAATGACCTAAAATAAGGGTATAAGTTAAATAAACAAAAGTTGGAAATTGATATTTTTGACCTACACATCCAAACCATGGCATGTAATATATCATTTTGACTCTAGAAAGCATTTTAAGAACATTGGTTTAGCCAAATTTTTGAGTTGACGTTTAATTTGTGGACTTGCTTTGAAAAGTAGTTACTTACATCATAAGTAACATTTGCAAAACCTAGAATCAAGGCATAACCAAGGCCCTTTGCAAGCCAAACACTTTCAAAATGTCACTAGGGGAGAAATTGGAAGAGAATGGGGTGGATTCCAAGCTGCAAACAGAACTATGCATACCATGGCATATGGTTGAAATTCTCATGTCATGAGAGATTGAAACTCTCATTAGAAGGATCTAGAGGGTTCTAGATCATCCATACATCATCTATATATTGAGTAGAGGTGATCCAATGCAAAGGTTGGTGATGATTGAAGGAGAGAGCAGAGATTGAGATTGAAATTGCATATCTTGCAACTGAATTCGGTTTCACCAATTTCTTCACTTTCCATCCATTTTCTTGATTGCAACTTCTTCCATGGATGTTAGGGATTGATTCCAGATCATAATCCAAGGGAATTCGTGGCTGATTGGTGTTCTTGAGATCAGATTTTTCCACCTGCAACTCACCATCGGGTTTCAAGTTTCAGGGGTTTTCAACCAGTTCTAGTGCATACACAAGCAAGGGAATGATCCATTGATCGTGTCTGGAAGGTTGGAGAGCTTGATTTGAAGATTTAGTGCATCTGTTCATCAAGAATTTTCAGGTTAGTAACTTTCTTCCTCCAGCATGAATTAGGTAGAATCAAGATGAATTAGGGTGTTAGATGCATTGTAGAACGATGTAGGAAGGTTTTCAGATAGTTAATTTGAGAATTAGTGACCAATCTAGGTGTCGCACCTTGAAAATTCATATTCGAGAACACGACCCTCGCGCAAAAGGCGCGGAAATGCGGTTCGACAGAGTCGCCACCGAACTTTATTTTTCCCGAATAGACGGGAGAGGAAAATATCGAGAAAACCTCATAAACGCGGAAGGAACACGGTCGTCGCAACCATATTCCTGGGTTCGGGAGTCGGTTACGCGAGGGGAAGGTATTAGCACCCCTCACGTCCGTCGTACTCGACGGGAACCTCCTAATTCGAGTTAATGGATGTTAGCTAAACTTAATTCTTCTCTTCTCACTACTAAATACTAAAGGATACTATAAAGGCTAAAGACGCTAGGGGAAGGGGGGTGGTTAGAGGATAGGGTGCTCGCCAAGGATTGGGGCCCTTGTGCCTACGTATGCTCATTCGGACGAGAATGAGAAATCAGAGCGTCGTAGTTCGACTACGGGAAGGAATGAGGAAAATGGAAGATGAAGGGGATTGTGCTCGCCAAGATCATTGCAATCTTGTGCCTACGTATCTTACATTCGGACGAGAATGAAGAATCAGAGCAGTCGTAGTTCGTGGTAACGACCACGAAAGAAACTGGATTGAATTGGTTTGAAATGGGTACGGATGACGATTACTCGAAGCTTAAGAAAGACTCTTCGTACCCAAGTAATCGGGAAAGCGAACCAAAGACTTGGAACACTTTCTTTTTCATCATGAAGGAATGATATGTTTGAAAGGATAAGGTTGAAATGATGACGATCACTTGAAGCCTAAGAAAGACTTCACAGCCCCCAAGTAATCGGGAAAGCGAACCAAAGATTTGGAACACTCTCTTTTTCATCGTAAAAGAAGGTTGTTTGAATTTGAAATAGTGTATAGAAGGATGAGATTGGTCGGATGACGACTACTTGAAGCTTGAGAAAGGCTTCTCGGGTCCAAGTAGTCGGGAGAGCGAACCAAAGACTTGGGACACTCTCTTTTTCATCGTAAAAGAAGTTGTTTGAAAGGTGAGTGAAAGGATGAGTAATTAGAGATGGTTGAATATTGTCGAGTTGTTAATGTTATTTTAAGGCGTCAATTGCTCACACACGAATAAGATAACTCGCATCCAAACAATCAAAAGCAAGCTCAAAGACTTGAACCCACTCTTTACACCTTGAAAAGCGTTAAATAATTGTTAATTGATTGATAATTTGTTTCGAAAATCCGCTTGACGTTGGATCAAGGGTTTGACTCATTATCGCGTGCAAAGCGTGTTAAAAACAAAATTGTTTGAAAAAAGAGACCGACTTGACTTACGCATCAAGGGTCGAGTTGTAATAGGTTGAGGGCGAATGCGTATGAGCACTCAACTTACGAGGTTGTTTGAAAGTGGCTTGATGATGAATCGAGAATTAGTTTGAAAATAGTTCGATCCGCTCTAGTCCCTATGGGTGCTCCTAGGAGATAAACTAATAATCAAAGAAATGTGAAGCATACATCGGAATGGGAGAGGGGTACATGTAAGTTACACGGGATTGCACGAAATAAAGGGGTCTCATTGTCAGGTAGCCCAAGAGAAAGCCGTGTGTGTGCATTTGTGTCCTAAACTATGCCTTGAGAAAAGTTGGGCACGATTCAAAGTTAGGATACCTGCAAATGACCAAAAATCCAACAGTCCACCAATTTGGCTTTTAGGAGTTTCGATAATTTATTAGGTATTTTCGAATATGGGGAATGAATATGAATAACGAGATATGATAATATGAATAATAATATGACAATAATATTCACAATAATATTTAACGGAAATTAAATTTAATGGTTAGTGAATCGAATCGGGACACGAAAGAATGGATCTCGTCTTAATCGCAAACATAATGCCGATTAATCGAAGGTAGCCTATCACGATCCCAAAGTACGGAAAATGACCCCAATGGTCATTCACCATAGATTTGAAATCGAGAAGGTTATCAACCTCGATACGCGACGCTTACGAATCTAAAGACATCATCGATCCGAAAAAGTGAATAAAAATGGAAATGAAAAGGAAAATGAAATAGAAAATGAAATAGTCTCGAATAAAATATCATCTATCAATAATTTGACCGATAATATTTATTGAAATTCGTCATGGACCAAAAGGTGACAAAAGTGTATAAAATGAATAAAAAAACCAATAAAAATCGAAAAATGAAAAGTTGGTCTCGGGTTTGTTATTTTTCATCAATAATTTGACAAAAAAACAACTATGGGGTATCGTCATCGACCCCAAAAAAATTGAAATAAATATAAAAAATCCAAAAATTAGCAAAGCTTTTTTTTAATAAAGTTTTTTTTTATATCATTAATAAAAATCATTTACCAAAACAATTATTATGTTAAAAAAAAAACTCTAAACAAATAAAAAAAATGCAGAAGTGGTATATAAAAAAACTAATGAATGTAGAATCATATGGGCTTCAAAAAGAAGCCCATCATCCACATTGATAGTTGCTGCGGACGAATTAAGGGAAGGGGAAAAGTAATACAGGTCCAAAATCAACATAAAAATTAATAAATAAATAAAACAACTAAAATAAAAACTCAAAAGCTATCCTCTTCCACATTGCAAACGAAACCAACTGCCAAGTCTCAAGCGCAAAATCAGAACACAACGTCTCTCAAAACACGTACGAAAATGGAGTTAACACTGAACCCCTAACCTCACTCCTTTTCAATCGATCCAGGCTTGTTGGATTCGCTCTCTTTCATCTCGGCTTATCTCATTCTCTCTGTTTATCATTTTTTCTCTCTTTCTGCTTCCGAATTTTTGGGGTTTTCTCGATCTGGTTTGCGGTTTGAGTTATAATAAGTTAAAGAAAGGTATTCTGGTTTTTTATTGTTGATGGTTGTCTGGGTATGTTGAAGTTATGAGGTTGAAGTTTGGTTGTGTTGAGTTGTTGATTTGAAAGAGGTTTTACCGTGGCTGTTGAATGTTGAGGCCTAGAGGTTTGTTTCTGGGTATCAAGGTGTCGAAGGGTTTGGGTTCATCTGTCAATTTTATGGGTTTGATTAAAGATTGATGAAGATGAGAGAAGGTGAAAGGGGAGGGATGAACGGTTCGTGGGTTCTGTTGTGGGTATGTCACTTTGTTTTGATGAAGGTTGGGGAAGAAGATTAGGAAAAGTTGAAGAAGATTCGAAATAATTTGGTGAAGGGTGTTTTATTGTTCGAAAATAGGGGTAGCAGATGAGGTAAGATTCGTTTTGCTATGAAGGTTGGAAAATAATGGATTTTCTGGGTTCAATGGTTTAATGGAGGTAGTGATGGAGTTTTGAGTGCAGAGGAAGAAGGTGAGCGTGTTGATTCGAAGAAAGAGAGACTGAGGTTTGACTTGAGGAAAGAGCATCATTGAGGGGTTTGTCGATCTGGTTTTTGAAATGAGTCCCCCCCTGATTATGTGATACCTTGTGGTATTATGTGCAGGATCCCCTTTTCGCGTCTCCTCCTCTGTCCTTTATTTTGGCGTGGCTGGTGCGCATGAGTAATTCCCGTCGTACACTCGCCATTGACGCTGCACCTTTTGTCAGCGATGAACTGTCATGTTAGTTGCATTTGTTCTAGTTTTTCTTCTTGCAATTTCTGATGTTGCAGGCAATACATTATTGTAGTGAAATGGTATGGGCTATTGTACGATTTGAGCAGCATGTGGCTTTTTCATACCAGCTTTATTCTGCTGCCAGCATCCTTGGTGCGCGGGCCATTGCCTTCCTTTTACTTCACGTGACTTGTTTAGCATTCTCAATTTTAGTTGTAATACAGAGACAGTAATGGGCTTAAAAACATAATAGTCCTTCATTTTGTGTCTCATTTTTTGTTTGTTTATGATGTGGTGTAAAATGAATTGAAGTGTAGAGCCAATTTGCAGCTGGGATATGTCTTGATTAGTGAACTTAATGCTGAATTTAAACTAAGAGACTAATTAACGGATGATTAATGAAAATGAAAACATTATTAATGTTGGTAAGTGACATGATCAATAAAATGTTGCTGATAATTAAAATTGACTCAAAAATTAATTAAAATCCTAATTATACAAAAAAAACTGCACTAAACTAAATATAATCTTAATCTAATGATAAATAAAAACTATATAATTCTAAAATCTATTAAAAAACTGATTAATAATCTATTTAAAATAATAAAAGGTTAAATCCTATAAAAACCTAATAAAATCAAATTAAACTACATTCTAGAATCTAAACTTAGTTTAAAACAAAAGAGTTAAAACAAAGTATATACAAGAATTTTAATATTTGAACAGAAAAATGGGAAAATGAAAAGGACTGAAATTTACAAAAAATAACCTTAAGCCACGTGTCACGCTCTCATTGGGCAAAATTGTCGAGATTTGAAAAACGCTCAATCGGGGGTGGACACGTGTCTAAACGACACAAAACAAAAATGCGAAAATATTTACAAAAGGGTAGGACAAATTTAGGGTATGACACTAGGATGTTACCATTTTCGGTTGAAAGTTGGTTATGGTGAATCTTGAGGTTTCAGAGAGAATTAAGGGCATGAATGAATTCGTAAGGGAATTTGGGACATGTTTCATTAAGGGATCGTGGCCTATGGTGGACTCTATGCTGAACTAGGGTTGTGGAATGGTGACCGGAGAAAGTCACCGGGAGTGACTATGGCGCACAGGTGACCTGAGTTTCAGGGATTCAAATTGGAGAAGATGACTTGATAGCCATCAGATCTTGGTTGGACTTTGACTGAAGGCATGATCCAACGGCCACGTATTGATCTCAATTTGTGAAGGACTCTGAATCACAGTGCAACACTGCATTTCATTTAAGTTGGGGTTTTGGGCTTAAGTTCAGATTGTTATCCCCACCCCCCTGATGGCCCAATTGTCATAATGAACTGAGCGTGTTTGCTATCTGCACCGTGGTTTTATTATTTTATTTTTGATTTTCATTATTTTCTCCATTTTATTCATGGTTTTGATAATATCATATAAAATTGAAAATTAATCCAATTAATCCCATTCTTTTTGCATTATATTAATGATTGAGTCTAGTACTTTTTAGAAAAAAAATATTTTTAGTTCATGCATTTTCTGATTTTACGGGAATTTTCACATTTTAATTGATATTAAAATGGTTATGTTTGATACTTAATTTTGTGGAATTTTTTGTGATCATGTGGTGATGATTTTGATCCTGATTTTTTGTGTGTGATTAGATTAGACATGTATGCTCCCATAGCATTTTTCTCACATTTTTGTGATGAAAGTAGGTGTGTTTTCTAGATTGAGATTTAGGTGCTTCCTTTTAGGGTTTAGGTTTAGTACCTTGTAGTGTAGAATTTATTTCTAGGTCTTATTTGATGATTTAATCTCTGGAATTAATATGGTAGAGTCATGATTGACCTAGGTTCCCATAGTTATTTTTGTAGGATTTTACAATTGGTTTTAGTATTTTAGTTAGGATTAACTTTAGTACTAGATTTTAGGTGATCCTAACTTGCTAACTCAAATAGATTAACTTCTTTAGTCCCCTTAGATTAGGGTTTTGCTTTGTTTACCTTTGGTTGAGATTGAAGACAAGTTGAAGACAAGGTGAGGATGCTTGAAGTTGCTTGAAGTTGCTTGGAGCTAGGAGTTGCTTGTGCCTGAAGGTGTCTGATGAAGATTTAGGAGGTAGGAGACATAGGGAGAGCCTTATAATTAGAATGACTTCTTTCACAAATATGGAAAGTATATTGTGCTTCCATCCCTCTAAATGACTAAAAGTCATTCTAAGATATTCACATCCCACCAAAGGAGGGATGAGTGGCTTTATCTGGGAAGTAGAACTTTGAGGGAACCAGTCTCTCATAATGATGAACCCTTACAGGCTTCCTTTGGTTGTCAATAAGCTGTTTATCATTTCCACTCATTCTGTTCAATCAGTTGTCTTCTGGTTTGAGTATCTTGAAAGATGTTGGACTTGAGTTTGAAGATGAGGACTTCATTGAAGAGTGTGGAAGAGGATGATTCCTTGAGCATTGCCTTTGCAGCTGAAGCTTGAAGAGCAAGAAGAACAAGTTGATACTTATGAAGAAGATCCAATGGAGATTGAGTGAAGAGCTGAGGCTTCAAGAATTGAAGGATGAAGTTGACACTTCCCTGTGATTGAAGACTACTCTGAGAAGCTGAAGCTTGTAGGAAAAGAAGACCAAGTTGATACTGGTAAAGCAAAGAGAGCTGAAGCTTGAAGACTAAGTTGATGCTTATGAAGAGGATTCAATTGAGATTGAGTGTAGAGCTGAGGCTTGAGGAATAAAGGATAAGTTGACACTTGCATTGATGCATTGAGAGCCTGAAGGAATCAAGTTGACACTTGTAGTTAGGAGTGAAGCTTGAGGGTGGAATTGACTGAAGAGCTGAGGCTTGAAGAAAGGAGAATAAGTTGAAACTTATGTTGATGAGCTGAAACCCTGGAGAAGCAAGTTGATACTTGTCATGAAAGATGATAGCCTTGAAGGGTGGTTGAAGTCTGAAGACTGGATTGCTGTCAGAAGAGCTGAAGCTTGGAATTGGAAGAAGAGGGAGTTGTTGATCTGCTTTCTCTCTTGTCTGTTTGCTTTTCTGTGTTGCTGTGCCTTGTTTGTTTTGCTTGATGCATTAGAATAAGTCCATATCTAGACTGAATTTAAGCTAGGAGCATGATTGCACTAGAGGTTGAGTTGCTCCCTCTGCTTGTATTGTTACTGTATGCTTTGCTTGTGGGTATTCGGTAGAGCCCGGCTCCCTTGCCCATGTGGTTTCTTCTGCTTTATAGCATTTTATTTCTTCTGTATGATTGTAGTTTATTTTATCTTGCTTGATAGCATGTTATCTCTTACTGTATGATTATTGTTATTCATATCTGGCTTGAGGTTGAGATGAGCTTGTGGAGGCTGCTGCCCCACACACATTTCCTCCCTCACTTGCATTGCATGCATTTTACAGTCGTTTACTGTTACTGTTTAAGCTGATGCTTTATCTGTTTCTGCTTATCATTGACATGATCCCTTAGGACTCTCACTTCCTTTGCTAAGGAAGCGATGATAGAACTTTAGGTTGAAACCTATGCATGATAACTTCTAGGATTTCCCTATTTCAAACCTCAACCATAGGATGAATCCTTGGCATGACAACATTAGGACTTGATAGTCTTCCCTTTAGTTGAGCTTGTTCTCTTCTCATCTCAAAATAGCTTAAGATACAGTAATCATGAATGATTTCTTTCGTACGTTACGAGCCTTAAGCTATCTGAGAAAGGATTGTTGGAGAGCTTCTTTTCAACAGTCTGGATGTTTAGTATGGCACCCTTTGGGTGACATGCGACGCATTCACTCTCAGGTCATAGTCTTTAGTGCGATTGAAATTGCAAACACCATAAAAAACAGTTCTTTCTTAAAAGACAGAAAACAAACTTCAAACCTTTTTGCCCCGTGGGCCCGTAAATCAAAGGAAGCTTTTCTGAAGAAAAGAGTGTCGTTAAACTTCAGCACCACCGCAAACAGGCTTTGTCCCTAACTGCTGGAACTGCTATTTAACCCTACTCGATAAAACAGATGAATCTGAATTCCCGTAATCCGTATTATCCCGAACTACATAAGCTCTGATCTCTCATATCTGTTGAGAGTACATAGGCACAATGCTGATGTATTGGCGAGCCACCTTCCCCGTAACCCGTCGTAGGCCGAACTACGTTGACTCTGATTTCTCATTCTCTGATGAGAATACGTAGGCATAAAGTGCGACACTTTGCCGAGTCATTTTCTTTTCTTTTTTAAGCCATCCTTGATAGGTAGATAGATAAACCAACTCGTCCAGTAAACACAACAAGCGTGGATCCCGTCGAGTACGACGGACGTGAGGGGTGCTAATACCTTCCCCTTGCATAACCGACTCCTGAACCCAGACATTGGTTGCGATGACCTTGTCTTATACCTTTTTCGTCAGGTTTTTCCGATCGTTTCCTTTCCCGTTCTGAGGGATAAATAACGAAAGGTGGCGACTCTTCTGTTTTGCCGGCACCTTATTTTTGCGGAAGCGACAGCTTTTATTTTGATATTTTTCTTTTTGAAAGAAAGTGACTGCCTAGCTTAATGATCACGGTGGACCATCATCGGTTTCTTGGCTTGAAGAACATCTTCTACGCTAGTTTGTTGTGTGCGAAGGAAAAAAATGTGGTTGCAACCTTTATATGAAAGGTATTTTGTATGAACACACACATGAGTTAATTGAGAACTACCCATCCATGGTTAAAACTGCGGGTTTTTGTAAAGAAAGAAACTCCAACTTCTAGGCTCGAAGGGTTTAACGAGGGATTATCTTCCTTATTTCTCCAGTGTTTGAGAATTGAAACAATGCCTTACATCGTCAACAAAGTTTGATTGAAAGCATACTAACAACAATTATGGGTATCACGTTTTCATCACCCTCCCTCAAGTAATTGCATAATCAAAAATTTCGACAAGGAGTAAATATTTGAAAGATAAAGCATACAAGATGCAAATACTGGACAAAATGAAAAAGTTATAATGCTCATTCATTAAGATGAAAGTACAAGCACTGATTAAAAGCAAATAGCTTAAACAAAATAAGGAAAGTTCAAACAGTGAGAAACAAAAGGCCTAGTGACTACATAAGTACAAAGATGAGTTGTCCGGTCTGAAACACTGGTGCTCAAAAAAGATAGTCTGCTGGAGTCGGTCTGAAGCTTCACTTTTGATGCACTAGCAGAGGATTTTTCTGAATATTCGGATGGCTATCCGTAAAATCAAGGATTCCAGTTCTAATCAATTCACGCACCCTAGCTTTCAATGCAAAACAATGCTCCAAGTCGTGGCCTGGGGCACCCTCATGAAAAGCACAATGGAGATCAGTTCTAAATCCAACTGAAGGAGGATTAGGTGGGGGTGGCAAAGTCTTTGTAGTGATCAGCCCTTGTTGAACCAGGCTTGGATACAATTCTGTATAAGTCATGGGAATAGGATCAAACTGATTCTTATTCTGATACTGGTTCTGTCTAACAGCAGGACGTTGAGGAATTTGAACTGGTCGTGGAGCAGCTATAGCAGAAATAGCAGGGTGATTATACTGAGGTCGGGGATGAGGCCTCCTCACTTCAGCCATGACAGCATTAGTATGCTCTTCTTTCTTCTTATGGAAATTCCCAAAGGATTTCTTTGCACCGGTAGAAGATTCAGCAACCTTGGACACCTTACCACTTTTCAGCCCTTCTTCTAACCTTTGGTCAATAGTTACCAAATCTGTAAAACTCGAAGAGACACTCCCAATCATCTTTTCCCAATAGAAGGGAGACAAAGTATCCATAAACATTCCAGCTAGCTCCTTTTCTGCCAGAGGGGGTTCAACTTGGGAAGCTAACTCTCTCCAACGTTGAGCGTATTCTTTGAATGATTCTCTTTCACTTTGAGACATGTTTTGAAGTTGACGACTGTCAGGAGCCATATCCAGATTGTATTTGTATTGTCTCATGAAGGCATTGGCGAGATCTTGGAAGCAGTGGACGCTGTTATGTTCCAAATTCATATACCACTTGAGAGAAGCACCACTCAAGCTGTCTTGAAAGCAATGGATAAGCAACTCCTGATTTTTGGTGTAGGCTTCCATCCTTCGGTAGTACATAACCAAATGGGATCTTGGACATGAGTGCCCCTTATATTTCACAAATTCTGGAGTCTTGAACTTAGAAGGCATAACCAGACCAGAAACTAAGCACATATTGTCAGCATCGACATTGAAGAAATCAGTGCCCTCAACAGCTTTGAGTCTCTTGTCTATGTTTTGAAACTGTTCACGGACAATCTCAGGTTCAACAAAATCTTCATGGTCTTCACCTTGAGCACTAGCAGCATTGTAGTCAAAGAAAGGAGTCTCAAAGGGAGCTCGGCCATTTTGAGCGACAGTGTGGACCACAGGTTTGGGCTTTGTAAAGACGGGAGCTTGAAAAACTGGTCTGACAGTCGGACCAATCATAGCAGTAGATGCAAGAGGTGGAGAGTAGTTAGGAGGTGAACCAAACTCTGGCCAAGTCGATTGTGGCATTTGAACAGGAGGAGGATCGGCACTTGAAACTTCTTGAATGACAGTCCTTTGAGATGGCTCTCCTCTGGCAATCAATACTTGAAGCATTTCGGTGAGTTTAGTCATGCCTGACTTCAATTCATCGATCTCCATTCGAACTTCTGCATTGTGTACTTCCTGCTCTGACATCTTGCGTCTATAGTTAGCTCTAGTCTGATATCGGTGTCGAGGAATCAGCTTGACAACTCAAAGGTACACTGGACAATGAAGACAGCTGGACATGAGCGACCGGACAAACAGAGGTATGCAAGGAACCATGCAAAGATGCAAATGCAATGTAATGCGATGCAAGAGAAGATACAAATCACACATAACAGGATCAAAGGTTCGAGATCACAACATGGGGCTTGAGTAAAGAACCAACCATAAGGTGTGTACTAGGGGTAAAGCACTTGTACAACAGGTTCTAACAAAGTTCCCAGAGTCAACAACCCATCTTTCGGATATTATCGACACACCAAATACTTGGAAATCAATAATATTCTAAAGAGAGTCTCGTCTGAGTGTAGTATCGCGTATCAACTACTTCGGGATTACTCCCTCATAGTCATTGCACTACGTCCTAAAAGGCCAAGTGAGGTAAAAGGTAACTAAAAGTCCTCAGTATCAAAGGCTCATAGGTTGAAAGTAGTAATGTTTTCACGAATACTCATTCAACAAAACTAACTCTCAATAGGGCCTCCATTGAGTGGTGGTTTCTCAAGTCAGCTTGGTCGAGAATCAACTCCCTACAAGCCTTCTTGAATATACCGCCATCCTATCATAAGTGCGCTCAAGTACGGGTATAGTACTATCCTTACCACTCAAAGCAACAAACCTGCATACAGAAAAACCCAAGCACAGACAGATATATGTACAAATATATACAAATATAAAAGCAATTAAACATATAACAAACACAAATATAAACAAGGTGGGCTTAACTCTCTTAGGGGAAGTTGTCCCCAGTGAAGTCGCCATTTCTGTTGCAGTGAGAATCGTGATACCAAGCTATTGATTAACTTGAATCTTTAATTCTTAAATTCACAACCGGACTTTAATTTATCCAAAAAAGGAAAGGTTTAAAGAAAGAAAAACCTATAAAAAATGCAAAGCAAAAGGCAAGGCCTAAAGCTAAGCAAAGAGAGATCTAAAGGTTCGGGGGTTGGTTATGCATAGGGTAGGTATTTCACATCCTAAACATCTGTAGTACTCTACAGGAGCCTCTTGTTGATATTTGTGTTTGGTAAAGTTTGCTTGCTAAGGGTAAAGTGCTGAGGTAAAAATCTAAAGTATAAAAGTATGTACAAGTTTGCTCACGAAGACATCGCATCTCGTGCGTATGTATCCTGACGGGAATGGAATCAGAGCAATCGTAGTTCCCCTAGCTAAGGATGAGGAACTCTTGACTATGGTCAAGGTTCCAAAGGGAAGTAAGCATTCATAGTGAAGTACTTACACGGAGTGCGGCGACTCCTCTTCTAAGTTGAGATTGTTAGGGTAGAGAATGTCCACGGCGGGATACTAAACATGAGTACGGCGACTCAAATCCTAAGGCTAGGATAAAGGGAGGTAGACGATGTCCGCGGCGGGACGGTAAACATGATCACGGCGGCTCAGATCCTAAGGCTAGGATGAAGGGAAGGATGTCCACGGTGGGACGGATTAAAAGTGAGAACGGAGACTCAAATCCTAAGGCTAGGATGAAGGAAAAGAATGTCCACGGTGGGACGATAAACATGAGCATGGCGGCTCAGATCCTAAGGCTAGGATGAAGGGAAGGATGTCCACCGCGGGACGGATTAAAAGTGAGCACGGAGACTCAAATCCTAAGGCTAGGATGAAGGAAAAGAATGTCCACGGCAGGACAGTAAACATGAGCACGGCGGCTCAGATCTTAAGGCTAGAATAAAAGGGTAAGGGTTGTCCGCGGCGGGACGGTAAACATGAGCACGGTGGCTCAAATCCTAAGGCTAGGATAAAGGGGTTAAAAGGTGTCCACGGCGGGATGGTAAAAGCGAGTACGGCGAATCGGATCCTAAAGGAGGATAACAAATTAAAGAGTAACAACAATCAATGTCACAATAATAAAAGGTGAAAAATATACATTAATACGAGAAATTGGCAAAAAGAATCACCAGGAAAGGATTAGAAACGAAGAAGTTATGAATGTTTGAAATTGTGAAGAAAATATAAAAGAAATAAACAAAAAATTAAAACAAATGCCCTAGGTGGGTGTTGAACCCACCACACTTGGTTCACAAATGAAAAGTTTCACCACTGGGCCAAGGGACACGCGTGTGAACATGGAATAGAAGAGAATGACAAAATGATAAAACAATGGAAAATATGAAAAAAAAAGCAAAAGAGTTTATCCTCCTCAGGTTCAAAGCATGGCAGGGGTACTAAGGGCACAAGTTTCTACCACTGGGGTGGCTATACATCCATTGATTATGCCACCCCAAAATAAACATAAGCAATCAATGTGTGTTATTCTGGGTAAATACAAAGGCAACACAAGTGTAAAAATTCAGAAATGCGTCTTCACCACAACTTGCTCAAAACTCAACCTTTTTTAATGAAATTTAAGTCTAAATTGCATGTTTTTTCATGAGGAAGATGATGGTACGAGCCAAATTTTCAAATGATGCTCACATTTTGAAATTCGAATGCTCATGCAAATGGATGTTTGGAAATGTATTTTGAACTTCAAAACATAAACCAGATGCGGTTGAAATCAAGTAAGGGTCTGCACATGTTATAAATTATATGATTGATGAATTCCAACAGTTTGTTTAAGCAAAACAGAATCAGAATGAGAAATGGCATGGTAGTAGCAAATGTAATGTTTGAAGGAAAATGCATTTTGAAGTTATGTGTGAAAACTTGATATGAACAAACTTAAAAACAGTCATGCACACACTCTAAAAATCATGCATATGAAGTTTAGACAAAAAAGAGACTTAAGATCTTGGTAGAAAAGAAAGTGACTATTGAGTTGCAAATGTGTTCAATGAGTTGAAAAGGTGAGTTTCAAAACCAGTTGGCAATAAAATCAATGAAACATAATGGTTCAATCCAAGTAACAGGTCTGCTATTGATCTCCAAATATCCACCTAACTGTAAGGTGCCTTGTGCAATTGGGATAAAGTGATTCCAAACAGTTTTGTAACAAATGCTTAAACATGATCCTACTCATCCAAACTGCATTACTAACATGACAGTGTGTTCAAGATCAAAGCAATGTTCAAATGATCCACTCAAATTCAAAACAGTCCAATTAATACAAGCAAAAGCATGAAGAGTGGTTTCTTTTGTTAACAGATGCAACAACACATGGTACTAGCTTTTCTCAACAGCACAAATCAATACAATTGCTTAAAACAGAAACAAAGACAAAATTGGAAAGCAAAGCTCACATTAGTTCACTACATTACCTTTATGATAGCTAAAACAGAAAGAAACTAACTTGAGAACCAAGTACAGCCAGCATACATCAGTAAAAACAGCCCACTCCAACAAAGGCACAAGCATTACTATGTAAACATCAACAAATCAGTGTGAATTATCTCATTTAACAGAAACATCCTTCTCATTGCATACTCCAAGTAACAGCCTTAGCCTAAACCATACATGCATTAAATTGAGTTCACAAGCAAACTAGTATGACAGTTTTCAGGAATAGTTTGGTGTTCAACACTAATTCTAACACTAATGACAAAAGTATGATGTTGCACACACATCACAAATAAGAAGATGGATGAGATCACACTCAAAGTTTAAGCATACTTCAATTAAATCACAAATTGGCATGTTAGGGAAAAATGCAAGACAGTTTTGGCAACTTTCATTGATGCAGCAGATGATTTTTCAAGTAGTGAGGTTTCAGACCAAAACAAACATCCACACATATCATAAACATAGTAAGGAAGGTGTTTTAACCTCAAGAAAGAGCGTGTATCCACTAGAATGAAAATTGATGTACTGTGGTAAAAGTTGGAAAAATTTGCCTTGGCAAAACTTTAGCTGCAAGTGATTTTTTTTTAGTAATGAGTTTTAAGCCAAGATACAACATACATTCATCATAAACATGCTAAAGAAAATGATCCTCCATTGAAAACAGGTTCATAGCAATTGGGGGCAGAATCATGATATGCTGTTTGAAATATGAAACAGTTTGGGACAACATGAGTACATTTCAACACATGATCTCAAATTTATAAAACATGGCAATGTAACGTATGAGATGAGGTTTACTGTTACAAACCTCTTGTAGACAGTCTTGGACAAGCAAAAAAGCCAAGAAAACCAGAGAATCTTCTAGCACAACCTAGCTTTGAAACCTTTCTTCCTTTTGAAGCAAAATACAACTTTTGTGACAGTTGGTGTAAACTCAATTCCAGCTGATCTTTGATGTTTTGAACAGTTGCAAAATGATATATATGAGGTGTATGAGTGATTAAAACAGCAAGAACAAGCCTAGGTAAGAATTTGGCAGATTTTGTGCACTATGGTCAAAGTTGCTTGGTATGAAAGTTGACTTTTGGGAGGATGGTGTTTTTGAGTGGTTTAAAGGCTTGGACACCTTCTATACCATATTTATGGATTGTATGAATGCTTTTTGATGAGTTTGAATGTGTGGAAATGAGTTTAGGGGCTGGGTTGCCAAGACAACTTTTTGGTGTTTTTGTGATTTTTGAGATTTTGGGAATTTGAAGTAAAGAGGGAAAGAGTAAGAACTTTGGATTTCTCTGGTTTTTGAGAGTTCTCTTGTGTGTGTAATGAGGTAGGGAAGGCCTCTATTTATAGGGAAATGAGAGGGTAAGGACAGATTGAGAGATTTCCTTCCTCAGAGGGAAAAGTGGGATTTTGGCTTCAATCTTCCAAAAGTGTTTTCTTGGCTTGGAGGTAAGCTGAAAGTCAAGTGTGATGATGGATTTAAAGTGGCAGAAGTAAGGCTAGGGAGAGTAGGGACATGTCTGGTTGCAAGCCACTTGCCTTGGCTTCAAAATTTTCATTTCTCTGCATAATTTCCACACTTATACATTTCAAAACATCCCAATATCAGAAATAACAAGATCTAAGGGCTGAGAATGGTCCATCTTGAAGAAAATCTCACTTGTGGAAAAACCAGAATTTTGTGTTTCGAGTGTGACAGTCCCAACTTCACTAACCCATAACTCTCAGCTCACAAATGCCATTGAGATGTTCTAGTACTTTTTAGAAAGCCCTCAAATAGCTCTAAAACATTCATGTTTTCATGAGTTTCAAATTCTCAAAGGAACTTGGCCAAAAAGCCTCTCAAAGTTGCTAAAAAAACAAGCTTAAAAGTGAAATTTCTCTAAGTCATTTTCCCTTCTCGAAATGAATTTGATCATAACTCCAAATCTATGCATTTTCTGATCATGGACCACTTTGAGGCTTTTGTAGGATTTGTCAAGAGCTTTCAAATGAGCTTTGAACCACTTCATTTGGATGTGTGGTTAAGGAGTTATGGTCTTGCCCCTTTCGAAACCCTAATTCCCGACTTTTGCGATTACTCCTCAACCCTTGATCCAATTGTCATGAAATTTTATAGGTAGATGAAATATGTCATTAGGAAAATTTTTTATTCACATCTTGAGGTCATATTCCTTATTGTTGAAGAGTTAACGTTTCGGTCATCCGAACGATCGACGATGACTGACGAGTCGACTGTTGACGTTCTGAGTCCTCTGAGGTTTTAAGACTTCTTGAGTGAACTTCCCTGAGCCATATGAGATTAATTAACCACAAACCCACCATTAGAATACCTTTTAAAACAAAAGTCAAACCACAGTCGACTTTTCTTGATCAAAAACCCTAATCGGGGATCCATGAACTGTACTGCTCCTGATCTTTGTGTGAAAACCCCAAATTGGATTCATGCCTGACCCAATGTAGTATTCTTTATGTTTTAGAGACTTGCTTCATGGAGAAACAATCCAATTCACTGACTGATTAAACTGTCGAACCCTCGATTTGCAAATGTACAGAATCCTGATTCACCTGTAACTAAACAAAGACAAACTTGAAACTGGTTATAATTAGATAATCAAAATGGAAATGATCCTAAGATGATGATGAGGATTTAAGAGGCCAAAATTTGGGGTGCAACATCAAGCTATTAATTAACTTGAACCATAAATATTTAAATATTCACCACCGAGCTTTGGTTTATCCAAAGGAAAGGGTAAAGCTCGAAGAAAACCCTAAGTGCGCTACGTAACAACGAAGCTAAGATATCGAGGGGGGTCGGGGTTAGTTATACTAAGGGAAGGTATTAGCACCCTAAGTATTTGTAGTACTCTACAGGATCCTCTTGTTTGGTAGTTGTGTTATTGTCAATGTCTATTTGCTAATGGTTGTATGCTAAGGTAAGGATTGTTAAAGGTAAAGACCTATGGGTTTGTACACTAAGTATGCTCGCCAAGACATCGCATCTCGTGCCTACGTATCCTAACAAGGATGGAATCATAGCAACTGTAGTTCTCCTAACTAGGGAGAGAACTCTTGACTATGTTCAAAGTTCAAGGGGGATAAGCATCCATAACAATGATACTTATGTAGAGTTAACAAACTCTCTAAGTCTAAGTTAAAAGACTAACTGGGGATTTGACTTTAACAAAAGCCAAAAGGGGAAAAGTGAGTACCCATAACAATGGTACACACATAGAGTCAACAAACTCTAGGCCTAAGTTCTAAGTTGTAGGATTCTTAACAAGGTATGCTAAAGGTCTTGACTTAATAAAGTCAAAGGGATAAGGTTCTCTAAAATTCCTAATGACTCTAACAAGATCAAAAGGAGATGGGGCCAAAATGAGTTATCTATGACGTTGAGTCAATATAGATACTTTCCTTTGGAACTAGGGACACAAGGCAACTCTTAAGGATGAGAGCTAACAAGCTACATCACTTGGGGAAATTTATCAAAGCTTATGCATAAATACATTCACTCAAACATGATGAAGATATAATGACATGGTAACAAACAAGAAAGTAAATGCAAGCATGTAAAAACATCAAGCAAAGATAATAACAAGGTTACAACCAAATAATCATTCATAAAAGTTTAGAATCAAACCAAATGGTTACAACCAAAGATAAACATAGATGTTACAATATCTAAAAGGGGATGATGATAAGGTTCTTACAAGACCAAACATCAAAAATAAATCATTGGTAAGTCAAAACTTTACTTATAAGAAAGTTCAAAGATCAATATGTATAAATCATAACAATATTTAAGCATGGATACAAATCAAGGTAGGATCATGTATAAGTCAAAACATTACTTATAACAAAGTTCAAAAATCAACATGCATAAGTCAAAACATTACTTATCATGGATATAAATCAAGTAGAGGTAACAACCAAAATAACTTGAACATGTGTGGGACATGTGTGAATAATCATGTGATTTATGGTGAATCATGTTACACAAATAGGTAACAACCAAACATGTAAAGGGATTCAATCATGGATTTGTAAATGATGAGAAACATCTCAAAGAGGATTCATTTATACTTGAACATGTTTCAAAGATAAAATACAAGTGTATGAGAACACTCAAAATAAGGTAACAACCAATGCTTTATGGTATGCATTCATATGTGAAAATAAACTTGAAAAAGTAACAACCATCATGTAGTAACAAGGGTATGCAATATCAATTGAGGTTAAAACAAAGTATAATGGGTGCACACAAGCAAAGTGAATGAAACGAATCAATCACAAAGATCAAAAGAAAGCCTAAGAAACCCTAAAACTCACAAACTTTAAACATGCACAAGGGCAAGAAAAATAATCCTTTTTTGAAATTTTCTTGATACGGATAGAAAATAGATAGTCTCATGAACATTTAGCAAAAAGAAAGGGGCAAAAATGATAAAAAAATCAAAGAAGTTATGATTAAATCAATTTGTTAAGAAAAACATAAAAATTAGGTATTAAAAATAAAGAAATGCACTCCAAGGGACTTGAACCCACGCACTCAAGCTAATGGCTCAAAACCTTAGCCAACTGAACGAGACGAGCATTATAAAATACAAGTGAGAGCAAGTAAAAATATGTATTCAGCTTTGAAAATGGGAAAAAAGCACAAAAGGGTTGATCATTAGGATCGAACCCGGGTCAGGCAATGCAAGAAGGTTCTAAAGCGCGCATGGAAAACCACGGGGTGGTGATACATCCATTGTATCATCTCCCCAAATTAAATCATAACCCTAAACATGCTCTGAGGCCTTCTCAAATGTGCCATTACTAGGACTTGACCTCATCAAAACCAGTTTGCAAGAGCACCTATAACTCTATCATTTCTCCATGAAAATGGACGATCCAAAGATCAAACTCACTCAAAATTTCACAAGGAGTTCAGTGGTGCCATTGGTTTTTTTAATAATTCGTCTATTTCAAAACCCGATAGTAAGATCAAAAAAGTCATATTCTTGCATTTTATAGCACAGCCTTATTTAGCAATGATAAACATCAAGTAATAGTTCAATCATGTCACAAATATCATACTAAACATGTCCATGATCAGTGTATCTCAAAACATAGCATGGTTTGAAAAATTCAAGTTCAAGTGAACTTACCTCTTGGAGCTAAATTGGAATCTTCAAGAGAGTTGCTTACAGAAGTGCTTTGTTGATTTGAACAACTCTAATATACCTTCAAGAACCTCTTTGAATGCTTAGAATCAAATGGAAACACTTGGAGCAGAATATCCCTTCCTTGCAAAATTTGAAAAATGACCAAAATGAAACTTCAAGTGAATGAAGTTACAAATGGAAAACCAGGTTTGGAACAGTTTGAGGATGATTTATAGTGTGTGTTTGAAGTGTTTGAAGGTTTGAAAATGGACTAGATGAGGTTTTGGATATCAAAACGCAGAAAGTCAACAAAAATGAGGTTTGAGGGTTGACTTTTGGATTTGCTGATATTTTGATGATTGTGATGATTTGAACACTTCTAACACATGTTTTGTGATGTGTTAGAATGATTTTGGTGGTTTAGTGTTTGGAAATGATTTTGAGGAGTTTTGTGCGAAGTGGTGATCTTTGGTAACAATGGTGTTTGGTTTGCAAGATACTAGTTTTGGGGGTGTTTTCTCAAGTTTCAAACTCTTTTTCTTTTCTTTTATGTATTCTTCCTCTTCCCTTGAATCATGAATTGTACCTCTATTTATAGGGCAAGGTTGGAGGCAGAATTTGTGACTTGTTGGTTCCATGTTCGAGTTGAATTCCAACTTGAAATTTTGTGATTTCCCATGGTTTCAAGGCTAAGTACCATGAGATATTGAGTGGTTAGGATGTTGCTTCTAAATTTGAAAGGGCTTGAGTGCAGAGAGGACAAGTTGAAGGCTCAAGTAGCTGGTTTTATGCATAAAGTTACCTTTATCAAAATGGAAGTCATGTCTTTATGCAAAAAATGGAAAAATCCTTGAAATCAAGCTTTAACCTTTTAGATAATGCACCAAAGCAATGTGTACTTATCTTATTTAAACCAATTCAACAAGTAATAGGGTCTTCCACATGAGATCTTGGAGATTTGGATGGTTTTGCAAATTGAACTCATGAGGTCATGACCTAGAAATCAAGTTTTGGACCCCAACTTCTTCTCTTTGAAACTCGTAGCTCACAAGTGATATTAAGGAGTTCTTGTACTTTTTGGAAAGTGTAACACCCCTCTAATCCCCGCAATTAATTAAAATAATCAGAGTAAAATTAACATGCATTCAACCAAGGGTGTCACACTTCAAACTTTCAAACACCTGTCATGCTCATCAACACTTCAATGAATAATCATGTTTTACAATTTCAATTAGCATGTAGCAGCGGATTCATTTATCCAATGATTTTTCATAAAAGAAATATTTGTTTTCATCACATAAATCAACAAGGCTCGGGCACTAAGGCCAACTTCTTATTATTTCAATAAACAAGAAAACATAGTATATTTCTAAAACATAAATCAAGCGATCCTAGTGTTACACGACCAGAGCATGACTCGACCCAACATAAATAAATTGCTAAATAGCTACACCAATAGCGGCCTCGGGACTACAAGTAGCTCTACTTTGAAATACCTGCACGATGTCATGTAGGACATCATTCCAGCAGAAGGGTGAGAAATATTACCATAATAATCAATGCATATAATTATGTATATAAGCAATCATAAAATACATATATGCCACATTTCTCACCACATTTCATATTCAATTCACACATACCTCTCAATTACTTCATCATATAAACTAACATGGTTGATCATCAAGCATATTATCATGCACATAGCATACTTTCATACAACACTCACATACTCACCACTCTTAAATCAACATATCATGTATATATGCACACTTCTCCTAACAATCACATATTCATCATTTTCAATTACACAAGTCATGTACACATACGTAAGCATAACTTTAATCAACAATTATATCCATGCCATATGGCTCACATAAAGCCCATCAATTCTACCAATTCACTATTACACATTCACATTTCTCAATTACACAAGTAATGCACATACGCATATTCCACAATTCTCACCATACTTCATCATAACTCGTCATATACTTTACAAAGCATACTTATATAAACAAATATGGACAATCATCAAGCATATTCATCATGCACATATCCATAGTCCTCATCAATCCACATAACATACACATAAACATTTTTGCATACAACAATCTTATATTCACACTCTCAAATCAACAAGTCATGCATACACGCATGCTTCATACAACAATCACAAATATGCCATGTGACTAAATGCAACTCATGCCATGTGGTACCATCATTTGTTATCATTTTTCGGTTTTTACATTTAAACCGGGTCCACTCTTCTAGACCGATAACCAACAAAAGTCCGTCCTCTAAGCTTTCAAACCCACTCTTCTAGGCCTGGGACAAGTCACTAGCCTCCACGAAACTAGCAAACATTGCCTCTTGACTAAATGATGCATATGCAATCAACAATCAAATGCACTTAAGACCGACATCTTAATCTCATGCATTCAAATAATTCATCTTTTCAAGAATTATAGCAATGATTGCACACACAACATATTCACATATATTATCAATATATTATCAAGCAATTCACACATATCCACAATATGTTCCCATGCATCCTTCACACATAATCGCATACAAACAATATGCATTCACAATTCAATATCATCACCACATTATCAACAATGCACACATATCCACGATATGTTCTCATGCATTCTTCACAGTTATCAAACAATGCACACATATCCACGATATGTTCTCATGCGTTTTATTCATACAACCGCATACAAACAATATGCATTCACAATTCAATATCATCACCACATTATCAACAATGCACACATATCCACGATATGTTCTCATGCATTCTTCACAGTTATCAAACAATGCACACATATCCACGATATGTTCTCATGCATTCTATTCATACAACCGCATACAAACAATATGCATTCACAATTCAATATCATCACCACATTATCAATAATGCACGCATATCCACAATATGTTCTCATGCATACTTCACACACAATCACATACAATAATATGCATTCACAACAATGCATACCAAACGGAAATCGAACACCCTAATTATTTAAGTCTCACTTACTTAAAATAATTAATCTCGATTAATCGGTAAAATCGGCTAAAAGTCGGCTAAAAATAATATTTCTTTTCACCAAGTTATAGAACATATTATTAGCTTCAGTTTGATATAAAGAACGTCAAAATCCGATAAACGGTGAATAAGTTATGAATTTTTGAAGTTTTGAAAATAATATTTTCTCACACTTACAGTGTTAATCGGTTAACGCATATGGTTAACCGATTAACCACTCCAAAAACTCAGTTTTTAGGCCAAAAACTCAGTTTTTAGGCCCCTAACACTGTGTTAATCGGTTAACGTATATGGTTAACCGATTAACACCTGAAAATCTCAGAAAAACAGCTACGGGTTCAGGCTTAAAAGCCCCAAAAAGTCGCCCGATTAAATAGTTTTCACCCGATTAAATACTTACTCATCATCACCTCTCATATAGGGATAATTTAGGATCATAAAACACTAATTCTACGACTTCCAAATTTCACCCAAATCTTAACCTCCAATTTCTCCAAAAATGGCAAAACTCATAAACTCGATCAAATTCACTCAAACGAAACTCAATACTCTCGGCTAAACACTACCCGACTAAACTACGACATTATTACTCAGTTCCAACCGATTAAATCACAGTTCTACCGATTATTCCAACTTTTGCCCTAAATGGAAAAGGATGGAAACTACACCAAAACCCCAACCCAACATATATAACATCATGTAATGATCAAATAGAAACATTTCTCACCCTTACCTCGATTAATCGGAAGCTAGAGTTCATTCTTGGTGATTCCAAGCTTTTCCTCTTCTCCTTCTCTTTTCTCCTCTTCCTCTTTCTTTCTCTTCTCTTTCCTTATGTTTTTATTTTCTTTTCTTTTCCTTCCACTTCCTCATATATACCTTTCTCTTTATTTCTTTCCAATATATTTACTCTCTCAAAACATCTATCAATCCATTAAACAAACATCTAATTATTCAAATAATTAGAATAATCCAAATAAATCAATTAATTAACACAATTAATTAATTATTGAAAATTGGGCTGTTACAACTCTCCCCCACTTTAGGAATTTTCGTCCTCGAAAATGTTACCTGATTCAAATAACTCTGGATACGATCCTTGCATCCCAACCTCCCAAATCTAACTCTCTCTCGAACTACCTCCATCAAAGGAATCTCTTTACCTCGAAGTTACCTCTCGTTCATCAACCTGAACTAGAAATGCCTCAGAAATCAAATCGTCTCTCTCTTGCACACCATCCATCTGAATCAATGTACCTCCCTAGCTTAGACACATGAACATATCATGTAATCCCCACAAGTGACAGCGGTAAAACAATATATCATGCTATCTTCCTCACGCTTCCGCTGCGCCACTCTGATACAGATCCATAAAACACAGGATATACTTCCGAGACCCCAAGCTCGACCAACACCAGTTACTATCATAACTCTTAAAACACGTCCTTTCTTGTATCCTTTTGATCTTTTCAGTCGTCTCTTGCACAATCTTCGGCCTGAGTACAACACTCTCGCTGGACACACGTCTATCCAAAGGAGTCCTACACCTCTTACCAAACAAAGTCTCATACGATGTTATTCCGATACTAGAATAATAGCGGTTATTGTAGGTAAACTCAATCAACGACAATTAACCATCTCCTGATCCATCTTGATCCAACACATAAGTTCTCAACAAATTCTCTACATATTGGATAGTCCTCTTTGTCTACCCATCCGTCCACGGATGCTAAACAAAGATTATCTTCAACATGTCCTCAAAGCGTATGCAACTCTCTCAAAATCCCAATGAAAAACTCTGATTCCCATCTGACACAACATTCGACGGTACTTCGCACAACTTCATCGATACACATCTCAGCTAGCTTCAACATAGAATGATTAATCCTCATTGGTAAGAAATATGTTAATCTTGTCAATCTATCCACAACCACTCAAATCGAATCATACCCCTTCAAATTCTTCGGAAAACCCGGCACAAAATCCATGGAAATACTATTCCATCCCACTCGAGAATATTCAACAGTTGCATCCGACCCAACGGTCTCTGACGTTTATTCTCCGACATTCTAATAAGTCTAATCCAGCCTATACAAACTCAATCACTCCTCTCTTCATCTATGGTCATCAAAATAATTCCTCAAATTCGGTCACACCTTCCCAGTACCTGCATGGATACTCCATTTATCTCAATGTCCTTCTTCCAGTGTACTCTCATCCAACTCACACTATTCAGAACACATACTCCATCCTGACATCCCATGACACCATTTCCATAAATCCAAAAATCACCTCCTCGACTTTTATCCCTTAAATTCAATCAATCTATTAACTCGAATTAGAATTCCGACCTCCTCGAATCTCATCGAGAATACCAATAGTCAGTCTCATCATATAAAGTTCATCTCCATGAGAAGTCTCTTCACAGACTACACTCATATTCCGAATTTACTCAATCAGTCCTAACTTCATTACCATCATCATCGGTACATACAGAGATTTCCAATGCAATAACTCAGTTACCACTTGGTCTCAATCGAATGGTAACTCAACCAAAACCATACTCTTTCAGAAGTCCCAATCATTTCCTCTACATCATATTCAACTTCTCAAATCAAACAAATACCTTAAGATCTTAAGATCATTAACCATCTCAAATCTCAACTAAACAATTGAGGCTTCCAACCTCCGGTACAAACACACAACAACAACCAACTCTAAATCACTTGTCTGATAATTCCCTTATGTACTTTAAGTTGCTTCAAAGCATAGCCAAAACTCGTTGATGTTGCACTTAACATATCTCCCAGTCATATTAACAAAGCATTACAACACAACAAATAGTTCCGTCGGATTCGGCAAAACCAACACACGAGCTATTGACAACTTTCCAAAAACTCTCTGAACTTCTTCACAGTGGCATATCACTAATTCTTCTCCAATACTGATAACTCTAATTCTCGATGTGCAACATGATCCTCTATACTCTTCGACGCATCCAAACACCAACGATTACACAACCATTACTCACTCAATTAAGTATGGAAAACCCCATGTCAAACAGACACTCAGTTGTGAACTTATGGCGAAACACGAACCGCACTTACCACAACATCCATACATATTTCATCAATAAATACTTAATTCCATGTCACTACTTCACCATCACACAGGGCACTGTAATAGCTTCCAACGCTTATAATTTTGCGTCATTCCGAGTTACGGTTCTCCCGTTGCAGCGACAATATGAAAACAACGTTTCCACTCTTAGAAGGTCATTCAACACATCTCCAACTCTTTAAATGTTCGAAGGTCTAATTATACCAACCTTGTATTACACATCTAATTTCCTTTAGTAATCACCAGAAGTCACTATCCACCCTTAACATACTCGACCTCACCGTCTGTTGTCGTAGCACATACCAGACGCAAGTCTCAAACCACTCAATCAATTTAATTCTTTGACTGTCCAAACAGACATAATTAATCGGCGAACCGCCAACTTCCCACTTTCATTAGCACTCCAAATTCTCGTCAAAATTAACCACCTCATCACTGTCATGCGTCGACTCATCAAAACAATTGTTAAGCACTTGGCTTAACTCCAAACAATTCTCTGCTCACACCATCTAAGCTTGTAAGACACGTCCATCCCATCCAACACAATCCCAACTACTATCAACAAGAGATTAAGGGTGATCAGTACCTCAATTTGTCAATAGACAGCCGAAATCATAATGGGGCATAAACCATCTTTACCAACTATAATAGCGTTTAACTACACACTGAGCTACAACTCCACACTTGCGGCATTTTGAGGAATCACACGCTTCTCCCCCACTTTAATCATTCCCACTTCTGAAGATAAAGGTTAAACAACAAACATGTATCAACAGTGTTTTCACACACATGTCGCATACAAGGGAACAAATAACATTAGATAACATGGCCGGACGGACCAACTAGGCTCTGATACCACTAATGTAACACCCCTCTAATCCCCGCAATTAATTAAAATAATCAGAGTAAAATTAACATGCATTCAACCAAGGGTGTCACACTTCAAACTTTCAAACACCTGTCATGCTCATCAACACTTCAATGAATAATCATGTTTTACGATCAGAGAAAACCTAACGAAAAGGGAAAAGACAGGTCATCGCAACCAAATCTTGGCTTCGAGAGTCGGTTACGCAAGGGGAAGGTATTAGCACCCCTCATGTTCGTCGTACTCGACAGGATCCACGCTTGTTGTCTATCTAAAAGGGTATTTATCTATCTAAGCTACAGGCCACAGGGACAAAAGAAAAGAAAAGAGACTTGATAGAGCATCGCTGCTCTATGCCTACGTACTCCCTCGTGCAATGGGAAAGTCAGAGTCAACGTAGTTCGGAAAACTACGGGTGAAGGTAGGGAAGGTTGCTCGCCAAGACATCTCCGTCTTATGCCTACGTATTCTTGTCTGGTACGAGAAATCAGAGTAAACATAGTTTGGGCTAACAAGACCACAGGTTGGTTCAAGTGTTTTACCCGAGTAGGGTTTAAACTTAGTTCTAGCAGTTAGGTGTATGCAGCTCGACCATTGGAGACTTAGGTGTTACCTGTTTGCTGTAAAACCAAGACTTAACACACTCTTTCTGAAAATGATTTCCAATTAAATCCCAAAGGATAAAAAGATTTGATGTTTGTTTTTGAAGTCTTTTAAGAAAGAAGTGAATTGAATTTGATTTGTAATTCATGTTGCACTAGAGACTATGACGTAGGAGCGAATGTGTCGCATATCGTCCAAAGAACATACGCTAAACACTCTACACAATTGAGAGGAGGCCCCCCAATCATCATTTCTCAAATTCTTAAGGCTTGTAGCATACAACACTCATTATCCATTATTAAGTGTCTTGAAGAAGTTTGAAGATGAGAAGAGATACACAACTCTAAAGGGAGACTAAGACTCAACCTAATGTTCTCATACAAAGTGCACCTATGATTGGAATGAAAATGGAATGCTACCTAATGTCATCATACATGGGTTCAAGCTTAAGGTCTATCATAATCAATCTTGAATAAGAGAGATTAGAAGTTCTAAGGGAACATGGCAAAGGAAGACAAAAGAAGAAGAAAAAGAAAGCATAAGTGAAAGAAGAAAGGATGCAAACATGTAATGCACAAACAATGATGAAGAAAAGAGGGAGGAACAAAGTGTGGGGAAATATCCTCCACAAGCACATCTCAACCTCAAGCATGCAAATGAGAGATGCAAGAACAAAAATGAAATGCACACAAAAAGAACTCAAACAAGTTCACACCAAAATAGGATGAAGTGGGAGAAAAATACCAATCCTACAACCACTCAAACATCAACCACAAGCCCAAAGGCAAACAAAAAAGAAAGGAGATTGAAGACATGATCAACCATAGGAATCACAATGATCATGCAAAAGAAACACACCAAAAGTTCTCAAAATGAATCAACATTTAAGACAAACTCAAAATACCTCCAAATGAGGGACCAAATCATATTAAATGGGATTCAAAGGCCCTAGGGCAGAGGTGAGAACAAGAATAAATAATTCATAAAGAAAATAAGAGAACACACCAAAGCAAGTGGCAACAAAAGGCATGGTAAAGGACCTAGGTCCTAAACACTTTCAACATTTGAAATCAAATGGAAGGTCTAAAAGGAATGCAACTTATCACAAGAAGAAACCAAGTGTATGACTTATAAATTGGCAACCAGCAAGCTCAACATGTTAATAATGTGAATCAAGAGGATTTGGAAGCTTAAGGGATCCACAAGAGTCATTTCCCATCAAAACTAGGTCAAGTGTATGTGTGAACCACCCTTAGAAGTAGCTTGACTTGAAAGGTACCTCAAAAATAGGAAAATAGTTTAAACAAATCCAAATAAAATCTCAAAAGCACATAAGAATGTTGGCAACTAGAGGCCAAAAGCATACAACCATTGTCTATTCAAAGCATCACCATAAGAATTGATCCACTTGGGTGCTCCACTTTGAAGGAGGGTTATCGAGGGTCAAACAAATGGAAGAAAAAGTCAACCAAAAATAAATCAAACCAAGGTCAAAACCATCCTCTAAGACCTCTCATCTCATCATTTAAATGAGGAAAAAGTCTCAATCATTAGAGGTAAAAATTGGCCAAGAATCAAGCATGAAACACAAAGGAACAAGTGAAAAATCATTTAAAAACACCTCCAATCATTTAATTCCATTTTAACTAAAACATAAAGGAAATAAATGAAAATAAAAATTATCAAAAATTAGTTAACACCCTAAGGTATCCTAAAATATTTTTTGTGGAATTTTATCACATTTGGAGATATTTTTAATTGATTAAAATGGAAACAAAAAACAAATAAAATAAAAATAAAAGAAGTAAATGAAGTGTGGCAAATAGCAATAAAATCAGTGTAAACAACTGGGCTGGATCATGAGTGGGGTGTGAATAACAACCAAGGCCCACCTCCCTTCAGCAAAGTGAAACGATGCGTTTCACTAATTGACCTGGCAAGTCAAATTACCCGCACGTAAGTCAGAACAGATCCTGGCCACTCATCAAGGCCAGTCAACAAGTCAAACAAGAAACACCTCAGCTCGCCTGAAAACGAACCAGATGACGGAGCCCTAGCTCCGGTCATCTTCTTTGGCGAGGTGGCCGGAGTTCAGGGTTCCAAACCTCACCAAAACCTATGAAATTTCATATAAAAATAAACGCCAAGTTACGTAGATCATGAATCCAAGGTTCAAATTCATTTATCATGCCTAAATCGTGAGATTCGAACGAGGAAAGTTTTGAAAGCTCAACTGTAAAACTCATCAAACACCACAATTAAGATGCCAAACATTGCCTACAAGGTGTAGGGCTTCAGATGCACCAATAATGACCTAGATTAAGTGCCTAACATGAGAGATATTTGGAATGGAAAGTTACCTAACGGAGTCACTCCGTTGGTGCTTCAATTGAGGTTGAGCTTGCTTGCAAACGTGCAGATCCACTCTATTGAACTTGAGGAAGAGGAATATCCCTTCAATTTTGCTTGAATTAAGCTAGATCTGGATTTGCAATTTTCAAATTCTCTCTTGAATTTCAAACTTCAACTCTGAGCTCCTTCCACGAATTGCAACTTCTGAGCTCTCAAACTTCATTCTAAGCTTTTATATTATGGATACCTGATGCATTGGAGGCCCAATGAGGCTTTAACTTGCTGAAATTTTGAAATTCCCAATTTGGCAACTCACCTCATGCACACGTGATTATGGCATGCTACACCCTTGAAATTGATTTCATTCTTCAACTGGGAACTTGGATTGATCATGTAGATTGAAAATGGGCCTTGAATTAATCCAATTATAGAGTTTTGAATGCAAACTTTTTCATGAAGCAAGCTTAAAAACCACGTGTTTTTCCTTACACGCACCAAAGTTTCTTTTTACATTTTACTTGTTGAACAATTGTGAACCAAATTGGATTGAAAAATGGCATGAAAATGTCCTAAAAATAATTCAATTGAAATCATGATTTAAAGCTCATTTTCACTTGAAATTTCTTCACCAATGCCTCTAACCATGCATAATTAATGCCAACCTTGAGTTTCATGATGAAATTGAGGTCATTTGGGACAACTTTCATGTTGGTAAAAGTTCCATTTGAAGTGCACAAGTGTATGTAAATGACCCATAATCAAAATGACCTATAATTAAAGTTTCCCAAAATACCCCTGCCTTGCAAGCTTCATAACATGAGTTATACAAATGCAATGAAGGACTTCTAGGACTTTTTGGAAAGCTAAGATCATAAGGAACAACTTTAGTGTTCATCAAAAGTTGAGGATAAACATGATTCTAAGTCAAAAGTCTCTTGAAAGTTGGTTGACTTTTGTTGACTGAAAAATATGTTCATCTGAGACCTATAACTTGATGGCATCATAACTTGAGCTCCACAAACCCAATGGATGAGTTCTAGTACTCAAAATAAATCTTAGAACATGCCCTACAAGTCTCATGTTTGTAAGAAAATGAGATTCAACTTGTATCTTGAGATATGTGGTCTTGAAGTTGGGCACTAAACAGGGGATTTTACACTGACAACCTTCTGAAACCCTAATTTAGTAACTTCTCACACTCTTGATTCTTCTTGATTTAATCTTGAAATAATATTATAGATGTCTCCACACAAATTCCCATGACTCCAATGACTTAAAACCAAGTCTCAATCTCCTTTAAGCCTTCAGTTGACTTTGAGCTAAACAGGTGAAACCCTAGAGGCACAACCCTTGATTGTGGCTTCTTGCACATGACATGATAACCTAGATGAGCTCCACAATGGCTTAAAAAGCACTCCATGAACTCTCCAAACATCTCCTATCCATCATCATGAGCTTATGATCCTCAGTTGACCTCCAAGATATGAGATAAACCAAACTTGTCAATCTTCTCCCTCAGAGAACTTTGACAACTTCTTGGTGAGTATAAGCACTGGGTGACTTGAGTAAACACTCTTGCTTGAGCTTGGAACCCTTGATAACCTTATCTTGGATGGAACACCTCTCCTGATCTCCTGCCAATAACCATGTTATGTATATGCAAATGCTAAAGAAATAAAATGAAACATAAGCTAAGTAAAGGAAAAGGTTGGGCAAAATTTGGGGTACAACAGTGACAACCAAACATCCTAGGATTCATTGGGGATGCTGGTAACAACCAACCATCCTAAGATTAGGATTAGATGAACATTGCCACTAACTATTGGACTTTAGATGATGCTAGTGACAACTAGGCTTAACGGACTAGTGACAACTAGATTGATGATACCAATAACAATTGGGTTTTAAGAAATGCCAGTAACTACTGGACTTTCTGGGGTTTGGTGATGACCAAAATAGAGATGCCAATAACAATTGGACTTTTAACAATGCCACTCAAAACATTACCGGACTTTCAAAAAGATATGGCGACAACCAGATCAGCAATACCAATAACAATTGGATTTTAGACAATACCAGTAACTACTGGGCTTTCAAGGCAGATGTGGTGACGAACAAAACCGGGATGCCAATAACAATTGGACTTTGAGGAATGCCAGTAACTACTAGACTTTCAAGGCGGATATGGTGACGACCAAAATCGGGATGCCAATAACAATTGGACTTTGAGGGATTCTAGTAACTACTGGACATTCCAGGCGGATATGGTGACGACCAAAATCGGGATGCCAATAACAATTGGACTTTGGGGGATGCCAGTAACTGCTGGACTTTCAAGGCAGATATGGTGACGACCAAATCCGAGATACCAATAACAATTGGATTTCAAACAATGCCAATCAAAACATTACTCGACTTTCAAAGCGGATATGGTAACATCCAAATCAGAGATGCTAATAATAATTGGACCTTAACCAATGCCAGTCAAAACATTACTGGATTTTCAAACAGATATGGTGACAACCAAATTAGAAATGTCAATAACAATTAGACTTTAAACAATGCCAGTCAAAACATTACCAGACTTTCAAACAATTCCAGTCAAAACATTACTGGTCTTTCAAGCAAAGATGGTAATAACCAAGTCGGCAGTACCAATAAAAATTGTATTTTAAATAAAACGCCAGACAAAACATTACTAGACTTTCAGGGAGTTAGTGAAGGCTAAACTTCATGAGGAAAAGGTTGGTAATCACCAAATAGCAACAGCAATTTGAGGGACTAGTAACAAATAGACTCACCAGGTAATACTGGTCACTACCAGACAACAAGTATCGATGATAATTGGATTCTCTGTTGTAAATTTCTGGTTACAACTAAACTCCACAGGGGAATCTGGAGATGACCAGACAAGCCAAAACAATAGGGGGGCTAGTAACAACTAGACCACAGGGGAAAATTGGTAACAACCAAAGGTTAAAATATGACAATAGCAACTGATCTAGAAAGGTCTGGTGACAACCAAAGATCTCGAAAGGGGAGCCAGGCGAATCTACCGGAGACAAAGGTGGACGACAGCCACAATGGACACAGAAGATTTCCAGTTACAACTGGACTTAGAAGTGAAAACAACAACCAAGCAAACGCAACCCAAAAAGATATGCTGAATGTGAATGCTATGGTATGATTCAAATTCTTAAAGACACGCAAGGACCTACTCTAACAACATACGTGGAACATCAAGCTCAGAGGGGAAGGCAAATCACAATCTACTTCGCTGGGGAAAACAAGTGTCACACTGAATCCAGGGAACGAAGGTGTCCTTGATAACATGCAGAGGTTAAACTTATTCACTTCATCGGGGACTGTACGGGGCTTACCACAAATCTCTTTGGAGAGTCAAAGATCCTACTCTGAATATGGGTCTTCAAAACTTCTATCAGGTGAGGGGTACTAGAGAAATTGTCCTTTAGTGGGGCCAACGTTGCTTGAGGTGGTAATACCAATATTTTGGCTACTTTCAGACTTTTTGGGAAGCAAATTAATTTCCATTGAAATTCTTCATAGACCCAAGTAACTACTTATACCTTTTTTAGTTTTCTTTTAAAATTGTTTTTTATTCAAAACTTGCTTTCAAAAATCATTATTAACAAATAAATGATGTTTTGCATAACAAAGAAATGTAAAGAACGCAGTAGATCACAAATATTTAAATGTTCCAAACTGGTTTTACTTCATGAATGGTATCTTGCTAATGGAAAACCTCCATGGAATATTTACAATTTGAAAATGGCAAAAAGGGAAAAGGTACATCAAATCCAATGACTATCCTGCCCTAATGACCGAGAATTCTCCAGATCTTCGCCTCTGACAAGAGTAGTGGAAGTGGATTTCTTTAGTAATCTTCGCAGTGGTAACAACCTCTGATGCAGCGAAATGCTTTTTGTCCCTAACTTTTGCCTGAATCTCCCTTTCGGGTTTTCGACTCACCGGGACGCTCATTTTTGCCTAAGTCGCCCTTGCGGGTTTTCGACTTAGCGAGCTTTCTTTTTTGTTTCATCCCTAATTTTTGCCTGGATCTCCTTCAAAGGTTATGATCTATCGGGATACCCATTCTTGCCTAAGTCGCCCTCTCAGGTTTTTGACTTATCGGATTTTTAAGTATAATATTTCCTGACTGCATCAGAGTTTATAGGATGAGTGAGTTGTTCCCCATCCATTGTTGTGAGGATGAGGGCATCCATCATAACTGGGCATCCATTTCCCACGTGAGTCTTTATGAGTTGGCAATATCTTCCTGAGTACAAGTTCTCCTTCTCAGAATTCTCGAACACTGACCTTCTTGTCAAAGCCTCTTTTGATCCTTTTCTAAACTGGTTGTGGCACATGGCAGTCATTCATTTCTCGTCGATGAGGTTTAACTGATTGAACCTTTCTCTGACCCATTCAGCTTTCTCCAATTTAGCTTCCATCAAGACTCTCAAAGAAGGTATCTCTACATCAATGGGAAGGATTGCATCCATTCTATATACCAAGGCAAAGGGGGTTTCCCCTATTGAAGTGAGAATAGATGTTTTGTACCCGTGTAATGAAAACGCTAACATCTCATGTTAATCTTTATAGGTTACAACCATTTTCTGCACGATCTTCTTGATGTTCTTGTCCGCGACTTCAATAGCTCCCTTCATCTTTAGGTGATAAGGAGAAGAGTTGTGATGTTCGATCTTGAAGCTATCACGGAGATCTTTTATAGTCTTGTTGTTCAGATTTGTTCCATTATCTTTTATGATACGGCTAGAAATTCTATATCAGCAGATAATCTTCTTCTTGATGAATCGGGCAACCACTTGCTTGGTCACGTTGGCGTAGGATGCAGCTTCAACCTACTTTGTGAAATAGTCAATGGCAACGAGGATGAAACGGTTTCCATTGGAAGCCTTTGACTCAATTGCCCTAATCACGTCGATGCCCCACATAGAGAAAGACCGCGGCGATGACAAAACATTCAACAGCGTTGGAGGCACATGCACCTTATTTGCGTAAATTTGGCATTTATGACACTTCCTGGAATATTGGATGCAATCGGTTTCCATAGTTAACCAATAGTATCCAGCTCTTAGAATCTTTTTAGACATGGCATAACCGTTGGCATGGGTTCCAAATGTTCCTTCATGGATGTCTTTGTCGCACCTTGAAAATCCATCAATCGAGAACATACGACCCTCACGTAAAAGGCGCGAAAATGCGGTTCAACAGAGTCGCCACCGAACTTTATTTATCCCAAAAAGGGAAAGGAAAATATCGAGAAAACCTTTTTAAAATGAAAGGACAGGAACACGTCTGTCGCAACCGATGTTCCGGGTTTAGGAGTCGGTTACACAAGGGGAAGGTATTGGCACCCCTCACGTTCGTTGTACTCAACGGGAACCTCATGGTACGAATTGTGATGAAGGTTAGCTAAGCTTGTTTATTTTCTACTCAATGATAAATGTGAAACGGTTCAATAAAAGAATAACGATGTTAAGGGAAGATGAGTGGTTTATAGGATAGGGTGCTCGCCAAGGATTGAGGCCCTTGTGCCTACATATGCTCATTCGGACGAGAATGAGAAATCGTAGTTTGACTACGGGAAAGGAATGGGGAAACGGAAGATGGAGGGAAGGTAGACGGAATAACAGAGAAAGATAGAAGTGTGCTCGCCAAGATCATCACAATCTTGTCCCTACATATCTTACATTCAAGAATGAATGAAGAATCAGAGCGTTCGTAGTTCGTGGAGATGACCATGAAAAGATGAGGGGTTGAATGATGTTGAAATTAATTTGGATGACGATTACTCGAAGCCCAAGAAAGGCTTATTGGGCCCAAGTAATCAGGAGAGTAAGTCAAAGGTGTGACTCTCTCTCTTTTTCATCTTCAAAGGAGGTTGTGTTTGAATGGTGTTTGAATACTGAGTGGTTTGAAAAATAGTTGGATGTTGTCGGGTTAAAATGTTATTAGAGATGTCAATTGCTCACACATGAGTAAAATACTTGCATCCAAACAACTGAAGGGAGATCAAAGGCTCAATCCTTCTCTTTTCACCTTGAAAAGAATTATATAGATGTTAATGTTATTGATAGTTTGATTGAGAAAACCCGTTTGATGTTGGATCAAGGGTTTGACTTATATGTGCGTGCAAAATCATGGTGGGATGGAAATGGGTTTGAAAACGGCTCGACGACGAGTCGAGGATTTGATTGAAAATGGAACCGGCTTGACGATGAATCAAGGGTTAAATTGCGAGAAACGATACTAGTCCCTAAGGGTGCTCCTAATAATGAAACAACGATGAAATGTGAAAGTGTGTGCGATAGGTTGATGGCAAATGCGGATGAGCACTCGACTTACGGAGGGTGTTTGAAAATGACTCGACGACGAATCGAGAATTAGTTTGAAAATGGTTTAATCTACACTAGTCTCTAAGGGTGCTCCTAGAATATAAACCACAATCAAAGAAATACAAATGCATACATCAAAATGGGAGAGATGTACATGTAAGTTACACGAGATTACACGAAATAAAAGGGTTCATTGTCAGGTAGCCCAAGAGGAAGCCGTGTGTGTGCAAAGTGTCCTAAAATAAGCCTTCAGCTAAAGTCGGACAAAACTCCAAGCTACGGTTTCTGACAAAGTCCAACGATCCAACAGTCCACCAATTTAGGATTTTATTGTCTCGATAATTGTTAAGTGTTTTCGGATATGTGTGAATATGATGAATAAGATGAATATGAATATGAACAATTATGAATAATATGCAAGATATATAACAATATAATCAGGATAATATTCACAATAATGTAATCAAGATAAATATTAACAAGTATATGAACAAGATAATAAAATCAAGATAAGATTGACTGAAAAAAACAATTGTATATTAACGGAAAGTAAAGTTAGTCATTAGTTTGATTTGTGAATTGAATCGGGACGAAATGTAGCGCTAAACCATCGTAGCTTGACTTATGACAAAAGTCGAACTATAGGAGGTCGTGCAAATTGATATCCGTGCTAAAAACAAGATAGAAAAATGATATTGAGGATCATTCTCCAATTTAATCGTGTTGCACGGACTAAAAAACAAATGATCTCGTCTTAATCATAAACTCATGTCGATTAATCGAAGGTAGCCTATCACGATCCCAAAGTATAGAAAATGACCCCAATGGTCATTTTCCACAGATTTGACATAATGAAGGTTATCGACTTTGATAAATTGACGTTTACGAATCTAAAGACTTCATTAATCGAAAAATTAAAATAAAATCGAGATGAGAGAAGATAGAGAAGAAAATGAAAAGAGAAAAAGATGATGGTCTCATATTAATCACCATTTATCAATAATTTGACTAATAGTGATTTTTTGATTTCTTCATTGACCAAACATGAAAAGAAAATGAATAGAATCGAAAATGAAAAAATAATCAAAATGTAACAAAATAATTACAAAATATTACCAAAGTTTAGCAAAATATTAACAAAATAAAACTATCAAAGCATTATTAATTAACAAAATTAATAAAAAGTTAAACAAGATTTTAGCTAAAATGTTTAACGAGATTATGGATAAAATATATAAAAACTTAAAACAACAGGAGGTGTAAAAAATATAAAGGGGTATCAAAAAATGGAAAGAGGAGTCATATGGGCAAAAAAGCCTATCATCCTCACTACAAAAACAAAAACGAAGGGTGGATGCTTAGATCTGTGGGTGTATGAAGAAACAAAGTTCAATGGGCTTAAAAGAAGAGCCCAACATTCAAAAAAAAATAAAAGAAACTCGGGTGCACTTAAAACAAAGGGTGGTGCAGAGGAATGGATGGGTTGGTGAGAAACAGACATGGACCTTAAGTCCATGAGCCCATATGGATCTATCAATAATATAAAAAAAAAAAAGCTTTTAAAACCATTAAAAGAGAATGCATCAGCGCATCTACCTCAACAACATCATCATAGCAGAACGCAAGAAAGAAAAATGCAATCCACCTCTATCCTTAAAGTCAAATTGTTCGGAGTAAATTTCACCATTGATTTCAAAACAAAAGAAAACATGGCATCCCCATTCTATTTCGAAAACACAATGATGAACATAAGCATCCGATATGCAACCTTCACTCACTTCTCTCGTATGCGATTTACCCAGGTTTATACGGCTTATGATTCGATATCTCTCTGTTCTATTTTTGTTTCCGGTTCTGATTTTTTCTTCATCTCTTCTTCAACTCATTCTATTCTGTTATGACTTCGGGTTGTTGGTGGTTATGGGATATGAAATTTTGTTGATGTTGATTTAGGTTAAAGATTGAATGGGTTCAGGTTATGGATTGAGGAGAGGTTGAGATTCAGTGTTGAAATTGTTGAAGGAAGATTTGAAGATTTGAAGAGATGTTGTGGGGTGAAATTGGCAGCGTAGCATTGGCCTTTGAGGCTTTTCCCTTTTGTGAGGCATTTATAGGAAGGAGTGAGGTTGGGAATCAATTCGTTTGCTTGAATTTGAGATCGTTTTGCTTTTGTTGTGCAGCCTTTCTACTTGTTGCATTCTCTTCCTTGTTTTCAGGTATGTGGTGTTGCATATTGATTTTTTCGGTTGTGCGAAAGGGGTGGAATGAAATGGTGCATGATCTGTGTACTTTGTGTAGCATGGGACATACTCAAGTGTTATGCATTTTTGGAGTTTGTTGCAACCTGCTCGTGACGTGGATATGAAGTTTGGTTCGTGGCAATTGTGATGCATAGTGGCTTGTGTGTTTCCTCGTTTGTGGAAGGCTCATATTGTTCCATTTATTACTTGTGTGCGTCATGTTCTGTTTCTTCCTTCAAGTGGCTTATTATTTTCTTATGTACAAGTTTGGTTATTCATGGTCATATTGGTTCTTCGTGTGTAAAGTTTATGGTTAAATGGAAAGGAAAAAAAAGTTTGGCAAGTGCGGGTCATGTGTATGTCTAGGTTTGCCCGAGAGTCATGTGAATGGGTTGTGGTGAATTCATGATTGTACAAGTTTTTCATCTTTTTTGTTATTGTGTAATGATATGGGCTTCAAGACAATGGTCTTTCAAAAGATAATGATGATATAATGATGGGTTTTGTGTTTTTTTTTGGAAATTGATAAATCGACCTTAAAAAAAACTTGAATATGTACACTTGTTTTTTGTATAACATATGGTGATGAAAAGATAAGGAATTTACACTCAAGTATTTTGAATCATAAAATGATAATGAGCATTGTATTTTATGGATGTTGAAATGAATTTTGGAATTGGACTTCAAAAGTCTTAATCTCACACTCTCCATATGAACCATGATGCACCCCTAGCCAAATTTGTGATTTGCAATTTTCGATCCTCATATGAAATAAATCTTGAATTGATCTTTACATTTGAAGTCATTTGGAAAACAATCTTCACCTTGACCCTTCTTGAACAAAATTATGAATACGCATGAACAATAAGAGTTATGACTTGAAACAAGGATCTCCATACACTGCATGAAACCCTAATTGAAAACAGTTTAATCCTTGATGATATTCAAATGTAGCACCTGAATTTGATTCGTAGACATATGACTTGCATTGGTATAAATCCTGCTTAAATCCTCATACACATATCACCTGACTTGTGCATACCATGGCTTTGATTATGAAACACACCTTTGCCTGACTGGCCAAGATTTAGCCAGAACCCTCTAAAATTTAATCAATACTGCATGCACAACTGATCCGATAGCCTTGCCTGAAATCTAACTCCTCCTTATAACCACATCAATAAGAATGGATGAAATCAACAACACTTTTTTTTTTTGAATGATGATTAGTGGGTGAATGTAACGATGAAAGCTATACATAGGTAGGACAAATTTGGGGTATGACAGTCTTGTATTGACAAGTCTGTTTCTCGTCTGTTGACACACCGAAGCAGGACTATGTCGTAATTTCTTTTGTAGAGCATATCATTGCAAAGAAAGAACTTGGACACCAAGCTTCTCAAAGTTTTCTTGTCGAGCAATGTGGCATTAGCTGGGTATTCTTGATTTTGCAAGTACTATCTAATATTGTGAAACCATGGTATGCAGGCCCATCAGACTCCTCCTCCACCATTTGGCAGTAAGCATGCCCAGTCTTCCTCTCAATTCGGATGAGCGTTGTTTCATTAACAAAACAAACCTGCCATATAACAACCATCACAGCTAAAGCATCAGTGATGTGATTTTCAGACCTTGACACATGCTTGAAGGTTATCTCGTCAAACTACTCAATCATTTCTATAATATAAGCTCTGTAGGGGATTAGTTTCTCGTCTCGGGTCTCCCATTCACCTTTTGACTTGGTAGATAACTAATGTTGGTCACCACTCGCTTTTAGAATTTTGATGCAGAGATCAATTGCTGCTTCTAGTCCCAAAATGCAAGCTTCGTATTCAGCAATGTTGTTAATACATTTAAAACACAATCTTATTGTGAAAGGAGTATACCCTCAAACCGAGTTCATCAAAATGGCACTTATACCATGCCCCTTTTGGTTGGAAGCACCGCCAAACATCATCTTCCATCAGGAACTAGTTTTAGGACCTTTTTTTGGGCCTGGATCTTCATAGTCTTTCTTGGTTAGCATAATGTCCTCATCTGGGAAGTCAAACTTCAGAGGCTCATAATTTTCTACTGGATGATCGGCAAGGTAATCTGACAAGATACTACCTTTGATGGACTTTTGAGCAACATAATGGATATCATACTCTGACAAGAGCATATGCCAACGGGCGAGCCTTCCTGTCTGAGCAGGTTTCTCAAAAATATACTTTATTGGATCCATCTCGGAAATCAACAAAGTGGTATGACATATCATGTATTTCCTCAGAGGTCTGGCATCCCAAGTCAAAACATAACTAGTCTTCTCTAAGAGTGAGTAACGACTTTCACAATTGGTGAATTTCTTGCTAAGATAGTAGATGGCGTGTTCCTTTCGTCCGGACACATCATGTTGTCCCAATACATAACTCATTAATCCCTCAAGCACAATCATGTACATGAAGAGAGGTTTTCCAGGTACAGGAGGAATTAAGATTTGAGGTTCTTAAAGATAACCTTTAATTTTGTCGAAAGCTTGTTGACAGTCTTCATTCCAAACAACTGTTTGATCTTTCCATAACAACTTGAAGATCGGCTCACAAGTTTGAGTCATGTTGGAGATGAATTTGGAGATGTATTTTAGCCTCCCAAGGAAACCTCTGACTTGGTTTTCTATCTTTGAAGCGGGCATCTCTTGGACAACTTGTACTTTGTTAGGGTCTACCTCTATTCCACGCTGACTGACGATAAAGCCGAGTAATTTTCCAGATCTTACTCCAAAAGTACATTTTGCAGGATTCAGCCTCAACTGGTATTTCCTTAGCCTTACGAATAACTTCAATAGGTGATCCATATGATCCTCTTCACTTTGGGACTTGGCTATCATATCATCGACATATACCTTAATTTCTTTGTGCATCATGTCATGAAATAATATGACCATAGCTCTCTGGTAAGTGGCTCATACGTTCCTCAAACCAAAAGGCATGTGTAATACCCCAAATTTTGCCCTAAGATTTGTCGTCGCATTTCATTGCATTTTTCTTGCATTTAATCAATTACTAACAAATTTATCTAGTCGTTTGACTTTTTGCAGGTAAATATCATATGGCATGCATTTTTTTCTAAAAAAGTAAAAATGACACAATTGGCAAGAGGATATGTGTAAGGAGTTGTGAGTGTGAGAGGTTGAGAGTTCGAATCTCACCTTAGTCACTTTTTGTTTTTTATTATTTTTACTCTAAATGTTTCTATCTCTCATTAAAAAATAACAAAAATAGTTTTTTATTATTATTTAATTATTATTTTCGTATTTTAATTAAATCATTTTTTAAAATATTATTTTTTTTCACTTTTTTCTAAATTATTCATAAAAATATCCAAAAAACCACAAAATAAAAAATATTAGAAAAAATTTTGTTCTTTTTATAATATTTTTGATTTTAGGAATCAATAGGATTATTAGTTTTTATTTTAAGTTTATTTTAATTATTTTAAATTATTTAAATTTTATTTTTTCTTAACTAATTATTTAGTTTGGGCTTTAAAATGGGCTTTAGGGACATTATTGACAATTTGGTGTTAACCCTAATTTGTTCCCTATATATACATGTGTTGCCTTGTTGAAAAAGGGGTCAGAAGGTTTTCTTCAGAAAAAGAGGAGAGAGAAAGGGAGAAACAAAGGAGATCCCCAGAGAAGAAAGGCGGTCGTTCCCACAACTCGTCAGAAGGATTGGAGCTCTCCAGTGTTCCCTTATTCAAACCTTTTTCACATTTATCGAAGCAAACCTCCGCTTCGTAGGTTAAATTACTAAACCTTTTTCCTTTTCATGTTTATGTGCATATTTTGCCATGTTAATGTGTTTAGGTCCGTTAAATTACTAAACCTTTTGCTTTTTCATGTTTATGTGCATATTTTGCCATGTTAATCTCCATGTGTGTTTAGGTCCCTAGATTTTAATATCAAAACCCTTTTTTAACAAAACTTTTTTTAAAATCAAAACCCTTTTTTTTATTTATTATTAAAACCTTTTTTAGTAAGACCTTTTTTAAAAACTGAAAAGCCTTTTTGTTCCGAAGAAAAAAAACCTTTTTGTTCCCAAAAAACTGAAAAGCCTTTTTTTGGGATGAAAAGTCTTTTTTGTTCTAAAAAAACTGAAAATACTTTTCCCCCAAAAACTTTTTTTTTATAATTTAAACTTAATTTTTTTTTATAATTTTAACTTAAATATTTTTTATTCAAAAATTAAAACCTTTTTTTATAATTAAAATATTAAAAAATTAAAACCTTTTCGTAAGGAACTTTTGATGTTTGATGTTTGTCGTGTCATTTCATGTACCCTTTTATTACTTTTCTTTCTTTTGGCATTTCATGTGCATGCTCGAGGTTGAGATGTGCTTGTGGTGGCCACAGCCCCACACTATTTTCCTCCCTCACTTCATTCTAAGTGTCATTACATATTTTCATATTCTTCATGTTTTCAGAAATGTTTCTTTGTTTCTTTATACCCTCTGCCTTTATTACTTTTCTTATTTCTGTACCTTAATTATTCCTCCATATAATGATTTGTCATATTTTCACATTTTTTTACAGTTTTATCCTTCCGAAGGATTAGGTCCAGCCTTTTGGCCGCCGAGTCAATAGCCTTACCCCTTTAATGGATCAAACCCTGTTTAGCCTAGGTGTCCCGCCGTGGGCAAAATTGCTTTTATCCTAGTGTTAGGCCAAAAGAGTCGCCGTACTCTGTTTTAAGGTTTTCCGCCGTGGAATCCCTAACCTAACCCTAATGCACTTAACAATTTATAACATAGAGATCGGAGTTTAAGACTCCATGTAAGCGTGTCCTTAAGATGCGTTTATTCCCCTTGAGACCTTGACCACAGTCGAGTGTTCTTTAACCTCCCTTTTGAGGGGAACTACAGTTACTCTGATTCCATTCCCGTAAGGATATGTAGGCACAAGATGCGATGTCTTGCCGAGTAAACTTAGAATTAACCCCTAGGTCTTTTTTAATTTTTAATCCTTTGTATATACCCTAAAGCAAAATAATTAATGAAATAAATAAAAAAAAATAAACAAAAGGTTCCCGTAGAGTACTACGGAAGTTTAGGGTGCTAATACCTTCCCTAAATTTAACCAACCCCCGAACCTTAGATCTCTCCCTTTTAGGTTTTTCCTTTCTTTAACCTTTCCTTCGGATAAATCAAAGACCGGTTGTAAATGAATTAAGAGTCAAGTTAATCAATAGCTTGACATGCAAATTTCACCGCAACAGAAAATGGCGACTTCACTGGGGAGTCCTAACTATTGAGGGTTATCCCTATTTTGTTTATTTTTCTTTATATATTTGTTTTATTATATATTTTGCTCACTTGTATGTATATATTGGGGTACCTTACTTGGAGTTACTGTGTTGTGAGATAAGTCCTACACCCGGACTTGAGCGACCTTATGATAGGATGGCTGATATATTCGACGAGGCTTATAGGGAGTGAGTCCCGACTAAGCTAAATCGAGAATCACCGCTCAGTTGAGACACTTTCGAAAATGGTTCGGTTGATCGAGTGTAGTCGTGAAAACTTTTACCGTTATCGATTGGAGTCTGTGATACTGGGAACCGTAGTACCTTTACACCATCTTGACCTTATATAGGACGTAGTGCGGGAATTATATGGGAGTAGTCCTACAATGGTTGCTACGCGATGCTACACTTAAAAGAGGTTCTCTTGAGAATATTATCGACCCTTGAGTCAGTCGAGAAGTTGATAATATCCAAAAGATGGGCTGATGACTTTGGGCACTTTTTAGAACCCTTGCTCTGCAGGTACAATTAATCTATAGTACACACCACTTTGGGAAGGGTAGACCTTGACTCCATTCATTGTTCCTCTAAAATTAGGACCTTTGTTTACTTATGTGCGTTTGTGCTTTGCATCCTTAAAGCATCATATCATTTCTAGTTTCAAGGAATTCAAAAGTCCTTTGCAAATTCAAGAAGTCCTACATTTTAAAGTCTAACAGCTTTTATCGCTTTCCTAAAAGGGAATGTTTGCAATCGACCATTGAAATTCTTGAGACCATTGCATGGCATCAGCATCACATTTTTGCATTGCATTTGTCCCCCAATTTCTCCTTCTTGGTCCTATCGTCTTCTAGTGTACCTTTGAGTCGTTAAGCTGATTCCTCGACACAGATATCAGACCAGAAACGGAATAGGAGTCACTTTGATCCTATTCTCATGACTTACACAGAGCTATATCCTGACTTAGTCCGACAAGGATTGATTACTACAAAGGCTTTACCACCTCCTCTTAATCCTCCGGCTGGATTTAGGGCTGATATCCATTGTGCTTCCCATGAGGGTGCCCCAGGACATGACTTGGAGCATTGTTTTGCATTGAAGGCTAGAGTATGTGAATTGGTTAGAACTGGAATACTTGATTTTACAGACAGTCATCCGGATGTTCAGAAAAATCCCTTGCCAGTACATCAGAAATGAAGTTTTGTCACTAGGCCTTTTGTTTCTCGTTGTTTGCATTTTCCTTATTTTGTTTAAGTTGTTTGCTTTTAATTATGTTTGTACTTTCATTAATGAAATAAGCATTGCGACTTTTGATTCAATTCATTTCCGTCCATTTACTTGCATCTTTATGCTTTATTTTTCAAATGTTTACTTCTTGTCCAAAATTTTGATATGCTAAGATTGGAGGGAGGATGATGAAAACGTTATACCCATAATTGCTGTCAGTATGCTTTCAATCAAACCTTGTTGACGATGTAAGGCATTGTTTCAATTCCCAAACCCTGGAGAAATAAGGAAGTTAATCCCTCGTCACCCCCTTCGGGCCTAGAAGTTGGAGTTTCTTTCGTTACAAAAAACCCACAATTTTAACCTTGGGATGGGTAGTTCTCAGTTAACTTGGTTGTGTGTTCATACGATACACCTTTCATTAACAAATTTTCCTTCGCACACGTCAAACAAGTGTCGAAGATGTTTTCTAATCAAAAGGTCGATGATGGTTCACCGTAATCATTAAAATCAAACAGTCACTTTCCTTCACACAAAAAAATAATATAAAAAAATCAAAAGAAGCCCGCTAAGTCAAAACCTATGAAGGAGACTTAGGCAAAACTGGGACATCCCGCTGACTGTAAACTCTAAAATAAACAGTTCAGGCAAAATTTAGGGATAATACAAAGAGATTTTTAAATCCTTATCTTGAAAATCCTCAATGTCAAAACAATCAAATGTTATAGGGGAGTAGTGGCTGCCTTTTCATAGGTCCCTTTGACTTCTGAGTCATCATTGCTACGATCAATGAAATCCCTAACTTATGGGAACCTGAATGCATAGTATGAGTTAACTGAGCATAGGACTGAAGATCATCACGTAGATTGGGTGGGTACAAATAAATTTTGAGCCTTTATCTTTTGTTTCATAAACCGTGAACCAGGCCACATTACAACCCTCAAAAGACCTAATTGAAGCAAGGTTATTTTGAAAGTATACTACAGCAAGGTTGCGTAACCTGACTCCTAAAGATCTTTGTGAATAATTTATTTTGGCAGTACACCTTTGTTTTAAACTTTGAGCATCTTGAACCGTTGTGTTCTGACTAACGACTCATGTATTTTCCATCTTTCAAAAATAATTTTGATTTCAAAAGTCGCATGAACTTTGCATTACCATGTTTGTATGAATATTTTTGTTTGCAAACTGGCTTTCCTCTAAGGAATTTTCAAACAATGAGAAACTTGGTCAAGTGATCTTATCAGGGGCAAGTTTCTTTTACATCCTGTCAAAGAATTAGTTCAAGATTTGTTCAAGGCAATATCTTCTCAGATTTGGTTTATCCAGAGAATTGTTCAAGACTCAGACTGGGGCAAGCCCTCCGAGGATACAGCAAAACAGTCGATTCCACGAATCAGACAGCTGAAGCAATTATCAGTTCATTTGACCTGGGGCAGTTTACTTGCATAATCCCTACGCAGTTATTCATCATTCCTACAGTGACTATCAGCTTGATACAGTTTAACAGAATGACAGTGATCTCCGTGTTGAGGAATCAGTCCTCCAGTTTTGTCATCTCACTGAAAGAGTCGATCCTTGTCGTCGATGTCTGCATTTGCATTTGATCATATCTCATAGCATAATTCCTATACATGTGCATATCTTGGGTGCTTTATTCCCCATTTACATTTCTATCTTGGGTTCTTTACTCCCCATTTACATTTCTATCTTGGGTGCTTTATTCCCCATTTACCTCTCTATCTTAGGTGCTTTATTCCCCATTTACCTCTCTATCTTTGGTGCTTTACTCCCCATTTACATTTCTAGCTTGGGTGCTTTACTCCCCATTTACATTTCTATCTTGGGTGCTTTACTCCCCATTTACATTTTTATCTTGGGTGCTTTACTCCCCATTTACATTTCTATCTTGGGTGCTTTAATCCCCATTTACATTTTTATCTTGGGTGCTTTACTCCCCATTTACATTTTTATCTTGGGTGCTTTACTCCCCATTTACATTTTTATCTTGGGTGTTTTACTCCCCATTTACATTTCTATCCTGGGTGCTTTACTCCCCATTTACATGTCTATCTTGGGTGCTTTACTCCCCATTTACCTTCTATCCTTGGGTGTTTTATCCCCCATGTACCTTTATCCCGGGTGTTTTATTCCCCGTTTACCAGATATTCCTGGGTTTACCTAACATCATGGTGTTTTACCCCCATTTACTTTTTTTTTCTCCCTGAGGTCGTGTTTTACTCGCGTCTTACCTTGTGGGCAAAATTTATTTACTTGGCATCATGGGTGTTTTATCCCCATTTGCGTTTTTCTCCTGAGCTCGTGTTTTACCTGCGTCTTACCTTGCGGACAATTTCTAATTTACTTGGCACCTATCAACAATTCTGTGTCGTGTCTATCCGACGTTCTTCCAGATATGGCATGTCTTCTTCCCTAGTGCAATTCCTCGATGGGTCGTCCCCTGTGACGTTGTTTCGTCTGTATCCGTGCATTTGTCATTTTCATCATACGCGTCATATCAGATTCATATCATATTTAGCATTATAGTTCGTTTTGTTTTGTCCATATCATTGCATAGCACTGCGTCTAAAGGCAAAATTTTCGGTTATCTGTATTTAAATCCCTCCACCATGATTTCTCGAGTCTCCGTTGCTCAAATCACCCGGTGAAGTTATTTAAATAGGGGCAACTGTAATACCCCAAATTTTGCCCTAAGATTTGTCGTCGCATTTCATTGCATTTTTCTTGCATTTAATCAATTACTAACAAATTTGTGTAGTCGTTTGACTTTTTGCAGGTAAATATCATATGGCATGCATTTTTTTCTAAAAAAGTAAAAATGGCACAATTGGCAAGAGGACATGTGTAAGGAGTTGTGAGTGTGAGAGGTTGAGAGTTCGAATCTCACCTTAGTCACTTTTTGTTTTTTATTATTTTTACTCTAAATGTTTCTATCTCTCATTAAAAATAACAAAAATAGTTTTTTATTATTATTTAATTATTATTTTCGTATTTTAATTAAATCATTTTTTAAAATATTATTTTTTTCACTTTTTTCTAAATTATTCATAAAAATATCCAAAAAATCATAAAATAAAAAATATTAGAAAAAATTTTGTTCTTTTTATAATATTTTTGATTTTAGGAATCAATAGGATTATTAGTTTTTATTTTAAGTTTATTTTAATTATTTTAAATTATTTAAATTTTATTTTTTCTTAACTAATTATTTAGTTTGGGCTTTAAAATGGGCTTTAGGGACATTATTGACAATTTGGTGTTAACCCTAATTTGTTCCCTATATATACATGTGTTGCCTTGTTGAAAAAGGGGTCAGAAGGTTTTCTTCAGAAAAAGAGGAGAGAGAAAGGGAGAAACAAAGGAGATCCCCAGAGAAGAAAGGCGGTCGTTCCCACAACTCGTCAGAAGGATTGGAGCTCTCCAGTGTTCCCTTATTCAAACCTTTTTCACATTTACCGAAGCAAACCTCCGCTTCGTAGGTTAAATTACTAAACCTTTTGCCTTTTCATGTTTATGTGCATATTTTGCCATGTTAATGTGTTTAGGTCCGTTAAATTACTAAACCTTTTGCTTTTTCATGTTTATGTGCATATTTTGCCATGTTAATCTCCATGTGTGTTTAGGTCCCTAGATTTTAATATCAAAACCCTTTTTTAACAAAACTTTTTTTAAAATCAAAACCCTTTTTTTTATTTATTATTAAAACCTTTTTTTAGTAAGACCTTTTTTAAAAACTGAAAAGCCTTTTTGTTCCGAAGAAAAAAAACCTTTTTGTTCCTAAAAAACTGAAAAGCCTTTTCCCAAAAAAACTGAAAAGCCTTTTTCCAAAAAACTGAAAAGCCTTTTTTTGGGATGAAAAGCCTTTTTTGTTCTAAAAAAAACTGAAAAGACTTTTCCCCCCAAAAATTTTTTTTTTATAATTTAAACTTAATTTTTTTTATAATTTTAACTTAAATATTTTTTATTAAAAAATTAAAACCTTTTTTTATAATTAAAATATTAAAAAATTAAAACCTTTTCGTAAGGAACTCCTGATGTTTGATGTTTGTCGTGTCATTTCATGTACCCTTTTATTACTTTTCTTTCTTTTGGCATTTCATGTGCATGCTCGAGGTTGAGATGTGCTTGTGGTGGCCACAGCCCCACACTATTTTCCTCCCTCACTTCATTCTAAGTGTCATTACATATTTTCATATTCTTCATGTTTTCAGAAATGTTTCTTTGTTTCTTTATACCCTCTGCCTTTATTACTTTTCTTATTTCTGTACCTTAATTATTCCTCCATATAATGATTTGTCATATTTTCACATTTTTTTACAGTTTTATCCTTCCGAAGGATTAGGTCCAGCCTTTTGGCCGCCGAGTCAATAGCCTTACCCCTTTAATGGATCAAACCCTGTTTAGCCTAGGTGTCCCGCCGTGGGCAAAATTGCTTTTATCCTAGTGTTAGGCCAAAAGAGTCGCCGTACTCTGTTTTAAGGTTTTCCGCCGTGGAATCCCTAACCTAACCCTAATGCACTTAACAATTTATAACATAGAGATCGGAGTTTAAGACTCCATGTAAGCGTGTCCTTAAGATGCGTTTATTCCCCTTGAGACCTTGACCACAGTCGAGTGTTCTTTAACCTCCCTTTTGAGGGGAACTACAGTTACTCTGATTCCATTCCCGTAAGGATATGTAGGCACAAGATGCGATGTCTTGCCGAGTAAACTTAGAATTAACCCCTAGGTCTTTTTTAATTTTCAATCCTTTGTATATACCCTAAAGCAAAATAATTAATGAAATAAATAAAAAAAAATAAACAAAAGGTTCCCGTAGAGTACTACGGAAGTTTAGGGTGCTAATACCTTCCCTAAATTTAACCAACCCCCGAACCTTAGATCTCTCCCTTTTAGGTTTTTCCTTTCTTTAACCTTTCCTTCGGATAAATCAAAGACCGGTTGTAAATGAATTAAGAGTCAAGTTAATCAATAGCTTGACATCCAAATTTCACCGCAACAGAAAATGGCGACTTCACTGGGGAGTCCTAACTATTGAGGGTTATCCCTATTTTGTTTATTTTTCTTTATATATTTGTTTTATTATATATTTTGCTCACTTGTATGTATATATTGGGGTACCTTACTTGGAGTTACTGTGTTGTGAGATAAGTCCTACACCCGGACTTGAGCGACCTTATGATAGGATGGCTGATATATTCGACGAGGCTTATAGGGAGTGAGTCCCGACTAAGCTAAATCGAGAATCACCGCTCAGTTGAGACACTTTCGAAAATGGTTCGGTTGATCGAGTGTAGTCGTGAAAACTTTTACCGTTATCGATTGGAGTCTGTGATACTGGGAACCGTAGTACCTTTACACCATCTTGACCTTATATAGGACGTAGTGCGGGAACTATATGGGAGTAGTCCTACAATGGTTGCTACACGATGCTACACTTAAAAGAGGTTCTCTTGAGAATATTATCGACCCTTGAGTCAGTCGAGAAGTTGATAATATCCAAAAGATGGGCTGATGACTTTGGGCACTTTTTAGAACCCTTGCTCTGCAGGTACAATTAATCTATAGTACACACCACTTTGGGAAGGGTAGACCTTGACTCCATTCATTGTTCCTCTAAAATTAGGACCTTTGTTTACTTATGTGCGTTTGTGCTTTGCATCCATAAAGCATCATATCATTTCTAGTTTCAAGGAATTCAAAAGTCCTTTGCAAATTCAAGAAGTCCTACATTTTAAAGTCTAACAGCTTTTCTCGCTTTCCTAAAAGGGAATGTTTGCAATCGACCGTTGAAATTCTTGAGACCATTGCATGGCATCAGCATCACATTTTTGCATTGCATTTGTCCCCCCGTTTCTCCTTCTTGGTCCTATCGTCTTCTAGTGTACCTTTGAGTCGTTAAGCTGATTCCTCGACACAGATATCAGACCAGAAACGGAATAGGAGTCACTTTGATCCTATTCTCATGACTTACACAAAGCTATATCCTGACTTAGTCCGGCAAGGACTGATTACTACAAAGGCTTTACCACCTCCTCTTAATCCTTCGGCTGGATTTAGGGCTGATATCCATTGTGCTTCCCATGAGGGTGCCCCAGGCCATGACTTGGAGCATTGTTTTGCATTGAAGGCTAGAGTATGTGAATTGGTTAGAACTGGAATACTTGATTTTACAGACAGTCATCCGGATGTTCAGAAAAATCCCTTGCCAGTACATCAGAAATGAAGTTTTGTCACTAGGCCTTTTGTTTCTCGTTGTTTGTACTTTCCTTATTTTGTTTAAGTTGTTTGCTTTTAATTATGTTTGTACTTTCATTAATGAAATAAGCATTGCGACTTTTGATTCAATTCATTTCCGTCCATTTACTTACATCTTTATGCTTTATTTTTCAAATGTTTACTTCTTGTCCAAAATTTTGATATGCTAAGATTGGAGGGAGGATGATGAAAACGTTATACCCATAATTGCTGTCAGTATGCTTTCAATCAAACCTTGTTGACGATGTAAGGCATTGTTTCAATTCCCAAACCCTGGAGAAATAAGGAAGTTAATCCCTCGTCACCCCCTTCGGGCCTAGAAGTTGGAGTTTCTTTCGTTACAAAAAACCCACAATTTTAACCTTGGGATGGGTAGTTCTCAGTTAACTTGGTTGTGTGTTCATACGATACACCTTTCATTAACAAATTTTCCTTCGCACACGTCAAACAAGTGTCGAAGATGTTTTCTAATCAAAAGGTCGATGATGGTTCACCGTAATCATTAAAATCAAACAGTCACTTTCCTTCACACACAAAAATAATATAAAAAAATCAAAAGAAGCCCGCTAAGTCAAAACCTATGAAGGAGACTTAGGCAAAACTGAGACATCCCGCTGACTGTAAACTCTAAAATAAACAGTTCAGGCAAAATTTAGGGATAATACAAAGAGATTTTTAAATCCTTATCTTGAAAATCCTCAATGTCAAAACAATCAAATGTTATAGGGGAGTAGTGGCTGCCTTTTCATAGGTCCCTTTGACTTCTGAGTCATCATTGCTACGATCAATGAAATCCCTAACTTATGGGAACCTGAATGCATAGTATGAGTTAACTGAGCATAGGACTGAAGATCATCACGTAGATTGGGTGGGTACAAATAAATTTTGAGCCTTTATCTTTTGTTTCATAAACCGTGAACCAGGCCACATTACAACCCTCAAAAGACCTAATTGAAGCAAGGTTATTTTGAAAGTATACTACAGCAAGGTTGCGTAACCTGACTCCTAAAGATCTTTGTGAATAATTTATTTTGGCAGTACACCTTTGTTTTAAACTTTGAGCATCTTGAACCGTTGTGTTCTGACTAACGACTCATGTATTTTCCATCTTTCAAAAATAATTTTGATTTCAAAAGTCGCATGAACTTTGCATTACCATGTTTGTATGAATATTTTTGTTTGCAAACTGGCTTTCCTCTAAGGAATTTTCAAACAATGAGAAACTTGGTCAAGTGATCTTATCAGGGGCAAGTTTCTTTTACATCCTGTCAAAGAATTAGTTCAAGATTTGTTCAAGGCAATATCTTCTCAGATTTGGTTTATCCAGAGAATTGTTCAAGACTCAGACTGGGGCAAGCCCTCCGAGGATACAGCAAAACAGTCGATTCCACGAATCAGACAGCTGAAGCAATTATCAGTTCATTTGACCTGGGGCAGTTTACTTGCATAATCCCTACGCAGTTATTCATCATTCCTACAGTGACTATCAGCTTGATACAGTTTAACAGAATGACAGTGATCTCCGTGTTGAGGAATCAGTCCTCCAGTTTTGTCATCTCACTGAAAGAGTCGATCCTTGTCGTCGATGTCTGCATTTGCATTTGATCATATCTCATAGCATAATTCCTATACATGTGCATATCTTGGGTGCTTTATTCCCCATTTACATTTCTATCTTGGGTTCTTTACTCCCCATTTACATTTCTATCTTGGGTGCTTTATTCCCCATTTACCTCTCTATCTTAGGTGCTTTATTCCCCATTTACCTCTCTATCTTGGGTGCTTTACTCCCCATTTACATTTCTAGCTTGGGTGCTTTACTCCCCATTTACATTTCTATCTTGGGTGCTTTACTCCCCATTTACATTTTTATCTTGGGTGCTTTACTCCCCATTTACATTTCTATCTTGGGTGCTTTAATCCCCATTTACATTTTTATCTTGGGTGCTTTACTCCCCATTTACATTTTTATCTTGGGTGCTTTACTCCCCATTTACATTTTTATCTTGGGTGTTTTACTCCCCATTTACATTTCTATCCTGGGTGCTTTACTCCCCATTTACATGTCTATCTTGGGTGCTTTACTCCCCATTTACCTTCTATCCTTGGGTGTTTTATCCCCCATGTACCTTTATCCCGGGTGTTTTATTCCCCGTTTACCAGATATTCCTGGGTTTACCTAACATCATGGTGTTTTACCCCCATTTACTTTTTTTTTCTCCCTGAGGTCGTGTTTTACTCGCGTCTTACCTTGTGGGCAAAATTTATTTACTTGGCATCATGGGTGTTTTATCCCCATTTGCGTTTTTCTCCTGAGCTCGTGTTTTACCTGCGTCTTACCTTGCGGACAATTTCTAATTTACTTGGCACCTATCAACAATTCTGTGTCGTGTCTATCCGACGTTCTTCCAGATATGGCATGTCTTCTTCCCTAGTGCAATTCCTCGATGGGTCGTCCCCTGTGACGTTGTTTCGTTTGTATCCGTGCATTTGTCATTTTCATCATACGCGTCATATCAGATTCATATCATATTTAGCATTATAGTTCGTTTTGTTTTGTCCATATCATTGCATAGCACTGCGTCTAAAGGCAAAATTTTCGGTTATCTGTATTTAAATCCCTCCACCATGATTTCTCGAGTCTCCGTTGCTCAAATCACCCGGTGAAGTTATTTAAATAGGGGCAACTGTAATACCCCAAATTTTGCCCTAAGATTTGTCATCGCATTTCATTGCATTTTTCTTGCATTTAATCAATTACTAACAAATTTGTGTAGTCGTTTGACTTTTTGCAGGTAAATATCATATGGAATGCATTTTTTTCTAAAAAAGTAAAAATGGCACAATTGGCAAGAGGACATGTGTAAGGAGTTGTGAGTGTGAGAGGTTGAGAGTTCGAATCTCACCTTAGTCACTTTTTGTTTTTTATTATTTTTACTCTAAATGTTTCTATCTCTCATTAAAAATAACAAAAATAGTTTTTTATTATTATTTAATTATTATTTTCGTATTTTAATTAAATCATTTTTTAAAATATTATTTTTTTTCACTTTTTTCTAAATTATTCATAAAAATATCCAAAAAATCATAAAATAAAAAATATTAGAAAAAATTTTGTTCTTTTTATAATATTTTTGATTTTAGGAATCAATAGGATTATTAGTTTTTATTTTAAGTTTATTTTAATTATTTTAAATTATTTAAATTTTATTTTTTCTTAACTAATTATTTAGTTTGGGCTTTAAAATGGGCTTTAGGGACATTATTGACAATTTGGTGTTAACCCTAATTTGTTCCCTATATATACATGTGTTGCCTTGTTGAAAAAGGGGTCAGAAGGTTTTCTTCAGAAAAAGAGGAGAGAGAAAGGGAGAAACAAAGGAGATCCCCAGAGAAGAAAGGCGGTCGTTCCCACAACTCGTCAGAAGGATTGGAGCTCTCCAGTGTTCCCTTATTCAAACCTTTTTCACATTTACCGAAGCAAACCTCCGCTTCGTAGGTTAAATTACTAAACCTTTTGCCTTTTCATGTTTATGTGCATATTTTGCCATGTTAATGTGTTTAGGTCCGTTAAATTACTAAACCTTTTGCTTTTTCATGTTTATGTGCATATTTTGCCATGTTAATCTCCATGTGTGTTTAGGTCCCTAGATTTTAATATCAAAACCCTTTTTTAACAAAACTTTTTTTAAAATCAAAACCCTTTTTTTTATTTATTATTAAAACCTTTTTTTAGTAAGACCTTTTTTAAAAACTGAAAAGCCTTTTTGTTCCGAAGAAAAAAAACCTTTTTGTTCCTAAAAAACTGAAAAGCCTTTTCCCAAAAAAACTGAAAAGCCTTTTCCCAAAAAACTGAAAAGCCTTTTTTTGGGATGAAAAGCCTTTTTTGTTCTAAAAAAAACTGAAAAGACTTTTCCCCCAAAAACTTTTTTTTTTATAATTTAAACTTAATTTTTTTTATAATTTTAACTTAAATATTTTTTATTAAAAAATTAAAACCTTTTTTTATAATTAAAATATTAAAAAATTAAAACCTTTTCGTAAGGAACTCCTGATGTTTGATGTTTGTCGTGTCATTTCATGTACCCTTTTATTACTTTTCTTTCTTTTGGCATTTCATGTGCATGCTCGAGGTTGAGATGTGCTTGTGGTGGCCACAGCCCCACACTATTTTCCTCCCTCACATCATTCTAAGTGTCATTACATATTTTCATATTCTTCATGTTTTCAGAAATGTTTCTTTGTTTCTTTATACCCTCTGCCTTTATTACTTTTCTTATTTCTGTACCTTAATTATTCCTCCATATAATGATTTGTCATATTTTCACATTTTTTTACAGTTTTATCCTTCCGAAGGATTAGGTCCAGCCTTTTGGCCGCCGAGTCAATAGCCTTACCCCTTTAATGGATCAAACCCTGTTTAGCCTAGGTGTCCCGCCGTGGGCAAAATTGCTTTTATCCTAGTGTTAGGCCAAAAGAGTCGCCGTACTCTGTTTTAAGGTTTTCCGCCGTGGAATCCCTAACCTAACCCTAATGCACTTAACAATTTATAACATAGAGATCGGAGTTTAAGACTCCATGTAAGCGTGTCCTTAAGATGCGTTTATTCCCCTTGAGACCTTGACCACAGTCGAGTGTTCTTTAACCTCCCTTTTGAGGGGAACTACAGTTACTCTGATTCCATTCCCGTAAGGATATGTAGGTACAAGATGCGATGTCTTGCCGAGTAAACTTAGAATTAACCCCTAGGTCTTTTTTAATTTTCAATCCTTTGTATATACCCTAAAGCAAAATAATTAATGAAATAAATAAAAAAAAATAAACAAAAGGTTCCCGTAGAGTACTACGGAAGTTTAGGGTGCTAATACCTTCCCTAAATTTAACCAACCCCCGAACCTTAGATCTCTCCCTTTTAGGTTTTTCCTTTCTTTAACCTTTCCTTCGGATAAATCAAAGACCGGTTGTAAATGAATTAAGAGTCAAGTTAATCAATAGCTTGACATCCAAATTTCACCGCAACAGAAAATGGCGACTTCACTGGGGAGTCCTAACTATTGAGGGTTATCCCTATTTTGTTTATTTTTCTTTATATATTTGTTTTATTATATATTTTGCTCACTTGTATGTATATATTGGGGTACCTTACTTGGAGTTACTGTGTTGTGAGATAAGTCCTACACCCGGACTTGAGCGACCTTATGATAGGATGGCTGATATATTCGACGAGGCTTATAGGGAGTGAGTCCCGACTAAGCTAAATCGAGAATCACCGCTCAGTTGAGACACTTTCGAAAATGGTTCGGTTGATCGAGTGTAGTCGTGAAAACTTTTACCGTTATCGATTGGAGTCTGTGATACTGGGAACCGTAGTACCTTTACACCATCTTGACCTTATATAGGACGTAGTGCGGGAACTATATGGGAGTAGTCCTACAATGGTTGCTACGCGATGCTACACTTAAAAGAGGTTCTCTTGAGAATATTATCAACCCTTGAGTCAGTCGAGAAGTTGATAATATCCAAAAGATGGGCTGATGACTTTGGGCACTTTTTAGAACCCTTGCTCTGCAGGTACAATTAATCTATAGTACACACCACTTTGGGAAGGGTAGACCTTGACTCCATTCATTGTTCCTCTAAAATTAGGACCTTTGTTTACTTATGTGCGTTTGTGCTTTGCATCCATAAAGCATCATATCATTTCTAGTTTCAAGGAATTCAAAAGTCCTTTGCAAATTCAAGAAGTCCTACATTTTAAAGTCTAACAGCTTTTCTCGCTTTCCTAAAAGGGAATGTTTGCAATCGACCGTTGAAATTCTTGAGACCATTGCATGGCATCAGCATCACATTTTTGCATTGCATTTGTCCCCCCGTTTCTCCTTCTTGGTCCTATCGTCTTCTAGTGTACCTTTGAGTCGTTAAGCTGATTCCTCGACACAGATATCAGACCAGAAACGGAATAGGAGTCACTTTGATCCTATTCTCATGACTTACACAAAGCTATATCCTGACTTAGTCCGGCAAGGACTGATTACTACAAAGGCTTTACCACCTCCTCTTAATCCTTCGGCTGGATTTAGGGCTGATATCCATTGTGCTTCCCATGAGGGTGCCCCAGGCCATGACTTGGAGCATTGTTTTGCATTGAAGGCTAGAGTATGTGAATTGGTTAGAACTGGAATACTTGATTTTACAGACAGTCATCCGGATGTTCAGAAAAATCCCTTGCCAGTACATCAGAAATGAAGTTTTGTCACTAGGCCTTTTGTTTCTCGTTGTTTGTACTTTCCTTATTTTGTTTAAGTTGTTTGCTTTTAATTATGTTTGTACTTTCATTAATGAAATAAGCATTGCGACTTTTGATTCAATTCATTTCCGTCCATTTACTTACATCTTTATGCTTTATTTTTCAAATGTTTACTTCTTGTCCAAAATTTTGATATGCTAAGATTGGAGGGAGGATGATGAAAACGTTATACCCATAATTGCTGTCAGTATGCTTTCAATCAAACCTTGTTGACGATGTAAGGCATTGTTTCAATTCCCAAACCCTGGAGAAATAAGGAAGTTAATCCCTCGTCACCCCCTTCGGGCCTAGAAGTTGGAGTTTCTTTCGTTACAAAAAACCCACAATTTTAACCTTGGGATGGGTAGTTCTCAGTTAACTTGGTTGTGTGTTCATACGATACACCTTTCATTAACAAATTTTCCTTCGCACACGTCAAACAAGTGTCGAAGATGTTTTCTAATCAAAAGGTCGATGATGGTTCACCGTAATCATTAAAATCAAACAGTCACTTTCCTTCACACACAAAAATAATATAAAAAAATCAAAAGAAGCCCGCTAAGTCAAAACCTATGAAGGAGACTTAGGCAAAACTGAGACATCCCGCTGACTGTAAACTCTAAAATAAACAGTTCAGGCAAAATTTAGGGATAATACAAAGAGATTTTTAAATCCTTATCTTGAAAATCCTCAATGTCAAAACAATCAAATGTTATAGGGGAGTAGTGGCTGCCTTTTCATAGGTCCCTTTGACTTCTGAGTCATCATTACTACGATCAATGAAATCCCTAACTTATGGGAACCTGAATGCATAGTATGAGTTAACTGAGCATAGGACTGAAGATCATCACGTAGATTGGGTGGGTACAAATAAATTTTGAGCCTTTATCTTTTGTTTCATAAACCGTGAACCAGGCCACATTACAACCCTCAAAAGACCTAATTGAAGCAAGGTTATTTTGAAAGTATACTACAGCAAGGTTGCGTAACCTGACTCCTAAAGATCTTTGTGAATAATTTATTTTGGCAGTACACCTTTGTTTTAAACTTTGAGCATCTTGAACCGTTGTGTTCTGACTAACGACTCATGTATTTTCCATCTTTCAAAAATAATTTTGATTTCAAAAGTCGCATGAACTTTGCATTACCATGTTTGTATGAATATTTTTGTTTGCAAACTGGCTTTCCTCTAAGGAATTTTCAAACAATGAGAAACTTGGTCAAGTGATCTTATCAGGGGCAAGTTTCTTTTACATCCTGTCAAAGAATTAGTTCAAGATTTGTTCAAGGCAATATCTTCTCAGATTTGGTTTATCCAGAGAATTGTTCAAGACTCAGACTGGGGCAAGCCCTCCGAGGATACAGCAAAACAGTCGATTCCACGAATCAGACAGCTGAAGCAATTATCAGTTCATTTGACCTGGGGCAGTTTACTTGCATAATCCCTACGCAGTTATTCATCATTCCTACAGTGACTATCAGCTTGATACAGTTTAACAGAATGACAGTGATCTCCGTGTTGAGGAATCAGTCCTCCAGTTTTGTCATCTCACCGAAAGAGTTGAGCCTTGTCGTCGATGTCTGCATTTGCATTTGATCATATCTCATAGCATAATTCCTATACATGTGCATATCTTGGGTGCTTTATTCCCCATTTACATTTCTATCTTGGGTGCTTTACTCCCCATTTACATTTCTATCTTGGGTGCTTTATTCCCCATTTACCTCTCTATCTTGGGTGCTTTATTCCCCATTTACCTCTCTATCTTGGGTGCTTTACTCCCCATTTACATTTCTAGCTTGGGTGCTTTACTCCCCATTTACATTTCTATCTTGGGTGCTTTACTCCCCATTTACATTTTTATCTTGGGTGCTTTACTCCCCATTTACATTTCTATCTTGGGTGCTTTAATCCCCATTTACATTTTTATCTTGGGTGCTATACTCCCCATTTACATTTTTATCTTGGGTGCTTTACTCCCCATTTACATTTTTATCTTGGGTGTTTTACTCCCCATTTACATTTCTATCCTGGGTGCTTTACTCCCCATTTACATGTCTATCTTGGGTGCTTTACTCCCCATTTACCTTCTATCCTTGGGTGTTTTATCCCCCATGTACCTTTATCCCGGGTGTTTTATTCCCCGTTTACCAGATATTCCTGGGTTTACCTAACATCATGGTGTTTTACCCCTATTTACTTTTTTTTTCTCCCTGAGGTCGTGTTTTACTCGCGTCTTACCTTGTGGGCAAAATTTATTTACTTGGCATCATGGGTGTTTTATCCCCATTTGCGTTTTTCTCCTGAGCTCGTGTTTTACCCGTGTCTTACCTTGCGGACAATTTCTAATTTACTTGGCACCTATCAACAATTCTGTGTCGTGTCTATCCGACGTTCTTCCAGATATGACATGTCTTCTTCCCTAGTGCAATTCCTCGATGGGTCGTCCCCTGTGACGTTGTTTCGTCTGTATCCGTGCATTTGTCATTTTCATCATACGCGTCATATCAGATTCATATCATATTTAGCATTATAGTTCGTTTTGTTTTGTCCATATCATTGCATAGCACTGCGTCTAAAGGCAAAATTTTCGGTTATCTGTATTTAAATCCCTCCACCATGATTTCTCGAGTCTCCGTTGCTCAAATCACCCGGTGAAGTTATTTAAATAGGGGCAACTGTAATACCCCAAATTTTGCCCTAAGATTTGTCGTCGCATTTCATTGCATTTTTCTTGCATTTAATCAATTACTAACAAATTTGTGTAGTCGTTTGACTTTTTGCAAGTAAATATCATATGGCATGCATTTTTTTCTAAAAAAGTAAAAATGGCACAATTGGCAAGAGGACATGTGTAAGGAGTTGTGAGTGTGAGAGGTTGAGAGTTCGAATCTCACCTTAGTCACTTTTTGTTTTTTATTATTTTTACTCTAAATGTTTCTATCTCTCATTAAAAAATAACAAAAATAGTTTTTTATTATTATTTAATTATTATTTTCGTATTTTAATTAAATCATTTTTTAAAATATTATTTTTTTTCACTTTTTTCTAAATTATTCATAAAAATATCCAAAAAATCATAAAATAAAAAATATTAGAAAAAATTTTGTTCTTTTTATAATATTTTTGATTTTAGGAATCAATAGGATTATTAGTTTTTATTTTAAGTTTATTTTAATTATTTTAAATTATTTAAATTTTATTTTTTCTTAACTAATTATTTAGTTTGGGCTTTAAAATGGGCTTTAGGGACATTATTGACAATTTGGTGTTAACCCTAATTTGTTCCCTATATATACATGTGTTGCCTTGTTGAAAAAGGGGTCAGAAGGTTTTCTTCAGAAAAAGAGGAGAGAGAAAGGGAGAAACAAAGGAGATCCCCAGAGAAGAAAGGCGGTCGTTCCCACAACTCGTCAGAAGGATTGGAGCTCTCCAGTGTTCCCTTATTCAAACCTTTTTCACATTTACCGAAGCAAACCTCCGCTTCGTAGGTTAAATTACTAAACCTTTTGTCTTTTCATGTTTATGTGCATATTTTGCCATGTTAATGTGTTTAGGTCCGTTAAATTACTAAACCTTTTGCTTTTTCATGTTTATGTGCATATTTTGCCATGTTAATCTCCATGTGTGTTTAGGTCCCTAGATTTTAATATCAAAACCCTTTTTTAACAAAACTTTTTTTAAAATCAAAACCCTTTTTTTTATTTATTATTAAAACCTTTTTTAGTAAGACCTTTTTTAAAAACTGAAAAGCCTTTTTGTTCCGAAGAAAAAAAACCTTTTTGTTCCTAAAAAACTGAAAAGCCTTTTCCCAAAAAAACTGAAAAGCCTTTTCCCAAAAAACTGAAAAGCCTTTTTTTGGGATGAAAAGCCTTTTTTGTTCTAAAAAAAACTGAAAAGACTTTTCCCCCCAAAACTTTTTTTTTTATAATTTAAACTTAATTTTTTTTATAATTTTAACTTAAATATTTTTTATTAAAAAATTAAAACCTTTTTTTATAATTAAAATATTAAAAAATTAAAACCTTTTCGTAAGGAACTCCTGATGTTTGATGTTTGTCGTGTCATTTCATGTACCCTTTTATTACTTTTCTTTCTTTTGGCATTTCATGTGCATGCTCGAGGTTGAGATGTGCTTGTGGTGGCCACAACCCCATACTATTTTCCTCCCTCACTTCATTCTAAGTGTCATTACATATTTTCATATTCTTCATGTTTTCAGAAATGTTTCTTTGTTTCTTTATACCCTCTGCCTTTATTACTTTTCTTATTTCTGTACCTTAATTATTCCTCCATATAATGATTTGTCATATTTTCACATTTTTTTACAGTTTTATCCTTCCGAAGGATTAGGTCCAGCCTTTTGGCCGCCGAGTCAATAGCCTTACCCCTTTAATGGATCAAACCCTGTTTAGCCTAGGTGTCCCGCCGTGGGCAAAATTGCTTTTATCCTAGTGTTAGGCCAAAAGAGTCGCCGTACTCTGTTTTAAGGTTTTCCGCCGTGGAATCCCTAACCTAACCCTAATGCACTTAACAATTTATAACATAGAGATCGGAGTTTAAGACTCCATGTAAGCGTGTCCTTAAGATGCGTTTATTCCCCTTGAGACCTTGACCACAGTCGAGTGTTCTTTAACCTCCCTTTTGAGGGGAACTACAGTTACTCTGATTCCATTCCCGTAAGGATATGTAGGCACAAGATGCGATGTCTTGCCGAGTAAACTTAGAATTAACCCCTAGGTCTTTTTTAATTTTCAATCCTTTGTATATACCCTAAAGCAAAATAATTAATGAAATAAATAAAAAAAAATAAACAAAAGGTTCCCGTAGAGTACTACGGAAGTTTAGGGTGCTAATACCTTCCCTAAATTTAACCAACCCCCGAACCTTAGATCTCTCCCTTTTAGGTTTTTCCTTTCTTTAACCTTTCCTTCGGATAAATCAAAGACCGGTTGTAAATGAATTAAGATTCAAGTTAATCAATAGCTTGACATCCAAATTTCACCGCAACAGCATGACTTTATAACAATAAGTGCCCTAGGGTGTGATGAACGTGGTCTTTTCCATGTCCTCAAGATCCATCTTTATCTGATTGTATCCTGAGAAACCATCCATGAAAGAGAAAACAACAAATCTAGTAGTGTTATCCACCAAGGTATCAATATGTGGCAGAGGGAAGTCATCCTTTGGACTAGCTTTGTTCAGATCCATGTAGTCTACACACATTCTAACTTTGTCATCCTTCTTTGGTACGGGTACGATGTTGGCCACCCATTCTGGATATTTTGATACTGCCAAAAACCTACATCTATCTGCTTTTTGACTTCATCTCTGATCTTGAGAGCCATGTCGGGTCGGGCCCTTCTGAGCTTCTATTTAACAGGCAGACACTCAAGTCAGAGAGGTAACTTGTGAACAACTATGGAGGTATCCAAACCAGGAATATCTTGGTATGACCAAGCGAATACATCCACATACTCTTCTAGAAGCTTCACTAGTCTCTGCTTGATCTCTGCACCAAGCGTTATCCCAATATTGGCTTCTCTTATATTTTCATTCGTGCCAAGATTGATGACATCAACCTGTTCTTGGTGAGGTTGAAGATATGTGTACTCGTACTCAGACATTTTTGCCAACTCATTCGGAATCTCAAAATCTTCATCATTTTCGTCTTCGGCTTGATATATGGGTGAATCAAACTCAGGAGGGAAAACATAGTCATTGGATTCAACGGGTTTTGGAGCTTCTCTGCATGTTTGGAATGGCTTTATTTATTAAATCACACAAAGAAAAATGCACAGAACAATAGGAATATATTTTTGCTAGTTTTCAAAAGAAATGCCATTTTCTTTAAAAGTAAAAGCAAAAAAACAGTAAACAAACGAATGAGGGTTTTAATAAAACATCTTCATTGATTATAATAATTTGAAAGCATGTGACCCATACAAAATAATATGATAACCTTAGGCAGGGTTATGGAAAGCTTTTTTTTAAGGAAACTACAAAACAAAACAAGCAAATTACTTCGTCACATGAAAGATGACAGGAATCTCAACAGCCTCCCAATTTCTTAGAGCGGTCTCATCATGATATACCAATTGATCAACATAGTCGTTATGAAAATCCTCCTCAATGGCATTGATTTGGATGCCCCCACTGATGAACACTTCGTTGATGGTCTTCGGTCGTCTCTTGGCAAACTCTTGAGTTTTGTCATGAGTTGGTTTGTAACCCAACCCTTGGCGGTTCATCTTTTCTCTTGCTTCCACTTCAATGATCTCCCCCCATCCTGTAGGAGTGCCATTTTTCAATGTCTTCATGCTTTTAACCGGTGCAAAAGATAGAGCATTCTCAACCACAACTTCTTCGATCAACATGGCATTAGCTATTTCTAAGGCCTGAAAAGAGGTTTCTAAAGTGTCTTCATTAGCTTCAATGTACCGAATGATGATAAATTGCTCACCATTAGATCGTTTTCTCCATGGATGACCATCAGTTTGTCATCCACTACAAATTTCATCTTTTGGTGGAGGGTAGAGGTCACTGCACCAGTAGTCTAGATCCATGGTCTGCCCAACAAACAAGTGTATGCGGGATTGATATCCATCACTTGGAAGGTAATGTCAAATATATGAGGTCCAACCATAACAGGTAAATCCACTTCGCCTATTACCGTTCTTCTGGAACCGTCAAAAGCCTTGACAATTAAAGAGGTGGGTTTCATGTCAGCCCCTTTATATGCCAATTTAGCCAGCGTCCTCTTGGGCAACACATTTAGAGAGGAACTAGTGTCCACCAGGACCCTTGCTAGAGTGTCTTCCTGGCACTTTACTGATACATGTAAAGCACGGTTGTGCTTACGACCTTCGGCAGGTAATTCATCATTGTTGAAACTCAAGGTATTACATGCAGTGATATTGGCAATCCCCCTTCATGAAACGCACTGATGCGTCCGCAAGTGCACAGAAATATCTAAGTAATATAAAAGATTTGTCGAACCCACAGAGACCAATGTCAATCTACCGTTATCTATTGTCGCGGCGTAAAGCTAAGGCTAATGGAATTAGGAAAGTTAAATGCGAATGAAATTAAATACAACGGAAATAAAGATTATTGGTTTAAGGAAGAGCGGTAAAGGGATATCGGTATGTAATGCTTTAGTTTTCGGGGATTCGACAGGTCGCCGGTGCTTTTTAGTCTTTGCAAACACTTTTCAGGAGAAAATACTCGTTTAAAGACCTTTGCCTCACGATAGTTGTTGACTCGGGTCATAATTCTAAGGCGGAATGTACGCTCTCGTAGTCCCATTCGGGGTTAAAACTACTTTTTGAAAACAAATAAATTCTGATTTCTTTTAAAGCGCTTTCGCTGTGTTTAAAATCAATGCCTAGTTCTTACTATCCGGTTTGAACCCCAGCTTTCGCGTGCCGGCTCGTGCCTTAATGAATTTCCCACTTTCGTGGCTAAACTACTGTAAATAATTTCTCGCTTTCGCGACGAAGGTTTATTTAGAAGATTTTGATTAAAAACTACGGCCAGAAAGGTGTTTGTAGAAGGCAAGGTGCACCGGGTATTATCGAATCCCATCCTACTAATTCGATTACATACCGATAAAACTAATTTAGCTAGACATGATAATTAATGCAAACGAAAATAATCATAAACAACAAAGTAATAAAGTATGCATTACGACCGAAAATAAAGTAATAATTCAATAAATAAGAACCTGAAAAGTAGTACTGAAACTGAAGAGTAGTCCTCCATAATGCCGGCAGGATTCTACTTTGGCGAAATAAAATTGCAGAAAGAAATTACAATGTTCTGAACTAAATGAAAAAAAAGAAGAAAATAAAAGAAACCAGAAAAATAGCTTCAATAGAACTTTGGCAGCCCTTCGGGACGTAGAATCCACCCCCTGGTTCTGTGAATCTCTGGCCTATTTATAGGAGATATTTCCTTTCTCAACTTCTAGAGATCATGCGTGAGTTATAGAGAAAATGGGGGTAACTTCCAGTAGTGGGCAATTAGTGGAGAAAATGCAGGAAGAAATTAAGTTGAACGTGCTCGTGGCCACTTCTGTGTTTGACGTTATTCTGATATTGGAGTCATGACGGTTGTGGCACTCTTGTGACGATCGTGTTGCATGTGACGAGCATGATAGAGCATGACGACCATGATGGTTGTGATGGGCGTCATGGAGCTGTGACGAGCGTCACACTCGCAAAATCTCCTTTTTCCTGTTTTTCTTCTCTATTTCTTTCTTTCTTCTGTCTTTTCCTTCCATTTCTTCTTCTTTTCTTTCTTTAATCCAAATTCTCCATAATTTGCAAAACATAGTAAATTAACCGTATAATAGAACATAAATCAAGATAAATTAACAATAGTCGCAAGTAAATTCATGTAAATCGAGTCAAATAAAGGATATACTTTCGCGTTATCAAATACCCCCACACTTAAACCATTGCTTGTTGTTGCACCCTAAAATTTGACCAACCGGGTCCCGTATCTGGCCCTATGTTTCGACGCATGACCGCATTCGCATCCGCATATCGCATACAGTGCATTTTTTCAGTTGTTTTGATTTTACCGGGATCACAACCCTCTTCTCGCATTTCAGGTATCTCAGATCGGTTCAGATAATCGGAGGTTATTTTGGGAAGTCGCGCGCTTCCTGGGTGTTTTCAGCTTATGCAGTAATTTTTGAGATTCTTGGTGTCGGGGTTTACTGTTTGCTGCGATCTGGTCTCGCGCTCTTTTTTATGTTGGTTATTTGCCTTTGTCTGTTTTTTTTAAGGATTTAATAGCCTTTTGTAGATTTTAAATAGGTTTTATAGATTTTCTAGAATTTAAATAGATTTCTTTTAATATTTTTAATAGTTTTAAATCATTTTTAGAATTTTATAGAGTTTTTAATAGGTTTTAATAGTTTTTTTTTAATAGTTTTTAATAGAATAATAGAGTTTCTTTTATTAATTAGTATAGATTTTATTATTAGAAATAGAATAGATTTTCTAATGTAGAGTATTATAGGTTTACTAATTACCATTTTCATTTTTAATTAGTCCTTTAATCTTTTTCCATTTAATCACACCAGCAGTATCATACTAATAATCACGTTTTGTCATTCATTAATTCACGTTTAATCCATATCATCAGTTTCAATTAGTCATTTTAGTCTCAAAATTGTTTTGGGCCAGTTATCCACGATTAGTCCAGAGGCCCATTCACCAAAGTCCACACACATGTCCTATAAAGCTGCGTACACGTGTGGATCCTAGGGCTAGCCACTCCATTATTCCTCTTCTGATGCATGAGTGCCACTTGGCACTTTCTCTCTCTCTCCCCCTCAACACGTGGCCAGCAGGCAGGCTTCTAGCCCTTCCACTTGTCTTCCTCTGAGCTCCACCGGTTGCATGGCCGGCGGCCATGCAACCACCGCACCTGACTCCTTCCGGCTACTGTTAACCAACTCCGGTAACCCCTAACCAACCTCCAACTGTCTTCGACCACCGCCCTCCGCCGTAAACTTCGCCGGAAACCATTTTTTTCCCAGAAATTTTTCTAAACCTTCATCTTTCTCCTCTCATCAATTTCTTCAACCGATCATCATCAACCATCAATAAACACCATAATTTTCCAGAATTGATTGAATCTTCATACGAGTTCTTCATCAATGAGTTGTGTTCATCAAGAGATTCAATAGAACTCAAAAGATCTTCATCAATACGTCAGCAGGGATCTTCTCCGATCTAAATCTTCACGATATCATCAAGATCATCGCTCATCAACATCATCGTTTGTCCACAGTTTTTTCCAGATCCACAAAGACCTTCATCTCCTCCGATCAAGATCCTCCATAGAAATCATGAACGCTAATCATCATCTCCAGATTCACACTTCAATATGTTTTCCAGTTGTTCATAGATCTTCGTCCGTTCCCAACAACTTCAAGATCTGCGAAGATCTTTGAAGATCTTCATCTGCGGCGCCTTTCTTTCCGGAACTTCATCAAATCTTCAAACACATCAAGATCCTGTTCATCCAATTCATCAATAATCTGCAATTTCATCTACATCATCCGATCTTCATCGCATGCAAGAGCTTGATCAGATCTTCACGATCTCTAAGCTGATGATCAAATATCTTCCAGATTTGTTACTTGCGAAAGTTGAGTGAGGAGGGAATGGCGATGAGGTCGAGTGATTTGAGCGGAGATGTTTTAGAAAGATTGAGAGAGGATGAATTTGAAGGGAGAACGAGGACGAAAGAGTGAGGTTGAGGGTGAATCTCCGAGGGAGAGAATTCGTGGAAACGGCGCTTTTGGCCTGAGTGAACAGTGTAAAGGAGATTGGGTGACCTAGGGTTTTTCAGTGCTGAAGTTAGTAGGGGTGGACTCACGCGCTTGGGCCTTTCTTAAGCCCACAAGCATTTCAAATGCCAACACCTCCGTTTCTGTGAACACCCCCCCTTGCATGTGTGTGTTTGTTGAGATCTTGGGCTGGGCCCATGTTGCTGCTGTTTTGTTTTTTTATTACTTAACACATCCCCTGTAACAGACTGTACCCCCCTCCCTTTTGTATTTTCTTTTATCATTTTTTCTTTTGTAATATTTTTATTAGTTTAGATAAAAAATATATGAGAAAAAGAGAAGAGGAAAAAGCATAAAGAAAATATTGAAAAGAAATATAGAAAAGAATATTGAGGAAAAATAATATTGAGGAAAAGAATTGAAAAAGAATATTTGAGAAAAAAAATTGAGAAAGGAACATTGAGAAAGAAAAATAAAAGAATATAGAAATATGAAAAAGAATAAAAAAATATTAGTATAGATTTTTCTATTTTTTTTTTAGAATAGATATTTTCTTCATAGGAGTTTATTTTACCTTTTTAAAGGTAGTTTTAGAAGTCCACTTGTTAGGGGACTATTTTCCATTTGATTTTCCATTATAGATGGATAGGATAGTATTTTTTAGGAGTTTAGTCCTATTTCTCAATCATTGTAATCCTTTTCAGAATGTTAATAAAACGAGATTTGAGCTGTGGTCCCGAAAGTAGCTGAACTACAGCTGCTCTGATTTCTCGTACTGAGCGAGAATATGTAGGCATAGGATGCAATATCCTAGCGAGCACACTAACAATTAACCTTTTGTTCTCTCGCTGTTGTGCGATCGAGACTTTCCCGCTGACGACTGATGTTATCCTTTTCTCTTGCCCTTGCGCATTTGAGACCAGACCGTAGGTGTAGTTCCCATAGGTTCCCGTGCCTTTAAAACTAACTTAATTTCTCACTCCTGTGTGAGAACACCCAGTCTAGCCGTAGTTAGCCTGAACTACGAAAGCTCTGATCTTCCATGCTGTGTGGAAGTACGTAGGCACAAGACGCGAAGTCTTGGCGAGCCAATTCCCTGTAGTTTCCCGAACTACGTTGACTCTGACTTTCTCTCTTGAGAATACGTAGGCATAGAGTGCGACGCTCTATCGAGTCAATTCCCTTGCGTTTAGATTTAGCAGCCGTAGATAGATTGTTTTTGCATCCTTTAGACAAACCAAGCAAGCGTGGATCCCATCGAGTACGATGGACGTGAGGGGTGCTAATACCTTCCCCTTGCGTAACCGACTCCCGAATCCAGGTTTTGGTTGCGATGACCATACCTTTCCCCGTCTTTGCGGTAGGTTTACTTCGAGCGTTTCCTTTCCCTCCTTTGGGATAAATAACGCACGGTGGCGACTCTCCTGTTCAGCCGGCGCCGATTTTCGCAATAGCGACAGTTGGCGACTCTGCTGGGGACCACGATAGTTCCCTATGCATGTGGGATCCAACGTCCCCTAAGAGAGTTAATCCTAGCGTTTGTTTGCTTGTCTTTTTTGGGTGTTTATTTCTGTATTGCGACTAGCTCTTGCTGTCGTGCTGGGGAGGGTGATACTTTGAGTGATAGCCGGACCTGGGCTGCTTGAGTATGCATTTAGACGTAGTTGTGGAGATTAGTGGACGAACCTGTTTGTTGAGCAGACACAAGTTCCCCATGAAATTCACGCTCAGACGAGGTTCTCTCCGAGGTGCTTCTTTCCGATCCTGAGGATCTGAGGGGAGTCCAGACGTGAGGATTGTCGACTCTGGGGACCGATCAATTGGAAGTCAGCTAAGTGAGGCCTCTTCATGAGATGATGGTGCCACTCCTTCTAGGAATCGTATCGTCGCTTATGAAAGTCTGTGACGCTGATGACCGCATAGGATGCCGTACCTTAGGTCCATACCCGTGAGTGGGGTTTTTTTTGCGAGAAACTTGACTTCCAGCCTACCCGCTATCTTGGCGTTCTCTTTTAGAGAGAACGTACTCCGTCAGCAGTACAACAGTATTCAGAGCGTGTTGTGGGGGGCTGTGATCCCGTGTTTGCTGCATTGCATTGCATTTGCATAAGCATCTTTGCATCATATTGCATAGCATTTCTCCAGTTAGCCCGAGTTCTGATCCAGCCTTTGTTTCCTGAAGGTGAGTACCCGGAGTTTGAATTGTTGAAAAATCAGCTGAGTCAGCTCATGGAAACCATAACAGCTATGAATAGAGAAGAAGCTAACATCCAGAGAACTCCGGGGAACAATGTAGCTCAGCCTGTGCAAACCCCTACCAGAGGTTTACCTTCTCTCCATAGCATAGAATATCACAGTTTCACTTTCTCTACGCCAGGTTCTCCGAGGATTGTTCCTTCTCCATGGATTGTTCCACCTCCAAGAGCTGTTCCACAGGTTAATGTTCAGAACCCAAGGACTGTTGAGTATACGAGAAGACTTCAGCTGTTGGAAGATCAGATTGATGCCTTGATGAATAAGAATGCTCTTGATCTGAATGCTGCGAGCATGTGTTTAGTGCCAGGCCTTGTGTTGCCTCCGAAGTTCAAGACGCCTAATTTTGAGAAGTACAAAGGGGATAGTTGTCCGAAGTTACATTTGGTTATGTTCTGCAGAAGAATGACTTCGTATGTCACCAATGACAAGCTCATGATTCACTGTTTCCAAGATAGTTTGATTGGAGCATCTTTGGATTGGTATATGCAGTTGAAAAGTGATAGCATCAAATCATGGTCCGATTTAGCCAATGCCTTCATGAAGCAATACGATTACAACCTGGATATGGCTCCTAGTCTCGTACATCTGCAAGAATTATCTCGGGTGGAGAATGAATCATTCAGAGGGTATGTGCAAAGATGGAAAGAATTGGCTGCTAGTGTTCAACCACCGCTTCAGGAAAGAGAAATGGTTGACCTCTTCTTGGGTACTCTGAAAGGCCATTATTATGACAAATTGTTCGGTTGTACAAGCTTTGTGGGCCTGATGAGAATGGGGGAGCTTGTTGAGAGAGGACTCAAGAGTGGAAAGCTTCGAGATGCTCCTTATATCCCAGTTGATAAGAATGAGTCAGTTGTCAGTTCTCAAGAAGAGTGGGAAGAAGGAAATGACGTCGTCTCAGAATCTCTAGCATCTCAGGATCGGTTTTCAGACACTTCAAGTCAACGGTCATCCTGTCGTCGATCGCGTCAGCACGCCCAACGAAGACCAAGGAAACCTGAAAGGCAATTTACTCAGCTACCGGTGTCGTACAGTCAGTTGTTGCCAGATCTGGTCAGAAGTGGATTGATAGTGCTGAAAGAGACTAATCCAATGATTCCACCATATCCTCCAGGTTTTGATGCTAGCGCCCGCTGTGAGTACCATGTTGGGGCACAGGGACATTCAACAAATGATTGTAAGGTGCTTAGAAGCCAGGTTCAGGATCTGTTAGACTCTAACCGGATTTTCATCGCGCCCCAGGGTTTTGTTCAGATTAACGATTCTCCGTCATCCAGTTGTGTGGGTTCGTCAGTTAATGTCATGGAAGACTCCACGGGAAGTGTGTGTTCTGAAGAATGTCAAACGGAGAGTTCAGTTGAATATGGGAGAAGTTTCTAAAGGTTTCTGTGCCGGGTGTCGCATCTGTTTTCTCTGCCTAACCCGTTTAGCTTTTGTGCATTATTGTTTGCTGACCATCACCAGGATTGTTGGCTGGGGTCATTGTATTCGTACTCATTCGTGCTTACGTGCTGCTTTTGTTGGTTGTACATGTGTGGGAGGTGTTCGTCTGGGTGCTTATAGCTTGAGTTTCTCTTTGTCTTGTCATGAATATGTGTTTGCTTTCTGCATTGCATTATCATTTAACAGGTACATCAGAACCGTGGGTCTTATTTCCTCTTCATTCAGTTTGTTGCAGGAGTTCCTTCAGAGATATGGAACAGAATCAGGTTGAATTGATTGAAGTCCGAAGCCAGCTGGGGCAGATGATGAGAGACATGCAAGAGATGCGTCTGGAGCAGAAGATCCTCAAAGAGGAAAATAGTCAGCTGAAGACCCAAATGAGCTTGATCATGGAAGTAGTCAAGAATGTGCTTAGGAAAGAGGATGATCAGCTATTTGAAGCCACAGTGAAGGAGCTCGTGCCACCTGTGCCTGGGGAACCTGAGCTTAACGAACGTGTTGATAGACATCAGCAACAACAACAAAGGATACGTCCGGCGCAACGAAGGATTCAGGAGGGGAGGCCAAAGAGGGTATTTGAGGCGCCACCTTCAACGTATGCTGAGCTCTTTCAGACTTTATTGAGGTTTAAAATGGTTGAAAAAAGAACAATGGAATCGCCCAAGGGAACGATACCGCCTTATGGGTACGATACCAGTAAGCAATGTGAATTTCATTATGGGGCACTCGGACACGACATCGAGAGTTGTCATGCTTTTAAGCACAATGTTCAAGACCTGATTGACTCAAAAGATATTGAATTCACGCCAAGCGGTGTAGTTGTACGTATTGGTCATATCCCAGTTGATGCTAAGATGATGGATGCTTCTAAAGCTGCAGTAGGTCAGAAACGTATCCTGGACTCCATGGTGTCAGAATCTCCATGCCCGCAACTGTTGCCTATTCCTGGGGCAGATCTGAGAAAGAAAATGGCTAAGCATAAGGAGTGCCTTAATCAGTACGGTGGAAATCAAGAAACCGATGTTGTATTTGCTACGAAGGTTATTCAACAGTCAACCCGGTACCAGCGACAACAACAACGACCTCAACAGCAGCAAAGGCAACAACATCCCAATCAGCGAAGAGCTCAAAATCAGAGGCCGGTGAGGGTATTTAATGTGCCTCCGATGCCATATGCCGAACTTCTTTAGACGTTGCTACGATTACAGTTGGTTGAGAAGAGGAAGTTAGCCCCGCTGACAGGTACGCCTCCAGCAGGGTATGATATCAATGAGCACTGTGATTTCCATTCAGTAGCACCGGGGCACAACATTGAAGATTGTCTGGCCTTCAAGCACAAGGTGCAGGACCTACTTGATAGTACAGCTATCAACTTCGGGCAGGAAGGGCCCAAAATCATCTGAATGAGGAGGAGGGGCTCTATAATTTGGTTGGGTCGCTGAAAGCAGATCAGGACAACATCGAGTTGCCTCTAATAACTGATTGTGAAGATGGCTGGTTCAGCAGCAGGACAAATGTGAAAGCCCGGTTCTCGGAAGCTGGCATTTTTCTTTGTTTTATCTTGTCATTTCTTTACGTTTGTAGTTTCTTTCCTGTTTAAATTGCAATCTTGTTCGTAAAACTTGTTGTTTTCATTCAATTGATGATAATGAAATAAATATGCATGTTTTGATTAAATCCATTCGTGTTCACTAATTGTTTTTACAAATGTCCAATGCTTGGTTAAGAAGGATCTGAGGAGGACGACAAAAATGAACGACATGCAACTTCCGATATTGTATGCTTTTGAAATAAAACCTGCTGATGATGTACAGGCATTGTTTCAAATCCCTAAACACCGGTGATATAAGGAAGATAATCCCTTGCCAACCCCTTTGAGCCTAGTAGTAGGAGTTCTTTCTGAAAACGAAAAACCCTCCATCTTTAACCTGGGGCAGGGTAGGTGTTAGCTAATATTTGGCCGAGCGTTCAAGTTGCAAAAGGAGTGTTCGTTCGAGGATCAATCACACCTCTAGAGGTCGTGCCTAAAAAACCACAATGGTTAAATCAAGAGAGAGACAATCACATTATTCTCCAATGAGTCAGGCAACCAGTGTCACACGACTTGTTCGAAAAAAGAAGGGAAAAAAAGAATCAAAAGCCTGCTAAGTCAAAACAAATGACTTAGGCAAAAATGAGGGCATCCCGCTAGACTTAAAAAATCAAAAGAAACTCAAAAAGAGTCAGTCCAGGCAAAAGTTAGGGATAAGAAAACGGAACAAGGAAAAAGAAAAGGATTAAGAAAGAAAAAAATCCTCGGACAAATACGAGTCGTGTGACCCTAAGTGTCAAAGACGAAAAGTGAGTGGCTGTCTCTCCCAAAAAACTCATGGTTTCTCGAACTATCACTCCTATCTTTCAACCTCTGAGAGGTGAGCGCTAAGGTCGAATTAGCTAAACGTAGGATGGAAGAACATCAAGGAGAGTGGGTGGGTTAAAATAAACTTTGAGCCTTTATCCTTTCCTTCAAAACCGTGAACCTGACCACGTTATAACCTTCAAAAGTACTAATTGAAGCAGGTTTGTTTCGAAAGCATACTTCGGTAAAGATCGCGTCGAAACTGACTCCTGAAAGGGTTCTTCTTACCATGTTGGTACTGATGCGGATATTCTTGATAAATGTTTTGTGCATTATATGCCATAAAATCTTTTTCCTTTTCCCAGTGAACAGATTGGATGTCAAAGCTGTCATATGCATTGCATTAGTATATCTTTCATGCATAACAACTTGTTTTACTTGCGAGTAAGCGCTTGACAGCAGGAAAGTTTTCTACAATGGAAGGTATGGTCAGGATAGAATACAGAATGCCCGAATGCTTCGCAAGCCCGGGCAAGCTACATCCAGTGATCCCCAGTCAGGTCAGCCTTTCGAAGTCAGTTATCCTGGGGCAATCAGGTTGAGATTCGGTAAATATCTCGTAGTCAGGGGCACTACTCCGAATCAGATAATCAGGGGCAAAGTCATTGCAGTCAGAGGTAGGCCATCTTAAGGGCGCAGAAGTTATTCTTTATTCGAGAAGCATTTGATGTGAAGTATCCCTCCGAAGTTCAGAATGCTGGGGCATTTCATATCAGACCATCAGGGTACAGATTTTCAGATTTCCTTTTGAGGAGCATCACCACAGAGGTCCCGCAGGCTGGGGCATATCAGAAGCGAAGGGATTGTTCTTCTCCGTATCATCAGAGTTATTCAGAGCTATTCGAGCAGATTCGGCCAATTTTCGAGTGCGAGACGAATGTTGGGAAGTCGTGTTACTATCCCTTGACTCTTCAACCAGAAAATTGTGTATTCATACAGAATGTTTTCCAGCGTCAGTTGTACCTGACCCATCACAGATAGCCTAAGAGCCCAAATCCATGTTGGCGATCACTGTGAGGCCCATCCGTGTTGGCGCATCAGTTTCCAAATCTAATCTTCATCAGTACGCAGGAAGACTCCATCTATTTTCCCCAGCAAAAATCCAATTTTTCATTGGCACGGGTAAGCTATCCCAAGAGAAGCCCAATCATATTTGGCACATATGTCATTCCCCAACGGAGTTGATTTCACTCTTCCAGCGTTTATTTTGCTGGAATGATTCTGTGAGGTCCGGTTTATCCCCAGCGGAGTTGGCTTCGTCTTCAGCATTTATTTTGCTGAAGTGGTTTTCTGTACCCGACTTTCTCCAGCAGCCCGAGCCTGCATTAGCATATTGCATATATCATCATATTTGCATCATACTTGCATTTCATTTTCAAAATGCGTAGCATTTCCATCCTAAATGGAGCATTACGCCCTAGAAAGATTCAAACATATGCATATGCATACGAAGCATAAGCCAGGTTTTCTATCAGCCTCATATGGCACGTGAATTACTCTGTGATCAGTTCATGGGCATTCATCCAGCAGCAGTGTTCATACAATTCAGTAGTTTATTCGTATTTCAGATCATACAATAGATATGCTTTGATCAATCAGTCATCTGGTATCGACAGACTTTTCTTCCCGTCAATTCATATTGACGATGTGTTCCTCCAATAAAGTGGATTTCTCCGTCTATCATTAGACGTCTTGAGTTCGAATATGGCTTTCTTCCCGTCTATCATTAGATGTGAAGTTTCGGGTGATTTTTTCCAGTGGGGTTTCAAGATGGGGTTTCTCTAGCGAGTGGTGTTCTTTCCGTCTATCAGTAGACGATGTGAAGTTTCAGGTGATTTTTCAGCGGGTTTCTTATCGTCAGATCATACGGATGGTGTGTTTCCCCAGCGAGTCTTCTTCGACTATCTTTAGATGTTGAGAGGTTTCAAAGCGATCTTTCGGATAGTGGTTTTCTTTCTGTTTATTGGATGAGATGACATTTCAAGAGGGATTTGCTGACCGTCAATCCTTATTGACGTCGAGGCTCTTTGAAGAATGTTCGGTTTTCCTGATTGTCGATTCTTATTGACGACATGGCTCTTTGAAGGTGGTTTTCTTCCCATCGGTCCTTACTGATGATGTGGCCCCTTTAAGGATATTGTTCTTTCCATCAGTTCTCGTAGACGAAAGGATTCTGAAATTTGATGGATGGTGTCGAGGTGGATTATGGGTGTCTTTCCATCTATCCTTAGACGATGTGAGTATGGATTATGGGTGTCTTTCCGTCTATCCTTAGACGATGTGAGTATTGAATTTTTCCTTCGGGATGGGTTTCTTTCCGTCTACCCTTAGACGATGTGAGTATTGAATTTTTCCTTCGGGATGGGTGTCTTTCCGTCTACCCTTAGACGATGTGAGTATTGGTTTTTTTCTTTGGATTTTGGGTGTCTTTCCGTCTATCCTTAGACGATGTGAGTATTGATTTTTCCTTCAGGATGGGTGTCTTTCCGTCTATCCTTAGACGATGTGAGTATTGAATTTTTCCTTCGGGATGGGTTTCTTTCCGTCTACCCTTAGACGATGTGAGTATTGAATTTTTCCTTCGGGATGGGTGTCTTTCCGTCTACCCTTAGACGATGTGAGTATTGGTTTTTTTCTTTGGATTTAGGGTGTCTTTTCGTCTATCCTTAGACGATGTGAGTATGGATTAGGGTGTCTTTCCGTCTATCCTTGGACGAGGTGAGTATGGATTAGGGTGTCTTCCCGTCTATCTCTAGACGATGTGAGTATGGGTTATAGTGTTCCTTCGGGATGGTGTCTTCAGACGATGTGAGTATATTTCTCTTCCTGTCTATCAGTAGACGATGTGAGAGGATCAGGTGTTTTGTTGCAACCCTCGGGTTTGTTATCTGCGGTATCACGCGGGTAACGGGCGTTAAAATCAAGAGTTTCTCTATCAGATGATTGATCAGTTTGTTGCCGGGACGACTGGACTCGGTTTTCTGGATTTCGTTCCCCAAACAGTTTCGCAATTTATTATTTTGCGGTTGGCAAATTTTCGGGCTTATTTTGTATTCAACCATCTTCTACCTCTGAATGTTTGAAGGCTGCGCGCTCTTCAACCCTTCAGGTCCAAGCCGCTTGAATAGGGGCAGCTGTTGCACCCTATAATTTGACCAACCGGGTCCCGTATCTGGCCCTATGTTTCGACGCATGACCGCATTCGCATTCGCATATTGCATACAGTGCATTTTTTCAATTGTTTTGATTTTACCGGGATCACAGCCCTCTTCTCGCATTTCAGGTATCTCAGACCGGTTCGGATAATCGGAGGTTATTTTGGGAAGTCGCGCGCTTCCTGGGTGTTTTCAGCTTATGCAGTAATTTTTGAGATTCTTGGTGTCGGGGTTTATTGTTTGCTGCGATCTGGTCTCGCGCTCTTTTTTATGTTGGTTATTTGCCTTTGTCTGTTTTTTTTAGGATTTAATAGCCTTTTGTAGATTTTAAATAGGTTTTATAGATTTTCTAGAATTTAAATAGATTTCTTTTAATATTTTTAATAGTTTTAAATCATTTTTAGAATTTTATAGAGTTTTTAATAGGTTTTAATAGTTTTTTTAAAATAATTTTTAATAGAATAATAGAGTTTCTTTTATTAATTAGTATATATTTTATTATTAGAAATAGAATAGATTTTCTAATGTAGAGTATTATAGGTTTACTAATTACCATTTTCATTTTTAATTAGTCCTTTAATCTTTTCCATTTAATCACACCAGCAGTATCATACTAATAATCACGTTTTATCATTCATTAATTCACGTTTAATCCATATCATCAGTTTCAATTAGTCATTTTAGTCTCAGAATTGTTTTGGGCCAGTTATCCACGATTAGTCCAGAGGCCCATTCACCAAAGTCCACACACATGTCCTATAAAGCTGCGTACACGTGTGGATCCTAGGGCTAGCCACTCCATTATTCCTCTTCTGATGCATGAGTGCCACTTGGCACTTTCTCTCTCTCTCTCTCTCTCCCCCTCAACACGTGGCCAGTAGGCAGGCTTCTAGCCCTTCCACTTGTCTTCCTTTGAGCTCCACCGGTTGCATGGCCGGCGGCCATGCAACCACCGCACCTGACTCCTTCCGGCTACCGTTAACCAACTCCGGTAACCCCTAACCAACCTCCAACTGTCTTCGACCACCGCCCTCCGCCGTAAACTTCGCCGGAAACCATTTTTTTCCCAGAAATTTTTCTAAACCTTCATCTTTCTCCTCTCATCAATTTCTTCAACCGATCATCATCAACCATCAATAAACACCATAATTTTCCAGAATTGATTGAATCTTCATACGAGTTCTTTATCAATGAGTTGTGTTCATCAAGAGATTCAATAGAACTCAAAAGATCTTCATCAATACGTCAGCAGGGATCTTCTCCGATCTAAATCTTCACGAGATCATCAAGATCATCGCTCATCAACATCATCGTTTGTCCACAGTTTTTTCCAGATCCACAAAGACCTTCATCTCCTCCGATCAAGATCCTCCATAGAAATCATGAACGCTAATCATCATCTCCAGATTCACACTTCAATATGTTTTCCAGTTGTTCATAGATCTTCGTCCGTTCCCAACAACTTCAAGATCTGCGAAGATCTTTGAAGATCTTCATCTGCGGCGCCTTTCTTTCCAGAACTTCATCAAATCTTCAAACACATCAAGATCCTGTTCATTCAATTCATCAATAATCTGCAGTTTCATCTACATCATCCGATCTTCATCGCATGCAAGACCTTCATCAGATCTTCACGATCTCTAAGCTGATGATCAAATATCTTCCAGATTTGTTACTTGCGAAAGTTGAGTGAGGAGGGAATGGCGATGAGGTCGAGTGATTTGAGCGGAGATGTTTTAGAAAGATTGAGAGAGGAAGAATCTGAAGGGAGAACGAGGACGAAAGAGTGAGGTTGAGGGTGAATCTTCGAGGGAGAGAATTCGTGGAAACGACGCTTTTGGCCTGAGTGAACAGTGTAAAGGAGATTGGGTGACCTAGGGTTTTTCAGTGCTGAAGTTAGTAGGGGTGGACTCACGCGCTTGGGCCTTTCTTAAGCCCACAAGCATTTCAAATGCCAACACCTCCGTTTCTGTGAACACCCCCCCCCCTTGAATGTGTGTGTTTGTTGAGATCTTGGGCTGGGCCCATGTTGCTGCTGTTTTGTTTTTTTATTACTTAACACATCCCCTGTAACAGACTGTACCCCCCTCCCTTTTGTATTTTCTTTTATCATTTTTTCTTTTGTAATATTTTTATTAGTTTAGATAAAAAATATATGAGAAAAAGAGAAGAGGAAAAAGCATAAAGAAAATATTGAAAAGAAATATAGAAAAGAATATTGAGGAAAAATAATATTGAGGAAAAGAATTGAAATAGAATATTTGAGAAAAAAAATTGAGAAAGGAACATTGAGAAAGAAAAAGAAAAGAATATAGAAATATGAAAAAGAATAAAAAAATATTAGTATAGATTTTTCTTTTTTTTTTTTTTAGAATAGATATTTTCTTCATAGGAGTTTATTTTACCTTTTTAAAGGTAGTTTTAGAAGTCCACTTGTTAGGGGACTATTTTCCATTTGATTTTCCATTATAGATGGATAGGATAGTATTTTTTAGGAGTTTAGTCCTATTTCTCAATCATTGTAATCCTTTTCAGAATGTTAATAAAACGAGATTTGAGCTGTTGTCCCGAAAGTAGCTGAACTACAGCTGCTCTGATTTCTCGTACTGAGCGAGAATATGTAGGCATAGGATGCGATATCCTAGCAAGCACACTAAAAACTAACCTTTTGTTCTCTTGCTGCTGTGCAATCGAGACTTTCCCGCTGACGACTGATGTTATCCTTTTCTCTTGCCCTTGCGCATTTGAGACCAGACCGTAGGTGTAGTTCCCATAGGTTCCCGTGCCTTTAAAACCAACTTAATTTCTCACTCCTGTGTGAGAACACCTAGTCTAGCCGTAGTTAGCCTGAACTACGAAAGCTCTGATCTTCCATGCTGTGTGGAAGTACGTAGGCACAAGACGCGAAGTCTTGGCGAGCCAATTCCCTGTAGTTTCCCGAACTACGTTGACTCTGACTTTCTCTCTTGAGAATACGTAGGCATAGAGTGCGACGCTCTATCAAGTCAATTCCCTTGCGTTTAGATTTAGCAGCCGTAGATAGATTGTTTTTGCATCCTTTAGACAAACCAAGCAAGCGTGGATCCCATCGAGTACGATGGACGTGAGGGGTGCTAATACCTTCCCCTTGCGTAACCGACTCCCGAATCCAGGTTTTGGTTGCGATGACCATACCTTTCCCCGTCTTTGCGGTAGGTTTACTTCGAGCGTTTCCTTTCCCTCCTTTGGGATAAATAACGCACGGTGGCGACTCTTCTGTTCAGCCGGCGCCGATTTTCGCAGTAGCGACACTTGTCCTCAAGCAATCAACCAACACGGTAAAAGGAAATAAGCATAATTTGAAACAAAGACACGATGAGACTCTAATCATACGTGGTTGTTATGCTAATGTTAGATTGATAAGTACTAAATATCAATACCAAGGATACCGTAACGACACAATTTTAAAAACTCCCTACTTATGCAAACCAACCTAAATCATGCCATTATGACTCAACCTATATCTCATGCTCTCTTTCACCCCATTTCATTCTAGTGCAATCACATTAAGCCCGTTATCTCATACACATTCATGGCAAGTAAACATGTTAGTGACTATGATCTCATTGTTATTTCATTTTTCTATGCAAATATGCTTAAGCATCAATTGAACTTAAAGTGTTTGTACCGTTGGGCTAAGTGGTCGGGTGAGGAGCACCTAACTTAGAAGGAACATGTCTTTTTATTCTTAAATTTTTTTTTAATTCTCATTTTAAACTGGAGATCATACATTTATTTGCATCGGTTTCTTACTTAGTGTGTTTAGGATGGTGCTGACTGCTTAAATAAACTACTTAGGGATTACTAAAAAAACTAGAGCTTTAAGGTCTCAGCATAATGGGTACTCAAATTTATTTTGCATATTCAGGGGGTTAAGGGTGTCTGGATGATATCGATTTTATCGAAACTTTCCCAAGTTTTTCTAACATAGCATGAACAACCTATATACTCTCCGAGTACCATGTCATGAATCGAAGCAAATATTTGTTGGAGGTATAAAATTTTGAAATTATGGGGAAATTGAATAACAAGCGAAAATCGCGCATAAAGACTCGACAACACATGCAAAGACTTTGAGATAATGTTAAAAATAGATAAAATTCCTAGAAGTATGAAATAAAGCAATAAATCAAACTAAAAAGCGATAAAATAAAAGCGGTAGAGTTCCTCCCCCACACTTAAACCAAACATTGTCCTCAATGTTTTAATAAAAGGTGGAAAAAGGAAAGATAGAACCTGTATGAATGCTACTGCGTGCCAAATCCTCTATGATCCTGATCTTGATGTCTATGTCTTTGTTGATCACTTCTACTTCGGCGGCGGGAATTTTGAGATACCTTCGTTTGTGTAATTCTCGAACTAGATCATCATGTTGCCCGCTTCCAGAGGAAGTGCTCATCATTAGTGTCACCTCCAGCAGCGACACTCGTAGGAATGTCCGTGGGCACAACTCATCGTCTATAGAGAGTTTTTGCCTAGATATAGCTAAAAAGTAACAAGCGATACATTTCTTTATTTTTTGAAAATTTGAACAAGCAAATTAAAATAAAGACCTTGTGGGTTGCCTCCCACATAACGCTTTGTTTAACGTCGATAGCTCGACGGCTAAGGAGTGCAAGTACTCATGGTGGTTCTTTCGAGAATGGTTCCTCGATCGAACTTTGAATATTCTTCGGTTTCCATGGCCACTTATCAAGCCATCGCTCATATCCCTCACCTTTTCTTTTCTTTCTTCTGTAGGGTGATTCATTGTTTTGAACTTGTGGTGGTGGTTCTGGATCTATCCTGAGTATCAGTTTTTCAAATTTGGGCTTAGTTATTTCATCCACCACCTCAAAAGTTAATCTTACCCTTTTAACAGTCATGATGACCCTAGTTTCATGGTTCCCGAATTTTCTTTTATGAGGGACCTTAGATAAAGGTGCATTGGTGTGGATATTTTTCAATACCTCCACATATGTTTTGGATTGGGAATCTACCTTAGCTTCCACAACCCTTTGTGGGAAAGCAATAGGTGGGGTATAGGAAGGAGGAGCAACAATAGGTGCTTCCTTCTCTACCTCTTCGACAACCTCCCTTTCGGGTGGTGTCGGTGGATTTTTCACAATATGTATGCTTTTCTCACCAAAACTCTCCTCAGACTCATTATCACTCTCCCTAGGATTTTCTAATCTTTCTTCATTAATGGTTGTTACAACATTCACATGTCCTTCTGGGAAGGGTCTTATAGGTGTTTGTCTAAGTAGGGAGGTTTGAGTCTCCAAAGCCTTGCTGTGAATCGCGAGGGAATCGACCATAATGCTCATCTGCTTAAGATTTTCATTAATTTGGAGATGTTGTTTTCTAAAATCTTCATTTTGGAGAGTTTGTGTCTCCATAAAGCGCTTCATCATAGATTCCATCCTAGAGTGAGTAAACGTCACATCAAGTTCTTCTAGTAATAGTTCAAGGTTTGATGTATCAGAATCTTGTGTTTCCTCAAAATATTGGGAGTGGTTATCATAGAGGGAATTTGGGTGAAAATACGTCGTATTGAAATCTTCTAATAATATTTCGAGGTCAGATTTAAGCGGATCTTGTGGTTCCTCAAAATATTGGGGGTGGTAGTTATAATATTGGGGGCGGTAGTTATAAGGGAAATATGGGTTATACATAGTAATTTAGATAAGAGTGTCTTAGTCTATACTATGCAACAACGGAATCACAATATTGACTGTTGGTCCCCGGCAACGGCGCCAAAAACTTGATGCGTCCGCAAGTGCACGGAAATATCGAAGTAATATAAAAGATTTGTCGAACCCACAGAGACCAATGTCAACCTACCGTTATCTATTGTCGCGGCGTAAAGCTAAGGCTAATGGAATTAGGAAAGTTAAATGCGAATGAAATTAAATACAATGGAAATAAAGATTATTGGTTTAAGGAAGAGCGTTAAAGGGATATCAGTATGTAACGCTTTAGTTTTCGGGGATTCGACAGGTCGCCGGTGCTTTTTAGTCTTTGCAAACACTTTTCAGGAGAAAATACTCGTTTAAAGACCTTTGCCTCATGATGGTTGTTGACTCGGGTCATAATTCTAAGGCGGAATGTACGCTCTCGCAGTCCCATTCGGGGTTAAAACTACTTTTTGAAAACAAATAAAATTCTGATTTCTTTTAAAGCGCTTTCGCTGTGTTTAAAATCAATGCCTAGTTCTTACTATCCGGTTTGAACCCCAACTTTCACGTGCCGGCTCGTGCCTTAATGAATTTCCCACTTTCGTGGCTAAACTACTGTAAATAATTTCTCGCTTTCGCGACGAAGGTTTATTTAGAAGATTTTGATTAAAAACTACGGCCAGAAAGGTGTTTGTAGAAGGGAAGGTGCACCGGGTATTATCGAATCTCATCCTACTAATTCGATTACATACCGATAAAACTAATTTAGCTAGACATGATAATTAATGCAAACAAAAATAAACATAAACAACAAAGTAATAAAATATGCATTACGACCGAAAATAAAGTAATAATTCAATAAATAAGAACCTAGAAAGTAGTACTGAAATTGAAGAGTAGTCCTCCACAATGTTAGCAGGATTCTACTTTGGCGAAATAAAATTGCAGAAAGAAATTACAATGTTTTGAACTAAAGGAAAAAAAAAAGGGAGAAAATAAAAGAAACAAGAAAAATAACTTCAATAGAACTTTGGCAGCCCTTCGGGACGTAGAATCCACTCCCCTGGTTTGTGAATCTCTGGCCTATTTATAGGAGATATTTCCTTTCTCAACTTCCAGAGATCATGCGTGAGTTATGGAGAAAATGGGGGTAACTTCCAGTAGTGGGCAGTTAGTGGAGAAATTGCAGGAAGAAATTAAGTTGAACGTGCTCGTGGCCACTTCTGTGCTTGACGTTATTCTGATATTGGAGTCATGACGGTCGTGGCACTCTTATAACGACTGTGTTGCACACGACGAGTGTGATAGAGCATGACGACCGTGATGGTCGTGATGGGCGTCATGGAGATGTGACGAGCGTCACACTCACAAAATCTGCTTTTTCCTGTTTTTCTTCTCTATTTCTTTCTTTCTTCTGTCTTTTCCTTCCATTTCTTCTTCTTTTCTTTCTTTAATCCAAATTCGCCATAATCTGCAAAACATAGTAAATTAACCGTATAATAAAACATAAATAAAGATAAATTAACAATAGTCGCAAGTAAATTCATGTAAATCGAGTCAAATAAACGATATACTTTCGCGTTATCACGCACATCGGGCATTAGGATTATAGAATGGTGGAAGAGGATCTAGTGGAGGTCCCATCTTTCTAGTGGTAATCAGACCTTGTTGTACCATGTATGGGTACAATTTGCTGTAGCTCATTGGAATTGGTGGAATAAGAGGTCTTCCCCCCTGGTCTTCTGTTTTGTTCATTCTGTCTAGGGATTAGAGCCTTGGGTTGTTGTTGTTGATAGGCGGAGGCGGCGGGCGCCTGCTGGTAGCCTTGCTGATATGAGGGTGGCGGTTGATTTGACTAGAAAACTGGAGTTTGATTGTGAAAGGTAGGCGTTATGGCCGCCACATAAGGTTGTTGAGTGTACTGCATAGGCTATGATGGTTGTTGTCGAAATTGTTGTTGACGCTGAGGTTTCCTGATCTGACTCCTTCTTTATGCAAAGATGGCATTGGTCTCGCCTTCCTTCTTCTTATGAACATTTTTGAAGGACTTTTTAGTGACGCCTCCATTCGAACTACCAGCGATGCTTGTCATCTTTCCATTTTTCAATCCCAACTCCACTTTTACTCCCACAGCTACAATGTCGGAGAAATTAGCCCTCACACTGCTAATCATCCTCTCGTAGAATTTCGGCCTTACCGTATCTACGAACCAATCTGCTAGTTCTTTTTCAGTCAGAGGGGGCTCCACTTGGGATGCAATTTCCTTCCAACGTTGGGCATATTCCTTGAAGGATTCAGAAATTTTCTAGGCCATACTTAACAATTGTCTTCGGTCCGGTGCCAAATCCATGTTGTATTTGTAATGCTTAATGAAAGCATCAGTCAAGTCCTGAAAATTATGAATTCTAGATTGGTCCAAACTCAAGTACCACTTAGCTGAAGCGCCTTTGAGGCTGTCTTGAAAATAGTGGATCATCAACTTATCATTTTCCACATAGCCCACCATCTTCCTATAGTACATGATTAAGTGGGTTCTGGGACACGTAGCCCCCTCATGTTTGTGAAAGATTAGGATTTTGAATTTCGGAGGAATCACTAATCCAGAGACCAAACACATGTCCCTCGCATCAGCCCCAAATATGTTATTACCTTCCATAGCCCTGATTTTTCTCACCATAGTTTCGAAGTCTTATCTCTTCTTCTCATGGCATTCATATCCTTCTTTCGACGGGTTAAGGATGTCGAAAACCTGATGTTGGTTGTTGAAGTACAGATGTTCCTGTGTTTGCACAGCAGATGGAGTGTAAGTAAGGATAACATAAGGAAATTCACCATTCAAAGGAACAGTCTGCTGAGTAGTCTTCATGGTGAATGGTGGTGGTACAAAGTTAAATGGTGGCCCAAAAGGTGGATCATTGGTGGAAACATTTACAACTGGTGATGGTTCTATAACGGTGGCATTAATCTCAGAAAGCACAGTATGTTGAGTGTCTATCTTTGCACGGATTACTTGCAGCATCTCCATCATTTCGCCCATACTTCCTCGTATGTCATCCAATTCATTGTTAACTATGTCAAACTCTTGATCTTGCTCAACCATTCTCCTTTGGGCTTGAGCTCTTGTATTGTAAGGATGCAGAGGATTCAGTGTGACCGGCTAGAGGTAAAATAACACAAAATAAGCCACAGAACAAGAGAATGCATATGTAATGCTCATGACATGCTCATGCAAATGCAATGCTAACATTCAAAGAAAACCCAAAATTATGTTTACAAATATCAATAATGGAGGAAAGAGAAAAGCAAGGTAACTTTTCATTAACAAATGAAAGTTTTACCAGAAAAGAAATACAGATCTGAAGCCCGAGTGTGGACATAAATTATAAGATTAAAAATTGAAACTTAGAGGCCTAATCTTTTTGACAAGAAGATCCTTCCCCTTCTTGAAGCTTCATCTTTCTTGCAATTTCTTCTTTTTGGTTCTGACGGAGTAGCTTCCAGAGTTCTTCATTCTCTTGAACAATCATGAAGTGTTTATCCTCCCACATCTTCTTTTCCTTTTCAGCTTTGACTAAAGCATCCTTTAATTCCTCCAGAGAGAAGGGTTCTTTTGGAGTTGTCGGAGTAGACTCGAAGCGAGTGTAAGACATCTTTAAGGCTATCTCTTTAGACAAAAGAAAATACGCCCTTGAAACCGTATAGTCTGGATTCCCCGGAGCAGTCATCCCTTGAGTATTAAGATGGTGCCAAGTGTACTCAATTCATGCTTTAAGATCTGGGTTTCTCCCTTCTTCAAGAAAGCATCTTCCTAAAAGGACTAGATTAGGATCTTCCTCCGCAGGATATCCTAGCTGACGACGAGCTATGATGGGGTTTTAATTAATACATCCTTTTGTGCCAAGAAGAGGCACATTAGGGAAATCCCCGCAGCTGTGAATCATGGTAACCCCCTCATACATGGGATTGTACCAATGAATGTCATAGTGTCTGAGCAATAAAAGCTTTTCTATCCAATCAATTTTGTTCTTTAGATTCCATAAAGAGATCGTCCTTTGCAAGTGCGAAACAAACCACTTGTGAAGAAGAGCGGTACAACAAGTAATCTGGCCTTCTCCATGAGAGTTCTTTAGATGAACGGAGAAGTATGCGTCAGCTAGCAGGGTGGGAACAGGGTTCCTGATTAGAAATAAGTTGATGGCGTTCGAGTCTATGAACTCGCCGGCACTTGGAAACAGAAGGAGCCAATAAATCAATAAGGCCAAGATTGCCTCAAATATTTTTGCGTCTTGCTTATCAGCGTAAGCCTCGGCTCTTTTCATCAAAGGTCTTGCTTGCAAACCAGAGAATCCATCTTTGGCATCCAGATGGGTCTGAAGATCAGATGGTTCTAGGCGTAAGGCTTCAGCCAAGACTCTCCTGTTTTGTCTTCTTTCTCTCCCAGAGAATGGTTGAGGAGTGATGTGTAATCCCATCAAAGCATAATACTCTTCCAACGTTGGTAGCAGCTGATAGTCTGGAAATGTGAAGCAATGACAAATGGGGTCGTAGAACTGAACGAGCGCCATTAACATCTCCTCATCTACTTGGAGCTTCAATAGAGGTAGGAGGTTTTCCTACTTGTTGCTAAACAACAAAGGATCTTCCACTAGGCCTCCTAGTTTTCTCAGATTGTCCAACTTTAGGCTTCTGAATGTGCATTTTGGAGTTGTTTTCTTTCTTAAGTCCATTACAATGTCTGCAAAATAGTTAGGGCTCCTTTGAATGTTAACAAAAAAATGAGATGCAATGCAATTGGTTTTAAGAAACTCAAAAAATTGATTTGCAAAAGGAACACTTTTGGCACAAAACCTTACTTCATTAATATTGGAAAAAGTTACAACTTTAAAGTACAATACAAGAGACTTAAAAATACAAGCGGAAAAAGACTAGGCCCTAGAGTCTCCACGAAGTTTGGCTAGAAAGGTTCTATCAGCGCATCCTCTTCTTTCTTTTCAACTCTGTATTCTCCAATACTAGCTTGTCGATGATTCCCTTCCAAGCATCAGATGTAGGTGGGATGTCTAAGTACTCATGGGTACTAAGCACGACCTTAACACTAGAGAAAAATAAATTTTCTTGTACCACATATTTGTCAATAACCTTCCTTTCAAGCAACTCAATCAAATCATCCTTCTCTTTCAACTGTCTTTTCATCTCCATCTGCTCGGAATGAATGACGTGGTACTTACCCTCCCAAGTATCTCGCTCAAGCTTCAATCTAGCCAAAGTTTCTTGGTATTCCTCCATTTTCTCAACAAAAATCATAGAGAAAGAAGCGGAAACAATCTGCAAAGGTTTCTTTGGGAGATAAGGCATCTTGAGATCACGGGCTCTAGCACGGACCCATTGCGTGAAAGGCTTAAGTTCCATGTAGTTCTTCTTCCCTAGATCAATCTTGGTCTTCTTGTGGATGGCTTTCCAAGCATCTATGACGCTATCTCTAAATCTCATACTAGCTTCTGCATTGAGGTAGGAAAAACCTGTCGACATGACATTGCTAGGCTTCTCCTTCATGGGAAACCCAAACTAACGTCTAGCAAGGATAGGGTTATAATTGATTCCTCCTCGTACACTGAGAAGAGGTACGTTAGGAAATGAACCACAACTTTTGATGATCACTCCTTTGTCATAAGTGGGATCATACCAATGTACATCGGTCTGAGTCAGAGCCATGAGCCTTTGATACCACCTCAGTCCATTTGGATTTTCTTTGAAAAGATCTGTCATTGGAAAAGCGCAATAACCATCTATACAACTGTTGTACCCCAAAATTTGACCAACCCTTTATTTTCTAGCTTGGCTTATGTTTCATTTCATTTTAGCATTTGCATTTGCATAGCATTGTTCTTAACAAGGGATCAAGAGGTGTGTTTTGCCATTCAAGAGGAGAGTATTCTTGGTTTCAAGCTCAAGCAAGGGCATGTGTGCAAGCCATCAGGGTTTCATCACCATGATTAAGTTTCAAAGCTCCTAGAGGGGAGAGATTGGTCTGTATGTTACCTCTTATCTTGAGGATCATCAGAGGGTCAGCAGGGGATCATGAGGTCTTGTTCTTGGTTAAAACATGGTTTAAAATATCATTGAGTACCTTAGGGGTCATTGTGGAGCTGTTGTAGTCATTCAACTCATCTCCAAAGAGGCACAATCAAAAGACATGGAACTAGGATTTCATCTGGTCAACCCAAAGTCAAATGTGGACTTGAGAAGGTTTACAACTTGGTTCTAAGTCATTGAGGCTAGTGGAAGTCATATTAAAGCATCTAGGACGTTAGGTTAGGATCAAATCAAAAGGATTCAAGAGTTCAAACAGTTACTAAATTAGGGTTTCAGATGATTTCAGTGTAAAATCCCCTCCTTTAGTGCTTAACTTCAAGGACATTTTTCCCTATAATGCAAGCTAAATCTCCTTTTCATGAAAACAAGAGACTTGTAGAGCACCCTTCAAGCTTTATTTTTATTACAAGAACTCATCCATTGAGTTTGTACATCTCAAGTTATTATGTCAACAACTTGGTGTCCTCAGATGAAGAGGATTTTGGTCAACTTAAAGTCAACCCACTTCCAAGGCATTTTTCACCTAGAATCAAGTTTCTCCTCAACTTTAAATGAAAATTAAAGTTGTTCCTTATGATCTTAGCTTTCCAAAAAGTCCTAGAAGTCATATTTATCATTTTTACATCTCAAGTTATGGACCTCACAAGGCAATGGTATTTTAGGAAAGTTCATTATAGGTCATCATTTTCATTGACCTTTTCCATGAACTTATGGACCTCAAATGCAATTCCAGCCAACATGAAACTTGTGCCTAAGAGTCTTAACTCCATAAATAACTTGAATCTCATGATGATTGATGGATTATATGGTCATGAGAACCATTTTATGGTGGAAATTTGGATTTTTGGTCATGACTTAAGTACCTTACATTACAAGTCATGTTTTGCTCCATTTTTGAATCTTTTCATACCATCACATGACTCAAAAGAGCTTTACCACATTTGGACCAACATGGAAAGCCTTTATGTTCCACCTTTTCAAGTTTTCTTACTTGAAAAGTCATGAATCCAAACTCGGTGTATGGAATGGTTGTAAGACCAAAATTAATCCCTTTCATTTCTACACCATATGTTTGCCATTTTGCTGACCTCAAAAAGAGTGAAAGAGCCCATAACCCGTGTGTGCTTCAAAGGAGAATTTTTTTGTCAAAATTTGAAATCACATGATTCTACCAACATAGGCCTGCATGGTCATGCAAAACCCACCATATAAAAGGTATTTAGTTGCCCTAGAAGCTCAGACTTGGCTGCTTGCGTGAGAGGATAGCTTCAAAATTCTACAAAATTTCTCATCTTCGAATCAAGCAATTCCTGGTTGATTTCTCCAAATTTTTGCTCGTTCCTTCTTCACTAAAGCTCAAGGAGAAGATTGCAAAGCTTGGACAGAAGGTTGTTCATCATTTCAAGAGCCAACAGAGCTGCTCCGTTCATTAAGATTCTTCACTCTTTTTATCTCATTCTATGCATGTTTTAGGGTCATGCTGGTGTGCATCTGAAGCCCTATGTATCATAGGCCATGTTTGGATCATTAATTTGTCTTTATGTTGAAGTTTCAGCATGAACATCATAACTTTCATGCCTTCGTTTCTCTATGTTTTTGGACCCTTTTGAGATTTGGAGGGTGGATTCATAATCCTTGTGGTGTCAGCTTTCGTTTGGTACTAGAATCCACCATTTTTATGGAGGTTTCAGACCTGGTCTTCGGCGTCTGGTTTAACTTCTGGTCAGAGCTGACTCACCCCCCATTTGAATGTTTGACCCATGATTTGTCTCATTCCCATTGGCTTGACTTTAGACACGCAGGCGTTGAAATCCACATGGGATTAATGAAACGTTGTGTTTCATGCTGGTCTGAATTTATGAAGGATTAGGCTTCAATTGCTATCCACACACTCCATATTTCTGGCCCAACGTGCAATTTGCCTTGATTCATTTCAAATTGGTTTTGCTAGCCACACCCCCTTGGCCTTTGCTTCCCTTTTTATTTCATTTAATTTTCTATTTTCTTTTTAATTATTTAAAAATACTTCTCATTATCAAAAAATTCCCAAAAATTATTTTCTTGCACTTTGATGTGTTATTTAATTTTCTATATATCTTTTCTGTTTTTATTTTATTTTTCTATTTTATTTTAATTTTGCAACTAGATGACTTTTATGGTGTTTACCTTGCATAGTCTTGATCTTTTGGACTTCAAACCCTTATCCCCTATGAATATGGATTCTCCCTCACTAAGTAAGGGATTGAGGCATCCTTGAGGGTGAGTTTGAGTGGTCTTTAATCCTTTTCTATTTGGCTTTGAGTTGACTTTTGTTGTCCCTCGATTTATGCTCGATAAGGTGGAGCACCATTAATGATTAAATTATTTGGTGATGCCTTGAGATGATTTTATCCATGAGATCTTGAGTTCTGTTTGTTACTTGACCTAGCTTGTTTGTGTTTTTTATTTGAGATTTATTGAAAAATTTTCCTATTTTTGGTGAAGCTTGTAAGTCAAGTCATCTTAGGAAGTGTTCATACAAACTAGTTTGACCTAGTTCTTTTGGGAGATGACTTCTATGGATCCCATATGCACCTTATGAGTCTTGATGCTTGTTTATAAAATAATTAAGGTACTGGTTCATTGGTTTTAGGTCATACATTTGTGTAACTTGTTTTGCATGTTACTTGAAAGTCATGCATTTCCACTTGGATTTAAGTGTTGAGTTTGTGATGGAACATTGCTTCTTTCACTTGCCATGACTTGGGTTTTGATTGTGCTTTATTTCTAAACATTGAATTGAGCTTTCTTCTTATTGATACACCTCTACCCCATGTGGTTTGATCATTATTCAAGATGATTTGATGTTCATAACTTATGCTTTGAGTTTGTCTTGAATAATGGATCATTTCTTGCACTTGTTTGTTTTTTTCTTTGCATGATCAATGTGAGATTTTTGGTTGAGATAAACCCATATATGGTTGCTACCCAATCTTCTTTCTCCCATCATTCCTTTGATCATGGCTCTTGTAAGTTCAGAGTATGCCTAAGAAGGGGGGGGGGGGGGAGGGGTGAATTAGGCTTTAGAAACTTTTTCCGGTTTTTCGATATTCTTGAATTTTTCTTCTTTAAGTTCTTGGTGATGAAAGCAGTAAAAGCAGAATGAAAAATGAACACCGAGATTTATAGTGGTTCCCTTCACAACCCGAAGGTACTCCACTCCCCTTTCCATATGAAAGAGAGTTTTCACTATAGTTTTAGAATGTACGACCTATCACACCATCAACCGGTGAAGCCTACTATCTAACAACAATTTCAACAACTTAGTGAGCAAGAACAATCCTCTTGCAAGCACTAACCCTTGTGTCCAACAATCCTGGATCACAAGTCACAAAGAAATAATTCTTGTAAATTTGTAATTTGAGAGTGATACAATAGTAATATCAATACAAAGATTGATCTTCTCCTTTTGATCAGAATTCACTTTTCAATATCAATACAAGTGTTCAAAAATTCTGGATATGAAATGGTATGAACATTATGAACACTTTTTGAAAATATTTGAAAAGTAGTGAATTTGATTCAATGAATATTTTGAAAATTATTGGAGGTGTTTTTCAATTTGAAATTTTCAGAATTTATATGAGTCAAAACACCATTTCAAAAAGGTATAATTGAGTATGAATCAAATAATGAAAAGGTATAACATTCAAACGAAATTTGAATTTAAAAAGAAACAATTTTTCAAAATTCGTTCAGTGTTAATCGGTTAACCATATAGGTTAATCGGTTAACACTTGAACGTTGGCCCAGAGAATTCAAAATTTAAGGCCGTTAACCGATTAACCCATATGGTTAATCGGTTAACACTGTTAAAACTCAGAAAAATACTAAGTTAAAAAGTGTTATACCAATTCCAAATGATTTTAAAAACATGCAAATGCAAAATGTTGATATGTTAAATTATTTGAACACTTGTATATCAATTAAAGGAGTGAATATTGATATACCAAAGCTTGAGTCCAAATCTTGAAAGTTGAATGATCATTTGCACAAGATGCTTGATTTGCTTGACAATATTCCATAGTCTTGATCTTGATCGATTTTGAAAGCTTTGACTTTTTGCAATCATGGAATGAGCTTGAGTCTTTGTTGACATCATCAAAACCTTGAGATTGAAATGTGCTTCTACATTCTCCCCTTTTTTGATGATGACAAACAACTGTGTCTCTGCAATATCCTTGACGATGTTTGGTTCTGATCTTGGCTTGCTTCTCCCCTATGTTCAGTAACTCCCCCTATCTAAACAAAGGCAAAAATTCTGCACAGAGAGATATTAGACAACCAAGCTCTTCTCCCCCTTTGTCATTAGCAAAAAGGAAGGAGCTTTCAAACCAAACAAAAACAATATCGGCATACAAGACAACATATAATCAAGCATAGCATAATAGATCGAAATAAAATGCAGCACATAAAAAATGCAGCAAATATTGTACGTTTACACAAGAAATTAACAACTTAAACATTATCCGGAAAGAAAAACAATAAAAGCAACAGAAACAAATATTTTCTAAACATCTTCATCGGACATATCCATGTCTTCTGCTTCCGCTTCTTCACTACCTTCACCATCTGCATCTTCTTCTTCAATAATCCCGGGGTTGGAAGGATGAGCGGTAAGGATAAGGTTACAAAGTGAAGCAATGGCCCTGGAGGTTTCTCGATGGCAATTCATAGTTTCTCGATGTTGGGTCATCATGGTAGTATAGAGAAACTCATTTGTGATACCTCCTTCGCGAACGGGATAGGCTTGGTTGGAGGCTGATCCTTTGCCCGCATACTTATAAGTGTCGTCAACGTCTTTAATAATTCAAGTGTTCTTAATGATGGTGATTTCATTTATCTCATTGGTTTTTGGTTTCATATTGGTGAATGGTTCCCTGTTAAGGTCCAAATCCGTCAACTCAAGGATTCTTGAAACCAACCTTGCATAAGGAAGACGTGTCGACAGAGAAAGCTGTTGTTGAAGATGATACATGATTGTCAGAATCTAATTTACCCTTATCTTGTTTTTGATTGCAAAAAGAAGTTGAATTTCCAAATCATTGATCTGAGCATGATTCGAATCCTTCGGAATCAGCACATAGCAAATTACGTAGTGTAGCATCCGGTCCGAAACCGTCAGATTTTTCGCATAACACAGCATGCGAGCCGTCCGTTGGTTTGCTACAACATTCTCCTTTGGAAACCTGCAGATTTGGTAACAGTACTCCATCTTGTCATAGTTAGACCACGGTCCTTCCACGTGGTTAACCCCTTTCCGGAGAAAGTAGCCAGAGGATGGAATTTTCAACTTCGCAGCAATATCGGTCAGATTCTCTTTCAAGAGGCAATCTCGAACAGAGGTTTCCATAATGTGCTCATCGTCAGCATTCAAATACACAAATAACTTATTCAAAAATGCTTTGACCAAATCATGGTAACAATTTCCAGAATCAGAAACAAACTTATCTATCTTCTGATATTTGAGCAGAGCAGGAAAATCAAAAGATGAAGCAGGAAAAGCCTTAAGGTTTACGTACTTTACCGGTAGAATATGACGGACACGAACCTTGAAATCCATACGGTGTTTCTTGGTTGTCTCCGTAGGAATGTTGTCTCCTTCTGATGCAGAGTCATATTCTGGTAACTTTCCCTTGCCTTTGTGAGATGATGCCATGGATGAAGTTTGAGAGATGCTGAGGGTTCTGGGTTCTTGGATGAGTTAGGGTTTTGAGAGATGGAGGAGAGGGTAAAGAAGAGGAAATATATATGAGGAGTTATTTGAGTGGGTTTTAAAGTGGGTTGGAAGTCCAAAAATGTAGTCAAAGAAGAAGGAGAAGAATTCTTTGGATACTGATTTGGATGTTTAAGAAAATATTAACCACACATAAATAACACATTTATCACACTTAACTTTCCAAAATTTTAATTAATTTTTCGTTTCTGATTTTTGAAAATTTTAACAGTGTTAATCGGTTAACCATATAGGTTAATCGGCTAACACATTAAAAATTTAATTTCCAAAATAAAAAGTATCATTGTTAACCGGTTAACCCAATAGGTTAATCGGTTAACACATTAAAAATTTAAGTCAGAATTGAAAAATTAACAGTGTTAATCGGTTAACCCTATAGGTTAATCGATTAACACACGCGAATTTTAGAAAAATGCTTAAAACAGAATGCACAAACATTGGAAAACATGCATTATTCAAACATAAACCAGAGAAGAGATCAGATATCACCTTCATCGAGAATCCCAAGTTCTCGTCGAATTTTGAAGAACGGTTCTTTCGCCAGTGGTTTGGTAAAGATGTCGGCGAGTTGATTGTGTGTATCGACGAAAGTAATATCTACATCTCTATTTAGTACGTGATCTCGAAGGAAGTGATGCCAGATATCTATATGCTTTTTCCTTAAATGCATGACAGGGTTCTTTGTAATATTGATGGCACTTGTATTATCACATCGAAGAGGAATGCAACCGAGATCTACACCGTAATCGAGGAGTTGTTGCTTGAGCCACAAAATTTGTGCACAACAACTTCCTGCTGCAATATATTATGCTTCGGCTGTACTGAGTGCCACACACGCTCCGCTTCTACTTCCATTCTTGATGAGTAAAGCTCAACGTTTCACTAAGGAAGGATGTTGGATGGTCTTCAATGCTATTCTGGCTTTGTGCATCTATAGGATAGTCCTATTTCCCAACTTACCTAAATTTGTTAACTTGGATGCCTTTTATATCTTCGCTTCTAATAATCCTATGCCAACCCTTTTAGGTGATGTTTATCATTCAATCCACTACAAGAATGAGAACAGACGAGGAACGAACGTCTCCTGTTGCGCTCTGCTGCTATACAAATGGTTTATTTCACATCTACCTAAGTCTGGACCTTTTGTTGATATTGCAGACACTGCTGATTGGCCGGAAATACTTATGGGTTTAAGTTCAGAGAATATTGTATGGTTTAACAGAGACCTTTTAGGTATGGAGTTTGTTCACAGCTGTGGAGATTTCCCTAATGTTCCTTTGATTGGAAGGAAGGGTGGCATTAATTATAACGTTGCTCTCGCCGTCAGACAGTTTGCCTATGCTCTAAATGAACCTCCAAGGGAAGTGGAAATACAGGAATCTTTGTATTTCACTGATTCAGTTGACAATGAGACCTTAACTAGATTGGAAAAGGCTTGGGGTAAGATCCATCATAAAGGAAAATCTTCTTTGGGCAAGAGCGATTGCAGAGCCTATGGACCATACGTAGAATGGATCCAGGAGAGGATCGAGAGGTTGTTTCTACCATTTCTAGTACGGGAACCTTTGTATCCTCTGGTAGTTAAAGAACCAACGACAGTTGACATTCAGAAGTACAATCAACTGTGGGCTAAAAAGGAAGAACTATGCAGAGTGAACGAAGAGTTGGAGAAGGAGGTTGTTAGTTCCATGGTTTTATGATTGGCTAAATTTTGGTAAAACATATTTCTACACTGATGTTAAGCAAGATATTATAACATCTCCATCTGCTGTGGTGACAGAACTGCTGTCATGTGTTTTAATCAAGATGTCAAGACAAATGTCGTGACATCTCCATCTGCTGTGGTGACAGAACTGTTGTCATGTGTTTTAATCAAGATGTCAAGACAAATGTCGTGACATCCATCTGCTGTGGTGACAGAACTGTTGTCATGTGTTTTAATCACGATGTCAAGACAGATGTCATGACATCCATCTGCTGTGGTGACAGAATTGAAGGATTGTGTATCTGCTGTTGTGCTCTCTGATATAGGAGCTTCTGTGACCTATTGAATGTTTTGCCAAAGGAGGAGTGGCTACTTCTGTATGATGTCCTATAAGATGTTCTGACATCTTATTTAGTACATGTTGAAGGTGTTCTTTTGGTGGTTCCGCTGCATATTTTACTGATGAAAGAACTCTGGTAGCCCTGGGAGAAGATTGGCCTATATACAATTTGATGTATGGTTGTGGCAGGTGTGTAGATAGTTGGAAGATGGTGTTTGTTGCTGCTCTGTTTGGTCTGACAAGCTGTTGATCTTGCTTGATGCTGTTTTGTTTATGCTACTCTGATTTTTGTCCTACAGACTGCTGAAAGCTATTGCTGTGTTGTTTGAGTGCCTGAGCTATTACTTGTGTGCTTGGGCTGCTCTGTTATGTATTACAGATTGCTGAAGGCTGTTTTAGAGAAGATAGTGGGAGGTGATTTATTTTCACCACTCATGACTTGCAAAGGTTCTATCAGCAGAGGAAGTCATATGCAAGTTGAGTCAAGGGTGTCAGCCTTGATGTTTCAACATTAGAGATACTTATACTAAAGAATATTATTGGTATTACTGAAGTGTAAATATCTATCCGATGGTCTTTTCGACAAGTTGTGTGGATTTAAGATCAATTGTTATTTGTGGAATACACACGTATTTAATTGGTTATCCATGAAGTTCAAGATTGCTGAAGTTCAGAGAAGGATTTATTATAAGGATTTAAGATTCATTTCTATTTGAGATATTCTCAAATATTTAATGGATTATCCTTAGTTGATGATCAAGTGGTGTAACGCCCGTTTTACTTCGATTGGTTTAATTATGAATTGTTGTCGTGTCTCGTGGTGTCGTAGTCGTAGTCGAGTGTATTGGGTAAAGATTAGTCGAGAAATTGGACTGTTAGTGCGAAACAGAAGGAAAAGAGCAGAAAATGGAATTTTTGCTGATGTGACGCTTGTCACAAGCTGGTTACGGTCGTCACGATCGTTATGATCGTCATGTGCCCATTACGACCATCATGGCTATCACGGTCGTGACACGCATTACGCTCGTCACACTTACAAAATCTAGTAACTGCAGAATTGGAACGTGCACGTAAAAGGCTGAGAAAGTGGAACCAACTTATTCGTATTTTCACTTACTCTCAATTCTGTTTTCATTTGGAAAGAAAGGAAAGAAAAACAGAAACCGTAAGAGAAAGTAACGTGGCAGAGAGAAGTTGAGAGCAGAGAATTACGCGTCAAAGAAATCGAAAGATAGTTGCAGAAAAGTCGCCAGAGAGCAGAACCAGAACCGGAAGCTTGGAATTGGCCTCTATTTAAGTTAAGGGTGGGGTTCAATTCTATAACCGTGGGTATGATTGAGTTCATGTAGGAAATCGAATCATGGGTATAGTTTTCGTTAAATGATAAACGTTAGGGACGAAGTTTGTTTGTGTCTGAGGAAATTTTATTTATCAGTAGTATTGCATGATATTGCGTAGTTAAACCTATAATTAAATATGTGAGTACAAGTAGTAATGTCGTTCTTGTGAAATTGTGTTGAGTCCGTATATGTTAAAAGGATGTTGTTAATGTTCTCGTACATGAACAGGTGGAAAATGGTGATTTCATAAGTTGTATGAAATTGTGATGTTCTGTTATGGACAATTTGGTGGTAGACTAAAGGCCTTGTTGTATGGTCGTTATAGTTGTGTTGTAGTCCATAATAGATGCATTTCATGGCATATCATCTGGTTGGCATGTATGGGCGTTGGTTGTGCCTGTATTGGCGGCCTTTAATGGCAAATGAATTGCTTGTGGAGTGTTACTCCAAAGAATTGGTACCACATGCATGTGCATAGTCGAGTCGCATGATGTCGCATCGTTATGTTGGTCGTATATCATTGTTGTATGCGTGAGATATGGATTTTCTTGCAAATTATTGTCGGCCACGTTTGTACATTTACGAAGATTTTAACGCTGTGATATGATTCTGACATAATTTCTATCATGCCTTGCGTTATAATGTTGATATCTCACCCTTTACGTTGTATGTTACCTCCGTTGGTGGTTATTTGCAGGTAACTCGAAATAAAGTGTCGTTTCCATTTAAGGTGTCGTCGTTCGCTCTGATACGTAGCACTCTTGGGGGGATGAACGATTAATTCTATTGCTTTTAGTTGATTTCCTTGTTTCTGATTTTTATGGTCAAAACTAGTTGTTTTCGTGAATTTATGCAAGACTATTACTTGCTGAATTTTAGTGGAGTTCAGATGTAAAACATTCCTTGCCTTGTTTTGGCTGACTATGAGTTGTTTGAAAGCTTACTATATTCCGCTGTAAAATGACAGGTTGTCTTACAATTAAAATGCTAAGCTGAGAATTGTTGTCGGTTCATTCGAACTTGTGCTATGTTTGTTAGTAGATTAATTTAGCAGTGGTACGGTTGTCTTTTAAGTTGAAAATGTGACATCTCTAGTTGATGCACTCTGATTTACTTAATTATCCGATTGGTTAGAATGGGGTGTTACAAGTGGTCTCATCAGTTGTTGCACAAGTGTCAGGACCCTGAGTTGTTTGGTCTACTTCAAGGATCTGATGTTCAACCAGATGCGGGGACATTTCATTAGCAGAGATTGTGCAGAATTTTATTGATTCAAGGAGTGAATCACTAGATCAATAGAGATATAGTTGGGTCTGTCTTTATTCTAGTAAGGTTCTTGGCAAGAAACTAAGGTTAGAATGTAGTGCGGATGGAAGTGAAGATGAAGACATCCGTATTAGATCTGTTTATATCTAATCTAGAAGTATTGGAGTGTAGCAGGTGTGTTCTGGTTTCTACTAGAAGCATCTGATCTTTATCTAGAAAGTTTCCTGGCAAGAAACTTGTCTAGAAGATGGTGTTGGTGATAGCACTGCTTGGGTCAGTTTATTTCAGATCTAAGTGCATAGGAGCATATGACCTTGGTCATCTTGGAGGTCAAGAGTAAGAGGCATTTATCTCTGAAGAAGTCTCTACTTAAGGAAAGCGGGAGTCCTTTTGTAAAGATCTTTTGTGACTAATCCTCTTTGAAGAATCAAACCTTGGCATGTTTGGGTTCACTAAAGAGTAGTTCCTTAAGGAGTGTACAGAAATACAGGATGAAGGTTGTCTACTCAAGTCTATAAGAACATGGAACCCTTTTCTGGTATATGGAGAAGGTTATTCTAAGTGGCAGAATGAAAGCCTGAACTCTCCAGCAGGATGTCTGATCAGATGTTGTGACATCAAGCAGAAACTTCAGTGTGCAGGAGTTGTGAGAAGGAGTAGATGTTACAGGTCCAAGTCTTGGTGTATCCAAGTTGCTTATGGAAGATTACCTTCTTTTGGAGATGGATTTGATAAAGCTGGTGGAGCTGTGTTCTCTGAAGATCTTCAGTTGGATTACTAGGCAGTAGTAAGTCCAGTTGTGGGTAGATAAAGAACCATTGGATGTTGTTTCTGTGATATGTATCATCTGGTTTGTTTTTCCTTGGAGAAGGAATTGAAGATCTGTTGTGGAACTTGTGATTCACATCTTGACTAAGAAGTACTCTATCTTGTCATACGGGTGAATGATGAGGTAAAGGGACTGCCTTGGAGTATGATGTGAAGGTATTTTACTAGACTGGAATGGATCATTGGATGATTGCATGAAAGTCTGGATTATGATGTGTTATATGGAAGTGAATATTCACCAGTTAAACCAGAAATGTTCTAACTTATCATATGGGAGAATGATAAGGAAAGAATGTCTTGGATTATGGGGTGTCTATCTTGTTCTATGACTCAGGCCAGAAGTCTTATGGAGAAGTGGTAACTCTAGTAAGAAGTGGAGCAGTTTGGCACCTTCTCACTGTATGAGCATGAGGTTGGTCTTGAGATACTGTGGTGATCTTGGAGCATCTTTTATAAAAGAGAGGGGGAGAGCTTCTGTCTGATGGGTGTACTAGTTGCTTGTGGTTCAAGCAGTGAGTGAATGCATTCAGCAGGTGTGTTGAACAAGTATTGCGCTCTTGAAGATATGAAGATGAGTCTTATGTTTTCCATTCACGTGCATCTGAAAAAGAGCACTGGTTATCCTTGATATGGGGAGTTATACCTCTATCTAAAATCTATTACTGCAATAGTATAGTTATGTTTCAAGATTGTTTGTGGTCTCTAGAAGTTTGTGATTGTATGTCTCCATAAGGGTGTAATGTCAGACAAGATGTCTTGACATTGTGCTGTATGGTGTACCCTTTTACCTTGGCAAGGTGACTATTGGTTTAAACTAGGTCTGTGCTTACTCCTTATGAATGACCTAGGAAAGAACATTGGTTATTGTTTGGGAGAATTTATTTTTCTCTGCAGAATATTTGTGTGTCTCAAATTAAGGATTTAAAATCAGTTATTACTTGGCAAATATTTAATTGATTATCCTTTAATTGGTGATGTCAAAAGTGTCACTCCTAAAGGTGCAGCTTCAGACAAGGCAAGAACTCAAGACTCAATGACAATGTTCATGGCTTAAAGTCAGGTGGAGTTGATACTGTGGAGGTTGTTTCTTATTGCTTGTCATGAAAATGGTCATGATGAAGAATTGTGTGTCCTGATTGTTGATAGATCTATGCAAAAGGGGAGTAGATAGAAAGTATAAGGAGAAGTAGCATAAGTCCATGTCCTGGTTCTTGTAGTCTGATTGAATGAATTATTTCTTAAAGGGCTTAAGAATAACTATTGTATTCGTAATGTCTTTGAGGAAGCTCATGAGAGTTTATTTCTCTCTATGATTCTCTGGTGTTTGTGATAAACTGTTAAGTTGCTGCTGCTGTGTCCTTCTGAGGTCTTCATGAAATGTATGGACTACTATGGAAATAATGAGTCTTGTGACTGGTGTCTTAAGAACCAAAGTGAGTGGTAAAGGAGTTGGTGTCATACATGATGGGCTAAAATTAGGATTATGATCTGATTCAAAAGTGTTTGATCTAATCATGCTGGAAAATAATGTGGAGGATGTATTCTCAAGGAGCTATGTGGTGCAGTTTTTATTAATTGCTAGGACTAATGTGTTATGAGTGTATGTGTGTACATTTACTCCAATTTTTGTCAATTTTTGGCTAAACAAAGAGGGAGTAAAGTGTTGTTAACTGTTGCTACTGCTATGGAAAGAGTAGTGGTGTTACTTGCTGAATGCAACTACTAAGGGGGAGCATGAAAGTTTGTGAGGCTAAAGTGTTGTTATCTGTTGCTACTGCTATGGAAAGAGTTGTGGTGTTACTTACTGAATGCAACTACTAAGAGGGAGCATGAAAGTTTGTGAGGCTGAATGTTTTTGAGGAAACTACTGTTGTTGCTGCCCTGATAAGTTTATTTGGTTGTTTTAGCCAAAATTTGCCAAAGGGGGGGATTGTTAGTTCCATGGTTCTATGATTGGCTAAATTTTGGTAAAACATAATTCTGCACTAATGTTAAGCAAGATGTTATAACATCTCCATTTGTTGTGGTGACAAAACTGTTGTTATGTGTTTTAATCAAGATGTCAAGACAGATGTCGTGACATCTCCATCTGCTGTGGTGACAGAACTGCTGTCATGTGTTTTAATCAAGATGTCAAGACAGATGTCGTGACATCCATCTGCTGTGGTGACAGAATTGTTGTCATGTGTTTTAATCAAGATGTCAAGACAGATGTCGTGACATCTTTGTTTGGTACAACAAGAGCTGTTATTTTATATCTCTTGACAGAGGTGGTTTGGTTTGATGAGATCCTGTTGGATATATCTCGTCAGTGTGTGCAGGTCAAAGAGATTTATTAGGAACAAAGTGCAGATTTAATTGGTGTTCATAAAAAGGATCTTTGAGACTTTTTAGGAAACTATAATATATTTGTTTCTACTGTTATGCAGAAGATTCTGTAGGAGTGTACTACAGGGTAAGTTTGGTTAGCTAATAACAGAATGTATTGGATGTCATGCTGAATGTTATGACATCAGGTAGCTGCCAGAAAGGGCGTTGTTTGTTTTTCTGTTATGGTTCTTGATTTATCTCAGGCTAGAATTCAGGAAACCCGTTATGATTCCTTAGTTATCTCAGGCGAGATTCTAGGCAGTGCTGAGCATAACATGAAACGCCTATAACCTATTTGATAGCACCTTGAATTATAGAAAGTGGTTTAACTTGGTTAAACCTAATTTATGTTCCTTAGACCCAAGGGCCATGCGGTGCATATAAATAGAGGAGTGACAATCCTGACTGGACACGGAGAATTTTTGGGGTGAAGAATTCTGTTTGTATGTGCAGAAGCAAGGTAAATTAAGCATTCACAACAAGAAAAACTTGAGTGCTAAATAAAGGTTTAGGGTTTTGAGAGTCTTTTGTGTGTGACTTTGTAAGTCAACCTTTGTATCCTTGGATGCATCGTGGTAGACATGTTTAGGCTGTTAGTGTTATTTGTAAATTGTCAATTGTTCACTCAAAGCTTGTAAGCAAGGGTACTGTTCTTGATTAAAGTTGTTAAGCAAAATCAAGTATTGTGGCTTTGAAGAGTGTCTTAAGTCTTTCTTTGTGTACTGAATTGTTATCACTGCTGTGATTGTGGGGAGTGAGAGGTGTCTCTTGTCTAGTGGGTTCTAGGTAGAAATTGCATTGGGTAGAGATTAAGTGAGGAGTTGTAAACTGGGAGTTTAGCTCTGAATTAATTATGCTAATGGTGGATTTCCTTCCTGGCTTGGTAGCCCCCAAATGTAGGTTATGTTGCACTGAACTGGGTTAACAATTCATTGTGTTATTTATCTTTCGGCATTTACAATTCTGCATAATTTAAATGGTTAGATAAATAGTTCTGTCAGTCTGCAAATGTTGCAATAGATGTCATGACATTGTTAATTTTTAAAGGGATTTAAAATGGTCATGTTCTGTCCTTGTTCTGTTGTAGCAGGGATCAATGTTCTTAGCATCTCTTAGAACATCTGAGATCTGCATACCAGAATTTCAGAGGTCATTCAACTTAGAAGTGAGAAAAATCAAGCCACTCACCTCTCCAAGAAGCAGACAGATACTTTGAACAAGATGGGGAGGGAATTGACTGAAGAAATTCACATCAAAGAATGTCTTGGTCAGGATATGAGGAGCTTGGGTAATGCTCTCAAAGGGAAGAAGAAAGAGTTAGAGAAAGCACACCTGGAAATATCAAAGTTCAACGCTCAGTGGAATACTATCTTGACTAACAACAAGGAAACAGAAGACGAACTTCATCGGTAGATTAACAGGTTGAAGAATCAACTCCGAATCAAAAATGAAAAAGCTCTTGGAGAATCTGCTCGTCAGTACAAAAGCGACCACAAACTACGAGAAGCTCTTGCAACGTTGGAAAAGTACAAGTTGAGAGCAGACCTGAAGAAGCCTAGACTTGAGGATGCGTTTGGGGAGGATGCTTGGGAACACTACGTTCAAGGTTTTAAGGTTACCATCAGCAAGAGGGAGTTGCTTATTCAAGGATTAATTGCCCAGCCTGATCATCCTAATAGGAAGGAGTTGTTGGAAGAGTTCCAGACTCATTACCGTACTTGATGCAATTTCTCCTTTTTTGTATTTGTTTGTTATGTTGTACCCTGACCATCACCAGGATTGTTGGATGAGGCCGTGTTGACTCTGTTGTACTTCCTTTGTGATTTTGATACTCTGCTTCTCATTTTATTTATGAGGGAAATTTTGTGGCTTCATCTGTCAGCTCTCCATTCTCCTATTATTTTCGTGGAACTAGAATCAAGGGGAAAACTTCCCTAAACCATATTTACATGCCTGCATTTTGCATCATTTATCATATTGCATTTCAGATGTTCTAGTTCCGTTGACCTTATTTCTCTTTGTGGTTTTCTCAGCAGTGTTTCAGGATTGAAGACCGGACAATTCACTGTTGTTCAACTAAGGGAAATCAGCAGAAGGCAATGGATCAAATTTAGCTGGAACTACAGGAGTTCAGAGATTGCATGGCGCAGTTCATGGACCTTATGCAGGGGATCGCTAACGGCTAGGAACATTTGAGAACACTTGTTCAACCTCTGATTGCTAGGGTTGATGGAAGTGGAGTTTTACATGGTGGGACTACTGATGTTCCTCCTCCAGCTGACAATGGCACTCCTCATGCCAATGTTATCCCAACAGTTATTATTCCTTCGGGCGGAGGTAACCAAGCTAGAATTCATATGACAGGTGCAGCGGGTGTTGTACATGAAAATGTCGATCCTCAGTGGGAGGAAGATGAACAAGATGATATTTTCTCCATGGGAGATTTGGGAGCAGGTTTGCAATCTGATGCAGACAAAAGGTTTAAATTGATAGAAGAGAAGATAAGGAACTTGGAGAATCAAAATTCTCTTGGTCTGGATATGTCTAACTTGGGGCTGATCTCAGGTCTAAGGATTCCGCCGAAGTTTAAGGTACCTGACTTTGACAAGTACAAGGGGACCTGTCCCAGGGTACACCTCAGGTCATACTACAGAAAAATGTCTGCATACTCTGATGATGAGAAGCTGCTGATGCACTTCTTTCAGGGAATATGTCTGATAGCTTCTCAGATTTAATTATCACTGGTGAACAAGTTGAGAATGGTATTAAGCTGGGAAAAATTCAATTAGGAGAGGGATCCTCATCTGGGGGAGGAAGAAAACACTTTGGTAACAAGAAAAGGGAAAGTGAGACCAATGCGGTGTCAAGCTTCAGGAATAGGAACAGAAGTAGAAATCAACAACAACAATACCATCAGCAGCAACCACAAGTTGCGAGTATTACTATTCCAGCTGTACAACCTCAACAACAACAGCGTCCACGACAACAACAGCAGAATTATGCACTGCGACGGTTTCAGGACCGTGGGAGAGTAATGAATATACAGTTCGACACGCCACCAATTCCATACGCACAACTCTTACAACATTTGTTGCAGCTTCAATTGGTGCAGAAGAGGACAATGACACCTTTCACTGGCGCTCCACCCCCGGGATATGACGCAAACGCCAGATGCGACTTTCATTCAGGCGCCCCTAGTCATCATATAGACAATTGTAAGGCATTCAAACATAAGGTATAAGACCTTATTGATAGCAAGGCCATCAATTTTACAAATGACGCACCTAATGTTGTTCAAAACCCTATGCCCAACCATGGAGCGGCTGATGTCAATGCTATTGTTGAAGAAGAGAATCTAAATTTAGTGACTGACGTTGAAGAGTTGAGAACTCCTTTGAGTTTTGTCAAGAGTAGGCTGTTGAAGGGTGGAGTTTTTCTGGGCTATGGAGAAGACTATGAAGGCTGTTTGGCTCATCCCGAGGGATGCGAGGACTTGAAAAATAATGTGCAGAGTTTAATGAATGAAGGCGTGTTACAATTTGACAGAATTGTTGAAGAGAAGGGCGAGAAGGTGATTGGTAAGGAGCAGGATGAGGTTGCCACAATCTCAATTCCTTTCAGAACAATTAATATATATGCGCCATCGAGGCCAGCAACTGTTATAATCATCAAGGTAGGACCGGTGCCTTATGAAAGTACTAAAGCAATCCCGTGGAACTATGGGGCTGAGGTCTTTTGTAATGGCCAAAAATAAGAATTGAGGGGGAGGTTGTCAGATAGTTCATCCATTGATAATTTGATTGGAACCAATGGGATGACAAGGAGCGGGAGAGTGTTTTCACCTCCAGAAGCTAATGTTGAGAAGCTAGATAGAGGGAAGGGAAAGGCTGTTGTAGAGGAAAGTCCTCAACAAGGTGAGAAGGATGCTCTGTTGAAAGACACTGAGGAGTTCATGCGTCTGATTAGAAGTGCGATTATAAAATTGTTGATCACCTACAATAAACCCCATCCAAAATATCCATTCTATCTTTACTACTGTGCTCCGAGGCACACCGGGATGCCCTTTTGAGGATTCTGAACACAGCATATATGCCACAAGAGATTTCAGTGAACCAGCTCGAGGCAGTTGTGGCCCATGTAAATGCTGGAAATGGATTGGGATTTACAGATTTGTACCTGACGCCTAAAGGAAGAACTCACAATCACGCCTTGCACATTTCCATTGAGTGTAGAGGGGATGTATTATCACATGTTCTAGTGGATACTGGGTCTTCACTCAACGTGTTGCCCAAAAAGGCTTTGATGAAATTAGATACCCAGGGCGTGATATGTACCTCTAGTGATCTGATTGTGCGAGCGTTCGACGGAACGAGGAGGTCTATTTTTGGCGAAGTTACTCTTCCTATACAAGTTGGCCCAAAGATTTTCAATGTTGTCTTTTATATAATGGATATCCAACCTGCATACAGTTGTTTGTTAGGTCGATCCTGGATTCACTCAGCAGGGGCAGTGACGTCGACCTTACATCATAAGTTAAAGTACATGGTTAGGGGTAATATTGTCACCGTCTGTGGTGAGGAGGACATAATGATAAGCCATTTATCCTTGTTCAAATATGTTGAGGTTGATGGAGAAATTCATGATACCCTATTCCAAGCATTTGAAACTGTTCAGGTCAGAGAAAAGGCGCCAGTTGTAGACAGAATTCCTGAGGTTTCTATGTCTTCTTTCAAGGAAGCGCATGAGGTGGTGGAGTCAGGTTCATCTTAAGGATGGGGGCAGGTGTTAAGTATCCCCAATAAGCAAGATAAGTTCAGATTGGGGTATAACCCGTCGTCTTCTTCCTCACAGAACGCTCTATGTTACAAAGGACCAGTTCAGTTTACAAGTGGTGGGGTTATCTTCGACCGAATTAACGCTGTGTCCGAGGATGAAGGGGATAGTGATTGTGATATGGATGCATGGATCCAGCCATGTGTTCCCGGCCAAAGTCTGAGCAACTGGACTATTGAAGAAGTTGTCCAAGTGACCCGTGAAGAGTAATTATCTTATTTTATGATTATGTGCAGCCCTATGTTCTACCCGGAGCATAGTGGTCTTTGTCTGTAGGGCCTTATCTTGTTTATGTTTTGAACAATTGTTTTTATCATTAATCAAAAGGCGTTTTTGCATTCAAATATTATGATCCTTGTTTTTCTTGTTTTATTTTAACAATAGCAATGTGATTTGTGCTTGTTTGCATATCATTTTAAGCATCAAATCATCATCATGCAGGTTTCACAACGCAGATGCCACCGGTTCAGACTCGTCTATGACTCGGTATGACTTTGGTAATCCAACCTTTCAAGCTGAAGAAGAGATTGCAGAAGATGAACACTTGCCTGAGGAGCTCGCCAGGCTGCTGAGACAAGAGGAAAAGGTTATTCTGCCTCATCAAGAAGAGATCAAAGTTGTCAACCTGGTGTCATACCCTAAATTTGTCCTACATGTATATTGTTTTTGATTTGCACTGTTGCCCACTGACAAATATTCAGAAAATTCAAAAATAGGTTGTTTCTGATCAAGATATTGCTAGGTGGAGCCAAGTTTCAGGCAGGGCATGTGTCCTATCCATTTGGTGCATGGTGAATATTTGGACTCATCAAAGTTCAAGTTGTTTTTTTTGGGGTTGGATACACTTTCAATCATATTTCAAAAATTTATTCAAGAAGTGGATTAAGGAAAAGTTATATGATCATTTGTTTTAAGGTATAAACAATTTACGATCAAGTTCATGGGAGATATGGTTTGCCTTCAAGATATAGTTTGATGATGAAAATCATGACAACGCTCAGTTATGCTCGAGCCACAAGGATCAAACTAAAGCGCAAGTTGCAAAAGAGGCAAAACACAAAGCATGACAGAAAATTACAGTTGGTAATTTCAAGTTGGCAATTTATGACTATAAGATTTCTTCAAGGCATATTGAGATTTAACGAATTATGGGTCGAGTTGTTCTTTCTCAAAGTCATGCTTCCTAAGACATACCAATTTTGGTGCAAGACATGGTATTATTAAATTAAATTTGTTTGGCCAAGGCATATTAAATTTAAGAAACTTTGTGGTTTCCCAAAAAATGAACATTTCAACCACTTCAAGACAATACAATATGATGAAAAGAAAGTCAATCACGTTGAACTTCATGAAATGGTCAGGTTGTATTTCAAAATGAGAGATGAAGTTCTTAATATTTGTGCTTACAAGATAAACATCAATTTGATAAGTATAGTGTACATGAAAGGTCACATGCTACAATTTACAAGATATTTCTCTACAACCTGGCCTAAAACATGCCAAAATCATAAGGATAAGCATGATTGCATTTCCAAAATCCGGCACAAGAGGCGTTTCGTCGCGATGTCGCTGAATCTTTATGTTGGCATGGATACCTTCATTTACTCCTTCAATTTCTTGCTGTCCCTCTCCCTGTAACGCCATATTCTTTTTCTTTTTCTTAAAAAAATCCTTGTTATGCAAATATTACAGCTCACAAATAAACAAGCTACACAGCCTGCTCCAAAACCTGCAAAACAAAACAACCAGCCCACACACCACAAACAAAACCAAGAAAACAACTTGCCCCAACTTTACACCAAAATGGAATGGACATACTGATGTACATGCACAAAATCACACCAGCTATTACTCGCAAACCGTCTTCCGCAATTCATACCACGTAAAAGCCACGTCTTTGTTTTGGATCACATTGCAACGGTACCCCACCAACAAAATCCCACGCGGGTTGTACCACACAGCAGCTTTTCAGCAGCTACACAAGAAGGCAAAGAAAAAGAGTCCTGTAAGAATAAGTTTAGTCTGCGGCATATACGACATGGAGCACTTTGTATCAGCAGCACATTAAAGCCTGTACGAAGTCGTTGTCCGCATCACAAACAACTCGTACCAACCGACATATCACCAAAGCCACTAGTGAAAACTTGCAAAAAAAGAATTTCCCCACATTCATAACCTGAAACCAACAATTTGCAAAGTTAAATTCTCAGTGGTATCACACATAAATGTTACTACAGAAGACCAAAGCTACATCAGCTTGCCTTACCGTTCCTTGCGTAATGGTCGTGCCTCATCTCGCCAAATCTTAGCCATCACCATAGCTTGTAGTTTTCTTCTGTCATGACCAACCTCACAAAGCAAATCCTTCCAAGCCGTAAAATTACGCAATACCAGCATAAGAGATAAATTAATGGTACAGTGGTCCACACCGTTTCATCACAAAGCATTACCGAGACCTGTACCTGCAGCAGAACCCGTATGAATTCATATCATTACCAAAACAGAGCAGGAGATGAAAAAGTTCAATGGAGATGAAATTTTAAAAAGAAAGAACCTGAATATTCGTTTCTCAATTCACAAACAACAAGAGTTGTCGCAACGGGTACACTTGTCGCAACAGGTACGACAGGTCGCAACAACAGATTAACGTGTCCTGCCAAATAAATGAGGCCTCACGCATCATTCTCGACCGGTTCTTTCAGCAGCTACCTTCATACACCAAGCATCACCATCTTGCAAATCGTCAAAATAATGCGCAACCACTTGCGAAGGGGTCCTGCAACAAAAAAGATGTGGAGGTAATTCGCAAAGCCATTAAGTTGTTACAACTCTCACGTCGTGGCCACAACTTCAAAACCGTAACACCATTCATACACTAACCTGTCAAAGACCTTCGCAAAAAAAAACGGTCATCGCCCTGCAAATTGTCAGTGAATTTGCTCACAAAGCCACAACACGCCTTCATAACCAGTCTAGGATAATGCACATTCTTGCGCACGAACTTGTGACGTTTCGACTTTCATGTGGCTAACGTGTGCGCGTCGGTTTTCCTCCCATACTTTATGCATGACCTGCACATTCCATGACTCACTGTATTGAAAACATGACCTGCACAATAATTTTGAAATGCAAAAACAATTGCATAAACTGAATTTCATAATTTACAGAATTTAATTCATTGCAGAATACCATGATGGACAGGGCCGGCGTGAACTTTTCGAAGTTGTATAACCAGCATCTTCAATACCTACGTACATCCTGCCATCACTAAACAATGTCAAGGAGAAGACCATAACCTGTATAATTAAGAGATTATGAGTTAAGATCCCACTTGTCACCAGCAGCAGGGATGTGAAGATGTTGTTAAAGCTACGTGTGTTGGATGCAGCTTCCCGGAGACCGACTTTAGACCTCTCTTGCGCATATCTTTACCTATGGTTATGTCCTTGTCCTGATAAAAAAACACAGAAATGCTGCTCTCCTGCGACAATCCCAATTTGCTGTCCGATTTACTGAAGATGTAGGTTCTTGCCGTCAAATTTCATTATTCATCACGACCTACATGAAATGGATAAGAAGTCAGTTACAGTTATGCACTCAAACCAGCGTTCTTAAAGCCGTTGTGGATACCACGTGAAGTCAACGATTCACAACAACACACGGTGCAATGTCGACCAGCAGTTCACAAAGTAAATAGAAATGATAAGTATTGGTACCAAAGAACAAAACCATCAACAGGAATTGTCATAAAAATTAACCTGTGCGAATTCGGCAACAAGTCATTACGCGCAGCAGTCCACGCGAACTCCACTAGCGCTGCACAATAGGCAATACGTACGCATAGAAAAACGGCAGCCAAGGAGCAAACAAGGGCACTCCACAAAGCCTCTTATAGCGCATCAACCGTTGTCATGACATACACATGGTGATTCTCCAAAACCTGCGGCAACTCATGATTTGAAATTCACACGTATCACAAGACCTCCATCTCACGCACCAATCTGCACATAAAAAAAGGCCAATGTTATTTTACAAAAAAACAACAACTGTACAATAGCAAAGTATCACAAAGCCTTCATTTTACGTTCTACCCTGCCACATCAATTGTCCACAAAGCCCCACACCAGACAACAGCCTCTCATCCCACACCATACAATAGCAAAGAAAGGGACAGCTCATGACCTGCAAAAGCAAAAAAACAGCCTGTAAGGAAAACAGAGTACAATAATAATAGCCAAACCACTAGCAAACAAAGGGTAGTAGCCTGAGCACCACAAACCTGCAGCAAATTGTACCACAAAAGGGGACTTGACAGCTAGCCTTGAACATCACGCTCCCTTTGTTGAGGGTTTCTCTCTTGATATTTGAGGGGGGGAACGACTGATCTCTCACCAAGAAACCATAACCATAAAACTCTTCATTTCTTCTCAAATCTCTTTCACTTTTTCATCCTGCCTCCATCACCTGCAAACAAAGAACAGAGGAAAATAGCAACATAAACTTCATATTCTCAAACCCCCAACCCTCAACAAATCTCCCAAATCTGACACCCTCGATTCAATAACACTTAACACTAAAACAGTTTCAGAAACAAATATCTCACCTCCATTGAAAAACCACTCACCTCAAATCTGAACCCAAACTTTAACGTCCCACTCACAATATTCACCTGCTTCAAAAACAACCTTCATAAGATAAAACCTTGACAACAAAATGAAATCATCACCGTAAACAATCAAACTCAACCACCATCTTACTCCTAACTCATCTCTTCATCATTTTTCAAATCTCCAGAAACAACCGAGAATCTCACTCGTACAACAACATCAGAAAAACAACCTTCAATCTTATACAACCCAAAACCGTCAAAGCTCTTTTCACCGAAACTTCAACAAATCCCCAAATCTTTCCGCAAATCCAAGCCGTGAAACAAAACCCCAAACATTTAAACTTCAAACGAAAACTCACTGTAAATCCAAATTCCAAACTTCAAACCCTTGTTCCTCCAACCATCACTGTTTTTCCTCTTCTCCGCCGCGTACTCCCTCTCCATTTCACTGCTCAAACAAAACCTTGAACAACTTCCGCTTCCTTCGAACCTCAACCCGACGAAACCCAAAGCTAAACCGCAATCTTTGTCTTCTTCAAGCCTCAATCATGGTACATGGTTCCCACATCAAGAAATAGAGAGACTAGAGATGAACCAGAAGAACTCAAAAAGGAGAGAAGTGAGACGAAAAAATCCAAACGCGAGCTGTGAAACAATGGTGAAATCAGAGAAAGTTTGATTTGCAAACGGAGAAGTGAGAGAGGTTGTTCGATTTTGGATAGAGAGGAGAAAGGGGAGAGAGAATCTGAGAGGGACGGAGAGAGCGAGGTTGGGACACGAGGGTCCTTCGTTTCCTCTGTTTTTTTTTATTTTTATTTATTTTATTTTTATTGGTGTTTTGTTTTAGGCTTTACAGCCCATGTTGGCCTCCACATACCCTATTTTGCTGCTTCCCATGGTTTCTGTTGGAAGGTGATGGGCCTCAAGGGTCCAAGTGATCCTTCATGTTTATTCACACCCCTGATTTTTCGTTCCCCCTCCCCTGTTTCATTGATTTTATTTTTTTAAATTTTTTTTATATTATAATTATTGTGTTTTAAACTTTATTTTATATTTATTATATATGTAGATTTTATATTAGCTTTATATATTTTATTTATAATTTACATATTAAGCTCTTTTAAGGACTTTATGTATATGTTATATTTAGAAGTTTTGTATATTTAGATTTTTATCGCAATTTATATTTTTTATTGCAATTTATATTTAGAAATTTATGGTTTTTCTTCTAGATTTTAATTTTTATTCTTCATTTGTTATTGGACACTTTATCTCGTTTTGGTCGATGACGAGACTTCCACCGTTTAACCGTCACATTAGTGGCGTGAAACAAAGGATCCGAGACCACCTTTGTTCTTTCAATTTTATTTCGGTAAACCAATATTAAATTTAATTTCCGTCAAATATTTATTGTGGATATTATTGTTATATTATCTTACTTATTCATATTATTATTATCATATCATATTTATTCATATTTATTCACCCCTATTCGAAAACACATAATAAATTATCGAAACTCCTAAAAGCCAAATTGGTGGACTGTTGGATCTTTGGTCATTTGCAGGTATCCTAATTTTAAGTCGTGCCCGACTTTGCTCAAGGCGTAGTTTAGGACACAATGCACACACACGGCTTTCTCTTGGGCTACCTGGCAATGAGACCCCTTTATTTCGTGCAATCCCGTGTAAATTACATGTACCCCTCTCCCATTCCGATGTATGTTTCGTATTTCTTTGATTATTAGTTAATCTCCTAGGAGCACCCATAAGGACTAGAGCGGATCAAACTATTTTCAAACTAATTCTCGATTCATCATCGAGCCACTTTCAAACAACCCCGTAAGTCGAGTGCTCATACGCATTCGCCATCAACCTATTGAAACTCGACCCTTGATGCGCAAGTCAAGTCGGTCTCTTTTTCAAACAATTTCATTTTCAACACGCTTTGCACGCGATAACGAGTCAAACCCTTGATCCAACGTCAAGCGGATTTTCGAAGCAAACCATCAATCCATTAACAACTATTTAATTCTTTTCAAGGTGTAAAGAGTAGGTTCAAGTCTTTGATCTTGCTTTCAGTTGTTTACATGCGAGTTGTCTTATTCGGGTGTGAACAATTGACGCCTCTAAATAACATTAACAACCCGACGTCATTCAATTGTTGTTCAACTACCCTTCAACTACTCAACATTCCCAAGTACCATTTCAAATTCAAACAACCTTCCTTACGATGAAGAAGAGAGTATTCCAAGTCTTTGGTTCGCTTTCCCGATTACTTGGGGTCTGTGAAGTCTTTCTTAGGCTTCAAGTGATCGTCATCATTTCAACCTTATCCATTCAAACATATCATTCCTTCATGATGAAAAAGAGAGTGTTCCAAGTCTTTGGTTCACTCTCCCGATTACTTGGGTCCGAGAAGTCTTTCTTAAGACTTAAGTAATCGTCATCCGTACCCTTTAAAACTCAATTCAAATCCAGTTTCTTTCGTGGTCATTACCACGAACTACGAACGCTATGATTCTTCATTCACTCTTGGATGTAAGATACGTAGGCACAAGATTGCGATGATCTTGGCGAGCACAATCCCTTCCATATTGCATTTCCCCCTATCCTTTCCCGTAGTTGAACTACGACGCTCTGATTTCTCATTCTCGTCTGAATGAGTATACGTAGGCACAAGGGCCCCAATCCTTGGCGAGCACCCTATCCTCTAACCATCCCCTTTCCCCTAGTGTCTTTAGCCCCTTATAGTATCCTTTAGCATTTAGTAGTGAGAAGAGAAGAATTAAGTTTAGCTAACATCCATCCCAACTCGAATTAAGAGGTTCCCGTTGAGTACAACGGACGTGAGGGGTGCTAATACCTTCCCCTCGCGTAACCGACTCCCAAACCCAGGAATATGGTTGCGACGACCGTGTTCCTTTCCGCTCTATGAGGTTTTCTCGATATTTTCCTCTCCCGTCTATTCGGGAAGAATAAAGTTCGGTGGCGACTCTGTCGAACCGCATTTCCGCACCTTTCGCGCGAGGGTCGTATGTTCGAAATGAAATTTTCGAGGTGCGACAGGTGGCGACTCTGCTGGGGACTTTGCTCCATGCAAGAGAGAGTCGAGCCTATCTTAGTTTGAGTTGTTAGCTTGTTGTCTTTTATTTTCTTCTCGCTTTTTTATTGGTATCCTTATCTTGGTTACTTGTGCTTGTGGCATTATGGGGTTGTTCTACTTATGGTTATTTTGTGTGATGGCTCTACACCCGAGTCCGAGTATAACCCTAGGATTAGGATGGTGGTTGTGTAGTGGAGACTTGCGTGGAGTCTTTCATGTTAAGTTGAAGCGAAAACTCCGCTTGGAGTAGATTCCTTGGAGATATTGTTGTTGCGGTGAGTCTTTGCCATGACAATAATGTTTTCGAGTTTGAATCGTTGATCCCAAGGACCATAAACCATTTTATCCATGGTGGTTGGTAGTGTTAATTCTTTGTGAATTAATACGAAAGCCCCAATCAGATGAGATCCCTTGAACGTATTACTTTCTTACAGTAATATTTTCAACCTCGATCTATGACTCTAAGAACCTTTTTCTAGAATCCGTGTGTTGATGGTTGTGTAGTTGATGCCTCCGAGAAGTCTTTCTCGCGTGGAAGATACGAGAACCTCACATAGAGGAGATTCTTTTAAGGATATTACTGTCGTGATGAGGCTTTGTCATGGCAGTAATATCTTTGAAAGATGTCCATGACTCTAGGCGCCTACCCGTTTTAGAATCCTACCCATGGGGGTTCCTTTGAGCAGTGACTGTGATCCTTGAACCGTTCACCCGGCTAAATCTCAGAACTGTTTGAATTTGTGATCCTGTGATCCTAGATCTTGCATCTTGCATTGCATATCATTTGCATTGCATCTCATTTGTTGTGCATCTTGCATTCTCCTTCCTTCAGCAGTTTCTCATGTTTCTCTTTCCTTCATATCCAGTAAACCAAGTTGAGTCCTCGACACCAATACGCAACTAGAGCCAATACAAGACGAATGATGGAGCAGATTCAACAGGAGCAAGCTACCTTCAGGGAAGAGTTGGATTCTATGAAAGGAAAGATCGACCAGATCCTCGAAGCTATCCTCGCAACCAGAAGAGAGGAAGAACAGCGGGAAGCCGCTGCTATCGTTAACAACAATGGTCAGGGACAAGGGTCTACTATCATCCCTTTGGTTCCAATTCCAAACCCTCATGGGATGCCGTTGAACTTCAATAACGCAGCCGAAGGGAACGCTTCTCATCCAACCCCAGCGCCCGGAGTCACCATTGGAGCTATCCCGCAGGCCCAGCCTACTGCTGTGCAAATCCCAGCTCCCCATACCGAAGATACTCTGATGGATCATTATGACGACGTTCAGAACTATCATGCTGCTATCCCCATTTCCAGTCCTGTTGCTGTTCAGGATTCAGAAGCCATGAAGATGTGCCGAGATCTAGCCGAGAAACTCCGAGCCATGGAAGGGCACAATTCGAATTCCTTCAGTGCTTTGGAATTATGCTTGGTGCCTGATGTTGTCATTCCTCCCAAGTTCAAGGTGCCTGAGTTTTCGAAATACAAAGGTCTCAGTTGCCCAAACATCCATCTGAAGATGTATTGTCGCAAGATGGCTGCCTATGCCAGAGACGAAAAGCTCATGATCCATTGCTTCCAAGATAGCTTGTCTGGGGCATCACTCGAATGGTATATGCAGCTGGAACGCAACAGTGTGTGCACTTAGGCCGAGCTAGCCGATGCATTTGTCAAGCAATATAAGTACAACACAGATCTTGCTCCGAATCGTACTCAGCTTCAGAGTATGACTCAGAAGGACAATGAATCCTTCAAGGAGTACGCGCAACGATGGAGAGAGCTAGCCGCAAGGGTGCATCCACCTCTTGTTGACCGTGAACTTATTGACATCTTCATGGGTACTTTACAAGGCCAGTACTACGAAAAGCTGATCAGTAGTGTCTCCGCTGAATTTTCTGACTTGGTGATCGTTGGTGAGAGAATTGAAGAAGGGCTGAAGAGTGGAAAGATCCCAGGGGGTTCTAACAACCAGGCCAATGCTAAGAAGCCTTTCAATGGATACAAGAAGAAGGAGGGCGAAACAAATGCCATCTTTTTGCAGACAGGGCAAGCTTCTCAACAAGCTCTCGCTCCTATGCCTTATCAAGTTCCCTATTATCAGTATCCGTATGTTGCTGCCGCGCAGTATGCTCCAATGCCTTATCAGCCAGCTGTTCAAGCAGTACAAGCTCAGATGCCACGGCAACAGGCTCCTCAGCAACAAGCCTACAACCAGCAAGGATATCAGTATCCTCCTCAGCAACAGCAGATGCAAGCCACTCAGCAACGACAAGGTGCTCGCCCACAACGTCAGCAGAGAACATGGAGGCCAGATAGAGTCTTTGATCGTCTACCAATGACATATGCCAAAATCTTTGCTCAGTTGATGGAGAAGAAAGCTGTTGTTCCGAGAGATTTGGCTCCTCCAACTGTCATTCCTGCCGATTACGATGCAAATGCTCATTGTGAGTTTCATAAGGGCGCTCCAGGTCATACCATTGAGGATTGCAGAGCCTTCAAGCACATAATTCAAGACATGATCAACAGGGATGCTATCAACTTCAATGGAAAGTCTCCAAATATCATCGACAATCCGATGCCACCAATCAACTAGTGCCAACATCAGATCGATTCCAGTCAAGTTCATTCCCCGAAGAAGGCAGTCATGTTGCCATTTCATTATTCGCAGTTCTTATATTTTGTCTTTGTTTGTTTAAGTATTGTATGCTTTGAACAATTGCCATTCGTATTTGGTTTTCATTAATGTATTGTTTATGCATGTTTGAATTAGTTATGTCATATTCACCCATTTTCACTTATCACCGATACATTTATTCACTTCACTCTATTCACTGTTGTTTAGCTTGATTTGAGGGAGGATGATGAGAACGAGATACCCATAATTGCAAACCGTATGCTTTCAGACAAAATCTCGTCAATGATGTACAAGCATTGTTTCAATTCCCCATACACCGGAGATATAAGGAGTTAATCCCTAGTAAACCATTTCGAGCCTAGAAGTAGCAGTTTCCTTCGGATATTCAAACCTTTACACTCAACCTGGGGCAGGGTAGTGTTCAGTTAATTCAATTCCGCACTCGAATCAACAAGCAATGACCCATGCTATGGCAGTCACAACCTTCCCAAAAACAAAATAAAAATAAAAAATCCTGCTAAGTCAGACACCTTAGAGGGGACTTAGGCAAAATCAAGGCAATCCCGATGGATCTAACAAGCAAAGTCAATCCATGCAAAAGTTAGGGATCAAAAACAAAAGCAAAAGAGGACCCCGAAACCCTCAACAAAAAACAAAAAAATGATTCAGTGGCCACCCAGATCAAAGGGGCACTGGCATCCATCAAAATAAGGTGACTGCCACGTCGAGCAAACCTTGAACCTTCAAGCTTACACCGTCCAGACAAGTGTAGAATTAACTGAGCGTAGGACTGGAGATCATTAAGAAGAAGGGGTGGGTACAAATTATACTTTGAGCCTAATATCCTTTGTTTCATAACTGTGAACCAGACCACGTTACAACCCTCGAAAGACCTAATTGAGGCGAGATTTACTCCGAGAGCATACTATCGCAAGGTTGTGTAACCTGACTCCTCACATGATCGTTAATCATCATCATCAGTGTCATTATCCTTGCAATATCTTTTACACCAATCAAAGTTAGCACAACGTTTGGGCTAACTGTCCGTTCGTTTCACTACTTTAACACTTTCAAATAAACGATACTTTTTCAAACTTGCATCGAACTTTGCATTAATTATTACCATTTGTGAATGTACAAGTTTAATTTCAAATCAATGCTAGGTATTCAAGGACATCTCAACAAAGGACAATCAAGGAGGAACTGGACTTCCAGTGGTTGGCACGAAGCAAGACTACCTCAAAACTCACAGGCTGGGACAAATTACTCAAGAGCTCGAGCAGGGGTAGACCATTTCCATGTTCGAACTGGGGCGAGACCAGGTCGTCCTGACCAACAAGCAGAGTCGCAACTTTCTCTGAAGCCAATTCACAACAAATCACCAAGTACCCAGACTCGGGGCATATAGAGTATCTTCGTCTGCTTCAATCATGGCATCTTCAACAAGCTGCGTGTCGAGGAAGTCAATCCCTCCCACCACCCGAAGTCCAATCTGCATTGGCAACTACCAAAAATCCACCATTACTGGCGTCTCCCTGCATTTCCAATCACCTGTCTACAATCATGTGCATCATATGCATGGCATTTACTATCATAAATATCCTGAATCATATGCATACTCCAATCATACCATACTTCCCCAGCTCTTGCATCTCCGCGCGTCAGCATTTGCATTTGCACTTCCACTCATATGGAATATCATTTATCATCCAGCATTCATATATGCAAGTCAAGGTCCAGGATCAATCTTGAAGGTTTCCAAGACCATCATCAGCACAGTCAGGGGCAATCTTCTGCAACTGTGGATTTCTCCTACAAGATTCGAAGTTATTCAAAGCAAGATTCAGCCCAGTCAGGGGCATTTTTCAAAGACCATGGGCGTCCCCCATGACGTATTTCAACCTTGTGGTTGATCAGATCTTCAAATCAACATTCAGCCCAGTCAGGGGCATACCATTCAAGACCGTGGGTGTCCCCCACGAAGTTATTCAACCTTTTGCTGGGCAAATCCAAGTTCAGTACAAGATCCAACCCGAGCAGGGGCATCTTTAGCAAAACCGTGAACGTTCCTCACGAAGTTGTTCAACCTTTTGTTGAGCAAACCAAGACATCAAGACAAACTCAGTCCAGTCAGGGGCATCCTCTTCAGAATTCATGGGCGTAACCATGAAATCATTTCAACTATTACGAACTCCAAGCAAGTCAGTGGTCGTCCCCACTGATTCATTTTAACCCAATCTTCCTCTTGGGTATTCCCCAATGAGTTGTATTCAGCAAGCGTGACCGTTGTCAATTGCCTTACTATCATCCTTTTGGTGATAGTCGAACCTCGTCAGTTCAACCTAGCCTGCATCCTTTTGGTGTTGGTAAACCTCAAATCTGTGTTGTCCTATCATCCTTTTGGTGATAGCGACTTGTTGGTGTGAGTTTTGCTCCGTCTTCTTTTTGGTGAGGGGTCTATCATGGTCATTAATGATAGATTGTGCGATATGTTTGTGTTTGTGTGAGTTCGCTCTGTTATTCTTTTGGTGGGGGGGTCTATCATGGTCATTAATGATAGATTGTGCGATGTGTTTTATGTTTCGCTCCGTCATCCTTTTGGTGGGGGGTCTATCATGGTCATTAATGATAGATTGTGCGATGTGTTTTGTGAGTTCGCTCCGTCATCCTTTTGGTGGGGGGTCTATCATGGTCATTAATGATAGATTGTGCGATGTGTTTTATGTTTCGCTCCGTCATCCTTTTGGTGGGGGGTCTATCATGGTCATTAACGATAGATTGTGCGATGTGTTTTGTGTTTCGCTCCGTCATCCTTTTGGTGGGGGGTCTATCATGGTCATTAATGATAGATTATGCGATAGTTTGTGTGAGTTTCGCTCCGTCATCCTTTTGGTGGGGGGTCTATCATGGTCATTAATGATAGATTATGCGATAGTTTGTGTGAGTTTCGCTCCGTCATCCTTTTGGTGGGGGGTCTATCATAATCATTTATGATAGATTGTGCGATAGTTTGTGTGAGTTTCGCTCCGTCATCCTTTTGGTGAGGGGTCTGTCATCGTCATTAATGTCAGATTGTGCGATTGTGTTTTGCTCTACCATCCTTTTGGTGGTAGTATCTGTGTGTGTTTCATCCCATCCTCCTTTTGGTGATGACGACCTTTTTGCTTATTATTCACAGTTTACTCAGAGGTTTACCTCATCCAGCATTTTCAACTCTCAAGCATCTCTCTTTCTTTCGGGCAAATTCAGGGTCTTCTTTATATCTAATTGACTTTTACCTCAGGAAAACGAACGTTGTAGCAGTTCATTCCCCTAGGTTTAAGCCTATTAGATAGGGGCATCTGTCATACCCTAAATTTGTCCTACATGTATATTGTTTTTGATTTGCACTGTTTCCCACTGACAAATATTCAGAAAATTCAAAAATAGGTTGTTTCTGATCAAGATATTGCTAGGTGGAGCCAAGTTTCAGGCAGGGCATGTGTCCTATTCATTTGGTGCATGGTGAATATTTGGACTCATCAAAGTTCAAGTTGTTTTTTTTTGGGTTGGATACACTTTCAATCATATTTCAAAAATTTATTCAAGAAGTGGATTAAGGAAAAGTTATATGATCATTTGTTTTAAGGTATAAACAATTTACGATCAAGTTCATGGGAGATATGGTTTGCCTTCAAGATATAGTTTGATGATGAAAATCATGACAACGCTCAGTTATGCTCGAGCCACAAGGATCAAACTAAAGCGCAAGTATCAAAAGAGGCAAAACACAAAGCATGACGGAAAATTACAGTTGGTAATTTCAAGTTGGCAATTTATGACTATAAGATTTCTTCAAGGCATATTGAGATTTAACGAATTATGGGTCGAGTTGTTCTTTCTCAAAGTCATGCTTCCTAAGACATACCAATTTTGGTGCAAGACATGGTATTATTAAATTGAATTTGTTTGGCCAAGGCATATTAAATTTAAGAAACTTTGTGGTATCCCAAAAAATGAACATTTCAACCACTTCAAGACAATACAATATGATGAAAAGAAAGTCAATCATGTTGAACTTCATGAAATGGTCAGGTTGTATTTCAAAATGAGAGATGAAGTTCTTAATATTTGTGCTTACAAGATAAACATCAATTTGATAAGTATAGTGTACATGAAAGGTCACATGCTACAATTTACAAGATATTTCTCTACAACCTGGCCTAAAACATGCCAAAATCATAAGGATAAGCATGATTGCATTTCCAAAAGCCGGCACAAGAGGCGTTTCGTCGCGATGTCGCTGAACCTTTATGTTGGCATGGATACCTTCATTTACTCCTTCAATTTCTTGCTGTCCCTCTCCCTGTAACGCCATATTCTTTTTCTTTTTCTTAAAAAAAATCCTTGTTATGCAAATATTACAGCTCACAAATAAACAAGCTACACAGCCTGCTCCAAAACCTGCAAAACAAAACAACCAGCCCACACACCACACACAAAACCAACAAAACAACTTGCCCCAACTTTACACCAAAATGGAATGGACATACTACTGTACCTGCACAAAATCACACCAGCTATTACTCGCAAACCGTCTTCCGCAATTCATACCACGTAAAAGCCACGTCTTTGTTTTGGATCACATTGCAACGGTACCCCACCAACAAAATCCCACACGGGTTGTACCACGCAGCAGCTTTTCAGCAGCTGCACAAGAAGGCAAAGAAAAAGAGTCCTGTAAGAATAGGTTTAGTCTGCGGTATATACGACATGGAGCACTTTGTATCAGCAGCACATTAAAGCCTGTACGAAGTCGTTGTCCGCATCACAAACAGCTCGTACCAACCGACATATCACCAAAGCCACTAGTGAAAACTTGCAAAAAAAGAATTTCCCCACATTCATAACCTGAAACCAACAATTTGCAAAGTTAAATTCTCAGTGGTATCACACATAAATGTTACTACAGAAGACCAAAGCTACATCAGCTTGCCTTACCGTTCCCTGCGTAATGGTCGTGCCTCATCTCGCCAAATCTTAGCCATCACCATAGCTTGTATTTTTCTTCTGTCATGAACAACCTCACAAAGAAAATCCTTCCAAGCCGTAAAATTACGCAATACCAGCATAAGAGATAAATTAACGGTACAGTGGTCCACACCGTTTCATCACAAAGCATTACCGAGACCTGTACCTGCAGCAGAACCCGTATGAATTCAGATCATTACCAAAACAAAGCAGAAGATGAAAAAGTTCAATGGAGATGAAATTTTAAAAAGAAAGAACCTGAATATTCGTTTCTCAATTCACAAACAACAAGAGTTGTCGCAACGGGTACACTTGTCGCAACAGGTACGACAGGTCGCAACAACAGATTAACGTGTCCTGCCAAATAAATGAGGCCTCACGCATCATTCTCGACCGGTTCTTTCAGCAGCTACCTTCATACACCAAGCATCACCATCTTGCAAATCGTCAAAATAATGCGCAACCACTTGCGAAGGGGTCCTGCAACAAACAAGATGTGGAGGTAATTCGCAAAGCCATTAAGTTGTTACAACTCTCACGTCGTGGCCACAACTTCAAAACCGTAACACCATTCATACACTAACCTGTCAAAGACCTTCGCAAAAAAAAAAACGGCCATCGCCCTGCAAATTGTCAGTGAATTTGCTCACAAAGCCACAACATGCCTTCATAACCAGTCTAAGATAGTGCACATTCTTGTGCACGAACTTGTGAAGTTTCGACTTTCATGTGGCTAACGTGTGCGCGTCGGTTTTCCTCCCATACTGTATGCATGACCTGCACATTCCATGACTCACTGTATTGAAAACATGACCTGCGCAATAATTTTGAAATGCAAAAACAATTGCATAAACTGAATTTCATAATTTACAGAATTTAATTCATAGCACAATACCATGATGGACAGGGCCGGCGTGAACTTTTCGAAGTTGTATAACCAGCATCTTCAATACCTACGTACATCCTGCCATCACTAAACAATGTCAAGGAGAAGACCATAACCTGTATAATTAAGAGATTATGAGTTAATATCCCACTTGTCACCAGCAGCAGGGATGTGCAGATGTTGGTAAAGCTACGTGTGTTGGATGCAGCTTCCCGGAGACCGACTTTAGACCTCTCTTGCGCATATCTTCACCTATGGTTATGTCCTTGTCCTGATAAAAAAAAACACAGAAATGCTGCTCTCCCGCGACAGTCCCAATTTGCTGTCCGATTTACTGAAGATGTAGGTTCTTGCCGTCGAATTTCATTATTCATCACGACCTACATGAAATGGATAAGAAGTCAGTTACGGTTATGCACTCAAACTAGCATTCTTAAAGCCATTGTGGATACCACGTGAAGTCAACGATTCACAACAACTCACGGTGCAATGTCAACCAGCAGTTCACAAAGTAAATAGAAATGATAAGTATTGGTACCAAAGAACAAAACCATCAACAGGAATTGTCATAAAAATTAACCTGTGCGAATTCGGCAACAAGTCATTACGCGCACCAGTCCACGCAAACTCCACAACCGCTGCACAATAGGAAATACGTACGCATAGAAAAACGGCAGCCAAGGAGCAAACAAGGGCACTCCACAAAGCCTCTTTCAGCGCATCAACCGTTGTCATGACATACACATGGTGATTCTCCAAAACCTGCGGCAACTCATGATTTGAAATTCACACGTATCACAAGACCTCAATCTCACGCACCAATCTGCACATAAAAAAAGGCCAATGTTATTTTACAAAAAAAAAAAACAACTGTACAATAGCAAAGTATCACAAAGCCTTCATTTTACGTTCTACCCTGCCACATGAATTGTCCACAAAGCCCCACACCAGACAACAGCCTCTCATCCCACACCATACAATAGCAAAGAAAGGGACAGCTCATGACCTGCAAAAGCAAAAAAACAGCCTGTAAGGAAAACAGAGTACAGTAATAACAGCCAAACCACTAGCAAACAAAGGGTAGTAGCCTGAGCAACACAAACCTGCAACAAATTGTACCACAAAAGGGGACTTGACAGCTAGCCTTGAACATCATGCTCCCTTTGTTGAGGGTTTCTCTCTTGATATTTGAGGGGGGAACGACTGATCTCTCACCAAGAAACCATAACCATAAAACTCTTCATTTCTTCTCAAATCTCTTTCACTTTTTCATCCTTCCCCCATCACCTGCAAACAAAGAACAGAGGAAAATAGCAACATAAACTTCATATTCTCAAACCCCAACCCTCAACAAATCTCCCAAATCTGACACCCTCGATTCAATAACACTTAACACTAAAACAGTTTTAGAAACAGATATCTCACCTCCATTGAAAAACCACTCACCTCAAATCTGAACCCAAACTTTAACGTCCCACTCACAATATTCACCTGCTTCAAAAACAACCTTCATAAGATAAAACCTTGACAACAAAATGAAATCATCACCGTAAACAATCAAACTCAACCACCATCTTACTCCCAACTCATCTCTTCATCATTTTTCAAATCTCCAGAAACAACCGAGAATCTCACTCGTACAACAACATCAGAAAGACAACCTTCAATCTTATACAACCCAAAACCGTTGAAGCTCTTTTCACCGAAACTTCAACAAATCCCCAAATCTTTCCGCAAATCCAAGCCGTGAAACAAAACCCCAAACATTTAAACTTCAAACGAAAACTCACTGTAAATCCAACTTCCAAACTTCAAACCCTTGTTCCTCCAACCATCACCGTTTTTCCTCTTCTCCGCCGCGTACTCCCTCTCCATTTCACTGCTCAAACAAAACCTTGAACAACTTCCGCTTCCTTCGAACCTCAACCCGACGAAACCCAAAGCTAAACTGCAATCTTTGTCTTCTTCAAGCCTCAATCATGGTACATGGTTCCCACATCAGGAAATAGAGAGACTAGAGATGAACCAGAAGAACTCAAAAAGGAGAGAAGTGAGACGAAAAAATCCAAATGCGAGCTGTGAAACAATGGTGAAATCGGAGAAAGTTTGATTTGCAAACGGAGAAGTGAGAGAGGTTGTTCGATTTTGGATAGAGCGGAGAAAGGGGAGAGCGAATCTGAGAGGGACGGAGAGAGCGAGGTTGGGACACGAGGGTCCTTCGTTTCCTCTGTTTTTTTTATTTTTATTTATTTTATTTTTATTGGTGTTTTATTTTAGGCTTTACAGCCCATGTTGGCCTCCACATACCCTATTTTGCTGCTTCCCATGGTTTCTGTTGGAAGGTGATGGGCCTCAAGGGTCCAAGTGATCCTTCATGTTTATTCACACCCCTGATTTTTCGTTCCCCCTCCCCTGTTTCATTGAAATTTTTTTTAAAAATTTTTTTTATATTATAATTATTGTGTTTTAAAATTTATTTTATATTTATTATATATGTAGATATTATATTAGCTTTATATATTTTATTTATAATTTACAAATTGGTGGACTGTTGGATCTTTGGTCATTTGCAGGTATCCTAATTTTAAGTCGTGCCCGACTTTGCTCAAGGCGTAGTTTAGGACACAATGCACACATACAGCTTTCTCTTGGGATACCTGACAATGAGACCCCTTTATTTCGTGTAATCCCGTGTAAATTACATGTACCCCTCTCCCATTCCGATGTATGTTTCGTATTTCTTTGATTATTAGTTAATCTCCTAGGAGCACCCATAGGGACTAGAGCGGATCAAACTATTTTCAAACTAATTCTCGATTCATCATCGAGCCACTTTCAAACAACCCCGTAATTTGAGTGCTCATACACATTCACCATCAACCTATTGCAACTCGACCCTTGATGCGTAAGTCAAGTCGGTCTCTTTTTCAAACAATTTCATTTTCAACACGCTTTGCACGCGATAACGAGTCAAACCCTTGATCCAACGTCAAGCAGATTTTCGAAACAAACCATCAATCCATTAACAACTATTTAATTCTTTTCAAGGTGTAAAGAGTAGGTTCAAGTCTTTGATCTTGCTTTCAGTTGTTTACATGCGAGTTGTCTTATTCGGGTGTGAACAATTGACGCCTCTAAATAACATTAACAACCCGACGTCATTCAATTGTTGTTCAACTACCCTTCAACTACTCAACATTCCCAAGTACCATTTCAAATTCAAACAACCTTCCTTACGATGAAGAAGAGAGTGTTCCAAGTCTTTGGTTCGCTTTCCTGATTACTTGGGGTCTGTGAAGTCTTTCTCAGGCTTCAAGTGATCGTCATCATTTCAACCTTATCCATTCAAACATATCATTCCTTCATGATGAAAAAGAGAGTGTTCCAAGTCTTTGGTTCACTCTCCCGATTACTTGGGTCCGAGAAGTCTTTCTTAAGACTTAAGTAATCGTCTTCCGTACCCTTTAAAACCCAATTCAAATCCAGTTTCTTTCGTGGTCATTACCACGAACTACGAACGCTCTGATTCTTCATTCACTCTTGGATGTAAGATACGTAGGCACAAGATTGCGATGATCTTGGCGAGCAAAATCCCTTCCATATTCCATTTCCCCCTATCCTTTCCCGTAGTCGAACTACGACGCTCTGATTTCTCATTCTCGTCCGAATGAGTATACGTAGGCATAAGGGCCCCAATCCTTGGCGAACACCCTATCCTCTAACCATCCCCTTTCCCCTAGTGTCTTTAGCCCCTTATAGTATCCTTTAGCATTTAGTAGTGAGAAGAGAAGAATTAAGTTTAGCTAACATCCATCCCAACTTGAATTAAGAGGTTCCCGTTGAGTACAACGGACGTGAGGGTGCTAATACCTTCCCCTCGCATAACCGACTCCCGAACCCAGGAATATGGTTGCGACGACCGTGTTCCTTTCCACTCTATGAGGTTTTCTCGATATTTTCCTCTCCCGTCTATTCGGGAAGAATAAATTTCGGTGGCGACTCTGTCGAACCGCATTTCCGCACCTTTCGCGCGAGGGTCGTATGTTCGAAATGAAATTTTCGAGGTGCGACACCTGGGTACAAAGGAGGCTAAGAAAGAGGTCAGAATAGGGTTTGCTTTAGAAAATGACGTCAAGAGAAGACTTGTTGAGATGCTCCAAGAGTTTAGAGACATCTTCACTTGGTCGTACGAGGATATGCCCGGGCTGGATACAGATATTGTGGTTCATCGTCTACCTCTCCGAGAAGAGTGTCAACCTATAAAATAGAAGCTAAGAAGAACCAGACCAGACATGGTAGTTAAGATCAAAGAAGAGGTCCAGAAGCAATTTGACGCCGGATTTCTTGCCGTGACGAACTATCCTCCGTGGGTCGCTAACATTGTGCCTGTACCTAAGAAAGACGGTAAGTTCAGGATGTGTGTAGATTACCGTGATCTAAACAGAGCGAGCCCAAAAGAGGATTTCCCACTCCCCCACATTGAAGTGCTAGTTGATAATACTACTCAATATTCAGTGTTTTCCTTCATGGACGGTTTCTCCGGATATAACCAGATCAAGATGGCCCCGGAAGACATGGAGAAAATAACCTTTATCACGCCATGGGGGACCTGTTTCTATAAGGTAATGCCTTTTAAATTGAAGAATGCAGGGGCAAACTATCAGCGGACCATGGTGACTCTCTTTCATGATATGATTCATCATGAGATCGAGGTCTATGTTGATGACATGATCACGAAGTCACAAAAGGAGGAAGAGCATCTGGTGAATCTTTTAAAGCTGTTTGAGAGGTTAAGGAAATTCAGAATAAGGTTGAATCCGAACAAATGCACTTTTGGTGTACGGTCAGGAAAGCTATTGGGGTTCATAGTCAGTGAAAAAGGAATCAAGGTCGATCCTGCAAAAATAAAAGCTATACAGGGAATGCCAGCGCCAAAGATAGAAAAAGAGGTTTGTGGTTTTCTAGGTAGATTGAACTACATCACAAGGTTCATATCTCACCTTACAGCCACTTGTGAACCATTGTTCAAGCTGTTAAAGAAAGATCAGGCAGTTGTCTGGAATGAAAATTGCCAGAGGGCATTTGAAAAAATAAAAGAATACTTGCAGGAGCCTCCGATTCTAATGCCTCCAGTGGTAGGAAGACCATTGATAATGTACTTGACAGTTCTTAAGAACTCCATGGGTTTTGTTCTCGGTCAACACGACGAGACAGGAAGAAAAGAAGATGCCATCTATTATTTGAGTAAGAAGTTCGCAGATTGTTAATCCAGATACTCAATGTTAGAAAAGACATGTTGTGCACTTGCTTGGACCGCCAAACGCCTAAGGCAATATATGTTGAATCACACAACCATGCTGATTTCGAAGATGGATCTGATCAAGTATGTGTTTGAGAAGCAAGCACTGTCGGGTAGAATTGCTAGGTGGCAGATGGTTCTGACAGAATACAATATTCAATACATCTCCCAAAAGGCTATTAAGGGGAGTGTTCTGTCAGAGTATCTCGCAGAGCAACCAATTAATGAGTATCAGCCGATGAAGTTTGAATTTCCTGATGAGGATATTATGTTCTTGAAGATAAAAGATTGTGATGAGCTGTTACCGGATGAAGGTCCTAAGATAAGCTCCCAATGGCATATAATTTTTTATGGTGCTGTTAACTCCTATGGAAGTGGAATTGGGGCAATCATTACAACTCCCCACGGTACCCACATACCATTTACTGCCAAGTTAACATTCCCTGCACCAACAACGAAGCTGAGTATGAAGCATGTATCATGGGCATTGAAGAAGCGATTGATTTGAGAATCAAGAACCTTGATATTTATGGTGATTCAGCTTTGGTAGTCAATCAGATCAAAGGAGAATGGGAGACTCGTCAGCTTAATCTGGTACCGTATATGAACTATGCAAGGAGGTTGTTACCTTTTTTCGACAGGGTAGAGTTCCATCATGTGCCAAGAGCTGAGAATCAGATGGCAGATGCCTTGGCTACATTATCCTCGATGTATAAGGTGAATTATTAGAACGATGCTCCGAGGATTGTCATCTCACACCTTGATAGGCCAGCTTCATATTTGCAATAGAGGAAGCTTCAGATGGGAAGCCGTGGTATCATGACATCAGAAACTTTCTCAAGAATCAGGACTATCCGCCTGGGGCATTGAGCCGGGATAAGAAGACCTTGAGAAAGTTGTCTGAAAAATTCTATCTGAACAAGGATGATGTACTCTACCGAAGAAACTTTGACTTAGTGTTATTGAGATGCATGGACTAAAAAGAAGCAGGTTTGCTTATGGAAGAAGTCCACGAGGGTGCTTTTGGAACGCATGCGGGCGGACATGCAATGTCTTAGAAATTGTTGAGGGCAGACTATTATTGAATGACCATGGAGTTTGATTGTTTCAAGTACGCCAGGAAGTGCCATAAATGCCAGATTTATGCTGATAAGATGCATGTACCACCAAGTCCTTTGAACGTCATGGCGTCTCCTTGGCCCTTTTCTATGTGGGGCATTGATATGATCGGTAAGATTGAGCTGACTGCATCCAATGGACATCGTTTCATCTTAGTGGCAATTCATTATTTCACTAAGTGGGTCGAAGCAGCTTCTTTCGTCAATGTCACCAGACAGGTCATGGCTCGATTCATCAAGAAGGACATCATCTGTCGTTACTGAGTGCCCGAATGAATCATTACTGATAATGGTTCAAATCTGAACAACAAGATGATGAAGGAACTGCGCCAGAGTTTTAAGATTGAACATCACAACTCTTCTCCTTATCATCCGAAGATGAATGGCGCTGTTGAGGCCGCCAATAAGAACATTAAGAAGATTGTGCAGAAGATGGTTGTGACCTATAAATATTGGCACGAGATGTTGCCCTTTACATTACACGGGTATTGTACTCCAGTACGTACTTCAATTGGGGTAACTCCTTTCTCGCTAGTATATGGTATGGAAGTTGTCCTACCATTGGAAGTCGAGATTCCTTCTTTGAGAGTGTTGGTTGACGTCAAACTTGATGAGGCGGAATGGGTGAAGGCCAGATTGAATCAACTCAGCTTGATGGACGAGAAGAGATTGGCGTCCATTGCATATGGCCATTTATATCAAAGCAGGATGAAGAAAACTTTCGATCAGAAGGTACGCCGTCGATGCTTTCAGGAAGGTGACTTAGTGTTAAAGAGGATTCTCCCTCCACAGACAGATCACAGGGGAAAATGGACTCCCAACTATAAAGGTCCATATTTAGTATGGAAAGTCTTCTCCGGAGGAGCCTTACTACTTTCAACTATGGATGGCGAAGATTTCACGTCCCCTATGAATGCGGACGCAGTTAAAAAATACTTTGCTTAAAATAGAACCACTGGAAAGAAAAAGGAAATCCAGGAAAAAATGGGGCATCCCGGCGAACCATAAAAAGAATGGGTTCGGGCAAAAGTTAGGGTTAAAAAGTAAAAAGATGTAAACCCGCAAAGTTGAAGACCTGAAAAAGGCGACTTTGGCAAAATGGGTATCTCGGTGAATTGAAAACCCCCAAGGGCGATTCAGTAAAAAGTTAGGGATTCAAAGGCAAATGATTACGGTCTGCATATTGATCTTTTGAGCACGGTGGATTGTGGGAGGACCCGAGGGTCAACTATTCAAGACAGTCTCTTCAGAAGGCGAAGCATTGGAGAAGCATCAAAGTCATGCGAGTCATAGTTGAATCGACACATGGTGGTTGTCTGTATCACATTGCCGACATTTTGTATATCTGTTGCATTTCTGTACTTTTTGCGCAACTTTCTCTTTTTAGGAGTTGCATCTGATGTAAATCTGCCTATTTACAGACAATTTATCAATGAAGTATGTTATTTAGAAAGCGTTTGTTCTTGTTTTAGCTTTTACTGTTTTGTTTGCAAAAGACGCCTGATGTTTTTGATGAAACTTTGCATACATAAACTTGTGGGCTGCTAATCATGATTAAAACATTGATTTGCTTGAACGATGTCATGGACGATAACCGAGATAGCTCTTGTTGTATGCATGATACTTTGTTTGTATTTGTTGTAGGGCTCTCGTTCTTGAGGCTATTCCAGAAGCGCCTTCCCAGTAAGGTCACCATGTCTATGCCCCCATAAGAGGAAGATGTGCAGTTTGAGACTAGTGCTTCCCCAGCAGGTTGGGATTACATGTGATCAAGGTTATCCTTAGCAGGTCGAGATTGACATCCCCGGCAGAGTAGAGATTTCCCCAGCAGGTGGAACGTGTACACCTATTTTCAACAGTTCAAACGCATATATCTTATCCCCTAGCAGGTTGATATCAGGGTTACCCTCAGAGGGTCGAAATCGAGGTTCCCCATTTGTGGAATGCACCTATCTTTTGACAGGTAGATGTGGGGTTATTTCCAGCAATGGAGCGAGTTCAGAGTTTTGTTTCCCCACAGAATCTAAATCCTTTGACTCTTTTCCCCTCAGGGTCTAGGACATTGACTCATTCCCGAGCGGAGGTTGATATTGTTGAGTTTTATTTCTCATTTTCCCCCAAGCAGAGGTCGAGGCTGATTCCCTCATTGCCTAATCCCCAACGAAGTCGCTGGAGTAGTTTTCTTCCCTGTAAAGTGGATTGACTCAGAGAATGTTATTCTCCATCCTCAGCAAAGAGAGTTTGGGATAATTTCCCAGTAAATCTTATTCATTATCCCTAGCAGATCGCGGATTCAATCTCCAGTATAGCGGAATCTTCGGCAAAGTGGAGCTATTCCTCAGCAATTCGTTTTGTATCCTAGAAGAGTTTCTAGGAGGCCATCCAAGGCTGATTTCCTCTAGTAGAGTGGACCTATTTTCCCCAGTCGAGACATTTGTTCCCCAAAAGAGTCATATTCTGGTAGGCCATCCAGGGCATTTTCCTTAGTAGAGTTGATTTGATCCCCAACGGAGTGGATTTTATTCTTAGCAGAGCAGTTTTACCCAGGAGAGTTGTTTTCTAGGAAGGCCATCCAGGGCTTGTTTCCCAACAAAAGTCCAATCGTACTTGGCGCACCCGGTCATCCCCAGCAGAGTTGGTTTTGTCTCTTCAGCATTTATTTTGCTGGAGTGGTTCCTTTGCATTGTGGATGGCATCCTCCAAAATGCGTAGCATTTCCATTTTGTATGGAGCATTACGCCATATTCAAACATGTGCATTTGAAACATAAGCCAGGTTGTTACCTCTTGTTTCTAGTTGTATCTTCGGAAAATATTGGTGTTTTTCTTGAGCCTGTGCGGTATCCAGACCCCGGTAAGATCATTGACAGATGTTGTTCATCTTATCATTTTCTCTCCAACAGAGTTCACCTATTCAAGTTTGTTCTTCCCCAACAGACTTCTTCTTTCAGATTGTGAATCAACGGATTCTGTTCTCAACTTCGTGTTGAGAAGGCCTTCGGGTTCGATGCCTGCTTGGATTAGCATATGTTCTCAACTTCGTGTTAAACCGACCTTCGGGTTCGATGCTTGTTTTAATTAACAGATGCCTGCTTGGATTAGTATATGTTCTCAACTTCTTGTTGATTCGGCCTTCGGGTTCGATGCCTGCTTGGATTAGCATATGTTCTCAACTTCGTGTTAAGCCGGCCTTCGGGTTCGATGCTCGTTTTAATTAATGGATGCCTGCTTGGATTAGCAGATGTTCTCCACTTCGTGTTGAGCCGACCTTCGGGTTCGATGCCTGCTTGGATTAGCAAATATTCTCAACTTCGTGTTAAGCCGGCCTTCGGGTTCGATGCTCGTTTTAATTAACGGGTGCCTGCTTGGATTAGCAGATGTTCTCAACTTCGTGTTGAGCCGGCCTTCGGGTTCGATGCTCGTTTTAATTAACGGATGCCTGCTTGGATTAGCAGATGTTCTCAACTTTGTGTTGAGCCGGCCTTCGGGTTCGATGCCTGCTTGGATTAGCAGATGTTCTCAACTTCGTGTTGAGCCGGCCTTTGGGTTCGATGCCTGGTTTGTTTAACAGATGCCTGATAGTGAAATCAGATGTTCTTACCGACTTGGTGTCGTTGCCTGCGTGTTAGCAGATGTTTTTTTGACTGCGTGTCGATTCTTTCTAATATGTAATGAGTTAGCTCATTGTCCTTGCAACTATCAGATACAGTTTCTTCAGTGATTCTATTTTCACTCCGGTGGACCATTCTATAGTTTATTATTTTCGCAGTTGGAAAATTTATGGGTTCTATTGTATTCAACCACCTTTTACCTTGAATGTTTGAAAGTCGTTCGCTTTTCATCCCTTCAGGTCCAAGTCGCTTGAATAGAGGCATCCGTTGTACCCCAAAATTTGACCAACGCTTTCTTTTCTAGCTTGGCTTATGTTTCATTTCATTTTAGCATTTTCATTTGCATAGCATTGTTCTTAATAGGGGATCAAGAGGTGTGTTATGCCATTCAAGAGGAGAGTCTTCTTGGTTTCAAGCTCAAGCAAGGGCATGTATGCCAGCCATCAGGGTTTCATCACCATGATGAATTTTCAAAGCTCCTAGAGGGGAGAGATTGGTGTGTAAGTTACCTCTTATCTTGAGGATCATCAGAGGGCCAACAGGGGATCATGAGGTCATGTTCTTGGTTACAACATGGTTTAAAATATCATTGAGTACCTTAGGGGTCATTGTGGAGCTGTTGTAGTCATTCAACTCATCTACAAAGAGGCACAATCAAAAGAGAAGGAACTAGGATTTCATTTGGTCAACCCAAAGTCAACTGTGGACTTGAGAAGGTTTACAACTTGGTTCTAAGTCATTGAGGCCAGGGGAAGTCATCTTAAAGCATCTAGGATGTCAGGTTAGGATCAAATCAAGAGGATTCAAGAGTTCAAAGAGTTACTAAATTAGGGTTTTAGATGATTTCAGTGTAAAATCCCCTCCTTTAGTGCTTAACTTCAAGGACATTTTTCCCTATGATGCAAGCTCAATCTTGTTAGTCCCATGATTCTATGATGGTCCATGGTTCTATGATTGTCTAAATTTTGGTAAAACATGATTCTGCACTGATGTTAAGCAAGATGTTATAACATCTTCATTTACAGTCAAGACAAAACTGCTGTCATGTGTTTTAATCAAGATGTCAAGATAGATGTCATGACATCTTTGTCTGGTATAGCAAGAGCTGCTATTTTATATCTCTTGACAGAGGTGTTTTGGTTTGATGAGATCCTGTTGGATACACCTCATCAGTGCGTGCAGGTCAAAGAGATTTATTTGGAACAAAGTGCAGATTTAATTGGTGTTCATAAAAAGGATCTTTGAGACTTTGTAGGAAATTATAATATATTTGTTTCTACTGTTATGAAGAAGATTCTGCAAAAGAATGGGAGTTTGTAGATGTTCTTGATTGGCTGCATTTTATGGTAAAACATTGTTGTGTGTAGATGTCTTGACTGATGTCATGACATAATTGTGTAGTGTACTGCTGGGTAAGTTTGGTTAGCTAGAACAAAGTGTATTGGATGTCATGCTGAATGTTATGACATCAGGTAGCTGGCTAGCAAGGGCGCGTGTTTGTTTTTCTGTTATGGTTCCTGAGTTATCTCAGGCTAGATTTCAGGAAACCTGCTAGGGTTCCTTAGTTATCTCAGGTGAGACTCTAGGCAGTGCTTAACATAACATGAAACACCTATGACCTATTTGATAGCACCATGAATTGTGGAGATTGGATTAACTTGGTTAAACCTAATTTCTGTTGCAATTTATGAACATTGAAATCTTTTCTCCCTGCTGTTACTTTTGATCAGCCCAAGCCCAAACTGCATTACTATTTAAGGAGGCGCAGAAGCAAGGAAAATTAAGCACTCACAACAAGAAAAACTTGAGTGTAAAATAAGGTTTTAGGGTTTTGAGAGTCTTTGCGCGTGACTTTGTAAGTCACCCTTTGTATCTTTGGATGCATCGTGGTAGACGTATTGTTAATTGTTAATTGTTCACTCAAAGCTTTTAAGCAAGAGTGTATTGTTCTTGATTGAAGCTGTTAAGCAAGATCAAGTATTGTCTTTGAAGAGTGTCTTCTAAAGTTTTATTAATTTGTTGTTATCACTGCTGTGATTGAGGGGAGTGAGAGGTGTCTCATATCTAGGAGTGTCCTAGGTAGAAGTTGCACTGGGTAGGGATTAAGTGAGGGGTTGTAAATGGGGGAGTTTAGCTCTGAATTGATACTACTGATAGTGGATTTCCTTCCTGGCTTGGTAGCCCCCAGATGTAGGTGAGGTTGCACCGAACTGGGTAAACAATTTCCTGTGTTCTTTACTGCTTTTGTTACCTGTTTACTGCTAAGTTTAATAATCTGTTCAGAAGCGGATGTCATAACATCCGATATAACATCGACTGTCAATTACTTATCTTTATGCATTTAACATTCTGCTCAACCTAAAAGGTTAGATAAATTGTTCTGTCAGTCTGCAGATGTCACGACATTGCTAATTTTTTAAAGTGAATTAAAATGCACATGTTCTGTCCTTGTTCTATTTTAGCAGAGATCAATGTTCTTAGCATCTATTAGGACATATGAGATTTGCATACCAGAATTTCAATTGGTATCAGAGCAGGCATCCTGTCTGTTCTGGATGAGATCTTGGGACATACTTTTTGGTGTTTTGAACAAGGAGAAGTGGTAGCTATTTTGCTGATCTTGCTAAATGTTTGAGCTGCTGCTTATGGAGTTTATGTTTACTCTTACTTTTGAAGGATTCTGTGTATCTGCTATTGTACTCTCTGATATAGTTGCTTCTGTATGATGTCCTATAAGATGTTCTGACATCTTAGGGCATGTTGAAGATGTTATTTTGGTGGTTCTGCTGCATATTTTTCTGATGAAAAACTCTGGTAGCCATGGGAGAGTATTGTGCATACTGTATTCAATTTGATATATGGCAATGGCAGGTGTGTAGTTGGTTGGAAGATGGTGTCTATTGTTGCTTTGTTTGATCTGATGGGATGTTGATCATGCTGAATGCTGCTTGTTTGGGCTGTTGCTGATTGTTTCTACAGGTTGTTGAATGTTGTAGCTATGGTTCTTGTGTGCCTGGTGTTGCGGTGGAAATAGGATATCAAACTATTAATTAGTTTGAATCACAATTTTTAATTCACAACCGCTCTTTGATTTATCCGAAGGAAAAGGTCAAAAGAGGGAAAACCTATTTTTGCATCATAAACACAATGCGGGGAGAGACCTAGGTAAGGGGTTGGTTAAGCTTAGGGAAGGTACTAGCACCCTAAACTTCTGTAGTACTCTACAGGAACCTTTTGTTTATTGTATGCCTTTTATTTTTATTTATTATCGGCTTTAATATATATTGAGCTAAGGGATAGAAGGACCTAAAAGACCTAAGGGTTATTCCTAAGTTTACTCGACAAGACATCGCATCTTGTGCCTACGTATCATGGATAGGGAATGGAATCAGAGTAATCATAGTTCCCCTTGAAAGGGAGGTTAGAAACTTCTTGACTGTGGTCAAGGTTTCAAGGGGAGTAAACGTATCTTAAGGACACGCTTACGTGGAGTTTTGAAACTCCTATTTCTACGTTGAAATGTTGAATTGAAAATAGGGTTAAAATTAGGGATTCCACGGCGGGAAACTCTAAAATAGAGTACGACTACTCGTTGACCTAAAAGCTAGGATAAAGGGCGTTCTCGCCCACGGCGGGACGCCTAGGCTAATAGGGTTTTGAAATGGTCAAAGGGTTAGGGTTATTGACTCGACGGTCAAACGGCTAGACCTACTCCTTCGGAAGGGAAAATAGCGGTAAAACATGCAAAACATGGCAAATTATTATATGGCGGAAATTAAAGTGCGGAAAGTAAAGAAAGCGGTGAAAAAAGTACCGCGACGATCACTCGCGTAAATTACAAATCCCAAAAAAATGTGAAAATAAACTGCGATGATTACTCGCATAATTACAATTAAAAAACGATAAAGCAAACAAATGGAATATGAAAAAGCTGAACAAACAAGATAATGGGGGTTAGACGAATCAGACAAGAGTTTATTTTTTTGAATTTTATTTAAAGGAAAGGTTAATTGAAATCTAGAAACAGAACCCATATTTTAATTAAGAGAAACTTTTAAATTTAAATTTTGTGTTCATAAGGAAAAATTACTTTAATTTTTATGTTTTTATGAAAAATTTGCTTGGATTTTAATGTTAAATAAAATGAAGAAGGTGTTTCGGCTTTGATGTTTTAATTAAGACAAAAAAAGTTTTAATTTTAATTACAAAATGTTTTAAATTTTAATTATAAGAATAGAGTTTTTTTTAGTTATATTTAAGGAAAAGAAATGTTTTTTTTTTATAAAAAAGTTTAAGTTTTAAGTTTTTTTTTTGTTGAAAATTTTAGCAGCTCAAACTCAATTACTTAAAAAAGAAAATAAGATAAGAATTTTACAAAAAAAAAAGAATAATAAAAATAAACAGGAAAAAAAAGCTAAAGAAATGAGAAATAATAATAAATAATAATAAAAAAAAGGGAAGGATAATGAAAGGGGAAGTGTCCGTTCACTTGACCCATTAGAGTTGGCTTTTATTCCCTTTTGGCTTTCTCACAACGTGAATCTATTCATCTTCTCCTGGCTTCCACCTTTTCTCTTCTTACTCTTTCTTATTCTGGAAATGGATTACGAAAAAAAAAAACAAAAAAGAAGAAATAACAGGCAATTAACGATGCTTACGGTGAGATTATTCAGATTCTCTGCTTTTGTTTAATTTAAAATAAACTTAAAATTCTATTTATTTATACTAAACATTAAAAATATTATAAAAAGAATAAAATCTTTTCTAATATTTTAAATTTTATGATTTAACAAAAAGTGAAGAAGGTGGGATTCGAACTCTTGACCTTTCACACTTACAACTCCTTACACACGGTCTCTTGCCAATTGTGCTATTTTATTCATTCAAAATAAAGTGGCACTAGAAACCCTGTAAACTAAAAGAGCGCGCCACATGATATTTTCTTGCAACAATCAAACAACTGCACAACCCGTTAGTGGTTAGTTTAAACGCAATGCAAAATGAAATGGGATGCAAGATGAAACGACTAATCTTAGGGAAAAATTTGGGGTATTACAGTTGCCCCTATTTAAATAGCTTCACCGGATGATTTGAGCGACGAAAGCTCGAGAAATCATGGTGGAGGGATTTAAATATAGATAACCGAAAATTTTGCCCTTAGATGCAGTGATATGCAATGCTATGGACAAAACGGAAATAAACTATAATGTTGATAATGCCATGAATCTAGTATGATGCGTATGATGGAATGAAGAATGCAAAGATGCAGACGACACGACGACACCGGGGACAGACGTGACGAACGAACCACACTGGGGAATATGATGCACTAGGGAAACAGTGCGACACAGGGAATTCTAAAGATGATGATCAACTGGTGCGAGCACGGCCAATTGTCACTTTAGAGATAAATGGTAAGAAAAGGATCCTTAATGGAGATGGCACCGGTGAGACGGCCTCCACTGGGGGAATTTAAGAGTAATTATCAACAGGTTCAGGCGTGACCAACTAATACTCTAGAATAAAAAGTAAAAATTAGATTTGCACGACTGTAGGATTGATTAACAGAATGCTGGAGCATTGAGCAAAGAATAACATCCGAGCTTCTAGAAACTCTCCCTCGTGACAGGATCAAACGGAATTTAGGAATCCGTAGAAAATATACAGGGTAAAACCAGCTATATGCCAAAATAAATGGTCTTAAATGGGAAACGCCCTGATAAGCTTTCTCGAGAGAGAACTGCCACTTATTGTTGGAAGGGACTTATATGGCAAACTAGATAAGCTCTCAAATAAAGAGACTGCTGCTTATCTGTGGATAATAGATTGATTGATAATATAAACTTCTTCACGTCTCAAGTCTGTGCTCCCTGGACATGATTCGGTTTCTTCTTTTGCTAAAGGATAGAATAAACGTCTTCATAATTCGAGATCGGTGCTCTCCCAAATATGATTTGGCTCCTTCTTTTACTAAAGGGTAAACGAACTTATTCATACTTCAAGATCTGTGCTCTCCTGAATATGATTCCGCTCCTTCTTTTACTAAAGGGTAAACGAACTTCTTCATACTTCAAGATTTGTGCTCTCCTGAATATGATTCAGTTCAAAAACCTCCCCGTACTTCAAAGTGAAAAGGAAAATGGAACCCCAGCTGCTCGATGGAGATGGCCATTTACTGCGAGTCATAATGAAGATAGGATAAGCTCCTCAGGTGAGAAATACCGCTTACTTGCAAGAGGCAATGATAAGCTTCTCGGGTGAGAACCGCTTGTAGAGATGGTAACAGGTAATGTAAATTATAATGAAGATTGTAATGAAGGTTGTAATGAAAGAACAGTGTAAATTGTAATGAAGGTTGTACTGAAATAATGAGCTCCTTGTACGAGAAGATCAATTGTAGAGTGCAATGAAAAATTGTAATGAAAGTTGTAATGTAAATTGTAATGAAGGTTGTAATGAAAGTTGCAAGGTAAGTTGTAATGACGTTTTGTAATGAAAATTGTAAGGTAAATTGTAATGAAGGTTGTAATGAAAGTTGCAATGTAAATTGTAATGAAGGTTGTAATGAAAGTAATGAACTCGTTGTACGAGAAGATCAATTGTAGAGTGTAATGAAAAATTGTAATGAAAGTTGTAATGAAGGTGATATAATGGTGATAGGCTTCTCTGGTGAGAACTGTCGCATACCGGTTGTTGTAAGATGTATTGTAATGTCGAACAAGACTCCATTAAGGAAATGAACTCAAATGGGGATTATCTTATCCTGTCATGGAAAGATAACGGAAATAACCATCGTCCACGAGGGTTGAACTCTGTGGGGAAACTTGGAACAAACAAGTATTTTATGCTTAGGGCTGACGATCTACTTGGAGAGAGCGGAAAAACCCAGTTACTCGGCGGTAAAGACAAGGGATGCCACAGATAGCAAAACAATGTAGATGCTAATGCGCATGCCAAAGTGTATACTAATGTGTATGTTAACGTGTATGAAAATGTCATGCGATGAGTAATGCAATGCTTAGGCTCATGCATATGCTGACAAAACAGATGAGAGAGGAGACATGAGATGAAATAAACATCTCGACAGGAGTACCCTAGCGACCTCTGCAACAGTACATCCATCGGGGTATAGAAAAAGTTGATGGTAGAACCAAATCCTGTTTCAAAGTAATAACTTCCCTGGGGAGAAAATCTCATGACTTCCACATGGGGATATGACACGACTTCACTGGAGAGTATGATATCATAACTTCAACTGGGGATCCTTGATCTCTGCATGGGGATAAGATGTCATGATTTCACGTGAGGGATTACTATCATGAACCATAATCAGCCCAAAGAACTCTTAGGATCAGAGATTTCCGGGGATAAAATAAATATCCGCTGTATGGGGAAGGTGTGGAATTAGGCAGCTTCATAGAGATAGCGTAACAACTCCCTGTGAATAATACCTCGGCTTCTTGGGGAAAAGGTAGATCTAACTGGGAATAAAGTATATCAAACTCCTGTGGAGAGTTCATCGGACTTACTAGGGAGAAATCGACAGACATTCTTGAGGACAGTATCTTGACTACTTGGGGAAAACATGGCAATCTCTTGGGGAATATTCCTGAGGAAGGTAATGCAAATTCACTGAGGAACAAATGCTTCCACTGAGAATGGATCTTCAAGAACATATATCACTTGGAGGATACCGGGGATATCTCTGCAATCTTGAGATTCACTGGGGATTTATCAGATGGATCCCAAAAAGTGTTGACAGCTTAAAGTCTCGATGGGGGACTATCACAAGGAAGATGCTGGTAAGATCTCTGCTGTCTGGGAAATTACTGGCTCAGTCCAACGTATTGTCAGCTTATAGTCTCGCTGGGGACTGCGTCGGTTTAAAGTCTTTCTGGGGACTGTTAGTAATGGTTTAGACGTGCTTCTGCAATGATGAGATTTACTGGGGAATGAAGACCTCCGGGAGTATAATCCATCGGGTGCATGAAGAATGTCGTGACACGAAGCTAACTTTGCTCTCAATTGACTTGTAGTAGTCGCCATTTTGAAAAATAATATGCCCCAGGATACCTGCTTTGCGAGGGAGTCATCTCGAGAGGATTTTATAGAGAACGTGGAGACAGATTGCCCCACTGTTTTCAAACTCTTTGATAGATTTGTCGGGTCTCGACATAACTGGCTCAGATCGACGATGTTACGAACGAGTCTACAAGAATATAGCTCTTAAGCACATCGGGCTCGCACTGATAAGAAAATTGGAAACCGTCTGCCCCTGTCTAGCAGGATCTTCAAGTTCCATTATGGATGTATGCATGTAAATTTCTAAGATATCAAGCAAAATCAACATGCGTGAAATGCTATCCTGAAACTATCAATGCAACAATATTTGTCTTGAAAAATTTTGTTTTTATTTTGAAAAAGGGTATTACTATAACTGGTGACCGAAATCACATGGTTAGGATATGAATTTGATTTATAATGCCAACATTAAATTGAGCATAGCTCGTAGGAGTCAGGAAACGTTATCTCGTCGAGTATGCTTGCAAGAGAATTCCTACTTCAATTAGGTCTTTTAAAGGTTGTATCGTGGCTTAGTGCACGGTTTAGGAAACAAAGGATAAAGGCCCAAATTTATTTGTACCCACCCCTCTTCGTGATGTTCTCCAATCCTATTCAGTTATCTGGACACGAGCACTCATATCTCAATTGGATTTGATATGGTCGAGAACTCATTAACGCTTTGGACATGGCAGTCACTCACCTACTTCTAATGGCGTCGGGTCACACGACTTTGTTGTTTTTCTTTTATTCCCTAACTTTTGCCTGGACGGTGCTTTTTGGCTTTGGCGTTGGAGTCCAGCGGGCCCCAGTTTTGCCTAAGTCTCCTTCATAGGTTTTGACTTAGCGGGCTGTATATATATTTTTTTGATTTTTTGTTGACTAAGTCGTGTGACTCTTTTGAAAGGCTTGTGACTGCCCCACTCTTTAGTAGTAGAGGGATAGTCATGGACTTCTAACTTCCTAAGATGTTAGGGATAGATTGGTCCTCGAATGTATGCTCTTCCTCTTTGAGAGTCTGAGCGCTCGATCAATTCAACTGAAAACTACCCTGCCCCAGGTTAAAATAAGGGTTTTAATTTGGAAAAGAAGAAAACTCCTACTTCACAGCTCGAAGGGGTTAAAGAGGGATTATCATCCTTATATCTCCAATGTTTGGGATTCGAAACAATGCCTTACATCATCAGCATGTTTCAATTGGAAGCATACGACAAGAGAGTTGATGTCTTTGGTTCATCATCCTCCTCCCAATTCTCTATCAAAGCAAGAGATCGGGTAAAATTGGCATTATAGTTTATGGAAAAATATTTTTAATGAGTGAAACGAATGGATTTATTCAAGACAAACGTTATGCGTTACATTAATTATTCAAAATAAACAAGTTCATACATGCTAATTATGCTTAATCAAAGAAAATTACGTATAAATAAGCAAAAAAGAAAGGTCTCAAAGCCCTTCAAAATGTGTTTATGAAGTCTTCGCATATGCGACCGACATGGTAGTGGTGGTTTCCTCTGGCGAGGCCTCAATGATATGATCACGGCGAACCACCTTGCTTGCCCCAGCTATTTCTGTCAATGCTTCAGTTTCAGTCTTTGAATCTTCCTTCAGACTAACTTTCCCAGATTCTTCATTGATCGGTGTCACATCATCCTGAGGATTGCTGAAATGAAGTGGACTAGGCTTCTGAATAAATACCGGCTTTGGAAGATTCACAAGAGAAGTAACTGGCTGAGATATGTTGAAAACCTTGAGAGGAGTCTTGATCTTTGGCGACGAATCATCGAAAGACAATATCTTTTGTTCCAACAAATCTCTGACAATGTTATTGAGTGCATAACAACCTTCCAAATTGTGACCAGGCGCACCCTCATGAAATCAACAATAAGCGGCGGCGTCGTAGTTGGCAGGCAAAGGATTGGTAGGCGGACCCACAACTCTAGTGGTAATCAAACCTTGTTGCACTAAGAGAGGGTACAACTCGGTAAAAGTTATCAGAATCGGAGGACAAGGATTATACTTTCTCTTACTCGGACCATTCTGACGAGGTGCTTGCTCCTTTGACGGTTGATTGGCAGAAGTATTGGGCGCTCGCTGACAGTTGACAGGAATTTGTGCAGACTGATAAACAAGAGGTTGTTGATAAACCGGATGCTGATAGACCGGAGCCGGTGGCACGGGCTGATATGTAGGAAATTGCTGACTGAAAGAAGGTGCAACAGTAGCTACATAGGGTTGTGGAGCATACTGAACTGGATAACATTGAACATAATTCTGCTGAGGTTTCCAAGGTTGGTGAGGAGCCATCGAGCGATTTCTCGGACGTGTAGGTCTTTTATGGTGGTCAACGCTCGGAGTTTTGCACTTCGGAGGAGTAACTCGTCGAACTGGTTGAGCAATGATAGGATGCACCAAACTGGGTTGAAGACCATGAGGATGTATGTTCTCAACAGTAACAGCTGGGTGAGAACCCACAACAGCGTTGGTAATCTCAAAAACAACAGTAGGTTGATTATCCATCTTCACCTTAAGGGCTTGCAGCATCTCCATAATCTGCCCCACACTTCCTCGAAGATCTTCGAGTTCATGGCTGACACGGTCGATCTCTTGAGCTAGTTCTTCCATCCTTTTTCGAGCTTGGGCTCTAGTATTGTACTGATGCGGAGGACCCAGTGTGACGAAACTGGCAGGCGATAGAATCGAGAATAAGAAACTGGGAGACACATGTGATGCAAAAATATGATGCAAAAAATGCGAAATGCGAATGAAATGATTTCATGGAATTCAAATATTTACGAATATCGCAGAATGCCAAAAATTTATTTATTAATTTGAAAACGGATTACAAATAACATTCTTAGAAAAGTCTTGGCATAATAGCTAAATAAAAGCTAATAATGACCCTAAGGAAGCTTCCTGTTCTGCCCCTTGATCTGCTCTTCTAGCTGGGTCTTCAAAAAGGTAGATCGAGAATCAGAGGAAAATAAAATCCTCCATCAAAACCAAGCAAGGGTATGTTGGAAAAATCTTCACAATTGTTGGTGATCATATGGCTCTTGATATCAGATAACGTCGAGCATATAGCTTTAGCAACGGTCTTGTTCTTTAGGGTTCACCTCCAAGAAAGGGAACGAAGATTCCTTCAGAATAGGTAACCCCACCAATGGAGAGCACTCTTCTAGGGTAGGTGTCGCTACTGCGAAAATCGGCGCCGACTGAACAGAAGAGTCGCCACCGTGCGTTATTTATCCTAAAGGAGGGAAAGGAAACGCTCGAAGTAAACCTACCGCAAAGACGGGAAAGGAATGGTCATCGCAACCAAATCCTGGATTCGGGAGTCGGTTACGCAAGGGGAAGGTATTAGCACCCCTCACGTCCGTCGTACTCGACGGGATCCACGCTTGTTTTCTAGTACGGATTGTTATTCTATCTACTCTAAAGGTCTGGGGTTAAAAGAAAAGAAAATGACTCGGCAAAGTATCGCGCTTTATGCCTACGTATTCCCGTCTGGAATGAGAAATCAGAGTCAACGTAGTTCGCCTACCTATGGGAAAGGAAGGGAAGGTTGCTCGCTAGGATACGGCATCCTATGCCTACGTACTTTCACACAACATGAAAGATCAGAGCAAACGTAGTTCGGGCCACAGAAGACACAGATTTGCCTGGCTGTTTTTTATCTTTCTGAAAAGGTTTTCTCCTGATTAAGAGTCCAAGGGACAAAAACGACACTTTGATGTTGGTTTTCAGTCTTTTATGCAAGAACTGTTTTCTTATGGTGTTTACAATCTCTGACGCACTAGAGACTATGATTTGAGAGTGACTACGTTGTATGTCACCCTGAGGGTAACACATTAAGCAATCAGATTACTGAAGAGTGACCCTCCAGCAATCCTCTCTCAAATAGCCTAAGGCTCGTAGCGTACGACATCGATTAACCTTATTACTGTGTTTTGAATTGCTTTGAGATAGAAGAGAAAGAACTCTAAAAAACCTAGGGTTTGAAAAGGGAATCAAAACTACCCTAATGTTGTCATGCATGGGTTAACACCTAATGTCTGTCATAATTCCCTCCTGCACATAGGAAATCAGAGATCCTAGGGGATAAACGGCAAAAGAAACAGATATACAGTAAGCAGTAAAATGCATGAGATGTAGCAATACAAGCGAGGCAAGGGAGTTCCACTCAACCTCGAACCTGGGAAAACAATAGGCAAAGTGAAACAGCTTCACTTCAAACCTAAGGGGCAAGATGAACAAGCTAACAGACAATACAGGAAAAGAAATAAAACCCCAACACCAGCTCTGACAGCAACACCAGCTCCTACAGTAAGCAGTTCAAACAGCACCAGCTCTGACAGCTACAGTTGATCAACAACAACAAGGTTGACAGCAACAACTTCTCCCAGCAAGACCCCATTTTCACTCATCAACCATCTTCAAGCTTCAGATAAGCTCTTATCCCCAATAATCTCCAACTTTAGCAAGCACTGAACCCCAACAAGTAGACAGCTTCAATCAGCAGCAAAACCCTAATCTTTTAACAGATACCCAGCTTTGACAGGCACAAGCTTCATCTTCTCCAATCTTCAATGAACTTTATCTTCAATAAGCTTCCATCTTCAATAAGCTTCCATACTCAATGCAAACACTCACAGGAGAGAGTCAACTAATAGAGGAAGTTGGAATGTTAAGAGGCCCAGTGACAACCCAGGGAAATCACTAAGATCTTATCATAGCAAGTGAAAGGTATCCTCAAGGTTCTACCCAATCAAAGCATGCTCTACATCCCTCCTAAGGAGAGATGGAACTTCTTTGGGGGACCTTGTGTCATAGGATGGAATATAGGCACAAGAAGCTCTCTATGTTTGACAGAAGAAATCAGTCTACTCTAAAGCTCTCCCTATATCTCCTATCTCCTAAGTCTTCAAAAGCAACCTTCAAGGATGACAACCTCATGCTCCAAGCTCCATCCTTTATCTCCAATCATCTCCAAGGTCTTCATTAGCTCCCACAATCAAAGCCCAAGCCCAACACCCAGTTGAAAAGCCCCAAAACCCAACAAACAAAACAATATCCCAAGGGGGAAACACACCAATAACAACCAATTGGAAAAAATCAAATAAAATGGAAATACTCATCCTAAAATCCTAGATTAATTTCTAAGGGAACCTAACTATGTACCCTATTCCCCACATAAACCCCAAGGCCTAGATCAACTATTAAACCCCAAAACTATGTGTCAAAATTTCACCTATGTGTTGAAAAACCCTAATCCTAGCACCCTAAAGTTCATCATTCAAAACTAGCCTAAATTTCATCATACAAATATGAGAAAAATCTCTAAGGGAGCATGTACCTCTAATATAATCAATCTAACAAGAATCAATCAAAAATCATTCACCAATCTCTCATACCAAATTCAGCAAAATAAGGTATCAACCAAATGCAAAATAAAATCAATAAAATGGTAAAATATGCCAAAAAATATAAAATGCAAGGAATTAATATTTTTATTGTTTTATTAAATTCTAGAAACCCTAAGGAAAACAAGGAAAAAATTCTCATCCAAAAATGTTCTTTTTTCAATTTATTATGATTTTTCTAATTATCCTAAATGAAATATGAAAATAAAGAGAAAATAAGAGAAAATAAAAAAAGGGCGTGACAAAAAGCAATCAGGACTAGTTCATTTCACCAGTTGGGCCCAGAGGGGGGTGTTAGTAGCCAGCGCGCATTAAGCCCAAACATACTCAGAAAATAAAATAAAAAAACAAAGACAAATGGAAAAAGTTTGGTGAGAATAGCAATGATTTCACGTGTGTTTTCAAGTGGGCCTGGTAAATGGGGTGTGGTTAGCAACATATACTTAAGCCCGTCCAAAGAAGTTAAATGAAACGGTGTGTTTCGCTTCTTTCAGACTCTTTCACAAATTCTCGCTCGCTCGTGGCCATTGGATGGTGCTTTGGTCAAAGGTCTCCTCGTGATCTAAGGGTGAAGGAGTCATCTCCTACCTTTTGAAAGCTTGGAGGGAAAAACGCCATGGTTGAGCAGAGCTTCAACCTTCTTCTTCCCCAAATCTCAGCTCCATTAATCTTTACCAAAACTTAACCCTAATGACCTCATCTGGCTTGTTTTTCCACAAGGAATTCACTCATGCTATCCATTATCATTGAAACCTTCTCCTTCTCAAAACACGAACGCATCTTCAGAAATGGCTCAATCAAGAATCATCACCAAACTCAAAATTGAGAGGCCTAAAATCATCACCACCTCACACTGAGTAAAATCCACCATTAAACTAGGTTTAAACCTCGAAGAATTGCAAGATACGAGCCTCAATAGAAAATGTGATCAACCTATTTTTGTCTCTAAATCAAGCCAATTGCTACCAGAATCCACCTAGCCATGTCCTATAATGCATACCACTATCTAAAACCTAAAGAAACCTCATGAATCGAGCCATAGAAATCAATTTACATACCTGCAAATCTTGGATGAACAGAGTGGTAAAACCTCCAAATCAAGCTCCAAGATCTTCCAGACACCTTCAATGATGTATGATCAAGCTTCTGTATGCATCAAATTGGACTGAATCTTCCTGAATCACCAAACTCGATTCTGACTTGCAAGGTGAAAACTCAAAGTGCTATCTCCTGATTCTTCCACGATCTTGGCTAGAAATCTATCTGGAATCACTCACCAACACCAAAGGAAGTTATTGAACACAAAAGAATGGATTGAAATTGCTCAAATGGTTGTAACCGATTCTGTTATGCAAATGGAAAACTCAAGATGCAATCTCTCAATTCTCCCTCAATCTCCACCAACTCAAGCTTTGAACCAGTTCTAAATCTTATATAGAACATGAATGAAGGTTTTAGAATCTTCTGGAAAGCTCTAATGAGAAATTCCACATCTCTTGCTCTTGAAAATGTCATGAGAAATTCACCTATGGCAGATGAGTTTCAAGCTTGCATTTGCACCCCATTCTGATCCAAATTCTCACCACATGACATATTGAAGGTATTAGGATTCATTAGAGCCTTGGTTATGCCTTGAAGAGTGGTTTTGCAATTGTGACTTATGATGTAAGTAACCATTTTTCAAAGGAAGTCATTGAAATAACCCTTAACTAAAAAATGTGGCAATGTCAATGTTCTCAAAATGTGTTTTCCAATCAAATTGGTATGCCATATGGCTTGGTTTGGACTTGTAGATCAAAAATCCCAATTTTCACCCTTGATTCATTTAAAATTCACCCTTATTTTAGGTCATTTTTGTGATTTTGTGAAGAAAGCCATTCCAAGCTCTCATGACCTCTTATCTAGCCTAAAAACATCATTTTGAACACATCTCATGTTGAACATTTTTCCATTTGAGGAGTGGAAGATAGAGATTTTGACCTATGTTGGAAAATGACCTGTAATTCAACTTTCCCAAAAATACCCCTGGATTGCCAAGACCATAACTTGAGTTCTACAAATCCTCTTGAGGACTTCTAGTACTCAAATTAAATATACGATCAAGCCCTACAATTCTTATGTTGGCCGAGAATCCATTTGAAAACTCCTTCATGGGCAAAGGTTGCTTGGAAGCCAAGTGACTTTCACAGATAAATTTCAGTGTCCTCTGGGGACCCATAACTTGCAAGAACCATAACTTGAGTTCTACAAATCTTCTTGAAGACTTATAGTACTCAAATTAAATATATTGAGAATCTATAAAAGTTTCATGTTGACCAAGAATCCATTTGAAACTTTAATTTTGACTTATCTGGCTTGGAAGTGAGGCCTAAATTAGGGGATTTTACACTGAAACCCTAATTTGGTAACTCCTCCCACTCTTGATTATATTTGATTTATCCTTGGCACACCACCACACTTGTATAAACATATCAATTCATGAATCCCACATCCTTCAATTAAGCCTTGATACTTTTCAATCACTCAGTTGACCTAGGGTTGACCTAGGGTTGACCCAGATAAAACCCTAGTTGACTGCACTTCAACTGTGGCTCTTGTACTTGAATCAATGACTTGTCTTATCTTCAATATGACTATCTAGACATCTCATAAGCTTTGTACATATTCCATACCCTCGATTCATAGCTCATACCCCCATTGCTGGCCTTCAACACACCCCCAAATTAGAAGAGAAGTCCACTGATTGACCTTCAAACTCCTCAAAGCTTCAAACATTTCTTGATGACTTGGATGTTCCTCAGCTTGAATAAGGCCCCTTGATATGCTTCTTTAGATAAGAATGGCACTTGATCCCTTGTTAGATGACTTGTTATGCTATGCTATGCAAATGATTAGATTATGTACATGATTTACTATGCAGATGATAATGCAATTGAAACATAAATCAAGTGAAATAGGTTGAGCAAATTTTAGGGTGCAACAGCTGCCCCTATTCAAACGGCTTGGACCCGACTGGGTGAAGAGAAAACGGCCTTCAAACAATCGAGGTACGAGACGGTTAAATACTAAGAACCCGGAAATTTGCCAACCGCAGAAATAAACTGCACAAACTGCTTGGAAAACATCTGCTAACTGGATCCGGTTGTTACGGCAACAACTGATCAATTAGCGACCGTGCTGGGGATTATTTTTATCAGCCCGAAAGAAGATTCTATCATCGCGGGGATAGAACTTTGTCCACGTTAGGACGCGATAGTATGTCAACACAGAAACATTCCGACGACTTCGATGGGGAACCAATTCTGTCTGAACATTCATCTGTCTGCTTCATACGGGAAAAATTATCTGAATACTTTTTTTTCTACTTCTGCAGTAGCTACCTCCGTTGGTCCAGCCTACAAACGAATCTGGAAATGGCTCTACTAGGGCTAGTAACACGAGGATATCACGGCGACCTCCTTGGGAAAAATACTTTTGCCAAATATCGGAACACAACTCACATACTCTATCTATCAAGGGAGAATTATCTGTCTGGATACCGGAAAGCTCATCCGCCTGCTTCATACGGGAAAACACATCTGCCTGATACTTACAGGAAAGTTCATCCGCCTGATTCTTACGGGAAAATACAACACATCTGCCTGATACATACAGGAAAGTTCTTCCGCCTGATTCTTACGGGAAAAGATAACACATCTGCCTGATACATACAGGAAAGTTCTTCTGCCTGATTCTTACGAGAAAAGATAACACGTCTGCCTGATACATACAGGAAAGTTCTTCCGCCTGCTTCATACGGGAAAAGATAACACGTCTGCCTGATACATACAGGAAAGTTCTTCCGCCTGCTTCATACGGGAAAAGATATAACACATCTTCCTGATACATACAGGAAAGTTCTTCCGCCTACTTCATACGGGAAAAGATATAACACATCTGCCTGATACATACAGGAAAGTTCTTCCGCCTGATTCTTACGGGAAAAGATATAACACATCTGCCTGATACATACAGGAATGTTCTTCCGCCTGCTTCATACGGGAAAAGATATAACACATCTGCCTGATACATACATGAAAGTTCTTCCGCCTGATTCTTACGGGAAAAGATAACACATCTTCCTGATACATACAGGAAAGTTCTTCCGCCTGCTTCATACGGGAAAAGATAACACATCTGCCTGATACTTACAGGAAAGTTCTTCCGCCTGATTCATACGGGAAAAGATAACACATATGCCTGATACATACAGGAAAGTTCTTCCGCCTGATTCTTACGGGAAAATATAACACTGGATATAGCTTCCTAGCCTGTTCGCGGTAGTAGCTAACTCCACTGGGGATATTCTGAAAATAACTGCCCGACACCCGTTTCGACAACAAGTGACCTCTTCTGAAAATTCTGATTCATGAAACCCTGAAATGCTGTCGCGACAGCAAACTCGGAGAAAACACTCCGCTGGCCGGATAAGAGAAACTTCAGCCAGTAACTCTGTGGGGGATTAATAACAAGAATTGTATCATCGCATGTCCCACGGCAAGACTTTGAATATCTGGAAATAGATCTGAGATAGAACCCCATACTCCTGTTGAGAAACACACCTGAAAAGCAAAAGGTTAACCAACCTGATTTATGTTTCAAAATGCGTATGTCTGATAATGGCGTAATGCTCCATACGGCATGGAAATGCTACGCGTTTTCTGGGTAGATGCAAATATGATAATGTATGCAAATGCAAATGCAGGTTCGGGCTGCTGGGGAGCTCTGACAAGCTTGCTTCAACATGGCTGTTGAGGACAAATACCACCCTGTTGGGGATGAACGGATATCGCAAAGTATTCTGGCAAAATAAATGCCGAAGATACAAACCACTCTATCGGGGAGAGATTACACATCGATTTCCACTGGGAGGAAAGAATAACACCTGCTGGGAATACTAACTCAACTGGGGGAGAAGCAACCCTTCTGGGAGACAACTGTCTGGGTACAGTTTACAAACTCGGAACTACCACGCTGCTGGGGATAACCATCTTGAGGAAGGCATGACGACCTGCGGGGAGAAAGAAAACCATCCTCGGTGGGGATAATCCTTCTGAACTTACTATCTTGGTTATGCGCCATGGAAATCCTCCCAGCTGGGGATTTAATGCGCACATCTTCGACTCTCTGGGGAGTATAAACTCTGAATGGGACACTGATCTTGTCTTGCTGGGAATATCCTGTGGACAAATTCCACGAGGATACTCTTTTGGGGAAGCTAATCCTTCCTTCAGTAAGGGATAATCATCGTCTCAACCTCTGGGGATGAGGTGCGACCTGCATGAAAATTAGCGTCGCACAAAGTCAAGTCCTTCGCCACGAACCTCCGGCTAGGGCCACACTTTCTGATCGTTCGCTTCAAAGATGAGAACCCTGCAAAACACCAACGAGACAACACAAATCTATACAACCAAATCTATTCGGGTTAGTGTCCGTGACATTACTTCAGTCAATTCGAAGTTTTAGCAATTATTGGCAAGGGCCAGCAAAGTTATGCACCTGCAAGTTCATCGGAACATTGGCGTTTTCCACATACAAAACAGTAAAGCACAAACATCAAATACTGAAGAACATGTTTTATTAATAACAGGCCTCTGAATAGGCAAAGTTTTGTACATCGGATGCAACTCCTGAAAAGAGGAAGTTACGCACACACACATACATATATGCACAAAAAGCATAAAAATACAAAGGGATATTTGTATACATGTCGGCAACGTGATGCAGACAAACATCATGAGCTGATCCTCCTATGACTCGCCTGACTCTGGCGCTTTCCCGGTACTCGACCTTCGGAAGAGATTGTGTTGGATAAACGACCCCTCAGGTACTCCCAAACCACTAACCAATGCTGTATCAGATTCGGACCGCAGTCATTTGCTTTTTCAATCCCTAACTTTTGCGTGAACCGCCCTTTGCGGGTTTTCAATTCACTAGGATACCCCTTTTTGCCGAAGTTGCCCAATGCAGGTTTTCGACTTCGCGGGTGTACATCTTTTCAATTTTATCCCTAACTTTTTCCCGAACCTTTTATTCATTTTCTATGGTTCGCCGGGATGCCCCATTTTTGCCTGGACTCTCTTTTTACTGTCCAGCGGGTCACTTTCAAGCAAAGTATTTTTTAACTGCGTCCGAATTCACAGGAGACGAAAAGTCTTCACCATCCATGGTAGATAATAGCAAGGCTCCTCCAGAGAAGACCTTCCTGAAAACGTAGGGCCCTTCATAATTAGGGGTCCACTTGCCCCTGTGATCTGTTTGTGGCGGGAGAATCCTCTTTAGCACAAGGTCGCCCGTCTGAAAGCTTCGCGGACATATCTTCTTATCGTACGCTTTCTTCATCTGGCTCTGATACAACCGACCATATGCTAGACAAGCTAGCCTCTTCTCGTCCATTAAGCTGAGCTGATTCATTCTATCTTTAACCCATTCTGCCTCGTCAAGTTGGACATCTCGTAAAACCCTCAAGGAAGGAATCTCAACCTCTAACGGTAACACTGCCTCCATTCCGTATACCAATGAAAAAGGGGTTGCCCCGGTTGATGTACGTACCGTCGTACGATAACCGTGCAAAGCGAAAGGTAGCATCTCATGCCAGTCCTTGTAGGTCACAACCATCTTCTGTACAATCTTCTTTATGTTCTTATTGGCCGCTTCAACAACGCCATTCATCTTGAGTCGGTAAGGAGAAGAGTTGTGATGCTCAATCTTAAAATTCTGGCACAGTTCTTTCATCATCTTGTTATTCAAATTCGAACCGTTGTCGGTGATGATTCTCTCAGGGATTCCATATCTGCAGATAATATCTCGTTTGATAAATCTGGCGACCACTTGTTTGGTGACATTGGCATATGCTTCCACCCACTTGGTGAAGTAATCAATTGCCACCAAGATGAACCGGTGTCCGTTGGATGCCGTAGGCTCAATCTTGCCAATCATATCAATTCCTCACATCGAGAACGGCCACGGTGATGACATCACATTCAGAGGACTTGGGGGTACATGGACCTTTTCCGCGTAAATTTGGCATTTATGACACCTCTTTGCAAACTTGAAACAGTCTGTTTCCATAGTTAGCCAGTAATAACCTGCCCGCAACAGTTTTCTCGTCATAGCATGCCCACCAGCATGTGTACCAAATGTACCCTCATGTATCTCTTCCATGAGCAACTTTGCCTCTTTCTCGTCTACACAGCGTAGCAACACCAAGTCGTGGTTTCTTTTGTATAGGACACCGTCAAGGTTCAAATAGAAATTGCTAGCCAATCTCCTGAGAGTCTTCTGATCTCGACTGGATGCCCCAGCCGGATACTCCTTGTTCTTCAGGAAATTCTGGATGTCAAAGTACCAGGGTTGACCATCGGGAGCCTCGTCAATGGCAAATATGAATGTAGGCCTATCGAGCCGAGAGATAACAATCCGGGGAGCCTCATTCCAGAAGTTAACTTTATACATCGAAGACAATGTCGCCAAAGCGTCAGCCATTTGATTTTCTGCTCGCGGCACATGATGCAATTCCACTTTGTCAAAGAAAGGCAACAATCTCCTTGCATAATTCATATATGGTATCAAATTGGGCTGACGTGTCTCCCATTCTCCTTTAATCTGGTTCACCACTAGAGCTGAGTCTCCGTACACATCCAGATGTTTGATTCGCAAATCAATAGCTTCTTCCAGACCCATGATGCAAGCCTCATATTCAGCCTCATTATTGGTAACAGGAAAGGTCAATCGGGCAGTAAAGGGGATGTGCGACCCCTGAGGAGTGGTGATGATCGCACCTATTCCGCTACCATAGGAATTTACAGCTCCGTCAAATATTAACTGCCACTTGGAACCCAACTCTGGTCCTTCGTCCAACAACGGTTCTTCACAATCTTTCATCTTCAGGTACATGATATCCTCGTCAGGAAAATCAAACCTCATCGATTGGTAGTCCTCAACAGGATGCTCCGCAAGGTACTCTGACAAAACGCTACCTTTAATAGCCTTTTGCGAGACATATTGTATGTCATATTCGGTTAACACCATCTGCCATCGGGCAATTCTTCCGGAGAGTGCTTGCTTCTCAAACACGTATTTGATTGGATCCATCTTTGAAATGAGCAGGGTTGTATGATTCAGCATGTATTGCCTCAAACGTTTGGCGGCCCAGGCTAGCGCACAACACGTTTTCTCGAGCATTGAGTATCTGGACTCACAGTCGGTAAACTTCTTACTCAAATAGTATATCGCATTCTATTTACGTCATGTCTCGTCGTGTTGACCGAGAACACAACCCATACTTTCCTCAAGAACCGTTAAATACATAATCAATGGTCTCCCGGCCACTGGGGGTATCAAAACAGGAGGTTCCTGCAAGTATTCTTTTATCTTGTCGAACGCCTTTTGACAATTTTCATTCCAGGTCACAACCTGGTCTTTTTTCAACAACTTGAATAACGGCTCGCATGTCGCAGTCAAGTGAGATATGAACCGGGCGATATAGTTCAACCTCCCTAAAAATCCACGCACTTCTTTTTCTGTTTTAGGCGTCGGCATTTCTTGTATTGCTTTTATTTTCGCAGGATCAACCTCTATTCCTTTTTCACTCACAATAAACCCCAGTAGTTTACCCGATCTCACCCCGAAGGTGCACTTGTTAGGGTTCAGTCACAACCTGGACTTCCTAAGCCTCTTGAACAATTTCAGCAGATTAACCAAATGCTCCTCCTCCGTCTGGGATTTGGCAATCATATCGTCAACATAAACCTCGATCTCTTTATGCCTCATGTCATGAAAGAGAGTCGTCATAGCACGTTGATATGTTGCCCCAGCGTTCTTCAATCCGAAGGGCATCACTTTGTAACAAAATGTTCCCCAAGGAGTAATGAAGGTGGTCTTCTCCATGTCTTCTGGAGCCATTTTGATCTGATTATAGCCTGAGAAGCCATCCATGAAGGAAAATACGGAGAACTGAGCAGTGTTATCAACCAGCACATCGATGTGAGGAAGTGGAAAGTCATCTTTTGGGCTCGCCCTATTCAGATCACGGTAGTCTACACACATTCGCACTTTACCGTCTTTCTTTGGCACTGGCACAATATTAGCGACCCATGAGGGATATTTTGTAACAGCTAGGAAACCAACATCCCACTGTTTTTGAACTTCCTCCTTAACCTTCACGGCCATGTCCGGCCTAGTTCTTCGGAGTTTCTGCTTAATAGGTGGACATTCCTCTCGCAGCGGCAGACGGTGAACAACCATATCCGTATCCAACCCAGGCATATCCACGTACGACCAAGCAAATATATCACTGTACTCTTTGAGCATCTCAACCAACTTTTGCTTGATGTCGCTCTGCAACGCAGCCCCTATACGAATGTTTCTCACAACCTCTTCCGACCTCAAATTGATAATCTCAATGACTTCCTCATGAGGCAGAATGATTCTTTCTTCTTGTTTCAATAACCAGGTCAACTCTTCTGGTACGTCGCCATCTTCGACAATCTCTTCCTCAGCCTGAAATACCGGGTGCTCGAAGTCGAAGTGAGTCATAGGCGGTTCATAGATGTCATCTGAAATAGTAATCCTGCAAAGGAAATGGTTAAATGCTTCAAAACGCATACAAAGCAAATAACCACGTTGCCATTTTATTGTAAAAGATAAAAACAAGAAAAACAGGGATCACAACATTTGTATATGAAAAACGCCTTTATTTCATGATTAAACAATGTAATGTACATAACCAAATGGCCCTAAGCAAAATCACTATGCCCCGGGTAGGACACAGGATTATTCAACAATTAAGAAAACAAATCATTACTGTTTAGTTGTCACAGGAACAGTTTCCCGGATAGACCAATTGCAGAGACTTTGTCCTGGCACGCTTGGCTTGATCCATGCGTCCATATCACAGTCGCTATCTCCTTCTTCAGAATCGGAAACATCATTGATAGTCTCGAAGCTCACCCCGCTTGGCGTAATGGTTATCGACCCTCTGAACTTGGGCGTTCCTGAAGAGGATGCTGATGACGAAGGATGATATCCAAGCCCGAACCGGTCATTCTTCACGGGAATCTCCAACACCTGACCCCAGCCCTTGGCTTTGCCTGTCTGCACTAGAGCCTGAGCTTCTTTGTACGACGACACTGCCACATCTGATACTTTGCTTGGCACCAGAGCTTTGTCCTTAATTCGCAACCCCTCGAAGGCTTGACACGGTGTTTCGTGTATTTCGCCGTCGACCTCCACATATTTAAACGAAGACAAATGGCTAACTAGAATATCTTCTTCTCCATAAACAGTGACGACACTATCCCCAACCATATACTTTAACTTTTGGTGTAACGTGGACGTGACTGCCTCGGCAGCATGGATCCATGGGCGTCCAAGGAGACGACTATACGCTGGCTGGATGTCCATTATATAGAATTCGGTTTCAAATATTTTAGGCCCCACCTGCAACGGTAATGTTATTGATCCGAACACTGACCTCCTCGTTCCATCGAACGCTCTCACCACTAAGTCACTGGGTGTGCAGATAATCCCCCTGATATCTAACTTCATCAAGGCTTTCTTTGGTAGCACATTTAGGGAAGATCCAGTATCTACTAAAACATGGGACATGACCGTGCCCCAGCATTCAACTGACACATGCAATGCCATATTGTGCTCTCGCCCTCTCGGAGTTAAATCAAAGTCTGTGAAGCCCAAACTGTGCCCCGCATTGACATGCGCCATCACCCCTTCTAACTGGTTAACAGAAACCTCTTGAGGAACGAACGACGTGTCTAAAATCTGCAGCAGAGCGTTCCGATGAGCCTCGGAACATAACAGCAATGATAGGATGGAAATTTTTGACGGCGTTTGCTGGAGGTGCTCAACGATCTTGTAATCACTTTTACAAATGAGCCTCATAAACTCCTCCACATCCTTAAGTGATGTTTCCTTTTCGTTCGACTGAGAAGGACCACTCTCAATTGCCTTAGCTTTACCCTTGGCTAATCTTTCTGCCTCTACCTCGGGTGACGTGAAGATTCTTCCGCTTCTGGTCATACCCCCTGTTCCGACAACATTATCTACAACCCCAGCTGGTTGTCTATTGACTTCAATTTTCTTACCGTCGCAATATACCTCCAACCCGTAAGTCCACGACACGACTTTAGTACTCTCGAAAGGAATCGGTCCTGCTTTAGTAATTGTGATCGTCGGCCGCCTGGCGGGCGCCGTTATCCTTATTGTTTTCCTCGGAATTGTCACCGTAGCAACATCGTTCCGCTCATCACACAATGCCTCTACAGGCTTTTCAACCTCTGTTCTATCGAATTGCAAAGTACCCTTATCCATCATAACCTGAATACCCTGCTTCAACTCGTTACAGCCCTCTGGCTGTATCCAACAATCCAAGCAAAATTCATCACACCCCGGGAATACACCCCCTCTTAACAACCTGCTTTTAATCTCGCCCAACAGTATCTTCAGCTCATTGACATCCATCACTAGATTCAAATTCTCTTCTGTCAGGATGGCGTTTGCCCCGTGATTGGGCATAGACTGTTGTACTATATTCGGACCCACCTGTCCAAAGTTAATAGCTTTGCTATCCAATAAATCCTGAACCTTATGTTTAAATGCCTGACAGGCTTCTATATCATGCCCGGGTGCCCCGGAATGAAATTCGCAATGCTTGTTGGCATCATATCCGTAAGGAAGTACTGCCCCAGTAGGTGGTGCCAAAGTCCTCTTTTCGACCAAGTTCAAACCTAGCAGAGTCTGGAGGAGTTCTGCATACGTGGAAGGAGGTGCGTCGAACACTCTTTTCGCTCTCGCGTTTTGTACCCTTCTCTGGCCGGGATTCTGTCCTTGTTGTTGCTGCGGTTGTTGTTGTTGTTATGGCTGTCTCTGTTGAGGAAGCGGGATAGTGACGCTAGCTATCTGCTGCGGTTGAACATACTGATGTCTTCCTCTGCCTCTGCCCCTGCCACCAAACACTGCACTGGAATCGCCCTGTCGTCTACCACCAAATGCTTTTCTGGCACTTCCTGTTGAAGTAGACTCACTTGCTTGGAACCTTCCAACTTTAATCCCATTTTCAATCATCTCCCCCATAAGAATCAAATCCGAGAAACTGCTCAACGACACACTAAACAATTTTTCGTAGAACACCCCCGTAAATGTCCCAATGAACATATCATTCATCTCCCTTTCGATTAAAGGAGGATGCACCCTCGCTGCCATATCGCGCCACCTTTGCGCATACTCTTTAAAGCTCTCACCGCTCTTCTGTGACAAACCCTGCAATTGGACTCGGTTTGGCGCCAGATCGCTGTTATATTTGTAATGGGTCACGAAAGCATCTGCCAGCTGCTTCCAGGTTTTGATCTGCGTGGGCTCCAGCCCCATATACCATTCAAGCGAAGGTCCTGATAAGCTGTCCTAAAAGAAGTGCATGATCATCCTTTCATCATCTGGATACGCGGACATCCTTCTGTAGTAAGAGCGAACATGGACTTTAGGGCAAGTGTCCCCTTTGTACTTGTCAAAAGTGGGAGCCTTGAATTTCAATGGCACCCTCAGCCCTGGTACTAAGCCCATTGTAGTCATATCCAAACCGGTGGAGTTCTGATTCACCATCCCCTTCATCTGTTCTTCAAGCATCTTGATCCTCTGCACAGGATCAACAGGTCCTTCAAATCCCACACCTCTTCCAGAAAAGGCGTCCTCTTGGCAGTCTTCGCCCCAATTCACATTTCCATTTCCATATCCGTCATAACCAGTGTTGCGACCAAACCCTTGCTGATTGATCATGGGACCTCGTCCCCCGTTACCGAAACCCTGGTTGACCCTAACAGGTCCAAACCCAGTGTTGACAGGAATCACCCCAGCACCATTCATATTACCAAATCCACCATACCCTTGGTTGGCGTTACCAAGACCGTCATAACCGAAACCCTGAGTGTTGAGGCCAAATTTCCCGTCCTGATTGATGTAATTAAATCCCTGATCGTTGTAGCCAAAGCCATTGTTGCCGAACCCATTACCGCCATTGTTGTTACCACCTCCTTGGTTGGCGTCCCCAAATCCAACATTGTTAACCACGTTCTCATTTCCATTCCCCGCGTTGTCGTTGCCAGCGTCAGCGTCATTGTTCACAACCACCACAGGTGGGGTCACTACAGGTGGGACCACGGGCGTAGGGGGCCCATCTTCCGGAATAGTTTCAACGTACGCAGAATTGTGGTCATTGTTGCCATTCTCATTGGCCCGTGTCAGCAGCGGCTGTACCAAAGTCTGGAGGCTCTCCTGGCCCTTAGCAATATTCTCCATTGCCTGCATGAACAGGTTCAACTTCTCGCGGATTTCCTGCATCTCCACTTGGACATGATCCATGATTCTCTTGCAGTTGTTTCGGGTTGAGTAGCGGTGAACCCTTTGTTCGTCAATCCTGAAAAACCTGAAGATGCAGGAAATAAGATACAGATTCGAGAATATGGGTCATGCAATATGAATGCAGATGCAATTGTGTAAATATGCTACAGGTTATATCCCCCCCAGATTCTAGTTTCAGAGAGAAGGCCGTCACGACAATGGAGTCCCCGTCAAGCAAGCAAGAAATCAGGAAATCCTCATATATAAACAAATGCCAAGAGGCTGAGTACAAAAGCACAAATGAACACAACTGAAGAGACCTCGGCCAACAAGTCTGGCGATGGTCAAAATACAAGTACAAATGTCAAGGCAAAGATAAATCAGGCCAAATGGCGCGCTCTGACATCTTCCAATATCCTCAGCGTCTCCGAATGCCCTAGTCGGGAGATCAGCTCCTGTATCAGTAAGGCATGCCGCTCAATAGTGGATCACAACTTTTTGGCATCGTCCTGGTAGGTTCCTTCGCCAGAACTCTCGTCAAGTCTGTACCTCTTGGAACTGGCCTTCACTTCATAACCTCTCGGCTTCTCATCAAGGTCACTAACTCTAAGCTCAACAGCGCTCCTAAGTGATGTCTCTTTGGCAATTTTTGCGTCTTGGGCTCTAATCTGTGCCTCTAGCGAGGCAATCTGCAGCTTCAGTTCGTCTTCATGCTCCTTCCGCTTGGTAAGCGTGGCATTCCACAAAGCTTCCCACTTGCTGAGACGGGCATAAGCTTTGCTTAGAAGTTCCTTCTTGGAAGTAAGCACCTTGCTAACACCGTTCAAGGCTATTCCCACTTTTTCTTTCTTGTTGGTCTCTTCCATCAGCTCCGATCCCAACCTGTTAATTAATTCAGTTTGTTCCTTCGCAGTGAAGGTGGCTTCATTCTTCTCACAACGTAACTGGAAGATCTCCTTCTCTAACTCCTCATTGGCTTTCTTCAATTCTTCGTTTTCAGCCAATAATTTGTTATACTTCTCACTCTCTTTCGAAGTAGGTACCTCAATCAACGGAAGATACAGGGGTTCCACAGTAGGATAAGGCATCAAGGAAGTACTAGCTCTCTCGCGGATCCAAGCCAAATAAGGATCATAAGCTTTGTCGTTGCTCTTACCAAGCAAAGCTTTCCCTCTCCTATGGATGTTAGCCCATGCATGTCTCAATCTGATCAAAACAGCCGTGTCTAATAAGCCCGTGAGATACAGAGATTCCTGTATCTCCTTCTCACTAGGAGCATCTCTCAAAGCATAACCGAACTGTCTTACTAGCAGTGAAGGGTTATAGTTAATACAGCCTTTCCGTCTAATCAAGGGGACATTCGGAAAGCCACCGCAACTATATATAATATCCGTGCCCAGCATACTCCGATCAAACCAAATGATATTCTCAGCAGATAGCCCCATCAACCGGGAAGACCAATCCAAAGTATCAACAGTATCAACAAAAGGCCCTGTCTTTGGAAGATGCCCCTGGAACCACCTGTACAAGAGAGGAAAACAGCAGGAAACATTCTTGCCACGACGTTTCTCATTCTTGTAGTGAATCGAATGATAAACATCGCCCAAGAGAGTAGGAACTGGATTCTTCGAGGCAAGAATCAAGAAGGCATCTGAGTCGACAAAATCTGGCACATTAGGAAACAAGACAATCCCGTAGATGCAGACAGCTAGAATGGCACTGAAGGCAACCCAACATCCACTCTTCGCGCACTGTGCAGCCTTCTCAACCAGGACAGACAAGTGAAAACCATAAGCTCCGTTCAGCTTGACCAAGCCTCCCGGGAACTCAGAAGTGTCTAAACTGACAATCTCAGCGAGTGTAGCTAACTCAGGCTCAACATCAACATGTACAAAGGGCATCTGGTCCAACACAGGAATTCCCAACATAGCGGAATACTCCTCCAAAGTGGGTGCCAGAATATAGTCGGGAAATAAGAAACATCTCAGTTGCGGCTCATAAAACTGCATCAAAGTATACACCCCAGTCGTCTCAAATGCCGATGGTCTGTATAACAAACTAAGCAATCTCCCATAGGATACTCTGAACTCAGCCCTCACCCTCTCATCTGCTAAGGCCACTAATCCCAGTAAGGAACTGATATTTGGCGAATGCAACCAGTAAGCAACTGTCCTCTTCAGGGACTCCATGTCTGGCTAGAAGATATACTAGAATCAGAGGGGAATGATCACCTGCAACATAAATACATGTTAATGAAATGCAGTCATTAAAATGCACATGCATATGCAATCAAGGGACCAAGTGCAGTGCTGATGAACGGTGCTGCTTTGTAGTGAAGCCTGAGAACCATCAAATCTTTATCTCAAACCAAACCAACCACTCAAAAGAACCCTGCAACCACATCTCACTGATAGAGATAAACCAGGTTTCTGAGGTCAAAGGTTTCCTGCAAACAGACCCACCTACCCCTCACAGGTATGTACTTAACTCACAGACGAGGTACGACATCCAATGCGGGTTCAACGTCACAGACTTTCAAGAGCGACGATACGATACCCAGAAGGTGTGGCATCATCATCCCTTGAAGCGGCCTCACTTAGTTGAATCCCAATTGATAGGTCCCCAGAGTCGACAATCCTCGGGTCAGACAACTTGTCGAGCCCTAAGGGCCAGGCAAGAAGCATCAAAGAGAATCTCGTCCGAGCGTAAATTTCGCGGCTAGCTGGTGCGAGCTAAGCAAGTAGGCTAACCACTACTCTCTACTTCTAAGTCTATGTGTAACCTCAAGCCCAGGTCCGGCTTATCTCTCAAAAGATTACCCCTTTCCCACAACAGCAGTACCAATATAAAGCTGATAATAAAATGCGGAAAGTAAAGACAGAAAAGTAAATCTATACAACACCTACGACGGGAAAACAAGCGCTAGGACTGACTCGCATAGGGGATATTCATGTCCCCAACAGAGTCGCCAGCTGTCGCTACTGCGAAAATCGGCGCCAGCTGAACAGAAGAGTCGCCACCGTGCGTTATTTATCCCAAAGGAGGGAAAAGAAACGCTCGAAGTAAACCTACCGCAAAGACGGGAAAGGAATGGTCATCGCAACCAAATCCTGGATTCGGGAGTCGGTTACGCAAGGGGAAGGTATTAGCACCCCTCACGTCCGTCGTACTCGACGGGATCCACGCTTGTTTTCTAGTATGGATTGTTATTCTATCTACTCTAAAGGTCTGGGGTTAAAAGAAAAGAAAATGACTCGGCAAAGTATCGCGCTTTATGCCTACGTATTCCCGTCTAGAACGAGAAATCAGAGTCAACGTAGTTCGCCTACCTACGGGAAAGGAAGGGAAGGTTGCTCGCTAGGATACGGCATCCTATGCCTACGTACTTTCACACAGCATGAAAGATCAGAGCAAACGTAGTTCGGGCCACGGAAGACGCAGATTTGTCTGGCTGTTTTTTATCTTTCTGAAAATGTTTTCTCCTGATTAAGAGTCCAAGCGGACAAAAACGACACTTTGATGTTGGTTTTCAGTCTTTTACGCAAGAACTGTTTTCTTATGGTGTTTACAATCTCTGACGCACTAGAGACTATGATTTGAGAGTGACTACGTTGTATGTCACCCTAAGGGTAACACACTAAGCAATCAGATTACTGAAGAGTGACCCTCCAGCAATCCTCTCTCAAATAGCCTAAGGCTCGTAGCGTACGACAATGATTAACCTTATTACTGTGTTTTGAATTGCTTTGAGATAGAAGAGAAAGAACTCTAAAAAACCTAGGGTTTGAAAAGGGAATCAAAACTACCCTAATGTTGTCATGCATGGGTTAACACCTAATGTCTGTCATAATTCCCTCCTGCACAGAGGAAATCAGAGATCCTAGGGGATAAACGGCAAAAGAAACAGATATACAATAAGCAGTAAAATGCATGAGATGCAGCAATACAAGCGAGGCAAGGGAGTTCCACTCAACCTCGAACCTGGGAAAACAATAGGCAAAGTGAAACAACTTCACTTCAAACCTAAGGGGCAAGCTGAGCAAGCCAACAGACAATACAGGAAAATAAATAAAACCCCAACACCAGCTCTGACAACAACACCAACTCCTACAGTAAGCAGTTCAAACAACACCGGCTCTGACAGCTACAGTTGATCAACAACAACAAGGTTGACAGCAACAACTTCTCCCAGCAAGACCCCATTTTCACTCTTCAACCATCTTCAAGCTTCAGATAAGCTCTTATCCCCAATAATCTCCAACTTTATCAAGCACTGAACCCCAACAAGTAGACAGCTTCAATCAGCAGCAAAACCCTAATCTTTTAACAGATACCCAGCTTTGACAGGCACAAGCTTCATCTTATCCAATCTTCAAAGGACTTTATCTTCAATAAGCTTCCATACTCAATGCAAACACTCACAGGAGAGAGTCAACTAATAGAGGAAGTTGGAATGTTAAGAGGCCCAGTGACAACCCAGGGAAATCACTAAGATCTTATCATAGCAAGTGAAAGGTATCCTCAAGGTTCTACCCAATCAAAGCATGCTCTACATCCCTCCTAAGGAGAGACGGAACTTCTTTGGGGGACCTTGTGTCATAGGATGTAATAGAGGCACAAGAAGCTCTCTATGTTTGACAGAAGAAATCAGTCTACTCTAAAGCTCTCCCTATATCTCCTATCTCCTAAGTCTTCAAAAGCAACCTTCAAGGATGAGAACCTCATGCTCCAAGCTCCATCCTTTATCTACAATCATCTCCAAGGTCTTCATTAGCTCCCACAATCAAAGCCCAAGCCCAACACCCAGTTGAAATGCCCCAAAACCCAACAAACAAAACAATATCCCAAGGGGGAAACACACCAATAACAACCAATTGGCAAAAATCAAATAAAATGGAAATACTCATCATAAAATCCTAGATTAATTTCTAAGGGAACCTAACTATGAACCCTATCCCCCACATAAACCCCAAGGCCTAAATCAACTATTAAACCCCAAAACTATGTGTCAAAATTTCACCTATGTGTTGAAAAACCCTAATCCTAGCACCCTAAAGTTCATCATTCAAAACGAGCCTAAATTTCATCATAAAAATATGAGAAAAATCTCTAAGGGAGCATGTACCTCTAATATAATCAATCCAACAAGAATCAATCAAAAATCATTCACCAATCTCTCATACCAAATTCAGCAAAATAAGGTATCAACCAAATGCAAAATAAAATCAATAAAATGGTAAAATATGCCAAAAAATATAAAATGCAAGGAATTAATATTTTAATTGTTTTATTAAATTCTAGAAGCCCTAAGGAAAACAAGAAAAAAATTCTCATCCAAAAATGTTCTTTTTTCAATTTATTATGAATTTTCTAATTATCCTAAATGAAATATGAAAATAAAGAGAAAATAAGAGAAAATAAAAAAAGGGCGTGACAAAAAGCAATCAGGACTAGTTCATTTCACTAGTTGGGCCCAGAGGGGGGTGTTAGTAGACAAATGGAAAAAGTTTGGTGAGAATAACAAGGATTTCACGTGTGTTTTCAAGTGGGCCTGGTAAATGGGGTGTGGTTAGCAACATATACTTAAGCCCGTCCAAAGAAGTTAAATGAAACGGTGCGTTTCGCTTCTTTCAGACTCTTTCACAAATTCTCGCTCGCTCGTGGCTGTTGGATGGTGCTTTGGTCAAAGGTCTCCTCGTGATCTAAGGGTGAAGGAGTCATATCCTACCTTTTGAAAGCTTGGAGGGAAAAACGCCATGGTTGAGCAGAGCTTCAACCTTCTTCTTCCCCAAATCTCAGCTCCATTAATCTTTACCAAAACCTAACCCTAATGACCTCATCTGGCTCGTTTTTCCACAAGGAATTCACTCATGCTATCCATTATCATTGAAACCTTCTCCTTCTCAAAACACGAATGCATCTTCAGAAATGGCTCAATCAAGAATCATCACCAAACTCAAAATTGAGAGGCCTAAAATCATCACCACCTCACACTGAGTAAAATACACCATTAAACTAGGTTTAAACCTCCAAGAATTGCAAGATACGAGCCTCAACAGAAAATGTGATCAACCTATTTTTGTCTCTAAATCAAGCCAATTGCTACCAGAATCCACCTAGCCATGTTCTATAATGCATACCACTATCGAAAACCTAAAGAAACCTCATGAATCGAGCCATAGAAAGCAATTTACATACCTGTAAATCTTGTATGAACAGAGTGGTAAAACCTCCAAATCAAGCTCCAAGATCTTCCAGACACCTTCAATGATGTATGATCCAGCTTCTGTATGCATCAAATTGGACTGAATCTTCCTGAATCACCAAACTCGATTCTAACTTGCAAGGTGAAAAATCAAAGTGCTATCTCCTGATTCTTCCACGATCTTGGCTAGAAATCTATCTGGAATCACTCACCAACACCAGAGGAAGTTATTGAACACAAAAGAATGGATTGATATTGCTCAAATGGTTGTAACCGATTCTGTTATGCAAATGGAAAACTCAAGATGCAATCTCTCAATTCTCCCTCAATCTCCACCAACTCAAGCTTTGAACCAGTTCTAAATCTTATATAGAACATGAATGAAGGCTCTAAAATCTTCTGGAAAGCTCTAATGAGAAATTCCACATCTCTTGCTCTTGAAAATGTCATGAGAAATTCACCTATGGCAGTTGAGTTTCAAGCTTGCATTTGCACCCCATTCTGATCCAAATTCTCACCACATGACATATTGAAGGTATTAGGATTCATTAGAGCCTTGGTTATGCCTTGAAGAGTGGTTTCGCAATTGTGACTTATGATGTAAGTAACCATTTTTCAAAGGAAGTCATTGAATTAACCCTTAACTCAAAAATGTGGCAATGTCAATGTTCTCAAAATATGTTTTCCAATAAAGTTGGTATGCCATATGGCTTGGTTTGGACTTGTAGATCAAAAATCCCAATTTTCACCCTTAAATCATTTAAAATTCACCCTTATTTTAGGTCATTTTTGTGATTTTGTGAAGCAAGCCATTCCAAGCTCTCATGACCTCTTATCTAGCCTAAAAACATCATTTTGAACACATATCATGTTGAAAATTTTTCCATTTGAGGAGTGGAAGATAGAGATTTTGACCTATGTTGGAAAATGACTTGTAATTCAACTTTCCCAAAATACCCCTGGATTGCAAAGACCATAACTTGAGTTCTACAAATCCTCTTGAGTACTTCTAGTACTAAACTTAAATCTAAGATCAAGCCCTAAAATTCTTATGTTGGCCAAGAATCCATTTGAAAACTCCTTCATGGGCAAAAGTTGCTTGGAAGCCAAGTGACTTTCACAGATAAATTTCAGTGTCCTCTAGGGACCCATAACTTGGAAGAACCATAACTTGAGTTCTACAAATCTTCTTGAAGACTTCTAGTACTCAAATTAAATCTATTGAGAATCTCTACAAGTTTCATGTTTACCAAGAATCCATTTGAAACTTTCATTTTGACTTATCTAGCTTGGAAGTGAGGCCTAAATTAGGGGATTTTACACTGAAACCCTAATTTGGTAACTCCTACCACTCTTGATTATCTTTGATTTATCCTTGGCACACCACCACACTTGTATCAACATATCAATTCATGAATCCCACATCCTTCAATTAAGCCTTGATGTTTTTCAATCACTCAGTTGACCTAGGGTTGACCCAGATGAAACCCTAGTTGACTACACTTCAACTGTGGCTCTTGTACTTGAATCAATGACTTGTCTTATCTTCAATATGACCATCTAGACATCTCATAAGCTTTGTACATATTCCATACCCTCGATTCATAGCTCATACCCCCATTGCTGGCCTTCAACACACCCCCAAATTAGGAGAGAAGTCCACTGATTGACCTTCAAACTCCTCAAAGCTTCAGACATTTCTTGATGACTTGGATGTTCCTCAGCTTGAATAAGGCCCCTTGATGTGCTTCTTTAGATAAGAATGGCACTTGATCCCTTGTTAGATGACTTGCTATGCTATGCAAATGATTAGATTATGTACATGATTTACTATGCAGATGATAATGCAATTGAAATATAAATCAAGTGAAATAGGTTGAGCAAATTTTAGGATGCAACAGTAGGCAAGAGCTAATACTCGTGGAATATAAGGCAAAGATAATTTGGATCCTAGAACTGTAACAAAGTCGAAAGAAGTCCTTCGTCTACCTGAAGTTTCAACAAAAATAGCAACTTTCCATATTTGTTTCTGAATCCTTTGTTGATATTGAACCAAAGCTCCTAGCTTCCTTAGGTCATCTAACTTAAGGCTCTTAAAAGAATATTTTAGAGTATTTTCCTTATTGTAATCCATGGTATCCTGCAATATTCATAAATAAAACTTAAATTCCATGACATGTGATGCAATGTAATGTTTTATGGATGCAATGCGCATACACAAAGTCCTAGGTTAAAGGTATGTACAAGGAGTTAGGGTCTACCCATCCCAATAAGGTATGTACTAAGGTTAGTTGTACCTGCAGAACAAGGTTCTAAGAAGTGCCCAAAGTCATTCGTCCATCCTTCGGATATTATCAACTTTCCGACTGACTTGGGGGTCGATAATATTCTCACGAGAACCTCTTTTGAGTGTAGCATCGCGTAGCAACCATTGTAGGACTACTCCCACATAGTTCCCGCACTACGTCCTATATAAGGCCAAAGTGGTGTTAAGGTACTACGGTCCTCAATATCATAGACTCCCATCGAAAATAGTAAAAGTTTTCACGACTAACTCGATCAACCGAACCATTTTCGAAAGGGTCTCAACTGAGCGGTGATTCTCGAGTAAACCTGGTCGGGACTCACTCCCGGCAAGCCTCGTCGAATATCTCACCTTCCTATAATAAGGTCACTCAAGTCCGGGTTAGGACTTATCTCACAATAACAGGGTACCCCCAAGCAAGGCACAATAATAATATATACAAGAGAATAAATAATGAAAAATATCATACAATAAACAAAATAGGGATAACCCTTAAAAGTTATGGCGGTCCCCAGTGAAGTCGCCATTTTCTGTTGCGGTGGAAATAGGATATCAAACTATTAATTATTTTGAACCACAATTCTTAATTCATAACCGCTCTTTGATTTATCCGAAGGAAAAGGTCGAAAGAGGGAAAACCTATTTTTTCATCATAAACACAATGCGGGGAGAGACCTAGGTAAGGGGTTGGTTAAGCTTAGGGAAGGTACTAGCACCCTAAACTTCTGTAGTACTCTACAGGAACCTTTTGTTTATTGTATGCCTTTTATTTTTATTTATTATCTGCTTTAAGATATATTGAGCTAAGGGATAGAGTGACCTAAAAGACCTAAGGGTTATTCCTAAGTTTACTCGGCAAGACATCGCATCTTGTGCCTACGTGTCCTAGATAGAGAATAGAATCAGAGTAATCGTATTTCCCCTCGAAAGGGAGGTTAGAAACTTCTTGACTGTGGTCAAGGTTTCAAGGGGAGTAAACGTATCTTAAGGACACGCTTACGTGAAGTTTTAAAACTCCTATTTCTACGTTGAAATGTTGAATTGAAAATAGGGTTAAAATTAGGGATTCCACGGCGGGAAACCCTAAAACAGAGTACGGCAACTCGTTGACCTAAAAGCTAGGATAAAGGGCGTTTTCATCCACGGCGGGACGCTTAGACTAATAGGGTTTTGAAATGGTAAAAGGGTTAGGGTTATTGACTCAGCGGTCAAACGGCTAGACCTACTCCTTCGGAAGGGAAAATAGCGGTAAAACATGCAAAACATGGCAAATTATTATATGGCGGAAATTAAAGTGCGGAAAGTAAAGAAAGCGGTAAAAAAAAGTATCGCGACGATCACTCGCGTAAATTACAAATCCCAAAAAAATGCAAAAATAAACTGCGACGATTACTCGCATAATTACAATTAAAAAAGGATAAAGCAAACAAATGGAATATGAATAAGCTGAACAAACAAGATAATGAGGGTTAAACGAATCACATCAAGAGTTTATTTTTTTAAATTTTATTTAAGGAAAGGTTAATTGAAATCTAGAAACAGAACCCATATTTTAATTAAGAGAAACTTTTAAATTTAAATTTTGTGTTCATAAGGAAAAATTACTTTAATTTTTATGTTTTTATGAAAAATTTGCTTGGATGTTAATGTTAAATAAAATGAAGAAGGTGTTTCGGCTTTGATGTTTTAATTAAGACAAAAAAGTTTTAATTTTAATTACAAAATGTTTTAAATTTTAATTATAAGAATAGAGTTTTTTTTTTAATTATATTTAAGGAAAAGAAATGTTTTTTTTATAAAAAAATTTAAGTTTTAAGTTTTTTTTTTGTTGAAAATTTTAGCAGCTCAAACTCAATTACTTAAAAAAGAAAATAAGATAAGAATTTTACAAAAAAAGAATAATAAAAATAAACAGGAAAAAAAAGCTAAAGAAATGAGAAATAATAATAAATAATAATAAAAAAAGGGAAGGATAATGAAAGGGGAAGTGTCCGTTCACTTGGCCCATTAGAGTTGGCTTTTATTCCCTTTTGGCTTTCTCACAACGTGAATCTATTCATCTTCTCCTGGCTTCCACCTTTTCTCTTCTTACTCTTCCTTATCCTGGAAATGGATTACAAAAAAAAAAACAAAAAAAGAAGAAATAACAGGCAATTAACGATGCTTACGGTGAGATTATTGAGATTCTCTGCTTTTGTTTAATTTAAAATAAACTTAAAATTCTATTTATTTATACTAAACATTAAAAATATTATAAAAAGAATAAACTCTTTTCTAATATTTTAAATTTTATGATTTTTTGATGTTTTTATGAATAATATGGGAAAAAGTGAAAAAATAATATTTTTTAAAAATAATTTAAATAAAATACGAAAATAATAATTAAATAATAAAAAAAACTATTTTTGTTATTTTTTTTTATGAAAATAGAAAAGTTAGAATAAAAATAAAAGAAGCAAAACAAAATGTGAAGAAGGTGGGATTCGAACTCTTGACCTTTCACACTCACAACTCCTTACACATGGTCTCTTGTCAATTGTGCTATTTTATTCATTCAGAATAAGGTGGCACTAGAAACCCTGTAAACTAAAAGAGCGCGCCACATGATATTTTCTTGCAACAATCAAACAACTGCACAACACGTTTGTGGATAGTTTAAACGCAATGCAAAATGAAATGGGATGCAAGATGAAATGACTAATCTTAGGGAAAAATTTGGGGTATTACACCTGGGCTATTGGTTATGTGCTTGGGTTGTTCTGTTGTGTATTACGTGCTGCTGAAGACTACTTTAGAGAAGATAGTGGGAGGTGATTTATTTTCACCACTCATGACTTGCTAGGTTTCTATCAACACGGGAGGTTATAGGCAGGATGTTTCAACATTAAAGATACTTATACTAAAGAATACTTTTGGTATTAGTGAAGTGTAAATGTCTATCAGATGGTTTTCTCAACAAGTTGTGTGGATTTAAGATCAGTTGCTATTTGTGGACTACACACGTATTTAATTGGTTATCCATGAAGTTCAGAGAGAGGTTTAGTTTAAGGATTTAAGATTCATTTCTATTTGAGATATTCTCAAAAATTTAACGGATTATCCTTAGTTGATGATCAAGTTGTCTCATCAGTTGTTGCACAAGTGTCAGGCCCCTGATTTGGTTGGTCTACTTCAAGGATCTGATGTTCAACCAGATGTTGAGACATTCCACCAGTAGAGATTATGCAGAATTCTGTTGATTCAAGGAGTGAATCACTAGATCAAAGGAGATATAGCTGGATCTGTCCTTATTCTAGTAAGGTTCTTGGCAAGAAGCTAAGGCTAGAATGTAGTGCTGATGGAAGTTAAGATGAAGACATTTTTCTTGGATCAGTTTTTTTTTGTAATGAAGTGCAGTAGGTGTCAAGGATAAGTGGCGGTTATCTTTGACTTCCTGAAGAAGTCTCTACTTAAGGAAACGGGAGTCCTTTTGTAAATATTTTTGTGACCCTTCCTCTCTGAAGAATCAAGCTTTGGCATGTTTGGGTTCTCTAAAGAGGAGTTTCTGAAGAAAATGCATTTCAAGGGATTTGTTGTGAAGCAGAATACAGGCTGTCTACTCAAAATTTATCAGAACATGGAACTCTTGATGAGGTTCTTCTAAATGTCATAATGAAGGACTGAATTCACCAGCGGGATGTCTTATCCGATGTTGTGACATTAAGCAAACTTCAGGACCTTAATTGATGTTGTGGCACATCATTGTAAGATAGGTTGATCTTCTCGGGTATGAACGAAATTAATACTATCTCATGAAGTTTGCGAGAGCTGTGTGAAGGAGTAGATGTTACAGGTCCATGTCTTGGTGTATCTAAGTTGCCTTGGAGCATGTAGGATATGAAGATCAAGTTTGCTTAGATTTTCTAGAGCTCTGAAAGAAGCTAAGTTAACCAAACAATGGCATTTGGTTGGTCTCTAATGTGATTCCAAGCAGTGAGCTTGGAACTCATTACTCTTGTGCAGAAGGGTAGTTGGTTGAAGATCAAACAAGGTTCTGGTTTTGTGCATATATTAGAGCTTGTGGTAGAAGCCCTAAGTTGCTTATGGAAGAGTACCTTCTTTTGGATATGTAATTGATCAAGCTGGTGGAGTTGTGCTCTTTGAAGATCCTCAGATTGGATTACTGTTCAGATAGTAAGTCCAAGTGATTAATGTATGATGTTTGTGATATAATGTCCTAACTAATGTCAGAACATCATTTTGTTTGATGGACTAGAAGATCTGTTGTGGAACTTGTGATTCACATCTTGACTAAGAAGTACTTTATCTTGTCATACGGGAAAAGGATGAGGTAAAAGTACTGTCTTGGAGTATTATGTGAAGGTATTGTGCAAAACTGGAGTGGATCATTGGTTGATTGGATTCTGATGTGTTATATGGAAGTGATATTCACTAGTCGAATTAGAAGTGTTATAACTTATCATATGGGAGAATGATGAGGAAAGAATGTCTTGGATTATGGGGTGTCTATCTTGTTCTCTGACTCAGGCCAGAATTCTTGTGGAGAAGGGGTAACTCTAGAAAGAAATGGAGCAGGTTGGTACATTCTAACTGTATGAGCATGGAGTTGATCATGAGAGACAATGTGGTGATCTTGGGTATTTCTTGCTGAAAAGAACATTTTCTATAAAAGATAGGGGGAGAACTTCTGTCTGATGGGTGTACTATTTGCTTGTGGTTCAAGCAGTAAGTGAATGCATTCTGTTGCGGTGGAAATAGGATATCAAACTATTAATTAGTTTGAATCGCAATTCAATTCACAACCGCTCTTTGATTTATCCGAAGGAAAAGGTCAAAAGAGGGAAAACCTATTTTTGCATCGTAAACACAATGCGGGGAAAGATCTAGGGTTCGGGGGTTGGTTAAATTTAGGGAAGGTATTAGCACCCTAAACTTCTGTAGTACTCTACAGGAACCTTTTGTTCAAATGTTTACTATTTGCTTTATTTATTTGCTTAAGGTATATGTACAAAGGGATTAAAAGTGAGAAAATAAACCTAAGGGGTTAATTCTAAGTTACTCGGCAAGACATCGCATCTTGTGCCTACGTATCCTTACGGGAGTGGAATCAGAGTAATCGTAGTTCCCCTCAAAAGGGAGGTTAGAAACTTCTTGACTGTGGTCAAGGTCTCAAGGGGAATAAACATGTCTTAAGGACACACTTACGCGGAGTGTATGAACTCCAAATTTCTACGTTGAAATGTTAAGTTATAATTAGGGTTAAATTAGGGATTCCACGGCGGGAAACCCTAAAATGAGCGCGGCGGCTCTTTGACCTAATGCTAAGGGTAAAATTGTAATTTTGCCTGCGGCGAGGCATTTGTGAAAATTAGGGTTTGTGAGGTTGTAAGGGTTTGAAGTTGAGGACTATTGGCGCGGCGACCAAAAGCTAGACCTAACCTTCGGATGTGAGTGATGTGATAGAATAATAGTGATAAACATGTGAGAAATTTAAATCATGCAAGCGGAAATAAAATGCGGAAAGTAAGCGCGATTGTTCGTTCGCGAGGTTACAACCGAGAAGCAGTTACAATAATAATGAAACTTAAATGAAAACACAACGCAATAACAGTAAACATAAGCTGCAAAGATGGACACACGCATTAGTAGGCGAAGTTAGACGGTGATCGGACGAGTCCTGAGACAAGAGTGCAATGTTGAAGGTTTTTTTGTTGTTTTTAAAGAAAAAGTGTTAATTAAATTTATAGAAGAAAGAGTAATGTTAATTTAAAATATTTTAAATTTAATCTAAAAAAAGGTTTTAATTTTTATATTTAAAAAATATTTTAAGTTATTTATTAAAAAAAAGGTTTTTATTTTTATTATATATAAAAAAAGGTTTTTTTTTAATTTTATTTATTTTAAAAAAACAGTTTTAAATACTTAATATAATATTAATTATAAAAAACAAATAATAAAATAAAAAAAAGATGAGAACACTAAAAGGGGCTGGGCTAGTATGTCAAAACACCGAGTTAGGGTTTATGAACCCCTTCGCGGCGCCGTTGTGCCTCTCATTCTTCTCCATGTCCGATTCTCATCGTTCTTCACTTGCATGCTTAGTTCTTCTCAATTATCCTGAAACATACACGAAAACATGATTAAACACAGATCTTTATCTCACTCTTCGAATGCTTCGATGGCGAGATTGTGCGTTGAAAAGCGATGATGACGATACGGTCTGAGCTTCAAGGGGGTTTGCCCGTTGTTGTACGAAACGGCGCCGGTGGACCTCCTTCGGTTGACTCGTCTGCGCTTTAGTGATGCACTTGATGATTTCTTCCGTTAGCTCCTTGTTCTCCGCTTGCGACCCTTCTTCGTTTTCGCCGTTAACCCGTTAGGGTTTTTAATCGGTGGTTTCTCAGGGTTTCTCGATCCTCTTCTTCGCCTTCGTCCCCCCTTTCTACGAGGTGATGTTGTCCTTTTATAATCTCTCCTTTTGGGCTTTTGTTGGGTTTTTTACATTACTGAGATATGATTCTGATTGAAATTGATTTGATTTGATTTCTGTTATCTTTTCTGGTAGGATTCGAAACTGAGATTGGATTTGATATCGATTTATCTCTGATATGTTCTGATTTCCTTTTTCAGATTTGATTTGGGACTCATTGCTGGTATGACTTATTTTGGTTCGAACTTTCCTATTTGGAGTGTATATTTCTGGTTTGCTTCAATTGGATATGCTTCGAATTGCTTTCAGAAACGGGCTTATTTTGATCTGTTTTGGAACCAAACTTATTTGTGATCTATTTAATTTTGCATATTTTGAATTGTTAAGCCCTCACAAGTAGAAGAGTTATTCTCTGTGGGTGTCTCATTCATTTTAGTCATGATCATAGACGCAGATGAGTTATTGCTAGAGGATGTGCTTATCTCTTCTGTTATTGAGATGCCTGTTATGGTTGTTTGTACGAGCTTACCTGTTGATACACTTTTGTCGCAGTTGCTTGCAAAAGCTGAGATGCCTGTGATTATTGCTCTAGACCAAACTGATTTTTCCTCTTCTTCTTTCAGGGCCCATCTCCAAGTTTGGAAACTGCCGATCTTTGTCGCTGCCGAGAAATGTTTGATGGTGATGACGACTTGATGGTCTGAACCGTCGAAGCAGGATATTACAATCCTGGTTTTACGCTGTTGCTGCGACGACTGATAGGGACTTGTTATGGTTTTGCACTTGTTTATCTTATGAACTGATATGCTTGTGACAACCTAACCTGTTTCAATTTTTTAATCTTCAGGTCCCCAACTTTCTGTTTTAGGGCAATGATGTTGAACTGAGCCCTTCAGAGAAGACGCTATGATCTTGTTTGTTGCTCGCGTTGTGAGCAGAATGGCACGTTGGTTTGTCATGGTGACTTACCATCGCTAATTACTCTTTCTGGCTGTTGATTAATGGTGGTTTGTCTTTTTTCTGATACAGCTTGTTACTCTGATTTCGGCCTTGCACATTCGTTTGCTGCATTGTCTGATTTTTCTTTTATGATGCTTATGAGCTCATGTTGGTGCAGTTTGTGATCTCATCTGACTCAATTATGTCGCTTTTCATGATGTGAACTGTGTTGTGGAACTAAGTCTGTTTTGGTGTAATTGTGGCTTCAGAGCTGATGCAGTTTTGGGAATTCAGGTTTGGAAAAACTTGTGCTGTTTGTTGTGCGAGAAGAGGCTATGATGTTGGATAATTTTTCTTTGAACTTCTCTGGGTTTGTTCGTTTTTGAATTGAATTGCTTTGGCTCTAATGTTTGTGAATTAGATTACTTCTTTCAACCTTGTACAGCTTATGATTTGTTTGTTGAACCTTGGGTGACAGATTTGCTTGACTTGGTTCTTTTCCCGTGCGTCTTTCGAACGACTGTTTGTGGCTGTGACTTTTAGGCTATGATGTTCACACTGAGCCTTGGATTCTATACTTGAATTTTCAATGTGACTTGCTCATTTGGTTTATTACACTGCTGCTGATTGTGATTTGATGCTGAAACCGAGCTTATGCTGATGCGAATTCTGTCGTGGCTTATTTCCGTTCAGATTTGGTGTTTGATTTTCACGGGTTCGCTTGTGTGGTTCAGAGTTGATACAGCTGTGAAATTTGGTTTACTTGATAGTGTCCCAAAAATTATTTACTTGATGGAATGGTGTTTTTAATTTGTTTTTGAACCGAATCCAATTATGGCAAATCAAATCAGTCCCACTTCTTTTACTCTCTCTTTCTCTCGGCAGTCCCTTATGATAAGAACAATAACTACCTGATCTGACGCCGATGGCTCAGATTGGTAACGGGAGTAGGATGCGGCTTTAGTCGTGCCCTCCCGACACTCGATGATGATAATGTTCTGAGAGTGTCAAACAATCTTCTAACCTCTTTTCCTGTGGTTTGTTCTGCTTTGATGTGCAGGTGATCAAGGGTTGCGTGAAGAACTCAAGAGAGGACCAATGAAGAAACTTGTAGTTTTTATCTCTTTCTAGGACTTTAGGACCTAGAATAGATACCCATTGTAAATGTATAATCCTTTTGTAAATGAAAGATCATCATGAATAAAATCCACAAATTACTTCCATTTCAACTTGTAATTCTAGATGGTGTGAAATAAAATCCAGTAAATATTCATTTCTATTTTCTCAATTATGAATTTAAATATCCATGAATAATCATCCATTATTTATTTAAATTCAACTTTGATTTGTAGCTTATGAACATTCATGAATAAAAGCTCACAAATATTAAAACTTAACCTCTCCTTTGCTTTTTATAAATGATATCCCGCCATATGATTATATCCAAACATATTCAAATTAAAACCTCGTTGATCACATCTCTTCTCAAAATAACCTTAACAGTATCCACTTCCTTTTCAACCCAGCTTTATAAAAGGAAACAAAACCGTTTGGAAACGTTTCAGAATCAAACAAAGCACGGCCCCGAGTCCAATCATATTTCTGACAAAACATACTGGCACCTTGACCCAAATGGTAAATAAATACCTCAGAACGTAATAACAGCCCGTTTTCAAGAAATTAGCAGAATTTGCGTGAAATGACCAAAATACCCCTGGGACCAACCAAATCTGCAAAACCAACACCTCCACAACTTGTTAGTGGTTAGCAAATGTTCATAGGAGATGATATGCGAAATGCCGGACTAAATGTAAGGGTAAAATTTGGGGTATTACAGTTGCCCCTATTTAAATAGCTACACCGGACGATTTGAGTGACAGAGACTCGAGGAATCGTGGTGGAGAGATTTAAATATAGATAACCGAAAATTTTGCCCTTATATGCGACGATATGCAATGCTATGGACAAAACTGGAACGACTTAATGCAGATGATGCCATGACTATGATATGATGCGTATGCTGGAATAATGAATGCGAAAATGCTGACGAACATGACGACACCGAGACAGACGCCATGAGAAGAACACACTGGGGACAGTGATGCGCTGAGACACAGTACAACACTGGGGGAATTCTAAAAAATGATAGTCAACTGGTGCGAATGACCAATTGTCACTTTTAGAAAAAGGAACGAGATCCTCAAATGGAGATGGCATCTGTGAGACGGCCTCCACTGGGGAATCTAAAGGATAAAAACTGAATCGCGTACGATTGCAAGATCGCTTATAGAATGCTGGAGCATTGAGCAAAGAATAACATCCAAGCTTCTGTAAACTATCTCTAGTGACACGATCAAACGAACTTCTCGGAAATCCGTATCAAATATACAGGGTAAAGACCGGTTGTATGCCAAAATAAATGGACTTTAATGGGAGATGCCCTGATAAGTTTCTCGGGAGAACTGTCGCTTATCGTTGGAAGGGACTTATGTGCAAAAATGGATAAGCACTCAAATAAAGAGGCTGCTGCTTATCTGATAAATAAATCTTCTCGCATTTAAGGTCGGCGCCTGGAATACGATTCTGATTCTTCTCTTACTGACGGATAAATAAACTTCTTCATGCTTCAAGATCGTGTTCTCCTGAACATGAAAAGGGTAAACTGAACTTCCTCATACTTCAGAATCGTGCTCTCCTGAATATGATTCGGATAAAGGGTAAATGAAAATCTTCATACTTCAGAATCGTGCTCTCCTGAATATGAAACTGGCTGACTGGATTTACTCATACTTCAGAATCGTGCTCTCCTGAATATGATTTGGTTGTAAATGAATTTTTCCATACTTCAGAATCGTGCTCTCCTGAATATGAAACTGGATAATCGAACTTCCTCATAACTCAGAATCGTGCTCTCCTGAATATGATTCGGCTCCTGAAATTTCCTCATTCTTCAGAATCGTGCTCTCCTGAAAAACGGCCAACTGAACTTCCTCATAACTCAGAATCGTGCTCTCCTGAATATGATTCCGCTCCTTCTTTTACTAAAGGATAAATGAACTTCTTCATAACTTCAGAATCGTGCTCTCCTGAATATGATTCCGCTCAAACCTCCCCGTAACTCAGGATCATGCTTTCCTGAATACGATTTGGGTTCATACCCCAAGACGGCAGGTAAATGGAAGCCCAACTGCTCCATGGAGATGGCCATTTGCTGCGAGTCATAACGAGGATAGGATCGACTTCTTAGGTGAGAAATGTCGTATGCTGATGCTGTAAAATGTAAAGTGTAAAGGGTTGTAACATGTAGGATTGTAAAGTGTTGTACTGGTAGATTTTCCAGGCGTGAACTGTCGTGTATCCGTAAAGGATTGTAGCTGATCTTCTTGAAAGATAGTGCAAAATAAATGCACGTCCGGGTACAGTGATAAACTTCTCAAGCGAGATAATCGCGTATCTGTCATGGTATGGTGAAAACCTTTAGATGGTGCAAAATAAATGCACGTCCGGTTGGGATTGACGACCGACAAGACTGAGATTCAATCTAGGATCGAGCTAGAAAGAAGACTGGTAATCAAGACTCCATCGAGGGAATGATCTCGGAGGGTAAATATCTAATCCTGGCGAGGAAAGATAGCTGAAGTAACCGTTATCCACGAGGATCGAGCCCCGTGGGGACACTGGAAACAAGTAAGTACTTTATGCTTAGGGCTGACAATCTATTTGGAGAGAATAGACAAACCCCAGTTACTTGGCGGTAACAACCAATGATGGTGAAGCATAATGAACCTGTGAATGCTAACGCGTATGTTAATGAATATGTTAATATGAATGTATGTTAATGTCTATGTATGTTAGATGTTATGAAATGAGTATGTAATGAGTATGTAATGAATATGTAATGAATATGTAATGAATATGTAATGAATATGTAATGAAATAGGCATGTGATGCTTATGCCCTTGCGTATGCTGACGAAATAGACTAGAGACGGGACGAGAGATGAAATAAACATCTCGACGGAAATACCCTGCGTTCTCTGCAACCAATACGTCAATCATGGGTAAGAAAGATCAATGGTAGAACCAAATCTGGTTTTAAGGTTCTGAATTCTCTGGGGATAAGGTAATCTGCTTGGGTGTACAGTATCACGTCTTCACATGGGGAGAAGAAAACCTGAGGGACACTTTCGAGTTACCCAAGAAAAGGTTGTCAGCTTATAGTCTCGCTAGGGACTGTCACTGGGCAATGGTTTGAAAGTGTTTCTGCAATAATGATATTTCCGGGAAATGAAGAGATCCTGTCGGAATTTCCACTAGTCAAAGTAATTTATTACCTTTCAAATTCGTTTTGTTTTTTTGAAAAACAGTTTTGAAAAATCTACAATGCACCTTTCATTTTCAAATTTCAGGAATAAACGCATTTTGCATAACAAATAGAAAATAAAGAGCAATGCACCAAGGAATGTAAGTAACGAGATGGTATCTTTTATTAAAGGGTGGCTGCTTGCTGAAGGCATAGCTCCACAGATGATTACATTTTGAAATTGGCAACATGGGAAAAAGGTTATATTGAATCCAATGACACCTACTGACACTAATAACTAAGACTAATCCAGAATCCTACTTTGGGCAAGGATGAAAGAACTGAAACATGGCTCTTATGCGGAAAGTGTGTTCGAGATAATCAGTGTCTTCTGATGAAATGAAATGCCTTTGTCCCTAACTTTTGCCTGGACCGCCCTTTCGGGTTTTCAATCCACCGGGACGCTCTTTTTTGCCTAAGCCGCCCTTTCGGGTTTTCAACTTAGCGAGCTTTTGTTATTATTTCTTTTTTCTTTTTCACCCTTACTTTTGCCTAAGTCGCCTTTTGCAGGTTTTCGACTTAGCGGGTTTTTAGGCATAATATTTTCGGACTGCATCAGAATTCACGGGATGTGCTAGTTCTTCACCGTCCATTGTCGTAAGTATTAGAGACCCTCCGGAGAAGACAGTCTTTACAACGAATGGGCCCTCATAATTGGGCATCCACTTTCCACGCATATCTTTGTGTACTGGCAAGATCTTTTTGAGTACGAGCTCTCCTTGACGGAACTCACGGATACGAATCTTCTTATCAAACGCTCTTTTCATCCGTTTCTGATATAATTGCCCATGGCACATGGCTGTCAAACGCTTCTCGTCAATGAGATTCAACTGATCCAGTCTGTCTTGAACCCACTCAGCTTCCTCAAGTTCAGCCTCCATTAATACCCTTAGCGAAGGTATCTCTACTTCGATGGGGAGTACAGCGTCCATTCCATATACTAGTGAGAAAGGTGTTGCCCCTGTCGAAGTTCTCACTGAGGTTCTGTATCCATGCAAAGCAAACGGTAACATCTCATGCCAATCTTTGTAAGTCACAACCATCTTTTGCAGGATCTTCTTGATATTCTTATTTGCAGCTTCAACGGCTCCATTCATCTTATGACGGTACGGAGAAGAATTGTGGTGAGTGATCTTGAAGTTATCACACAACTCTTTCATAGTCTTATTATTCAGATTGGTGCCATTGTCAGTTATTATCCGGCTTGGGACTCCATAACGGCAGATGATTTCTTTCCTGATGAAGCGGGCAACCACTTGCTTGGTCACGTTGGTGTAGGAGGCAGCCTCTACCCACTTGGTGAAATAATCAATGGCAACAAGGATAAAACGATGTCCATTAGAAGCTTTCGGCTCAATTGCCCCAATCATGTCAATGCCCCACATAGAGAACGGCCATGGTGAAGACAAAACATTCAACGGTGACGGAGGCACGTGCATTTTATCAGCATAGATTTGGCACTTATGGCATTTCCTAGCGTATCGGATGCAGTCGGCCTCCATGGTTAACCAGTAATACCCAGCCCTTAACATCTTCTTGGACATAGCGTAACCATTGGCATGGGTTCCGAAGGTCCCCTCATGAATTTCCTGTAGTAACATGTCCGCTTCCCGTTTATCAACACATCTGAGCAGGACCATGTCGTGATTTCTCTTGTACAACACACCATTACTGATAAAGAATTTGGACGCCAATCTTCTCAATGTCTTTTTGTCCAGACCAGTAGCACCATCGGGATACTCCTGCTTGGCGAGGTAGTTCTTGATATCATGAAACCAAGGCTTTTCATCCACCTCAACTTCTTCGACCATCTGACAATAAGCGGGCTCAACCTTGCGCTCAATATGGATAAGAGGTGCTTCATTAACAAACTTAACTTTCCACATGGATGCTAACATGGCTAATGCATCAGCTACGTGATTCTCGGATCTAGGAACATGCTCGAACTCTATCTCGTCGAAATACTTGATCAGCTCAATAATATAGTCTTTATAAGGGATTAACTTTTCATTCTTCGTTTCCCATTTGCCCTGTACTTGGTAAATAACCAAGGCTGAGTCACCACTTACTTTAAGAAGTTTGATTCGGAGGTGAATTGCTGCTTCGAGGCCGAGGATACATGCTTCATATTCTGCGACATTATTAGTACACTCAAAGTCCAACCTTGCTGTAAATGGAGTGAATCCACCCTTTGGGTTCATCAAAACGGCGCCTATACCATGCCCATTGAAATTCGAGGAGCCATCAAACATCATCTTCCACCAAAGACCTGGTTCTGGACCTTCGCTCGGATCTGGCTCTTCACAATCTCTTTTAATCAACAGGATATCCTCATCGGGAAAATAGAACTTAAGAGGTTCATAATCTTCAACTGGCTGGTCTGCAAGGCAATCAGATAAAATACTACCCTTAATCGCCTTCTGGGGTACATATTGGATGTCGTATTCGGATAACAACATGTGCCAACGGGCCAGCCTCCCGGTTTGAGCAGGTTTTTCAAAAATATACTTGATCGGATCCATTTTAGAAATCAATAACGTGGTATGACAGACCATATACTGCCGAAGGCGCTTAGCGGCCCATGCCAATGCACAACAAGTTTTCTCTAATGGTGAGTATCTGTTTTCGCAATCGGTAAACTTCTTGCTCAGGTAATAAATCGCATGTTCCTTTTTCCCAGTCTCATCATGTTGCCCAAGCACACAACCCATAGACTTCTCGAGAACGGTAAGGTACATAAACAACGGTCTTCCAGGTACGGGCGGGATCAGAATAGGGGGATCTTGCAAATAACCCTTAATCTTCTCAAACGCTTTCTGACAATCAGGGTTCCACTCAACTGTCTGCCCCTTGCAAAGCAACTTGAATATCGGCTCACAAGTAGCGGTCATATTAAAGATAAACCTGGAAATGTAATTCAGACGTCCCAGAAAACCCCTAACTTGCGTCTCTGTTCGCGGAGCCGGCATATCTTGAATGGCTCGGACTTTGTCAGGATCCACCTCAATCCCTCGCTGGCTAACAATGAAACCAAGCAATTTTCCGGATCTGACACCGAAGGTACATTTTGCAGGATTCAATTTCAACTGATATTTCCTGAGTCGTTCAAACAGCTTCACCAAATGGTCTAAATGCTCCTCTTCACTCTGAGATTTGGCTATCATATCGTCCACATACACCTCAATCTCTTTGTGCATCATATCATGAAAAAGAGTGGTCATAGCGCGTTGGTAAGTTGCCCCTGCGTTCTTTAAACCAAAGGGCATGACTTTGTAGCAGAAGGTTCCCCAAGGAGTAATGAAAGTAGTCTTCTCTCGATCGTCGGGATCCATCTTGATCTGATTATAGCCAGAGAAACCATCCATAAATGAAAACAACGCAAAACTGGCTGTATTGTCTACCAGTGTATCAATATGTGGCAGTGGGAAGTCGTCCTTTGGACTGGCTTTGTTCAGATCCCTGTAGTCTACACACATCCTAACCTTACCGTCCTTCTTAGGCACTGGCACAATGTTGGCAACCCAATCTGGATATTTTGCGATTGCCAAGAAACCTGCATCCAACTGCTTTTTAACCTCATCTCGAATCTTCAAAGCCATGTCGGGTCTCGTTCTTCGAAGCTTTTGTTTGATAGGCGGACAATCTGGCTTAAGCGGCAACTTGTGAACAACAATATCCGTGTCTAGGCCCGGCATATCTTGATACGACCACGCAAACACATCAATATACTCTTTTAACAACTCAATCAACCTTGGCCTAATCTTCGTCCCAAGCATTGCACCAATCTTGACCTCTTTCTTGCTCTCATCTGTACCGAGATTAATTAGGTCCACCTGCTCTTTATGCGGTTGAAGCTCTGTGTACTCGTACTCAATCAATCTTGTCAGTTCCGCGGGTACTTCAAAATCTTCTTCACCCTCGTCCTCAGCTTGATTGATGGGTGCATCCCAGTCAGGAGTGTCAGTAAAGTCATTGGATCCAACAAGGTTTACGATATCTCTGCATGATGGAAGGCTTACTTAATTAAAATGCTCGAAGACATGTAAGAATGAAATGCTGTTTTTTTATTATTATTTTTTGGAAGAAAGGTTGCCAATTTCATTTTTAAAGGTGAAAACGAAAAACGCAAATGAACCAAAATGGAATTGAACAAAATGCTTTTATTAATATCTTTTTAGAAATGAAAGGTGGCCCGACAAAACAACCCTATAGCCTTGGGCAGAGCTACAGATTTTTATTTGAAAATGTAAATGAAACTTTTTTTTTTAAAAAACAATTACTTTGACAAGGGAAAGATAACAGGGATCTCTACGGCCTCCCAGTTGTTCAAAACTGCATCACCCTTAAACACCAGGTTGCTCAGCTCTTCATTTTTCTCACATTCGCTGATGGCATTGACTTGGAAACCTCCGCTGACAAATACTTCTTGGATAACCTTCGGACGCCCTTCGACAGTCGTGGCAGCTCCATTCTGAGTTGGTTTGTAACCCAACCCAGAGCGATCAGTCTTGGTCTTGACCTCAATTACCTCTCCCCAACCTTCAGGAATGCCCCTGTCAATTGTTGATTTGGTACTCTTCAGAGATGCAAAAGATGGATTGCCCTGACCCACTGTCTCTTCGACTTCTAGCAGAACAACATTGGCGATCTCGAGTGCTTGAAAGGAGATTTCTAAAGCATTCTCATCGGCCTCGATGTAACGGAAAGAAGACAGGTTACTGACCATCAGATCTTCCTCACCGTGTATAATAACCAACTTTCCATCGATCACGAACTTCATCTTCTGATGTAAAGTTGAGGTTACTGCCCCAGCGGCATGAATCCACGGCCTTCCGAGTAAACAACTGTAGTTGGGATTAATGTCCATGACTTGAAACGTGATATTAAAAATTTGCGGACCAATCAGGATAGGAAGCTCAACCTTCCCCATTACCGACCGGCGAGAGCCATCGAAAGCCTTGACAACCAAAGGAGTAGGTTTCAACACAGTCTCTTTACAAGCCAACTTATCGAGAACTCTCTTGGGTAGCACATTCAGAGAAGACCCGGTGTCTACTAGCACTCTCGCTAAATTGTCTTCTTGACATTTCACCAATATATGTAAAGCACGATTATGGTTCGGACCCTCCTTTGGTAACTCTTCATTGCTGAAACTGAGGGTGTTACAAGCGGTTAAATTGGCAATCACACTATTAAATCGACTGGTGCTAATATCTTGATCCACATGTGCTTGAGTCAAAACCTTCTGCAAGGCCATCCTATGAGCGGGTGAATTCATTAACAGAGATAGAATTGAGATCTTGGAAGGAGTCTGATGAAGTTGATCGATAACTTTATAGTCACTTTTCTTGATGATCCTTAAAAATTCAGCATCTTCATCATTCGTGACGGCTCCTTTACCTTTGTCTTTGGCAGGCACTGGGATACTAGCTGTTTCCTTAGGTGGGACCTCATTGGAATGGGGAGTATACACACGGCCACTGCGGGTCATCCTGCTTACTTCTGCGATATTGGTCACAGTGTCCTTAACCTCTTCCTTTGGAATAACCTTCCCAGACTCCTTGTCAATCATCGTCACGTCGTATTTCCAAGGCACGGCTTTAGGATCACTGAAAGGAAACGGACTCGGTCTTCGAATAACTATAGGCTTAGGCTGATTCACTTCAGGGATATACGACCTCGGTATATCGAACACGAGGTTGGCGGAGCCTGCCCCTGATAAATTAAACACTGGTACCTTACCCTTTGATTCTGGCTGATGGAAGACAGGCTCAACCACAGCGACCTCATCTTTCTTGGCTTGGCTTGTCACTTGTAAAACACCCTCATTAATTAACCTCTGAACATCATTCTGAACCAACACACAACCCTTGATACTGGCTTCACAACTTGCGCATGCAACGTGGGAAGTATCTACTAAACCAGCTTCAAACAGTTTCGAGTGGAACATCTTGAGAGGAGTCTTAATCTGTTCAACGTCAAGGGCATAACCTTCCTCTGAATCAGCACTGATGGCATTGACACTCTCATGATTAGGAAAAGGGTTCTTCTTAACATTTGGTTGAGGATCTTCGAATGACAAAATCTTCTTTTCCAATAAATCTCTAACAATATTTTTGAGAGCATAACAATTCTCCAGATCGTGACCAGGCGCACCCTCATGAAATAAACAGTGAGCGGCGGCGTTGTAATTGGCGGGTAGAGGATTAGGAGGCGGACCCAAAGCCCGAGTAGTGATTAGACCTTGCTTGACCAAAGAGGGATACAATTCGGTGAAGGTCATCGGAATCGGCGGACAAGGCTTATACGTTCTTCTGTTCGGAACATTCTGGCGAGGAGCCGGACTCTTTGGCTGTTGAGGAGCAGGAGTATTGGGTGCCTGTAGATAGTTGACAGGAGGCGGATAAACAGGAGGTTGTTGCATAGGTTGATACATGGGAACCTGTTGATTGAAAGAAGGCGTAATAGCTGCCACATAGGGTTGTTGAGCGTATTGGACTGGGTACCCTTGAGGTTGAGCATAACCTTACGGATGCCGATAAAAGCGTTCCCTTGGTCTACCAGAGGATATAGCATTAGTCTCACTCTCCTTCTTTTTCTGGGAGCTATACAGAGGTTTCTTCGGCTGATCCTTAGAAGCGCCATGATTATTTGTCATTTTACCACTCTTCATACCCAATTCAATCTTGACACCCACAGCAACGATGTCGGAGAAATTTGAAGTCACACTACCCACCATTCTCTCGTAAAATTCTGGACGGACCGTGTCGACAAACCAATCAGCTAACTCTTTCTCGGTCAAAGGAGGTTCTACCTGCGAAGCAGTCTCTCTCCACCTTTGAGCATACTCTTTGAATGACTCAGAATTCTTTTGTGACATACTCAGCAACTGTCTTCTGTCAGGAGCCAGATCCATATTGTACTTGTAGTGTTTGATGAAAGCGTCAGATAAATCTTGAAAGCTCTTAACGCGGGATTGGTCTAAAGTTAAATACCACTTGGAGGAAGCACCCTTCAAACTATCTTGGAAGCAATGAATCATCAGCTTATCATTCTCAACATGGGCAGCCATCTTGCGATAATACATGATCAGATGACTCTTAGGACAGGTGGCACCTTCATAGCGATCGAAGTTCGGAGTTTTGAACTTCGGGGGAATAACTAAACCTGAGACCAAACAAACATCCCTTGCAGCAGTCCCAAAAATTTGATCACCCTCTACCTTTTTCAATCTCTGGACGATAGTGTTTACTTCCTCACGAAGCTTATCATGTTTCTCATAACCCTCAACATTCTCATCAAGATTATCAAAAACTGTCTCATTGAAGTACGGTTGCGCACGAGTGTGTACAACAGGTGGTGCAAAGATAGGAGCCCCCCTAGAAACTTCAGAAAACAAGGGCACGGCTTGCTGAATAGGTTGATTAATCGGAACAGTGGCTTGGGGAGGCACAAAACCCGGAGCAAGACCATAAGGTGGGTCCCTTGCTACGGTCACACTTGGTGGAGGGTCCACAGTAACGCCGGTAATCTCAGAAACAACAGTGGGCTGGGTATCCATCTTAGCATTCATGACATGTAACAATTCCAACATACGCCCCATACCCCCTCGAAGGTCTTCAAGTTCATTGCTAAGGCGATCAATCTCTTTTGCCTGATCCTCCATTCTTTTCCGAGTTTGAGCTCTGGTGTTGTATTGGTGCCGAGAACTCAGGGTGACAAAACTGGAAGGTAAGAGAACCGAGTGTGAGAAATCGGGAGACACATGCAATGCAAAAAAGTAAATGATGCTAAAATGTGAATGTAAATGAAGATTTCATGGAATTCAAAACATTTACTAATGTCGTGGGGTACCAAGGAAATCTTTTTCTTGTTTTTTCATTTTATATTTTTTTTTATTTATGGTATCCCGCGATATCCATTAATGATGTTTGAACTCCATGAAATACAATGCGATGAGATGCTTTATGGATGCAATGCATGAAAACACACAAAGTCCTAGGTTAAAGGCTTGCATGAGGTTCAAAGGCAAGTACCCTCCCCTGAAGTTAGATGGTTCATCCTGTCTTACAAAAGTAACCAGGTTCTAAGGGATCTCAATATCATTGATCCTTCACAAGGGTGGTTGTTCAGAAGGAAACTTACTTGCCAACCAAAACCCTCCAAGTTTAAGATCTCAATGAGCGTAGTATCGAGTGTCAATCAACTTCAGTCTGCACCAAAGCCGGTTACCTCACTACTTTCTAAAGGCCAAGATGAGTTAACTAGGGTTCTAAAAGTCAGTTAGTGCATTGACAACATATGGCAGCCTCAATATTATCCTCAACTTGACTTAAGGAATATAAGCACTAACCAAGAAGTCGCACTAACTATGGCCACCAGATCAACCGTATCGATATACGTCGTACAGTTTCCTTGGTCTATTGCCATTTACCTAAGGTACACTAGATCCGGGTTAGGACCTATCTCACAGCACAAGGAACAGTCCCACAATCAAAGCACCAATATATACATGCAAATGAATAATAACACAGATAGTAATAAATATGAACAAGCTAGGGATAACCCTCAAAATTAGAGAGTCCCCAGTGAAGTCGCCATTTTCTGTTGCGGTGGAAATAGGATATCAAACTATTAATTAGTTTGAATCGCAATTCAATTCACAACCGCTCTTTGATTTATCCGAAGGAAAAGGTCAAAAGAGGGAAAACCTATTTTTGCATCGTAAACACAATGCGGGGAAAGATCTAGGGTTCGGGGGTTGGTTAAATTTAGGGAAGGTATTAGCACCCTAAACTTCTGTAGTACTCTACAGGAACCTTTTGTTCAAATGTTTACTATTTGCTTTATTTATTTGCTTAAGGTATATGTACAAAGGGATTAAAAGTGAGAAAATAAACCTAAGGGGTTAATTCTAAGTTACTCGGCAAGACATCGCATCTTGTGCCTACGTATCCTTACGGGAGTGGAATCAGAGTAATCGTAGTTCCCCTCAAAAGGGAGGTTAGAAACTTCTTGACTGTGGTCAAGGTCTCAAGGGGAATAAACATGTCTTAAGGACACACTTACGCGGAGTGTATGAACTCCAAATTTCTACGTTGAAATGTTAAGTTATAATTAGGGTTAAATTAGGGATTCCACGGCGGGAAACCCTAAAATGAGCGCGGCGGCTCTTTGACCTAATGCTAAGGGTAAAATTGTAATTTTGCCTGCGGCGAGGCATTTGTGAAAATTAGGGTTTGTGAGGTTGTAAGGGTTTGAAGTTGAGGACTATTGGCGCGGCGACCAAAAGCTAGACCTAACCTTCGGATGTGAGTGATGTGATAGAATAATAGTGATAAACATGTGAGAAATTTAAATCATGCAAGCGGAAATAAAATGCGGAAAGTAAGCGCGATTGTTCGTTCGCGAGGTTACAACCGAGAAGCAGTTACAATAATAATGAAACTTAAATGAAAACACAACGCAATAACAGTAAACATAAGCTGCAAAGATGGACACACGCATTAGTAGGCGAAGTTAGACGGTGATCGGACGAGTCCTGAGACAAGAGTGCAATGTTGAAGGTTTTTTTGTTGTTTTTAAAGAAAAAGTGTTAATTAAATTTATAGAAGAAAGAGTAATGTTAATTTAAAATATTTTAAATTTAATCTAAAAAAGGTTTTAATTTTTATATTTAAAAAATATTTTAAGTTATTTATTAAAAAAAAGGTTTTTATTTTTATTATATATAAAAAAAGGTTTTTTTTTAATTTTATTTATTTTAAAAAAACAGTTTTAAATACTTAATATAATATTAATTATAAAAAACAAATAATAAAATAAAAAAAAGATGAGAACACTAAAAGGGGCTGGGCTAGTATGTCAAAACACCGAGTTAGGGTTTATGAACCCCTTCGCGGCGCCGTTGTGCCTCTCATTCTTCTCCATGTCCGATTCTCATCGTTCTTAACTTGCATGCTTAGTTCTTCTCAATTATCCTGAAACATACACGAAAACATGATTAAACACAGATCTTTATCTCACTCTTCGAATGCTTCGATGGCGAGATTGTGCGTTGAAAAGCGATGATGACGATACGGTCTGAGCTTCAAGGGGGTTTGCCCGTTGTTGTACGAAACGGCGCCGGTGGACCTCCTTCGGTTGACTCGTCTGCGCTTTAGTGATGCACTTGATGATTTCTTCCGTTAGCTCCTTGTTCTCCGCTTGCGACCCTTCTTCGTTTTCGCCGTTAACCCGTTAGGGTTTTTAATCGGTGGTTTCTCAGGGTTTCTCGATCCTCTTCTTCGCCTTCGTCCCCCCTTTCTACGAGGTGATGTTGTCCTTTTATAATCTCTCCTTTTGGGCTTTTGTTGGGTTTTTTACATTACTGAGATATGATTCTGATTGAAATTGATTTGATTTGATTTCTGTTATCTTTTCTGGTAGGATTCGAAACTGAGATTGGATTTGATATCGATTTATCTCTGATATGTTCTGATTTCCTTTTTCAGATTTGATTTGGGACTCATTGCTGGTATGACTTATTTTGGTTCGAACTTTCCTATTTGGAGTGTATATTTCTGGTTTGCTTCAATTGGATATGCTTCGAATTGCTTTCAGAAACGGGCTTATTTTGATCTGTTTTGGAACCAAACTTATTTGTGATCTATTTGATTTTGCATATTTTGAATTGTTAAGCCCTCACAAGTAGAAGAGTTATTCTCTGTGGGTGTCTCATTCATTTTAGTCATGATCATAGACGCAGATGAGTTATTGCTAGAGGATGTGCTTATCTCTTCTGTTATTGAGATGCCTGTTATGGTTGTTTGTACGAGCTTACCTGTTGATACACTTTTGTCGCAGTTGCTTGCAAAAGCTGAGATGCCTGTGATTATTGCTCTAGACCAAACTGATTTTTCCTCTTCTTCTTTCAGGGCCCATCTCCAAGTTTGGAAACTGCCGATCTTTGTCGCTGCCGAGAAAGGTTTGATGGTGATGACGACTTGATGGTCTGAACCGTCGAAGCAGGATATTACAATCCTGGTTTTACGCTGTTGCTGCGACGACTGATAGGGACTTGTTATGGTTTTGCACTTGTTTATCTTATGAACTGATATGCTTGTGACAACCTAACCTGTTTCAATTTTTTAATCTTCAGGTCCCCAACTTTCTGTTTTAGGGCAATGATGTTGAACTGAGCCCTTCAGAGAAGACACTATGATCTTGTTTGTTGCTCGCGTTGTGAGCAGAATGGCACGTTGGTTTGTCATGGTGACTTACCATCGCTAATTACTCTTTCTGGCTGTTGATTAATGGTGGTTTGTCTTTTTTCTGATACAGCTTGTTACTCTGATTTCGGCCTTGCACATTCGTTTGCTGCATTGTCTGATTTTTCTTTTATGATGCTTATGAGCTCATGTTGGTGCAGTTTGTGATCTCATCTGACTCAATTATGTCGCTTTTCATGATGTGAACTGTGTTGTGGAACTAAGTCTGTTTTGGTGTAATTGTGGCTTCAGAGCTGATGCAGTTTTGGGAATTCAGGTTTGGAAAAACTTGTGCTGTTTGTTGTGCGAGAAGAGGCTATGATGTTGGATAATTTTTCTTTGAACTTCTCTGGGTTTGTTCGTTTTTGAATTGAATTGCTTTGGCTCTAATGTTTGTGAATTAGATTACTTCTTTCAACCTTGTACAGCTTATGATTTGTTTGTTGAACCTTGGGTGACAGATTTGCTTGACTTGGTTCTTTTCCCGTGCGTCTTTCGAACGACTGTTTGTGGCTGTGACTTTTAGGCTATGATGTTCACACTGAGCCTTGGATTCTATACTTGAATTTTCAATGTGACTTGCTCATTTGGTTTATTACACTGCTGCTGATTGTGATTTGATGCTGAAACCGAGCTTATGCTGATGCGAATTCTGTCGTGGCTTATTTCCGTTCAGATTTGGTGTTTGATTTTCACGGGTTCGCTTGTGTGGTTCAGAGTTGATACAGCTGTGAAATTTGGTTTACTTGATAGTGTCCCAAAAATTATTTACTTGATGGAATGGTGTTTTTAATTTGTTTTTGAACCGAATCCAATTATGGCAAATCAAATCAGTCCCACTTCTTTTACTCTCTCTTTCTCTCGGCAGTCCCTTATGATAAGAACAATAACTACCTGATCTGACGCCGATGGCTCAGATTGGTAACGGGAGTAGGATGCGGCTTTAGTCGTGCCCTCCCGACACTCGATGATGATAATGTTCTGAGAGTGTCAAACAATCTTCTAACCTCTTTTCCTGTGGTTTGTTCTGCTTTGATGTGCAGGTGATCAAGGGTTGCGTGAAGAACTCAAGAGAGGACCAATGAAGAAACTTGTAGTTTTTATCTCTTTCTAGGACTTTAGGACCTAGAATAGATACCCATTGTAAATGTATAATCCTTTTGTAAATGAAAGATCATCATGAATAAAATCCACAAATTACTTCCATTTCAACTTGTAATTCTAGATGGTGTGAAATAAAATCCAGTAAATATTCATTTCTATTTTCTCAATTATGAATTTAAATATCCATGAATAATCATCCATTATTTATTTAAATTCAACTTTGATTTGTAGCTTATGAACATTCATGAATAAAAGCTCACAAATATTAAAACTTAACCTCTCCTTTGCTTTTTATAAATGATATCCCGCCATATGATTATATCCAAACATATTCAAATTAAAACCTCGTTGATCACATCTCTTCTCAAAATAACCTTAACAGTATCCATTTCCTTTTCAACCCAGCTTTATAAAAGGAAACAAAACCGTTTGGAAACGTTTCAAAATCAAACAAAGCACGGCCCCGAGTCCAATCATATTTCTGACAAAACATACTGGCACCTTGACCCAAATGGTAAATAAATACCTCAAAACGTAATAACAGCCCGTTTTCAAGAAATTAGCAGAATTTGCATGAAATGACCAAAATACCCCTGGGACCAACCAAATCTGCAAAACCAACACCTCCACAACTTGTTAGTGGTTAGCAAATGTTCATAGGAGATGATATGCGAAATGTCGGACTAAATGTAAGGGTAAAATTTGGGGTATTACACATTCAACAGGTGTTGAACAAAGAGTGAGCTCTTGAATACATGAAGATGAGTCTTATGTTTTCCATTCACGTGCTTCTGGAAAAGAGCACTAGTTATCCTTGATATGGTGAGTTATACTTCCAGGATTTGTTGTTGCAATAGTACAGTTTCAAGATTGTTTATGGTTTCAAGCAGTTTGTGATTGTATGCCTCTATGAGGATGGAATGTCAAACAAGATGTCGTGACATTATGTTACTGCTCTAGCTCATGGTGAACCTGACAATGTATTTTTTTGGTTCTGTCATTGGATATCAATGGATCAAATCAAATTTTTGGGCCTCTATCCAAGAGTTTTGTCTTGTATGGCTGGTGAAGATGAAGATTAAGACATCATTAGCTCTGAGTTTGTGCATAAGAAAGGACTTTCACCCTGTCATCTTGGAGATTTTTCTAGTCCTTCAAAGCTGAGTTTGAGTAATCTTACAGATAGTTATGTTTATCCTGCAACTACTTCTGCTATTTGGTCTAGTATGGCTTGTGAAACAAGGAGTGTAAAGTTGCAGTGTGTGATGAAGTGGTTCTTCATGTGTTTGGGTTCTCTCTTTTAGGGGGAGTGCTGATTATGCATGACAGGGAAGCTGCGTACCTGTATGATGTCTAGCTGCATCGCTTGTGGTAACTTTGTACTGATGTGGAGTTGTGTACAAAGTTTGTTGATTCTCAGGCAAGCTTGTCTTCTTGAACCACTAATGAGGTTGTAATGTCAGATAAGATGTCCTGACATTGTGCTGTCTGGTGTAATCTTTCTTGACAATGTGACTGTGGGTCTGGCTTTGTGAGACTGTTGGTTTGAACTAGGTATGTACTTACTTCTTATGAATGACATAGGAAACAACATTGGTTTGTGTCTGGGAGAATTTATTTTTCTCTGTAGAATATTTTTGTGTCTCAAATTGGGGATTTAAAATCAATTGCAACTTGGCAAGTATTTAATTGATTATCCTTTAATTGGTGATGTCAAAAATGTCACTCCTGAAGGTGCAGCTTCAGACAAAGCAAGAACTCAAGATTCAATGACTTGGTGCTTAAGAATCTTTATTGTATTTGTAATGTCCGACAGGATGGCTGAACACTATGTCTCTGAGGAAGCTACATGAGAGGTTATTTCTCTCTATGATGTTCTGGTGTTTGTGATGATCTGTGAAGCTGCCGCTGTTGTGTCCTACTGAGAACTTCATGTGTATGGACTACTATGGAAATAATAAGCCTTGTGGTTAGTGTCTTAAGGAACCAAGTGAGTGGTAAAGGAGTTGATGTCATATATGATGGGCTGGAATCAGGATTGATTTTACTATGGTTGAGTGAGGTTAGCAGGGGGTGATTTGAAAGCTAGAGTTCATCTGTGGTTAAGTCCTTGTCCATGGATTGTTGTTGCAGTGGTGCACTCCTTATATTGGTTAGGGATCAAGCAGCTTGTGTATCTGATTTAGTATGTGTTTATCTCCTGGGAGGTTGTGGTTTTGATTCAGTTTTTGGGTTTGGCTATGTTATTTGTGTGCATCTGTGTGTATGTGTGCACACTTACTCCATTTGTTGTCAATTTTTGACTAAAAAAGGGGAATAAAGTATTGATGTTATCTGTTGTCCTAATATTATGTCACATGTATTGACATGATGACCAACATTGTGATAGGACTTTGCTACTGCTAAGGTGTCGCTACTACGAAAAAAGGCCGGCAAAGACAGAAGAGTCGCCATCGTTCGTTATTTATCCCAAAAAGAGGGAAAGGAAACGTCAGAGAAAACCTACGAAAAAGGGAGAAGACAAGTCATCGCAACCAAATCTTGGGCTCGAGAGTCGGTTACGCAAGGGGAAGGTATGAGCACCCCTCACGTCCGTTGTACTCAACGGGATCCATGCTTGTTGTCTAGTATATGGGTGAAAAACAAACTATCTATGGTTTCTATTGCTAATGGAAAGTACTGACTCGATAGGACATCATCACCCTATGCCTACGTATTCCCTCGTGCAATGGGAAAATCATAGTCAACGTAGTTCGGGAAACTACGGGGGGGATTTCTCGCCAATGTCGCTACTGCGAAAATCGGCGCCGGCTATGACAGAAGAGTCGCCACCGTGCGTTATTTATCCCACAGGAGGGAAAGGAAACGCTCAGAGTAAACCTAACGCAAAGAGGGAAAGGAATGGTCATCGCAACCAAATCCTGGATTCGGGAGTCGGTTACGCAAGGGGAAGGTATTAGCACCCCTCACGTCCGTCGTACTCGACGGGATCCACGTTTGTTTTCTATCTAAGGGTGTGTTTATCTATCTACTCTATAGGTATGGGTTAAAAAGAAAAGAAAATGACTCGGCAAAGTATTGCACTTTATGCCTACGTATTCCCGTCTGGAATGAGAAATCAGAGTCAACGTAGTTCGCCTACCTACGGGAAAGGAGGGGAAGGTTGCTCGCTAGGATACGACATCCTATGCCTACGTACTTTCATACAACATGAAAGATCAGAGTAAACGTAGTTCGGGTTACGGAAGACACAAGCTTGTCTGACTGCTTTTTATCTCCTTAAGAAAGGGTTTTCCTGATTAATGGTCCAAGAGGACGAAAATGACATTTGAAATTTGTTTTTAGTTTTTTTACGAAAGAACTGTTTTTCAGTCTGTTTGCAACTGGTACTGCACTAAAGACTTGTGATCTGAGAGTGACTAAGTCGCATGTCACCCTAAGGGTACCATACTAAGCGGCCAGATTACTGAAGAGTGACCCTCCAGCAACCTTTTCTCAAATAGCTTAAGGCTCGTAGCGTACAGCACGCGTTATCCTTATTACTGTGTTTTTGAATTGTTTGGAGATGAGAAGAGAAAGACGCTCTAAAAATCCTATGGTTGAAAGGGAAACTAACCTAATGTTGTCATGCATGGTTCACAAACCTAATGTCTGTCATAATTTCCTCTTGCACAGAGGAAATCAGATATCCTAGGGGATAAACAGCAAAAGACAGCAAGCAATTACAGTAAACAGTAAACAGTAAACATGCATGCTATGCAGCAATACCATTGAGGCAAGAAAGAAAACAATAGGCAAGAGGAGACAAGCTCCACCTCAAACCTAGAGGTAATCAACACAATTAAACAGATAATACAGAGAAAAACAAAAGACTCAGGGGAGGCAGCTCAAGCAGTAGCACCAAACTCCTACAGCAAACAGTAGCTCTAAACAGCAAAGTTGGATAAACAGCAAAGTTGACAGCAATGGCTTCTTCTTCCAGCAAGCTTCCATCTTCAAGCTTCAACAAGCACACTCCAAGAGGAGGATTAAACATCAAGATCAAGTTATAATGTTAAGGAACTTAATGACAACCAAAGGAAATCACTAAGAACTCAACATTGCAAATGAAATGGTATCCTCAAAGTTCTACTCACTTGGGCATACCACTCATCCCTCCTAAGGAGAGATGGAGCTTCCCAAGAAGGACTTTGTGTCATTGGATAGAATGGAGGCAAACAATGCACTCCATATTTGAAGAAAGAATCAAAACTAAGTCTAAGGCAATTCCTAAAACCCTAATTCTCTGAACTCCTAAACAAAAGCTCCACAAGAGGAAAAGCAATCAACTCCAAGCTCCAATCCTTAATCCCAAGCATCTTCAATGAATCCAGAAGCTCCACCAAAAAGAACTCAAGCTCAAACCAACTCCAAGGCAGCCAACCAAGCCAAACAAACCAAAGCACTCAAGAGAGGAAATCATAAACACAAGCCACTTGCAAAATTCAACTAAAATAGAAAACAAAGTTGTAAAATTCTAATAAAATTCCTAGGGGAACATGCATGTGTCTACTAACAGCCAGCAAAAGATCTCCTCCTAATTCTATTCCAATCACTAGAACAAAAATCAACAAAAAGAGGGAAGAATTACGAAAGAAGAAGAGAAAACAAGCAACATGCAAATGCAAACATGCGAGTGGAAAATGCACACAAGATCATGATTAAACGGCCAAAAACAGTGACAAACATCCAAACTAATTCAATCCTAATGCAACACAATGATCTATGATGATTCAGATTGAACCGGCACGTGAACAAGCAAGCAAAATAGCAAAGCAGGCCCTCTGTTACAGTGTTAATCGATTAACGCCAGGGGTTAATCGGTTAACCATTGAAAAACGCTTGAAAATTTGAAAATTTGAGTTGGTTAATCGATTAACCATATAGGTTAATCGATTAACACTGTGCCAGAGGTGAAAAACAGCAATTCAGAATCACTTTTCAGCAGCTTATCACTTAAGCAAACACTCCAATTATCATGTGATTGATCATGCACGAAATTAAACCAGTAAACATTGATTTAAACAACATGTAAACACAATAACACAACAAGATCATGGATCAAAATCAACATATTCAATCAAATGCAAAGATCCACATGCAAATTGTGCAAATAAGTTCTAAAACAAAATCGGATCAGAATTCCAACCTTCGGATCGGAGACTTGATCCGGTAATTGTTGATTCAACTGTAAATGAGTAGATCTAAGCAACGAAAACCAGAATTCTTCAAGATCCACACCAATTCTTGTAGTAGCAATGTAGATCCACCAAGAACAACTCAAAATAAGCCAAATAATCACTTCCAAGAACACTTCAAAATTCAGATCTGCTTGTGCACGAAAATTGGATGATGAAATGGAATTGATGGAGTGAATTAATGGAGGTTTAGCTCTTAGAAATCAACGATTCCAATGAAGAATCAATGATTTCAAGGAGAAGAGCTTTGGGTGAGGTTTTTTAGATTGGAAAATTGAGAGAGAATTGAGAGAAAATTGAGAGCAATTCTAAAAATGAGAATGAATTATGATGATTTTATGGTGAGGTTTGGAGTGAATCAAATATATACGCTCTTGGTTTGGATCCAAAGCAAGGATTGGAAAATGTCTTGGAAAATGTGGTATGAAATGAGGTTTGGGCATTTGGAGGGAAAATGAAATTTGATAGTGTTCTAGATCCTTCCCAAGTGTGAAAATGCAATATAAATGACCAAAATTGGACCCCAAAAGTGGCTGGACTTGAAAATTCACGTGCAAGGCAAAACCTGCTGTGGTTAATCGATTAACCATATAGGTTAACCGATTAACACTGCTAAAAATTCAAATTTGGACTGAGTTTCAAATGGTTAATCGATTAACCCTATGTGTTAATCGATTAACACATTCAAAATTTTGAATTTGGCGCCTTTTGGAGGGAAACCTGCCCCTTTGCCCGTTTCCTGCCGTTCTGAACTCTGTTTAGCTGCTAAAAGCCATTCTTGATTGCTCTGACCATGGGAACACTGTACATAACCTGAATGCTGCTTCTGACATGAAAAATGCCCTGCAAAATAAAATAAAATCGGTCGCTTGATCGCTGGGCAAAACAAGTGTTGAAGCCTCTGATGTTTGTTGTTTAGCCTCTTGCACTAAAATTTGCACCTGGAGCTACCTGAATGCCTTGATCCCCTGCCTCGAGAATAAATGCTATGCAATGCAAATTCTAGAACAATGCAAATGATAATGCAACGAAACGTAAACCAGGTAAAAGGTGTTGAGCAAATTTTGGGGTGCAATAGCTGCCCCTATTCAAACGGCTTGGACCCGACTGGGTGAAGAGCGAACGTCCTTCAAACAATCGAGGTACGAGACGGTTGAATACCAAGGAACCCGGAAATTTGCCAACCGCAGAAATAAACTGCACAACTGCTTGGGGGAACGACATCCCCTATCTGAATCTGGTTGTTACGGCAACAACTGATCCAACGTATGATAATAATTCTGATTTCAACTTCCATGACCTATGTAACACCACAGGTACCGAACAACTTTTGCAAAACACCTCCGTCCACAACTGGACCAACCTTGTCAACACAATAAGGGAAACAAATTCGTCAACACGAATAGAGATTCTGTCATCACAAGAGTAACCTTGTCCACATCTGGACCCAACTTTCGTCAAATCACGAATACGCACATCTGTCCACGTCAGGACTCACATCTCAACAACACAGGAATAGAACTTTGTCCATGTTAGGATGCTTGTTTCATCAACACAAAGAAATCCCATCATAAACTTGTCCACGTCAGGACTCCACCTGCCGTCAACACGGAAAAATCCCGGCGACTTCGCTGGGGATGAGTCTACTGCATTTCGTCAGGACGAGGGGATCCTATCAACATATGAATAAATTGTCCACGTCAGGAATAAACTGTCCACGTTAGGAATAACTGTCCACGTTAGGAATAAGCTGTCCACGTTAGGAATAAACTGTCCACATTAGAATAAACTGTCCACGTTAGGAATAATTGTCCATGTTAGGAATAAACTGTCCACGTTAGGAATAAACTGTCCATGTTAGGAATAAACTATCCACGTTAGGAATCACATCTCGTCTTGATTTATCCACGTCAGGACTCACATCTCGTCTTGATTTGTCCATTTCAGGACTCACATCTTGTCAGCACAAGAAAATCCTATCAGCATGGGAGTAAATTGTCCACGTCAGGACACCGTTTCGTCGACACGAAGAAAGATAAATTCGTCCACGTTAGGACTCGCGCCTCTTCGACCTGCTGAGGAAATAAAACCTGTCCCCGTCAGGACTCACGCTTCGCCAACACGAAGAAAGATAAATTTGTCCACGTCAGGACTCACGCATCTTGTCAACACGAAGAACTATAAACTTGTCCACGTCAGGACACACATTTTGCCGATACGAAGGAAGATATCTGCTGGGGATAAATGGTCCATGAAGAGTAATCAATTTTGTCCATGTCAAGACTTCACATTCCATCAATGCGGAGAAATTGAATCTGTCCACGTTACGACTAGCACATCTCGTTAACCCGAGGAAATAAATCTGTCCACGTTAGGACACCCACCTCACTAGCACGAAGAAATCCCGTCAATAAATTGTACACGTCAGGACTCATATCTCGTCAACACGAGGAACTCCTATCAACATAGGCAATAAGATTTTGACGATCTCCTGTCAACCAGTAAGAAAATACATCCGTCTGTCCATACGGGAAGATACTCTGAATACAGTTTCTCTGCTTATCCCTGCAGTAGCTAACTCCATTGGTTCCAACCCACAAACCTTTTAGCACTGATGTGACAACGACTTTGAGGAGGACTCTACTGGGGATATTTGGAAACCAAACTGCCGGACGCCTGTTCTGATAACCGGTGGCATCCTCTGAAATTCTGATTCATGAAACCTTTTGACGTTGACGTAACAACAAATTTGAAGAAAATAATCTGCTGGCCGGATAAGAGAAACTTCAACAAGCAACTCTGGCGGGGAAAACAAGAGAAATTTAAACAAATAACTCTGCTCGGGGACAAAGAGAAACTTAACCAAGTAACTCTGTGGGGAAAATAGTAAGATGAACCGTATCATCACACGTCTCACGGCGAGACCTCGAATACCTGTTAATAGATCTAAGCTAGAACTCCATACTCCTGCTGAGAAAACACACCTGCAAGCATAAAGGTTAACCAACCTGATTTATGTTTCAAAATGCGTATGTTTGAAAATGGCGTAATGCTCCGTGCGGCACGGAAATGCTACGCGTTTAAGTATATGCGAATATGACGATATATTCAAATGCAAATGCAGGCTCAAGCTGCCGGGGCCACTCTGACAATGATGTCTCAACAACATGAATGCTGAGGGTAACGCCAACTCCGCTGGGGAGAACAAGTATCACAAAATATTCTGGCGAAATAAACGCCAGAAATACAACCAACTCTGTCGGGGAGAGATTAAACATCAATTTCCGCTGGAAGGAAAGAACAAACCACCCAGCTGGTGAACCAACTCCTCTAGGGACAAAAGCGACACTTCTAGGAAGAGCACACTGTCTGGGCACAATTTACAAACTCATAGCCTTGGACTCTGCTGAGGATCAACATCCTGTTAATGGCATGACGACCTGTAGGGAGCAGGAACACCCTCCTTTGCGGATATAGACCTTTCGAACCAACAACTTGGTTCACTATTGCGGGAATCTCCCATGCTGGAGATTAAACGTGCACATCTTCGATTCGCTGAGGAGCGCAACCTTTGCAGGGGACATTGATTTTGACTTGCTGGGATTAATCCTATGGACGACTTTCCATGAGGACACTCTCCTGGGGAAGAATCCCTCATTCGGTAAGGGATAACGTCATTCCAACTCTCGGGGGATAAGCTGCGACTAGCTGAGGAATGACATCAACTGGAGTCAGGTCTTACGTCAAGTGACCTTGGCTGGGGAATATAATTCCGGACCGTTTGCTCCAAAGGCAAGAACCCTGAAAAACACAAACGAGACAAAACAGGCCTATACAACAGAATCTATCCGGGTTAGCATCTGTGACCTTACTTCAGTCAATTCAAAGTTTTAGCAATTATTGGCAAGGGCCATCAAGATTATGCAAGTGCCAGTTTATCAAAAACATCGGCGTCTTTCACAAACAAAACAGTAAAGAACAAACATCAAGTACTGAATAACATGTTTTATTGATAATGGGCCTCTGAATAGGCAAAGTTTTGTACACTGGATGCAACTCCTGAAAAGAGGAAGTTATGCACACACCTACATACATATATGCACAAGAAGCATAAATAAAATACAAAACAATATTTGTATACATGTCGGCAACGTGATGCAGATGAACACCATGAGCTGATCCTCCTATGACTCGCCTGACTCTGCGCTTTCCCGATACTCGATCTTCGGAAGGGATTGTTTTTGGATAGACGGCCCCTAGGTACTCCAAAGCCACTAAGCAATGCCGTATCAAATCCGGACCGCAGTCATTTGCTTTTTCCATCCCTAACTTTTGCGTGAACTGCCCTTTGCGGGTTTTCAATTCACCGGGATACCCTTTTTTGCCGAAGTCGCCCTTTTCAGGTTTTCGACTTCGCGGGTGTACATCTTTTCAATTTTATCCCTAACTTTTGCCCGAACCTTTTATTCATTTTTTAATGGTTTGCCGAGCTGCCCCATTTTTGCCTGGACTCTCTTTTTACTGTCCAGCGGGTCACTTTCAAGCAAAGTATTTTTTAACTGCGTTCGAACTCACAGGAGACGTAAAGTCTTCACCATCCATGGTGGATAATAGCAAGGCTCCTCCAGAGAAGACTTTTCTGACAACGTAGGGACCTTCGTAATTAGGAGTCCACTTTCCCCTGTGATCTGTTTGTGGTGGGAGAATCTTTTTCAAAACAAGATCGCCCGTCTGAAAGCCTCGAGGGCACACCTTCTTGTTGTAAGCTTTCTTCATCCGGCTCTGATACAACCGACCGTGGGCTAAAGAAGCCAGTCTCTTCTCATCCATTAAGCTGAGCTGATTCAGTCTATCTTTAACCCATTCTGCCTCGTCAAGTTGGACATCACGTAAAACCCTCAGAGAAGGAATCTCGACCTCCAATGGTAACACTGCCTCCATCCCGTATACCAATGAGAAAGGGGTTGCCCCGGTTGATGTGCGTACCGTCGTACGGTAACCGTGCAAAGCGAAAGGTAACATCTCGTGCCAGTCCTTATACGTCACAACCATCTTCTGAACAATTTTCTTTATATTCTTATTGGCCGCTTCGACAGCGCCATTCATCTTGGGCCGGTAAGGAGAAGAATTGTGATGCTCAATCTTAAAATTCTGACACATCTCTTTCATCATTTTGTTATTCAAATTTGAACCGTTGTCGGTGATAATCCACTCAGGGATTCCATATCTGCAGATAATATCTCGTTTGATAAATCTGGCTATCACTTGTTTGGTGACATTAGCATATGATGCTGCTTCCACCCGTTTGGTGAAGTAATCGATTGCCACCAAAATGAACTGGTGTCCGTTTGATGCTGTAGGCTCAATCTTACTAATCATATCAATTCCCCACATCGAGAAAGGCCACGGTGATGACATCACATTCAGGGGGCTCGGAGGCACATGGATTTTGTCCGCATAAATTTGGCATTTATGACACCTCTTTGCAAACTTGAAACAATCTGTTTCCATAGTCAGCCAATAATAACCTGCCCGCAGCAGTTTTCTTGTCATAGCATGCCCGCTAGCATGTGTACCAAATGTACCCTCATGTATCTCTTCCATGAGTAACTTCGCCTCTTTCTCATCTACACAGCATAGCAATACCAAGTCGTGGTTTCTTTTGTACAGGACCCTGTCCGGGTTCAGATAGAAATTGCCAGCCAATCTCCTGAGAGTCTTCTGATCTCGACTGGATGCCCCAGCCGGATACTCCTTGTTCTTCAAAAAATTCTGGATGTCAAAGTACCAGGGTTTACCATCGGGAGCCTCGTCAATGGCAAATATGAATGCAGGCCTATTGAGCTGAGAGATAACAATCCGGGGAGTCTCGTTCCAGAAGTTAACTTTATACATTGAGAACAATGTCGCCAGGGCGTCAGCCATTTGATTTTCTGCTCGTGGCACGTGATGCAATTCCACTTTGTCAAAGAAAGGGAACAATCTCCTTGCATAATTCATATAGGGTATCAAATTGGGCTGACGTGTCTCCCATTCTCCTTTAATCTGGTTCACCACTAGAGCTGAGTCTCCGTATACGTCCAGGTTCTTGATTCGCAAATCAATGCCTTCTTCCAGACCCATGATGCAAACCTCATATTCCGCCTCATTATTGGTAACAAGAAAGGTCAATCGGGCAGTGAAGGGGATGTGCGACCCCTATGGAGTGGTGATAATTGCACCTACTCCGCTACCATAGGAATTTACAGCTCCGTCAAATATCAACTCCCATTTGGAACCCAACTCTGGTCCTTCGTCTGGCAACGGTTCTTCACAATCTTTCATCTTCAGGTACATGATATCCTCGTCAGGAAAATCAAACCTTATCGATTGATAATCTTCAATTGGTTGCTCCGCAAGGTACTCTGACAGAACGCTACCTTTAATAGCCTTTTGCGAGACATATTGGATATCGTATTCTGTTAACACCATCTGCCACCGGGCAATTCTTCCGGAGAGTGCTTGCTTCTCAAACACGTATTTGATTGGATCCATCTTTGAAATTAGAAAGGTTGTATGATTCAACATGTATTGCCTCAAACGTTTGGCGGCCCAGGCTAGCGCGCAACACGTCTTCTCGAGCATTGAGTATCTGGACTGACAGTCGGTAAATTTCTTACTCAAATAGTGGATCGCATGCTCTTTACGTCCGGTCTCGTCGTGTTGACCGAGAACACAACCCATACTTTCCTCAAGAACCGTCAAATACATAATCAAAGGTCTACCGGCCACTGGGGGTATCAAAACAGGAGGTTCCTGCAAGGATTCTTTTATCTTGTCGAACGCCTTTTGACAATTTTCATTCCAGGTCAACACCTGATCCTTTTTCAGCAACTTGAATAACGGCTCGCATGTCGCAGTTAGGTGAGATATAAACCGAGCGATGTAGTTCAACCTCCCTAAAAACCCACGCACTTCTTTTTTTTTGTTTTAGGCGTCGGCATTTCTTGTATAGCTTTTATCTTTGCAGGATCAACCTCTATTCCCTTTTCGCTCACAATATACCCCAGCAGTTTACCCGATCTCACCCCGAAGGTGCACTTGTTAGGGTTCAGTCTCAACCTGAACTTCCTCAGTCTTTTGAACAGTTTCAGCAGATTAACCAAATGCTCCTCCTCTGTTTGGGATTTGGCAATCATATCATCAACATAAACCTCGATCTCTTTGTGCATCATGTCATGAAAGAGCGTCGTCATAACACGTTGATATGTTGCCCCAACATTCTTCAAACCAAAGGGCATCACTTTGTAGCAAAATGTTCCCCATGGGGTAATGAAGGTTTTTTTCTCCATGTCTTCTGGCGCCATTTTTATCTGATTGTAACCCGAGAAGCCATCCATGAAGGAGAACACGGAGAATTGAGCAGTGTTATCGACCAGCACATCGATATGAGGAAGCGGAAAGTCGTCCTTTGGGCTCTCCCTATTCAAATCACGATAGTCTACGCACATCCGCACCTTACCGTCTTTCTTTGGTACCGGTACTATATTGGCGACCCATGATGGATAAGTTGTAACAGCAAGGAAACCAGCATCCCACTGTTTCTGAACTTCCTCCTTGATTTTCACAGACATGTCTAGTCTGGTTCTTCTGAGTTTCTGCTTAACAGGCGGACATTCCTCTCGCAACGGCAGACGGTGCACAACCATGTCCGTATCCAACCCAGGCATATCCTCGTACGACCAAGCAAATATATCACTATACTCTCGCAGTATCTCAATCAGCCTTTGCTTGACGTCGCTCTGCAGCGCAGCCCCTATACGGATATTTCTCACAACTTCTTCCGACCCCAAGTTGATAATCTCCATTTCCTCCTGATGAGGCAGAATGATTCTCTCTTCCTGTTTCAACAAACGAGTCAGCTCCTCTGGCAAGTCGCTATCCTCAACAATCTCTTCCTCTGCTTGGAATACCGGGTGCTCGAAGTCGAAACGAGTCATAGGCGGTTCGTAGAAGATGTCATCTAAAATATTAGTCCTGCAAAGGAAATGGTTAAACTCTTCAACACGCAAACAAAGCAAATAACCACGTCGCCATTTATTGTTAAAGAAAAAACAAGAAAGACAGGGATCACAATATTTGAATATGAAAAACGCCTTTATTTCATGATTAAAACAGTGCAATACACATAATCAAGTAGCCCTAATGTAACATCACTATGCCCCGGGTAGGACACAGGATTATTCAACAATTGATAAAACAAATCATTACTGTTTAAGAGTCACTGGGACAGTTTCCCGGATGGACCAGTTGCAGAGACTTTGTCCTGGCACGCTTGGCTTGATCCATGCGTCCATATCGCAGTCACTATCTCCGTCTTCAGCATCGGAAATAGCGTTGATTGTCTCAAAGCACACCCCGCTTGGCGTAATCGTTATCAGTCCCTTGAACCTGGGTGCTCCTGAAGATGACGCTGACGACGTCGGTCGATACCCTAGCCCAAACTTGTCATTCTTCACGGGAATCTCAAGTACCTGCCCCCAACCTTTAGTCTCACCAGTCTGTACTAAAGCCTGAGCCTCTTTGTAAGATGACACTGCCACATCTGATATTTTGCTGGAACCCTGAGCTTTGTCTTTAATTCGTAACCCTTCGAAGGCTTGACAAGGTGTCTCATGTATTTCTCCGTCGACCTCAACATATCTGAGCGATGACAGGTGACTGACCAAAATGTCCTCCTCCCCGCAAACGGTAACAACACTATCACCCACCATGTATTTCAACTTCTGATGCAATGTGGACATTACGGCCCCTGCAGCATGGATCCATGGGCGCCCAAGAAGGCAGCTATAAGCTGGGTGGATATCCATGATGTAGAATTCGGTATCAAAAATCTCTGGCCCCACCTGAAGCAGTAACGTTATTGACCCAAACACTGATCTTTTCGTCCCGTCAAACGCCCTCACAACCAAATCGTTGGGCGTGCAAATAATTCCCCGTATGTCCAATTTCATCATGGCTTTCTTTGGCAATATGTTCAACGACGATCTAGTATCCACCAATACATGCGACATTACGGTGCCCCGGCATTCCACCGATATATGCAAGGCCATGTTGTGCTCTCGACCCCTGGGTGTTAGGTCAAAATCTGTGAAACCCAGGCTATGCCCAGTATTGACATGTGCCATTACCCCCTCTAACTGATTTACAGAAACTTCTTGAGGCACAAATGACGTGTCCATAATCTTTAGCAAGGCGTTCCGGTGGGCCTCGGAACATGATAACAACGACAAGATAGAAATCTTCGACGGCGTCTGCTGTAGATGTTCAACAATTTTGTAGTCGCTTTTCCGAATCAGTCTCATGAACTCCTCTACGTCCTTGAGCGACGTATCCTTTTCTTTCGACTGAGTAGGCCTGCTTTCATTTACTTTGGCTTTGCCTTTGGCCAACCTCTCTGCTTCTATTTCAGGTGAGGTAAAGATCCTTCCGCTACGGGTCACGCCCCCCGTTCCAACGACATTATCAACAGCCCCAGCTGGCTGGTTGTTCACTACAATCTTTTCACCGTTGCAGTACGCTTCTAATCCATATGTCCACGGGACAACTTTCGTACTCTCAAAGGGAACAGGCCCTGCTTTGGTAATTGTAATAGTTGGCCGCTTGGCGGGCGCCGTTATCGTTATAGTCTTCCTCGGGATCGTCACTGTTGCAATATCATTCTGCTCTTCACATAATGCCTCCACAGGCTTCTCAACCGCAGTTCGATCAAATTGCAAGGTCCCTTCGTCGATCATGGCCTGAATGCCCTGTTTCAAATCAGTACAACCCTCAGGCTGGGTCCAACACTCTAAACATTATTCATCACAACCCGGGAATACTCCCCCTCTGAGCAACCTGCTTTTCACCTCACTCAATGGTGTCTTCAGTTCGTGAACATCCATCACCAAGTTCAAATTTTCTTCTGTTAAGATAACATTTGCCCCATGATTAGGCATAGGCTGTTGTACAATATTAGGCCCAGTTTGACCAAAGTTGATGGCTTTACTGTCCAACAAGTCTTGAACTTTATGCTTGAAAGCATGACAAGATTCTACATCATGTCCGGGCGCCCCGGAATGGAATTCGCAGTGCTTATTAGCGTCGTACCCATAAGGAAGTACCGGTCCTGTAGGCGGTTCCAAAGTTCTTTTCTCAACCAAATTCAACCTCAGCAGTGTCTGAAGAAGCTCTGCATATGTCGACGGAGGCTTATCAAATACCCTCTTTGGCTTTGCATTCTGAAACCTTCTCTGGCCCTGATTCTGCCTCTGCTGTTGCTGTGGTTGTTGCTGATGCTGTTGTTGTTGTTGAGGAATCGGAATAGTAACACTGGCTATTTGTTGAGGTTGACTGTACTGATTTCTACCTCTGCCCCGGCCTCTGCCACCAAATACAGCGCTTGCATCACCTTGTCGTCTTCCGCCGAACGCTTTTCTCGCACCCCCAGCTGGAGTAGATTCACCTGCCTGAATCTTCCCAATTTTAATTCCATTTTTGATCCTTTCTCCCATAAGGATCATATCGGAGAAGCTACCCATCGAAACATTGAATAACTTGTCATAGTACATTCCTGTAAATGTCCCCACAAACATGTCATTCATCTCCCTTTCAACCAAAGGAGGGTGCACCCGAGCTGCAATATCTCGCCACCGCTGCGCGTACTCTTTGAAACTTTCACCACTTTTCTGCGACAAACTCTGCAACTGAACTCTGTTTGGCGCCAAATCGCTGTTATATTTGTAATGCATAACAAAAGCATCCGCCAACTGCTTCCAGCTTCTAATCTGAGTGGGCTCCAGCCCCATGTACCACTCCAATGATGGTCCCGATAAGCTGTCTTGAAAGAAATGCATGAGCATCCTTTCATCATTGGAATACGCAGACATCCTTCTATAATAAGAATGTACATGGACCTTTGGGCAGGTATCCCCTTTGTATTTGTCAAATGTTGGAGCCTTGAATTTTAATGGTACCCTCAGCCCTGGTACCAACCCCATAGTAGTCATATCTAACCCAGCGGAGTTCTGATCAACCACACCTTTCATCTGCTCTTCTAGCATTCTGATCCTCTGAACAGGGTCAATAGGGCCTTCAGGTCCCATACCTCTTCCTGAAAAAGCGTCATCCTGTTGATCCACATTCCAGTCATTTCCATACCCATCGTAACCCATGTTACGGCCAAATCCTTGTTGATTGAACACAAGACCCTGTCCTCGGTTGCCGAACCCTTGATTGATCCCAGCAGGTCCAAAACCATTGTTGAAAGGAAATGCTCCAACGTCGTTCACATTACCGAATCCACCATTACCGTAGCCATACCCCTGACTGTTGCTGTAACCGTCATTACCGAAACCTTGATTGTTGAACCCGAAGTTCCTGTCCTGATTGACATTGCCATACCCATTGTTTCCAAAGCCAACATTGTCAACGAATCCTTGATCGGCATCCACAGTGTTGCCTTTGTTGTTAACAACATGCCCGTCACCACCATTTCCAGTGTTGCCATTACCAGCGCCAGCACCTGCACCAGTACCAGTGTTTCCGTTGACAGTCACAACAGGTGGAGTAACAAATGCCGGTATCTCACCTTCCCGACGAGGAGTTTCAACAGAAATGTGGTTAGTGTTGCCATTTCCGTTCGCCCGCGTTAGTAGCGGCTGCACCAAGGTCTGAAGATTCTCCTGGCCCTTGGCCATGCTCTCCATGGCTTGCATGAACAGAGTCAACTTCTCGCGGATTTCCTGCATCTCGACCTGAACTTGATCCATTATCTTCTTGCAGTTGTTTCTGGTTGAATAGCGGTGGACTCTTTGGTCGTCAATCCTGAAAAACCTTCGAGATGCAGGAAATAAGATACAGATTCAAAAATACCGGTCATGCAATATGAGGATGCAGATGCAAACGTATAAATATGCTACAGGTTACATTCCCCCCGATTCTAGTTTCAGAGAGAAGGCCATCACGACAAGGGAGTCCCCATCAAGCAAGCAAGGAATCAGAAAACCCTCATACATAAACAAATGCCAAGAGGCAGAGTACAAGAGTACAGCTGAATACAACTGAAGAGACCTCGGCCAACAAGCTTGGCGATGGTCGAAATACAAGTACAGATAACAAAAGCAAGGCAAAGATAACTCAAGCCAAATGGCGCGCTCTGACATCTTCCAATATCCTTAACGTCTCCGAATGACCTAGTCTGGAGATTAGCTCTTGTATCAGTAATGCATGTCACTCAGCAGTGGATCTCAGCTTTTTGGCGTCGTCCTTGCAGGTTCCTTCACCAAAACAGTCGTCGAGTCTGCATCTCTTGGAACCGACCTTCAATTCACGACCTCTCAGCTTCTCGCCAAGGTCACTTACTCTAAGCTCAACAGCGCTCCTAAGTGATGTCTCTTCAGCAATCCTTGCATCTTGGGCTCTAATCTGCGCCTCTAGCGTGGTAATCTGCAGCTTCAGCTCATCTTCACGCTCCTTCCGCTTGGTAAGCGTGGTATTCCATAATGTTTCCCATTTTCCGAGTCGGGAATAAGCCTTGTTTAAGAGTTCCTTCTTGGAAGCAAGCACCTTGCTAACACTGTTCAAGGCTGCTCCCACCTTTTCCCTCTTGCCAGTCTCTTCAGTCAAATCCGAACCCAACCTGTTAATCAACTCAATTTGTTCCTTGACAGTGAAGGTAGCTTCATTCTTCTCATGACGCAACTGGAAGATCTCTTTCTCTAACTCATCATTGGCTTTGCCAACTCAGGCTCAGTATCAACATGTATAAAGGGCATCTGGTCTAACACAGGAACCCCCAACATAGCAGAATACTCCTCCAAAGTGGGTGCCAGAATATAGTCGGGGAACAGGAAGCATCTCAGCTGAGGCTCATAAAACTGCATCAAAGTGTACACCCCAGTCGTCTCAAATGCTGAAGGCCTGTACAACAAACTAAGCAATCTCCCATAAGATACTCTCAACTCAGCCCTCACTCTCTCGTCTGCTAGAGCGACTAAACCCAGCAAGGCACTAATATCTAGTGAATGCAACCGGTAAGCAACTGTCCTCTTCATGGACTCCATGTCTGGCCAGGAGATACACTAGAATCAGAGGGGAATGATCACACCTACAACATAAATACACGTTAATGAAATGCAAACATGAAAATGCACATGCATATGCAAACAGGGGATCAAGTGCAATGCTGATGCATTGTGCTGCTTTGTACTGAAGCCTGAGAACCATCAAATCTTCGCCTCAAACCAAACCAACCACTCAAATGAACCCTGTAACCACATCTCGCTGACAGAGATAAACCAGATACTCTGAGGTCAAAGGTTTCCTGCAAACAGACCTACCTACCCCTCATAGGTATGTACTTAACTCGCAGACGAGGTACGACATCCTATGCGGGTTCAACGTCACAGACTTTCAAGAGCGATGATACGATACCCAGAAGGTGTGGCATAATCATCCCTTGAAGCGGCCTCACTTAGTTGAATCCCAATTGATATGTCCTCAGAGTCGACAATCCTCGGGTCAGACAACTTGTCGAGCCCTAAGGGCCAGGCAAGAAGCATCAAAGAGAATCTCGTCCGAGCGCAGATTTCGCGGCTAGCTGGTGCGAGCTAAGCAAGCAGGCTAACCACTACTCTCTACTTCTATGTCTATGTGCAAACTCAAGCCCAGGTCCGGCTTATCTCTCAATCCAACCCTCTTCCCAGCACAACAACAATAATATAATACTGAACATAAAGGCAGAAAGGTAAATACATACAACACCCCCAGACGGGAAAACAAGCGCTAGGATTGACTCGCATAGGGAACCGTTGGAGTCCCCAGCAGAGTCGCCAGCTGTCGCTACTGCTATGACAGAAGAGTCGCCACCGTGTGTTATTTATCCCACAGGAGGGAAAGGAAACTCTCAGAGTAAAACTAACGCAAAGAGGGAATGGAATGGTCATCGCAACCAAATCCTGGATTCGGGAGTCGGTTACGCAAGGGGAAGGTATTAGCACCCCTCACGTCCGTCGTACTCGACGGGATCCACGCTTGTTTTCTATCTAAGAGTGTGTTTATCTATCTACTCTATAGGTCTGGGTTAAAAAGAAAAGAAAATGACTCGGCAAAGTATCGCACTTTATGCCTACGTATTCCCGTCTGGAACGAGAAATCAGAGTCAACGTAGTTCGCCTACCTACGGGAAAGGAGGGGAAGGTTGCTCGCTAGGATACGGCATCCTATGCCTACGTACTTTCATACAGCATGAAAGATCAGAGCAAACGTAGTTCGGGCTACGGAAGACACAAGCTTGTCTGACTGTTTTTTATCTCCTTAAGAAAGGGTTTTCCTGATTAACGGTCCAAGAGGACGAAAATGACATTTGAAATTTGTTTTCAGTTTTTTTACGAAAGAACTGTTTTTCAGTCTGTTTGCAACTGGTACTGCACTAAAGACTTGTGATCTGAGAGTGACTACATTGCATGTCACCCTAAGGGTACCATACTAAGCAGCCAGATTACTGAAGAGTGACCCTCCAGCAACCTTTTCTCAAATAGCTTAAGGCTCGTAGCGTACAACACGCGTTATCCTTATTACTGTGTTTTTGAATTGTTTTGAGATGAGAAGAGAAAGATGCTCTAAAAAGCCTATATTTGAAAGGGAAACTAACCTAATGTTGTCATGCATGGTTCACAAACCTAATGTCTGTCATAATTTCCTCTTGCACAGAGGAAATCAGAGATCCTAGGGGATAAACAGCAAAAGACAGCAAGCAATTACAGTAAACAGTAAACATGCATGCTATGCAGCAATACCATTGAGGAAAGAAAGAAAACAATAGGCAAGAGGAGACAAGCTCCACCTCAAACCTAGAGGTAATCAACACAATTAAACAGATAATACAGAGAAAAACAAAAGACTCAGGGGAGGCAGCTCAAGCAGCAGCACCAAACTCCTACAGCAAACAGTAGCTCTAAACAGCAAAGTTGGATAAATAGCAAAGTTAACAGTAAGGGCTTCATCTTCCAGCAAGCTTCCATCTTCAAGCTTCAACAAGCACACTCCAAGAGGAGGATTAAACGTCAAGATCAAGTTATAATGTTAAGGAACTTAATGACAACCAAAGGAAATCACTAAGAACTCAACATTGCAAATGAAAAGGTATCCTCAAAGTTCTACTCACTTGGGCATACCACTCATCCCTCCTAAGGAGAGATGGAGCTTCCCAAGAAGGACTTTGTGTCATTGGATAGAATGAAGGCAAACAATGCACTCCATATTTGAAGAAAGAATCAAAACTAAGTCTAAGGCACTTCCTAAAACCCTAATTCTCTGAACTCCTAAACAAAAGCTCCACAAGAGGAAAAGCAATCAACTCCAAGCTCCAATCCTTAATCCCAAGCATCTTCAATGAATCCAGAAGCTCCACCAAAAAGAACTCAAGCTCAAACCAACTCCAAGGCAGCCAACCAAGCCAAACAAACCAAAGCACTCAAGAGAGGAAATCATAAACACAAGCCACTTGCAAAATTCAACTAAAATAGAAAACAAAGTTGTAAAATTCTAATAAAATTCCTAGGGGAACATGCATATGTCTAATAACAGCCAGCAAAAGATCTCCTCCTAATTCTATTCCAATCACTAGAACAAAAATCAACAAAAAGAGGGAAGAATTATGAAAGAAGAAGAGAAAACAAGCAACATGCAAATGCAAACATGCGAGTGGAAAATGCACACAAGATCATGATTAAACGGCCAAAAACAGTGACAAACATCCAAAATAATTCAATCCTAATGCAACACAATGATCTATGATGATTCGGATCGAACCGGCACGCGAACAAGTAAGCAAAACAGCAAAACAGGCCCTCTGTTACAGTGTTAATCGATTAACGCCAGGGGTTAATCGGTTAACCATTGAAAAATGCTTGAAAATTTGAATATATGAGTTGGTTAATCGATTAACCATATAGGTTAATCGATTAACACTGTTCCAGAGGTGAAAAACAGCAGTTCAGAATCACTTTTCAGCAGCTTATCACTTAAGCAAACACTCCAATTATCATGTGATTGATCATGCACGAAATTAAGCCAGTAAACATTGATTTAAACAACATGTAAACACAATAACACAACAAGATCATGGATCAAAATCAACATATTCAATCAAATGCAAAGATCCACATGCAAATTGTGCAAATAAGTTCGAAAACAAAATCGGATCAGAATTCCAACCTTCGGATCGGAGACTTGATCCGGTAATTGTTGATCTGTAAATGAGTAGATCTAAGCAAAGAAAACCAGAATTCTTCAAGATCCACACCAATTCTTGTAGTAGCAATGTAGATCCTCCAAGAACACTTCAAAATTCAGATCTGCTTGTGCACGAAAATTTGATGATGAAATGGAATTGATGGAGTGAATTAATGGAGGTTTTGCTCTTAGAAATCAATGATTCCAATGAAGAATCAATGATCTCAAGGAGAAGAGCTTTGGGTGAGGTTTTTGAGATTGGAAAATTGAGAGAGAATTGAGAGAAAATTGAGAGCAATTCTGAAAATGAGAGTGAATTATGATGATTTTATGGTGAGGTTTGGAGTGAATCAAATATATACACTCTTGGTTTGGATCCAAAGCAAGGATTCGAAAATGGCTTGGAAAATGTGGTATGAAATGAGGTTTGGGCATTTGGAGGGAAAATGAAATTTGATAGTGTTCTAGATCCTTCCCAAGTGTGAAAATGCAATTTAAATGACCAAAATTGGACCCCAAAAGTGGCTGGACTTGAAAATTCACGTGCAAGGCAAAACCTGCTGTGGTTAATCGATTAACCATATAGGTTAACCGATTAAAACTACTAAAAATTCAAATCTGGACTGATTTTCAAATGGTTAATCGATTAACCCTATGTGTTAATCGATTAACACATTCAAAAATTTGAATTTGGCGCCTTTTGGAGGGAAACCTGCCCCTTTGCCCGTTTCCTGCCGTTCTGAACTCTGTTTAGCTGCTAAAAGCCATTCTTGATTGCTCTGACCATGGGAACACTGTACATAACCTGAATGCTGCTTCTGACATGAAAAATGCCCTGCAAAATAAAATAAAATCGGTCGCTTGATCGCTGGGCAAAACAAGTGTTGAAGCCTCTGATGTTTGTTGTTTAGCCTCTTGCACTGAAATTTGCACCTGGAGCTACCTGAATGCCTTGATCCCCTGCCTTGAGAATAAATGCTATGCAATGAAAATGCTAGAACAATGCAAATGATAATGCAACGAAATGTAAACCAGGTAAAAGGTGTTGAGCAAATTTTAGGGTGCAACAGCCAAGACATCGCATCTTGTGCCTACGTAATCTCATTTGGTATGAGAAATCAGAGCAAAACGTAGTTCAGGCTAACTACGAGAAAAACAGGGTGTTCTCGATCGCACGGGGGCGAGAGAAAAGGTAGACGATACTAGCGTACGCATTCTAGCAGGTAGGTGTATTGTTGCTCCACCATTGGAGACTTAGGCGTTACCTGTTTGCGGTAGAACGGACATAGCATGTCATTGGGATAAAAGGTACGGATCTTAAAGGATTAGAACAACAGGCTAGTCTCGATTGCACTGGGGCAAGAGAAAGGGGAAGTTAGTTGTTAGTGGGAAGGTCTCGATCGCACGGAGGCGAGAGAAAAGAAAAATTAGTTGTTAGTGTGCTCGCCAAGACATCGCGTCTTGTGCCTACATATTCTCATCTGGCGTGAGAAATCATAGTAGCTATAGTTCAACTAACTACAAAAACGGTTTCGATCGCACAGGGGCGAGACAAAAGAGGGTCTCAATCGCGCAAGGGCGAGAGGAAAGAGAGTCTCAATTATGCGGGGGCGAGAGAAAGGATCTCAATCGCACGGGGGCGAGAGAAAGGGGGTCTCAATCGCAAGGATGCGAGAGAAAGGAAACGGATCGGGACGCACACGCTAAAACCTAAGACGTAGGAGCGAATGCGTCGCATATTATCCAAAGGACATACGCTAAACACTATAGACGAGAGAGAGGAGGCCTCCCACTCATCATTTCCCACGTGTCTATCGCCTACGGCTCACAACACTCGACAGTTAATAAAAGAGAATTAGAAAGATGTTACCGAACAGAGTGGTTCTGTTGACCCTTGACGTTGCGTGCAAGCTCCATTCCAAGCTTCTCCTTTTTGATCCTTGATGATGATGTTTCGAATTGGGACCAATGTGACGCTAAACCTTCGTAGTTCAACTTATAAGAGAAGTCGAACTATAGGAGGTCGCGTATTGATATTCGTGCTATGGACAAGATAGAGAAACGATATTGAGGATCGTTCTCCAATTGAATCGTGTCACACAGACCAAAAATAGTGGGATCTCGTCTTATGGATACAAGCCTTCATCGATCACAGAAAGTCAAAATAAAACCGAAAAGAAGAAGAAAAATAAGGAGAGAAAGAAGGTGGTCTCGGATCCAACATTATCCATCAATAATTTGACTAATAACGGTTCACGGAGGTCTCGTCATCGACCAAAAACGGTGAAAATGAACAGAGATGGATAAACGGTCGGAAAATGAAAACGAGAAGAGAAAAGTGGTCTCGGGATTGTCGTTTCCATCAATAATTTAACGTATAACAACTTGGAGGTCTCGTCATCGACCAAAACAAAAGAAAATGGGATAAAAAACCCAATAACAAATGAAAAATAGAATTCTACTTCTAATAAAATAAGAATAAAAAATTCTAATAGAAATTGAATATAAAAATTCTAAAGAAAAAATGATAAAACTTCTAAGAAGATATAATAAAAATATATATATATATATATATATATATATATATATATATATATATATATATATATATATATATATATATATATATATATATATATATATATATATATATATATATATATATATATATATATATATATATATATATATATATATATATATATATATATATATATATATATATATATATATATATATATATATATATATATATATATATATATATATATATATATATATATATATATATATATATATATATATATATATATATATATATATATATATATATATATATATATATATATATATATATATATATATATATATATATATATATATATATATATATATATATATATATATATATATATATATATATATATATATATATATATATATATATATATATATATATATATATATATATATATATATATATATATATATATATATATATATATATATATATATATATATATATATATATATATATATATATATATATATATATATATATATATATATATATATATATATATATATATATATATATATATATATATATATATATATATATATATATATATATATATATATATATATATATATATATATATATATATATATATATATATATATATATATATATATATATTCTAAAGAAAAGAAATTAATATATAAAATACATAAAATATATTTACAAAAAAGGTATAACCAAACTGTTTTAAAAACTAAAATAGAATACTAAATAAACATAATTAATATAATAATAATATTTCTTAAAAAAAAGTGAAGAAAAACAGGGGGTTTTAAATGAAAACAGTCTAAGCATTATTCTTCAACGAAACAGGGCACGACAAATGAAGAAACGTTCTCAGCAATGTGTATCAAGAAGCAACAGTAACACGGTGAAAAAATCAACATCCAAACACAAAACGCTCATCATCGCAACTTATCACCAAATGAAATAGAAAAGAAAAAGTGATCAGCCTTCGACTCTGCAAATCTACCCTCTTTTCTCGCCCAACCTCTCTCAATTTGAAAGCTTTGCGTTTATTTTTCTACTTTTGGTTTGTGTTTGAATCCGGCTCTCACCTCATCTCTATTGCATTTCTATCCATCTCGTTCTCTTGGTTCTGTGGAGTTTAAATTTGTATGGGTTTGGTTGAAATTCTGGAAATGGATTGGAGAAAAGTGAAGGTGTTTGAAGGTTTTAACTTTTGGGTTGAAGAAAGAGTGAAATGGAAGGGGATTTTTGGTTAAAATGGGTTTTGAGGTTTGAAATTTGAGTAAACGGTGAAGATGGAAGTTCGTTGAGAGATGTGATCCGCGGCTGGGTTCTGTGTGAGTTTTAGAGATGGAGGTCGTGGTTTTAAGAAGTTCTGAAGATGTTTGATGAAGATGAGAGTTGGGTTTTTTCAGAGGTTTTTGATGATGAAAGGAAGAGGAAGAACGGTGTAAGGAAGAAGACAACGGGTTGGTGTGGTTTTCGTGTGAGTTTTAACAGGTAGTTGAGTGTTTAAGTTGAGTGTGTGAGAGATTTTCAGAGGTGAGTGAAGGTTTGTTGAAGAAGGTTGCTTTAAGATTCATCAATGGTGGTTATGGGTAAGTTTGAAGTTTGAAGATGTGTTTATGGGATGATGAAATTCTGGTTTTGGTGTTCAAGAAGGAAAAGGTGAGTTCCGTTGTGGGTTGTTAATGGAGGATGGTTGAAGGATTTCCATTGAAGTTTGTTTGTTTGAAAATGGAAGAGATGAAGGAGAGAGTTGAAGATGATGTTGGTGAGGATGGAGGCAGCGGCAGATTAGGGTTTAGAGGTTCCAAGAAGGAAGAAAATGAATAGTAATTTATACAAAAGAATGTTGACACATGGCGCAAGACTGATTAAGTGATAAATTGCTCAATTAAATACTGATGAAATGATTAATGAAAATGACGATTAAAATAAAGGCTGATGATTAAAAGCTGACTAATGAACTAACTTATAAAATGCTGATTTAATGAAAAATAATTCTAAATACCTATAACTAAATTAATCTAATTAAATGATACTAATAATAATAAAAAAAGATTAATCTTAATTAACAAACATATAAAAAACAATTAATAAAAACAATTCTATAAAAACTTAAAAATAAAACCTATTTTAATCTCTATTTCCTATATAAAACAAAATAATCTAAACTATTTAAAAATTCTAAATAAAACCAATTAATAATCTATTCAAAAAAAACATTTTCTAGAAGGCTAAATTCTATAGACTATTAAAACCTAATAAAGTCTATTATTATAAAACTCTAAAAACAACTAAAAACTAAATCTATCCATTTAAAAAAACAATATTAAAACCTATTTAAAATAATTTCTAAACAATTGAACATGAAGCAAAAATAACAATAAAATGCAAAATGCCATGAAAAACGGGCGAACACCGAAATGCGTCAAATTATTAGCACGGATTGAATCATCAAGATGAGAGCGACTCTCGCTCGATTTCAACACTGAACTTCTCATTTGAATTGATTTGAATCGTCTGAAACGCGAGCTAAGCGGCTAAAATCCTGATAAATTCAATCCGGCTGATAACAAGGACAAGATGCGACCTAAATGATATGCAGATGAAAACGAAGCAAATGCTAGTCAAAGTCGGAGAACCGGTGGGCAAATTTTAGGGTGCAACAACTGCCCCTATTCAAACACCTTGGACCTGAAGGGATGAAAAGTAACCACTTTCAGACATTCAAGGTAGAAGGTGATTGAATACAAAGAACCTGGAAATTTGCAGTCTGTTGGCATGGTAAACTATAGAATATGTCAATCAAGCTCACTTGAGAAAAGTATCTGAAAGTTGCAGGAAAATGAGCTAACTCATCACAAATAAGAAAACATCGACACGCAGTCGGAAAAACATCTGCTAACACGTAGGCAACGACACTAAGTCGGCAAGAACATCTGACCTCACCGTCAGACATCTGTTAAACAAACAGGTATAGAACCTGAAGGCCGGCCCAACACGAAGTTGAGAAGAACATCTGACCTCGTCACCAGGCATCTGTTAAATAAAGACAAGCATCGAACCGAAGGCCGGCTCAATACGTAGTTGAGAAGAACATCTGACCTCGCCGTTAGGCATCTGTTAAATAAAAACAGGCATCGAAACCGAAGGCCGGCTCAAACCGAAGTTGAGAAGAACATATTATCCAAAACTCGCATCGTCTAAGGATAGATGGAGATAAAACCAAATCCGAAATCACATCCAAATCTCGCATCGTCTAAAGATAGACGGAGAGAAAATAATATCCAAATCTTGCATCGTCTAAGGATAGACGGAGAGAAAACTAATAAATCCACATCGTCTAAGGGTAGACGGAAAGAGAACCTGTCCAAAAGATCACATCGTCAAATGGTAGAAAGGAAGAAACATCATATCCGAAAATCCACATCGTCTAAGGGTAGACGGGAAGAAAAACAATAGCCAAATCTCGCATCGTCTAAGGATAGACAGAGAGAAAACCATCTTCAAAGGACCACATTGTCTTAGGGTAGACGGGAAGAAACAACTTATCCGAAATCCACATAGTCTAAGGGTAGACGGGAAGAAACAATATAAAGTCACATCGTCTAAGGGTAGACGAGAAGGAACATATCCAAAATATCCAAAAATCCACATTGTCTAAGGGTAGACGGGAAGAAAATACCATAATCCCAAAAATCCACATCGTCTAAGGGTAGACGGCAAGAAATATATCCAAAATATCCGAAAATCCACAACGTCTAAGGGTAGATGGGAAGAAAATACCATAATCCCAAAAATCAGCATCGTCTAAGGGTAGACGGGAAGAAATATATCCAAAATATCCAAAAATCCACATCGTCTAAGGGTAGACGGGAAGAATATACTATATCCAAATCTCGCATCGTCTAAGGATAGACGGAGAGAAAACCATATCCAAATCTCGCATTGTCTAAGGATAGACAGAGAGAAAACCATATCCAAATCTCGCATCGTCTAAGGATAGACAGATAGAAAACCATATCCAAATCTCGCATCATCTAAGGGTAGACGGAGAGAAAAATCTGCTGGGGATGTCATCATCAGAGGGCTGACGGACAAAAAATCGGTTTGGAGATGTCATCATCAGAGGGCTAACGGACAAAGAAAATCTGCATGGGGATGTCATCATCAGAGGGATGATGGACAAAGCATGACCAGCGTATGATCTGAAACCCAAAAGAAAGTAAGCAGATGAGCTGACTGAACCAGGTTGCTGGAGATATGCCACTGTTTTGATTGAAGAGTTGATTTAGGTTGCCACGGAAAGCTAACAAAAACTGGCTTATGCTTCGCATGCATATGTTTGAATTTTTTTCTTCTATGGTGTAATACTCCATACGAAATGGAAATGCTACACATTTGAGGATGAAATGCAAATATGATAACTATACGCAGAAATGCAGATGCAGGCTCAGGCTGCCGAGGAAAGTTGGATGCAAAAGAACCATTCCAGCAAAATAAATGCTGAAGAGGTAAAGCCAACTCCACTAGGGATAACTGGATGTGCCAAGTACAATTGGACTTATGCTGGGGAAGACCAGGTGAAACCTAACAGTGATTGGTTTTTTTCTGGTTACCAATGGGGATTGGATTTTGGAATGAGGCGCCAACAAGGATTGGGCTTTCTGGTGGTTTTCAATAAGGATTGGACTTTGGGTTATCTGTGAGGGGTCAGGTACGGCTGCCACTGGAAATGTCCTGTCTGAATACAAGGTTGGAAAATGAATTGTATGGATACAAGGTTTGGGAATGATTTTTCTGGATACAAGGTTAGAAAATGGCTTGTCTGGATACAAGGTCAGAAAGTAGCTTGTCTGGATACAAGGCTTAAGGTGAAAGGGTCAGGGGATGGTTAACATGACTTTCCGACATTCGTCTTGAACTTGAAGGTTGACTGAACCTGCTTGAATTGCTCTGAGTAGCTCTGAATATATGGAGAGGAAAAGTTCCTTTGTTTCCAATTTTGCCCCATCCTGTGGGATTTCTGTAGAAAACTTCCTCGAAAGGGAATTTGAAATCTCGGAACCCTGATGGTTTAATATGAACTGCCTCAGCATCATGAAGCTCAAAGAGGTGCTTTAGATTAACTTCCTCCTGGATAAGGATAGCTCTTGGGGTGGCCTGCTCCAGCCTTGAAGTGATTTTGCCTCTGATTGGCTGATTTGTGGAGAAGTGTCCCTGACTAACTTCGAGAGATTTATCGAATCTCAACCTGATTGCCCCAGACTAACTGCATCTTGGAAAGGCCGACCCCCTTTATAATCATTCAATATGTCTTGCCCCTGCTCAACAGAGTACTCATGCACTCTGCATCTTATCTCGATCAATCTTTCCACTGTAGGAACTCTCCTGATGTCAAGTGCTTACTTGCAAGTAAAACAAATCGCTTTGCAAAATGATAATGTTAATGCAATGCATATGACAGTTTTGAAATCCAAGTCTGTTCACTAGAAAAAGTTTGTGACATTTAGTGAACAAATCACTTATCAGAATGTCAATATCAATATCCATAGGGTAAGAAAAATCCTTTTAGGAGTCAGTTTCGACGCGATCTTTACCAAAGTATGCTTTCGAAACAAACCTGCTTGTCAGTTTCGACGCGATCTTTACCAAAGTATGCTTTCGAAACAAACCTGCTTCAATTAGGTCTTTTGAAGGTGGTAACTTGGCCAGGTTCACGGTTTGAAAGAAAGGATATAAGGCTCAAAGTTCTGTTTAACCCACCCACTCTCCTTGATTTTCTCCAATCCTATATTCAGCTAATTCGACTCAAGCGCTCACCTCTCAAAGGTTGAATGACAGGAGTGATGGTTTAAGGAAACCACAAGTTTTCGGAGTGACATCCACTCGCTTTTCGCCTTTGGTGCCTGGAGTCACACGACTTGTTCTTCGTCATTTTTTTATATTCCCCTATTTTTGCCTGGACTGAGTCTTTTGAATATGTCTTTTGATTTCGAAGTCTAGCCGGACGCCCTAACTTTTGCCTAAGCCACTTGTTTTCAAGTTATCGACTTAGTGGGCTTTTCATTCTTTCTTTTTCTTTTCTTTTCTCTTTTTTTTTTCGAGAACAAATCGTGTGGCACTGGCTTGTCTGACTTGTTGAAAGGATAGTGACTATCTCACTCCTTGGTCAGTGATGGATAACCACTCTGGTTTTTTAGGTACGACCTCTACAGGTGTGATTGATCCTCGAACGGGAACACTCCTCTCGCAATTTTGATGCTCGGTCAAATTAACTGACACCTACCCTGCCCCAGGTTAAGATTGAGGGTTTTTCGTTTTCAAAAAGAAACTCCTACAACTAGGCTCAAAAGGGGTTGACAAGGGATTATCATCCTTATATCTCCGGTGTTTAGGAATTTGAAACAATGCATGTACATCATCAGCAGAGGTTTATTCAAATGCATACAATCGGAAGCTTTCGTCTTTAAACTTCATCACCCTCCCTCAAAGAATTCTGCTTAAATAAGCGTTTGACATCAAATAAAGTATTGAGTGAACACGAATGGATTTAATCAAAAACCTGCATATTCATTTCATTATCATTATCAATTGAAAACATACAAGTTTTACAGATAAATTTGCACTTAAACAGAAAAGAAACTACAAATGTAAAGAAATGACATGATAAAAAGATTGACAGCTTCGGGGAACTGGGCTCTCCCATCTTAATTTGCTGCTGAACCAGCCATCTTCAGAATTTCTCGTCGGAGTCAGTCTGATACTCTTCTGAACCCACATGACTGGATGAAGAAAGACTGTTGATCTGAATACCCTGAGACGTGACTGAGAACATATTGGAGTCAAGCAGAGTCTGAATCTTGCTTTTGAGCACCTTACAGTCTTCGGTTGAATGCCCCTATGCCCCATCATGGTACTCACAGCGGGCATTGACATCAAAACCTAGCGGATACGGAGGAATCTCTAGATTAATCTTCTTCGCCACTATCAACCCTCCTCTGACCAAATCCGGCAACATCTGACCGTACGACATCGGCAACTGACTGAAATGCTTTTCTGGCTTCCTTGGTCTGAGGAATAGATATCGGATATACAGACCCAACAGGTTACTGACTCTGAATACTCGAAGTGTCTGAAAACTGAATCTGAGGTATCGAAGATTATGGGATAACATCACTTTCCTTCTCCCATTCTTCTTGAGAACCGACAACTGATTCGCCTTCATGAACTGAGATATCTGAGATGTCTCGAATCTTTCCATTCTTGAGTCCACTCTCAATACGTTCCCCCATTATCATCAATCAGAAAAGTTTACTGCTCTACTACCAACCATCTTATCAAAGTAATGGCCTTGCAAAGTGTCGCAACTGCGAAAAACCACCAACGGAAAAAACAGAAGAGTCGCCACTTTCGTTATTTATCCCAAAGAGAGGGAAAGGAAACGATCGGAAAAACCTGATGGAAAAGGGAAAGACAAGGTCATCGCAACCAGTTCTGGATTCGGGAGTCGGTTACGCAAGGGGAAGGTATTAGCACCCCTCACGTCCGTCGTACTCGACAGGATCCATGCATTGTTGTCTACCTAAAAGGGTGTGTTGAAACTATCTAGCTAAAGGCTCAGGGACAAAAGGAAAAGAAAAAGGACTAACTTGGCAGAGCGTCACCGCTCTGTGCCTACGTACTCCCTCGTGCAATGGGAAAGTCAGAGTCAACGTAGTTCGACTAACTACGGGTAAAGAAAGGGGAAAGGTTGCTCGCCAAGACATTGCATCTTGTGCCTACGTACTTTCATCTGGTATGAAAGATCAGAGCAAACGTAGTTTGGGCTAAACGGACCACAGGTTGGTTCAAAAGTTTTTTAGGCTCGAGTAGGGTTAACAAGTAGTTCTAGCAGTTGGTGTATGCAGCTCGACCATTGGAGGCTTAGGCGTTACCGTTTGCGATAGAACTAAGAGTTAACGACACTCTTTTTGTGAAAAGATTTTCCGATTAAGAATCCCGAAGGATGAAAAAGGTTTGAAGTGTTTTTGTGTTTTTTAGAGAAGAAGTGTTTTGAATTTGAGTGTTTATAATGTACGTTGTACTAAAGTCTAAAACCTAGGATCGAATGCATCGCATATCGTCCTAAGGACGTATAATAAACACTCTAGGCAATTGAGAGGTGGCCCCTCAATCACCATTTCCCAAATATAACGCTCATGGCACAACATTCATTATCCTTATTAAGTATGTTAAGATTGTTTGAAGATGAGAAGAGAAGAAAGGACACAAATGGGAGACTAATCAATCCTAAAAGTTATCATGCAAAGTGGACTTAAAGTTGAGTTTGAAAAGGGGAACTACCTAATGTTATCATGAATGTGTAGAACCTTAATGTCTATCATAACCTTAAGAGGTTAGAGAACTTATGGGGATCATGGCAAAGAAAAGCAAAAGAAGAAGAAGAAGAAGAATGCATATGCAAATGAAGATGCAAACATAAGATGCACAAATAGAATGAAAGTGGGAGGAAAATAGTGTGGGGCAGTAGCCTCCACAAGCTCATCTTAACCAAGCATGCATATGGAAATGCAAGAAAAGAGAAGAAGGAGAAGTGTATAAGAAGAAATCAATCCAACAAAAGCAAAACACACAAAGATGCATCAAAAGTGTCCTCAAGGATTCATCATTCTAGGTATGCTTCAAATACCTCCAAAGGAGGGACCAAGCCACCTTAAATGACACTTCAAGGTCATTGGACAGAAGGGAGATGAAGAGAAGAAAGCTCAAAATCTAGAACAAAACAAATCAAGAAGACATGCAAGCAAGAGCACAAAGGAAGCAAGCACACACCACTTAGGAGTTCAAGTTGAAAGCTCAAAAAGAAATGCATCAATCAACAAGCAATGAACCTAATTTTGACCAAAAAATGAACATACAGCAAGCTCAACATGTCTATTATGTGAAACAACAAGAGTTGAGAGCTCAATGGATCCACAAAGGTCATTTCCAATTCAAACTAGGTCATGCACTTGTATGAGTTGTCCTATGAAATGACCTAACTTGCAAGTCATCTCAAAAATAGGAAAAAGGCTCAAAAAATACCAAATAAAATACACAAAGAAGCTAAACAGGTTGGAAAACATAGGCCAAATGCTCAAAGCACCATCAAAAGAAAATAATATTCAAGATGTACCACTTTGAAATGGGAGAATCGAGGGTCAAAAGAAAAGCACCAAAAGTCAACCCTAAAGTCAACCAACCAGGGGCAAAATGGTCCTCAAAAATTGTTCAACTCATCATGAATATGAGGATCCATTTTCATTCATTGGATCAAAAAGGAAGAAGAGAAATAAATGAAAGAACAAACAATGCACAATTTAATTCAATTAAAAACACCTCAAATATTTAATTGTATTTAAAAATGAAACATAATCTGAAAAATAAAATAAAAAATGTCTAAAAATAATAGACATCTCAAGGTTTGTAAAAATATTTTTTGTGGCATTTTTGGAGTATTGGAGCTATTTTTAATGATTTAAATTGAAACAGAATTAAAAGAAAAACCAAAAAAGAAAACTAAAAGGAAAATAGGAAAATATGAAGTGCAAATAGCAATGAAATCCAGTTTAGACTGGCAATGGGCCCAGCAGGGGGGGTGCGCCTAGCAAGCGCGTACAAGGCCCAAACAGAAAAATCCAAAAAAAACAAATAATCTGGTACTCGTATGTGATGAGGTCAAACAAGGACCATCATGGAACTCAATCAGGAAGCGCATGATCATAAGTATGCAAATCATGTGGCTGTCAGGCTGCCAACACATTAATGAGGTATTTGAATGTGGTTACATGCAATCAATCAAAGGAGGCCTATCGTGTTTCTTAATCACAACCATTAAAGCCAAAAGTATGCAAATCGTACGCACCACAAGACGACACCTCGTCATCCTCTTCAATGAAACATGGAGGGAAACGGAGGTGGCCGAACTGCAACTCCGGTCGTCCCTACCAAACTTCCAGCCACCGCAGATACAATAAAAACACACAGCCAAACCAAATCTCAACCGTTTTGCACAAATCTTATATCAAAATTCAACTAGAGATCTCGAGGATCTTAAATCCAGCATCAAAATTCAATTATCATGCATGATGAACTCAACCGAAGCAAACAAGTTTGTGCATCAAAACCAAAAGTTCACCAAAACTCACTCAATTTGGTTTAAACATCATCTACATGTTATGGAGGTTACAGATCCACCAACAATCAAGCAAAAACACGCAAGAATGAGCCAATCCAAGTCCAAACAGTTTGGAGCTCATAAACTCAATCATCACAAATGCCAGTTCGTTTTAGTTATTAACAATCTACATGTTTCCTAGGTCTCAAATATGCAAAAATGGCAATGAAATTGAGAGTGTAAGGTTGATTTGTAAATACCTAGTGGAGAACTTCCATTGAGCCTTCAATTGATGCTTAAGCTTGCAGAAAAATGTTCAGAATCACTCCACAAACTTCAATAAAGCTTTTGCAATTCACAATTTGGCTTGAAACTTGCTAATTCTCAGAATTCGAATTTTGAATTTTCACCACTTTTTCAAAGTTGTTCTTGAGCAATTTGCCTCCAATTTCGTATTCTGATGAGTTGTGAAGGTTAGAAACCTTTTATGTAATGGATTTGAATCAGAAAGAAGCCTAATTCTAGTCCCTAGAGCCCAATTGAAAATCCATGGGAATTGATTTTGGAGCTTCTTCAATGCACGAAAATGCTTCAAATTTGGCTCCAAATTGGCTCAAAACTCTTGCTGGGAGTGTATGGAATGTGAATGGCCATGATTTACTCCTTGTTTAATCTCAATGGTTGATATTTGTCATGTTACTTCTTCTTAAAGCAACTAAAAAATTGGCCATGAAATGAGACTCAACTTGAAATTCTAATAATGCCAATATGTTCAAAACATCAAATGCACTCAAAATATGCACAAGCTTGCATAATTTTGAGCCAATATGAATTATTTTGAAAATTTCCATTTTAATGCCTTTAAAATGCCCTTTTGTAAGATTTTCTTCAACCAACCCTCATCCTATCCATATAAATGAACCCTTGATGCTTGGTTGAGTAAATAACCCCATTTGGAGCACATTTGATGTTGGACAAATTTTCATTTGAGGTGTGCAAATTGGTGAAATGGACCTATAATTTTATGACCTATAATCTCACTTTCCAAAAATACCCCTGACTTGCAAGCCTCATAACTTGTGTTCTACAACTCAGATGAAATACTTCTAGTACTTTTTGGAAATCTAAGACCAAGACCTATAACTTTTATGTTGGCCAAAAGTTGAGGAGAAACATCCTTCTAGGTCAAAAATGGCTTGGAAGATGGTTGACTTTTATTGACCAAAATCACATTCATTTGATGACCTGTAACTTGTCTGGATCATAACTTGAGCTCTATAAATCCAATCAAGTATTTCTAGTACTCAAAAGAAAGCTAAGAGCATGCTCTACAAGTTCGATGTTGGTCAAAAGTTGAGATGAAACTTGTATCTTGAGATATGTGGTCTTGAAGTTAGGCACTAAATAGGGGATTTTACCCTGAGAACCCTAATTTAGTAACTTCTCACACTCTTGATTCTTGATGAATTGATCTTGAAATGATATCTCATGTATCTTAACATAACATCGCATGACCATGGAGACTTTGAATTGAGTTTCAATCTCCTTCAATTTCACAATTAACTGAGGATTTACCAGATGGAAACCCTAGCTGCAACATCTTTGATTGTGGCTTGTTCCACCTCACACAACAACTTGAATAAGCTCCAAATGGATCTCAAAGAACTCAATGAGGTCTCTCAACATCTTATATCCATAACCATGAATTCACAATCCTCTGATGATCTTGATCTCGCCTCCAAGTTAGGAGTTGACCCACATACATCCATCAATCCTTTCACAAGACTATTGCCCACCTCCTGATGACTTGATGACCATTAAAACTTGAGTAACACCCCTTTCTTAGGTTCAACCCTTTGAGTATACTCCTCTTGATATGCACAAACTCTTTGATCCCTTGTTCAATGAAAACTGCCATGCAATGCAAATGCTAGAAAGAAATGAAAGTAACAAAGATGAAAGTAACAACCCCAAAGCCATATTATCAAATATGAAACACATCAACCATATAAATAAGTTACAACTTAAAAATGATCATGTTATAAGTTCAAATGTAACAACAATTAGGCATTGATAACAATCAAATACGCAAGGAAAGTTCACAACGGTTTGATTCAATATTTTAAGAATAGGTACAATAAATCATGGTAACAACCAACAAGAAAATGAGATCTCAACATGTTAACAAACATAAAGGAGTCAAATACCAATAAATCTCACAAGATAAAAAATAAACATGGTATGAAGGAAATTTAATTGAAACGCACGGTAACGACCTAAGAACGGATCTACTAACAAGCAGGCAAAAAGCATTATAAAATCAAGAAATTATGAGATTACAATCCATTTAACACAACTAGACATCACAATGAAAAAGTTGCAAAAAGAACGGATTGAAAATAATAAACGATGAATAAGTTACGAAATTTTGAAGTTTGACATGATTTATGACAATAAAATATTTAAACAAGCAAATAAAAAAGGAAAGGGGCATGGGTAGGGATTGAACCCACGCCCTTCATCTTACAAATAACAAAATCAACCACTGAGGCATGCACGCGCGCGCTGGCAAGGGAGTAGACAAGATGGAAAAAAAATGATAAGACATGAAAATAAAAACAAAAGGGTTGACCCCAAGGATCGAACCCATGGCTGGCAAGTGAAAGGGGAGAATGCGCGCAAGTTGATTACCACTGGGGTGGCTGTACATCCAAGTACAAAGCCACCCCCATAAATAGATATGGCAAGCTTTCATGGATTTCTGGACAAGATGAAACAAGCCAAACAAGCCAAAACGTGAAGGATTCAAACTCTATCAATTCTTAATCATTTTTTATGAAACCTTAGTCAAACTTGACTGTTTTTTGACAAGGATTAAGATGGTGCCAATGAAATTTTGAAATAGTTCCTCTAACTAAAAACATGATGCAAGATGCAAGATTGATAATTGAGTTGCATTTTGAAAACTACACATCAATTCTGAATTCATATACATCAATAGGCATTGTACACAAGTTAAACATGTCATAACAGAGGTATCAAATACTTAGGGCTCAAACATAACTCTATAGAATAGGAAATGGCATATGTATTGCAAATATATCATGAAAATGCAACAAACTGTCCTAACAGATGGAAGATGTGATTATGCACATGAGATGCATTTGGGAAGCCAACATCAACACATCAAAAAAGTAATGCACACCAGTCACATAAGTTATAACAGAAGTACTACACACTTATGGCTCAAACATAAATTAAAAGAAAGGAAAGTGGCTCAATGAACTGCAACTGTGGTGTGAGGTCAAGGCAAACTGTCAAGACAAACACATTGGCATTTTTGAGATGCAACTTGATGCAATTAGGTGTGAACAAGATACAATCATGATCATGAATGAGTTCAAGCAGTGATAACAATCAAAACAGAGTTGAATCAAAGAAGAGCCCATGAATTGCAATGGTATGGTGTGATATTGTTGCTGTCTAGATTTTAATACAAAAGCAAGGCATGGATGGAACTCACTTGATCATATCATAACCAATGCAAGCATGAAGTAAAACATATAGGATGCAATGTGAGAACAAAGAAGATTACAATCATAGTGTCCAACACAAATTCAAGACACAACTGTCATGCCAAGTGAAAATTGGAGAAACAATGCATGTTTGAAAGCTAGATCAAAAAGCATACAAAAATGAAATGAACAGACCCTTCAAACATCCTCAAAACATCATATAAGGTGTGTCCATACTTCAACAATATTCACAAACATCATGGAAATGGAAATCACAAGTCAGCTGCTCAATCACTCATAAAATTGCAATATTGGAATCAAAACTGGATTGGAAACAGATTGAGGTTAGGAAAATGCTACATACAAGTCTCAAATACCAGTGTGAATGAGTCTAACACTTAAAATGATCATGGAATGCACATAATAAAAACAAGGTGATCAAGTTGCAATTTGTACCATACATGGTAGCAGACTGTCATGACAGAGAAGCATAGCACACACAAAACTGTTGATTCATGCACACACCAATCCTAAATATCACTAGACATCTATTGCTAGATGAGCAGCCCTAAGACAATCAAACAAAAAAAAGTGAAGTGTGTGCAGTTGGTTTCAAAACAGTTGGCAGCAGATAAGTACAAGCTAGTCCCGCTATGATCAAGTGGTCTCATGTTGACAAACACAACACACACACATCATAAATGTGAAGATAAGAGAGTCTCAACTCAAAAAAACCATCATATTGCAAGCAAGGAAGAATTTGGTATGGTTGTGGTAGGAAGTGCAGAAAACTGTCTTGGTAAATTGATGAGGCAGCAGGTGGTGTTTTCAAATGGTGAGGTTTTTAAGTCAAAACAATAACACACACACATTTCAAATATGATAACAGGTGAGATTTAACTCAAAACATAGGCATATGCAAACAGAAAAGCAACTTGGTATGTTCATGGCAGATTTTGCTTAAAAAATGTAGTTTGGAAGAGAGATGAAGAAATAGGTAAGAATGGATCAAACCAGCAATGTGTACATATCAAAATCATGATAAGGAATGAGATCATGCATAGAAATCAAGCTTATTGTGGCTGGCACAGAAATTGACATGTTGGTTGCAAGAAAAAGTTATTTTGAAACAGGTTTTGGTACAGCAAGGCATTTTTAAGGCAATGAGTTTTATGTTGAAACAAAAGTTATACACATACCATGAATATGCTAAAAGATGAGACTAAGCTCAAGAAATGGATTAAAACATCAACAAACAGAATGTAGCATTTTGAAGCTCATGACATACAAAAACAACAACTTAGGGAGCCTTTGAACATACAAGTTTCAAATAAGTAGAACAATGATTCCATGCACATAGACAAAGTAGAAGTCAGATGGAACAGAATATGATATGTGTTTGGCATCATGAAATTTGAAAATGCAGTTGGAAGAATGACAAAACAGTTTGAACAAGTAGAGAGCCTTTGAACATACAATCTCAAAACATAATAACAAATGAGTCTACTACTTAAAAACAAGCAACAACTGCTCTTAATAAGGACTGGCATGTTAATCCAAATTTGACAGCAAAACCACAAAATCTCACAGCAGGCTTGTCGCTACTGCGAAAATCGGCGCCGACTATGACAGAAGAGTCGCCACCGTGTGTTATTTATCCCACAAGAGGGAAAGGAAACGCTCAGAGTAAACCTAACGCAAAGAGGGAAAGGAATGGTCATCGCAACCAAATCCTGGATTCGGGAGTCGGTTACGCAAGGGAAAGGTATTAGCACCCCTTATGTCCGTCGTACTCGACGGGATCCACGCTTGTTTTCTATCTAAGGGTGTGTTATTCTATCTATTCTACAGGTCTGGGTTAAAAAGAAAAGAAAATGACTCGGCAAAGTATCGCACTTTATGCCTACGTATTCCCGTCTGGAACGAGAAATCAGAGTCAACGTAGTTCGCCTATCTACGGGAAAGGAGGGGAAGGTTGCTCGCTAGGATATCGCATCTTATGCCTACGTACTTTCATACAGCATGAAAGATCAGAGCACACGTAGTTCGGGCTACGGAAGACACAAGCTCGTCTGACAGTTTTTATCTCCTTAAGAAAGGGTTTTCCTGATTAAAGGTCCAAGCGGACAAAAACAGAGTTTGAATGTTTGTTTGAGTTTTTTACGAAAGAAATGTTTTTTTGGTCTGTTTGTAACTTGTACTGCACTAAAGACTTGTGATCTGAGAGTGACTACGTCGCATGTCACCCTAAGGGTACCATACTAAGCAACCCGATTACTGAAGAGTGGCCCTCCAGCAACCTTTTCTCAAATAGCTTAAGGCTTGTAACGTACAGCACGTGTTATCCTTATCACTGTATTTTTGAATTGTTTTGAGATGAGAAGAGAAAGACGCTCTAAAAAGCCTATGGTTGAAAGGGAAACTAACCTAATGTTATCATGCATGGGTCAAAACCTAATGTCTGTCATAATTCCCTCTTGCACGGAGGAAATCAGAGATCCTAGGGGATAAATAGCAAAAGACAGCAAGCAAATACAGTAAACAGTAAAATGCATGCAATGCAGCAATATAAGAGAGGCAAGAGAAAAAAACAATAGGCAAGAGGAGACAAGCTCCACCTCAAACCTAGAGGTAATCAACACAAGCAAACAGACATTACAGAGAAAAACAAAAGACACAGAGGAGGCAGCCCAAGCAGCAGAACCAAACTCCTACAGCAAACAGCAACAGCAGCTCTAAACAGCAAAGTTGGATAGACAGCAAAGTTGACAGCGAGGGCTTCATCTTCAAGCAAGCTTTTACCTTCAAGTTTCATCAATCTTCAAGCTTCAACAAGCACACTCTAAGAAGATGATCAATCATCAAGATCAAGTTATAATGTTAAGGAACTTAATGACAACCAAAGGAAATCACTAAGAACTCAACATTGCAAATGAAAGGTATCCTCAAAGTTCTACTCAACTTAGGCATACCACTCATCCCTCCTAAGGAGAGATGGAGTTTCCCAAGGAGGACTTTATGTCATTGGATAGAATAGAGGCAAACAATGCACTCTATGTTTGAAGAAATAATCAAAACTAGGTCTAAGGCACTTCCTAAAACCCTAATTCTTAAACTCCCAAAAAAACTTCCACAAGAGGCAAAGCCTTCAACTCCAAGCTCCAATCTTTAATCCCAAGCATCTTCAATGAATCCAAAATCTCCAACAAAAATAACTCAAGCTTGAACCCACTCCAAAGCAGCCAACCAACCAAACAATCCAAAGCACTCAAGAGAGGAAACCACAAATACAAGCCACTTGCAAAATACAACTAAAATAGAAAATGAAATTGCAAAATTCTAATAAAATTCCTAGGGGAACATACATGTTTGAACAAACTAATGTAAAAAGATTGAAGCCTAAATCAACTTCTATGTTATCTAAACAATCCCTACATTTAGATAGGTCAAAGGAATCCACAAGTTTGGGAGGGTCCTAATCTCAATACCTAAAACAGAACCTAATGTTGTTCTAAAAATCCAAGAAAAATGCTAGGGGAACATGAATATCTACCCTAAAACATAATAACAAATCAAAGCCAAACTCATCACCAATTGGAAGAACTAAAATCAACAAAACAGATGGTAAGATATGCAAAATAAAAAGAATTAACAAAAATAAGAAAAATCAAATTAAATTGAAATATGCATGAAAATGCATTTTATTGATTTCAGAAAATCACAAATTCTCTCAAGATCATGGAGGTATTTTTAAAATAATTTTATGATAAAGAATGAATTTAATATGATTTTTGGAAGTAATAAAGCATTTAAAATAAAACAAAAATGAATAAAAGAAATAAAATGCTGAAATAAAACATGAGCCATTGGATCTGGAGACTGGTCAAGCAATCCAATGCGCTAGAGCTTGCCAGCGCATTAAGTGAAACGACCGTGTTTTGGATTAAAACTCTCCACTCTCAGATTAAAACACAAGCGTTGAATCTTGGCTGTAGTCAAAGGTCAAGTGATGATCCAAGGGTCTACAACTCATCTTCTCCAAAGGTCATCAGAGTGGAGATCCAGGCTGGTGGTTGGTGGTGGCCGGAGAAGACTCCGGTCGTCTTCTCCGGCGAGGGTCCAGGTTCAGGCAACCAAAAATAACAAACTATATACCAAATCAACTCAGTTTTCAATGTAGATTCCAAATCTTCACTCAAAATCCTCTAGATCGTGCTAGGTTTCAAAATACGAATCCATTTTCAGAAATCATGTCAACTTTGATCATCACTAAAATCCAAACTATTGGTATAGAAATCATCCTCATGTTGCCTACATCATCCTGATCTAAACATCTAGCATTAATTCCTCATGAATCAAGAGATTCTGGTCCAAACAGATCTTACATGTCATCTTCAAACATCATCAATTGAGTCCAAATCAAGCCTAAAACGATCTATGTCATGTCTAGACCCTAACCACAAGTTCAATTCTAACTACATCATGCTAGTTCATGCTGAATTTTGAGAGATGCTAACCTGGTATAGATCTTGAAATAGGTGCAGTTAGAACTCGTGGCTTGCTTCAAAAAGCTCCAGAAACTTTCAATGATCCACAAGGAAGAGATTGCACACCTCAATTCGGCTTGAATTGGCTCCAAACTCAGAATTCGATTTCAAGTTGCAGCTGTGAAATTTCACTTGCTCTTTCTGGTTCTGGCGCGAAATGAGGCTAAACCTTGATCTGAACTTGCTCTAATGAATATATAGAACCATTTCATGGGCTTTTGGATCCAAATTGAAGCCCAAAACAGTTATTCACATTTTCTGATTTTTTCATTCAAGTGCAATGTACTAGTCGTGTATTCCTTGCCATAGCTTGCTCTAAAAGCTTCCAACCAGTTGCAAAATCCCTTGTGAATGTTTCTGGACCAACAAGGAGTGTTGAATTGCCTTGGTAATTGATTTTGATATGTGACTTGTTCATGAAGTAACAACATTGAAAGTCATGGAATTAGGCCTCAAATCAAAAATGCAAAAGTGCTAAAGTGTTCAAAATGAAATTTCCAATCAGAAAATGTACTCATTTGACATGTTTTGGTCTTATAACACAAAATTGCATTTTCCCTCCTTTATACATTTGAATTTTCCCCTTTTTGAAACCAATTCAAACCAACTCTTGCCATGAACTCAATCAAACCATCATGACCTCTTGGCTAGCCAAAAAACCATATTTTGAACAACTTTCATGTTGAACAAAATTGCATTTGACAAGTGCAAGTTGGAGATTTTGGCCTATGCTTGAAAATGACCTATAATCTCACTTTCCCAAAATACCCTTGGCTTGTAAACCTCATAACATGAGTTCTACAAATCATATGGAAGACTTCTAGTACAATTTAGAAATATAAGATCATGAGGAACAACTTTCATCTTGACCAAAAGTTCAGGTGAAACATCCTTCTAGGTCAAAAATGGCCTTGAAGTCAGATGATTTTCACAGACAAATTTCAGAATCATCTGAGGACCTGTAACTTGTCTGGACCATAACTTGAGTTCTATAAATCCCCTTGAGGACTTATACTACTAAAATTAAAGGTATTGAGATTCTATACAAGTTTTATGTTGGCCAAAGATCCATTTGAATCTTGTATCTTGGTTTATGTGGCCTTGAAGTTAGGCACTAAACATGGTAATTTGCACTGAAACCCTAATTTAGCAACTTCCCACATTCTTGATTCTTCTTGATTTGATCTTGGCACAACACCACAAATTTCTTATCACATCATTTCATGAACTCCATGACCTCAAAGTAGGCTTTGATACTCTTCAATTGCACAATTGACCTAGGGTTGATCCAGATGAAACCCTAATTCCTTGCACCTCAACTGTGGCTCTTGCATTTGACACAATGGCTTGATTTAGCTCCAACATGGCTATCTAGCCATTCCATGGGCTCTATACACATCTCATATTCACACCTCATGCTTCACATCCCATTGATGGTCCTCAGCTGATCAAGACCTCTCACCACCTCCTGATGACTTGGATGACTTCTCAAGCTTGGATAAGATTTCTTGCTAGGCTTCTCTTGATAATAATCACACTTGATCCCCTGTTGGATGAATGATATGCCATGATATGCAAATGATAGAACTATGCAAATGATAATGCAATGAATCATAAACCAGGTAAAAGATGTTGAGCAAATTTTGGGGTGCAACAGCTGCCCCTATTCAAACGGCTTGGACCCGACTAGGTGAAGAGCGAACGACCTTCAATCAATCAAGGTAAAAGACGGTTGAATACCAAGAAACCCGTAAATTTGCCAACCGCAGACACGAACTGCAAAAACTGCTTGGTGAACAACATCCGTTATGCTGAACCCAGTTGTTATGGCAACAACTGATCAATCTTCTAATAAAACTTTTGATTTCAACATTAACTCCCTGTGTGACGCCACAGGCATCGAATTAACTTTACAAGAAACAATTTCGTCCACAACGGGACTAAACTTCGTCAACACGGGGAAGGACTCCACCAACATGGGTACAACTCCGTCTATAATTGGAATAACGATCTCTATCAGTCACAGGTAACAACTCCACTGAGGATAATCCATCGATTACGGATAATAACTCCATCCACACGGGTAGCAATCACTGTCAACACAGGTGCAAATCAGTGTCAATCACAGGTAACAATCTCTGTCAATACAGGCGCGATCTCTGTCCATTACAGGTAACAATCTTTTCTGATGCTCTTATTGGGGAAACAACTCTGCCAACAACACATGGAAATAACTTTGGCGACTTCCACTGAGGAAATAGTTTTATCAACAAATAAGAAATAACTCTGCCAACAACACAGGAACTAACTCCGTCACCACTACGGGAAATAACTCTGCCAACGATACAGGAAAATAACTCTGCCAATAATACAGGAAAATAACTCCGTCACCACTACGGGAAATAACTCTGCCCAATACAGGAAAATAACTCTGCCAATAATACAGGAAAATAACTCTGCCAAATACAGGAAAATAACTCCGTCACCACTACGGGCAATAACTCTGCCAATAATACAGGAAAATAACTCTGTCACCACTACGGGAAAATAACTCTGTCCGATACAGGAAAATAACTCCGTCACCACTACGGGCAAATAACTCTGCCAAATACAGGAAAATAACCCTGAATACAGCTTCTCTGCCTATCTTTGCAGTAACTAACTCCATCAATCAAATAGTTAACAAAATATTGGTCCAATCTTCAAACTTTTAGCGCAGACATGGCAGCAAATTTGAGAAGGACTCTACTGGGGATTTTCTAAACCCAAACTGCTAGACACCTACTTCGACATAGGCGGCAACTTCCAAAAATTGATTCACGGAATCTTTTGATACTGTCATAGCAACAATTTTGAAGAAATACTCCGCCGGAGGGGTAAGAGAAACTTAACCAATCAACTCTGTGGGGAATGGCGACAAAACGAACATTATCATTACACGTCTCACGTCGAGACCTTGCTTATCTGGTAATTAATCTGAGCAAGAGCTCTCTCCACCTGCAGGGAAAACAACACTTGAAAATAGAATGTTAACCAACCTGGCTTATGTTTCAAAATGCATATGTTTGACAATGGCGTAATGCACCATTCGACATGGAAATGCTACGCGTGTGGGTAGATGCAAATATGATGATATGTGCAAATGCTAACGCAGGCTCAAACTGTTGAGAAACAATCTGGTATGAAATGGCTAAGAACAAAACCAACTCCACTAGGGATGAACGGGTATCACAAAGTATTCCGGCAAAATAAATGCCGAAAACAACAATCAACTCTGCTGGGGAGAGATCAGACATTTGGAAAGAAAGCACAAACCCTGCTAGGGAAAGATGCGACCCTTCTAGGGGAAGAACTACACTCTCGGGACACAGTCTGCAAACTCAGAGCTACAAACTCTGCTGAGGACAATCACCCTGATGAAGGAATGATAACCTGCGGGGAAAGGAATAACCATCCTCTGGGGAGGCGTCCTCTGCCGGGGATATTGATTTTGACCTGCTAGGAATATCCTATGGACCACTTCCATGAGGATACTCTTCAGGCGACATTCCTGGGGATACTCTCTCGGGGAGGACAATTCCACATCTGGTAGGAATAAGCGCCGTCTCCACTCTCTAGGGATAAGATACGACTTGCTAAGGAACGACATCAACTGAACTCAGGCCCTACGTCAAGAGACTTTGGCTGGGGAATACAAATCCTGACCGTTTGCTTCAAAGGTAAGGACCCTGCAAAACACAAACGAGACAAAACAAATCTACACAACAAAATCTATCCGAGTTAATATCTGTGACGTTCATTCAGTCAATTCGAAGTTTTAGCAATTATTGGCAAAGGCCAGCAAGTTTATGCAAGTGCAAGTTCATCAAAAACATCGGCGTTTCTCACAAACAAAATAGTAAAGAACAAGCATCAAGTACTGAATAACATGCTTTATTGAATGGGCCCGTAAATAGGCAAAGCTTTGTACACTGGATGTAACTCCTGAAAAGAGGAAGTTACGCACAAGCAAAATACAATATATGCCCAAGAAGCACAAAGAAAGATACAAAACAAATTTGATATACATATCGGCAACGTGGTACAGACAAACACCATGAGCTGATTCTCCTATGACTCATCCGACTCTGGCGCTTTCTCGGTACTCGATCTTCGAAAGAGATTGTTTTAGATGAACGACCCTCAGGTATTCCCAAACCACCAAGCAATGCAAAATCAAACTTGGACCGCAGTCATTTGCTTTTTCAATCCCTAACTTTTGCGTGAATCGCCCTTTGCGGGTTTTCAATTCACCGGGATACCCTTTTTTGTCGAAGTCGCCCTTTTCAGGTTTTCGACTTCGCGGGTGTACATCTTTTCAATTTTATCCCTAACTTTTGCCCGAACCTTTTATTCCTTTTTATGGTTCGCCGGGATGCCCCATTTTTGCATGGACTCTCTTTTTTCTGTCCAGCGGGTCACTTTAAGCAAAGTATTTTTTAATTGCGTCTGAATTCACAGGAGACGTAAAGTCCTCACCATCCATGGTGGATAACAACAAGACTCCTCCAGAGAAAACCTTTCTGACGACATATGGACCTTCGTAGTTGGGAGTCCATTTGCCCCTGTGATCCGATTGTGGTGGGAGAATCATTTTCAACACAAAATCGCTCGTCTGAAAGCTTCAAGGGCATACCTTCTTATCGTAAGCTTTCTTCATCCGGCTCTGATACAACCGACCATATGCGAGAGAAACCAGTCTCTTTTCATCCATTAAACTGAGCTGGTTTAGTCTATCTTTTACCCATTCTGCCTCATCAAGTTGGACATCGCGTAAAACCCTCAAAGAAGGAATCTCAACCTCCAACGGTAACACTGCCTCCATGCCATACACCAATGAGAAAGGGGTTGCCCCGGTTGATGTGCGTACCGTCGTACGATAATCGTGCAAAGCAAAAGGCAACATCTCATGCCAGTCCTTATAGGTCACAACCATCTTCTGAACAATCTTTTTTATGTTCTTATTGGCCGCTTCGACATCGCAATTCATCTTGGGCCGATAAGGAGAAGAGTTGTGATGCTCGATCTTGAAATTTTGACACAACTCTTTCATCATCTTGTTATTCAAGTTTGAGCCATTGTCGGTGATAATCCGCTCCGGGATTCCATATCTGCAGATAATATCTCTTTTGATAAATCTGGCTACCACTTGTTTGGTGACATTAGCATATGACGCTGCTTCCACCCATTTGGTGAAGTAATCAATAGCTACCAAAATGAACCGGTGTCCGTTTGATGCCGTGGGCTCAATCTTGCCAATCATATCAATTCCCCACATCGAGAAAGGCCATGGTGATGACATAACGTTCAAAGGGCTCGGAGGCACATGAATTTTGTCCGCATAAATTTGACATTTGTGACACCGCTTCGTGAACTTGAAACAATCTGTTTCCATCGTTAGCCAAAAGTAACCTACCCACAACATTTTTCTCGTCATTGCATGTCCAACAGCATGCGTACCAAATGTACCTTCATGGATCTCTTCCATGAGCAACTTAGCCTCTTTCTCGTCCACACATCGCAACAACACCAAGTCGTGGTTTCTCTTGTACAGGACGCCATCCGGATTCAAATAAAAATTGCCCGCCAATCTCCTAAGAGTCTTCTGATCTCGACTGGATGCCCCAGTCGGATACTCTTGGTTCTTCAGGAAATTCTGGATATCGAAATACCACGGTTTGCCATCGAATGCTTCCTCAATGGCGAATATGAAGGCGAGCCTATCAAGGCGAGAGATAACAATCCTGGGAGCCTCATTCCAGAAGTTAACTTTATACATTGAAGACAACGTCGCAAGAGCGTCGGCCATCTGATTTTCTGCTCGTGGCACATGATGCAATTCTACTTTGTCAAAGAAAGGAAACAATCTCCTTGCATAATTCATATAGGGTATCAGATTGGGCTGCCGCGTCTCCCATTCTCCTTTAATCTAGTTGACCACTAGAGCAGAGTCCCCGTATACATCAAGATATTTGATTCTCAAATCAATAGCCTCCTCAAGACCCATGATGCACGCCTCATATTCAGCCTAATTATTGGTTACTGGAAAGGTCAATCTGGCAGTAAAGGGAATGTGCGTCCCTTGAGGAGTAGTGATAATTGTAAGTACAGAGTATGCCTAAGAGGGGGGGGGGGGTGAATTAGGACTTTTAGAAATTTTTCTGGTTTTTATGGTTTCTTGAAATTTTACTGGTTTGTGTTCTTGGTTATGAAAGTAGTAGAAAGTAAAAGAAAAATGGACATCAGGATTTATAGTGGTTCCCCTCACAATCTGAGAGTACTCCACTCCCCTTTCAACACGAAAGAGAGTTTTCACTATTGTTTAATAAAGTACAACCTATCACACCATCAATCGGTGAGGCCTACTATCAAACAATAAAACTAACAAGTGTACAAGAACAATCCTCTTGTAAACACTCACCCTTGTGTCCAACAATCCTGGATCACAAGTCACAATACAAATACTTGTAATGAATTTTTTTTGTTTTGAGAATAATACTATCAATCAAAGTTGATCTTCTCCAAATGATCAAAATTCACTCTTACAATTTTCAACACAAGTGTTCAAAGATGAATATGAAATTTTATGCACATATGAACACTTAATAAAATTTTTGAAAAAGGTGAATTTGATTCTAAGAAAATTTGAAAATAAATGTAGAAAGTGTTTAAAGATTGGAGGTTTTTGTGTGTTTTTCAAAATAGAAAAACTCATAATTTATATGAGTAAAATACCCTTTCAAAAAGGTATATTCAAGTAGATTTAAAAAATATGAAATGGTGTAATTTTCAAACAATTTTTGAACTTGAAACAAAGCCATTTTTCACTGTACGTTCAGTGTTAATCGATTAACCTATATGGTTAATCGGTTAACACTGGAACGTTAGCCCAGATTATTTAAAATTTGAAATGGTTAACCGGTTAACCTATATGGTTAATCGGTTAACATTGCTATTTTTCAGAAAAATGCTTTTAAAAATAATGTTATACCAATTTTAAAGTTTCAAAAAAAATGCTCATGTATTATGCTAAAATGCTTGATGTTTTTGAACACTTGTATATCAATTATAAGGGTAGAATTTGATATACCCGCAATGCATCCAAGTCTTGAAGAATCAAAGTTCCATATGTAGCTTGACTTGAAGGATAGCTTGACTTGATATTGATAACTTTGAAAGGCTTGTCTTTTTGCAGTCAAGAGATGACCTTGAGTAGTGTTGACATCATCAAAACTTGAGACTGAAGCATGGTTCTACATTCTCCCCCTTTTTGATGATGGCAATCAAAAAATGTAGTGCGAAATCTTTTGGTTCTCGATATGTTTCTCCCCCTATGTCTAGCAACTCCCCCTATCTTAACAGAGGAAAAAAATCTGCACACAGAGAGACATTAACAGAACCATGCTCTTCTCCCCCTTTGTCATCAGCAAAAAGGAAGAGCTTTCAAAGAAAACACAAGATAGCAGCATATATAGTAATAAGCACATGCAAAGCCAAGTAAACACATAGCATAAGAAGCAGTACATATAAAATGCAGCAAATAGAAATTGTACTTGTTACACAGAAATAAGCCATAGTTCAAATGAAAATAGGAAATCGAAAACTGAAACTAGAAAGCAAAGCAATAAAAACAACAACAGCAACATATTCTCTAAGAATCCTCATCCGCCATATCCTCCTCCTCTTCTTCTTCTTCTTGTCCTTCATTTTCTTCATCAGATACAACAAGGTTGTCAGGGTTGGTGTGGTGAGAGGAAAGTACAAGGTTCCGGAGAGAAGCAATGGCCCGAGAGGTTTCTCTATGCTGAGTCATTATAGTTTGGTAAAGGAACTCATTTGTAATGCCTCCTTCAGGTACGGGATAGGCCTGGTTAGCATTGGCTCCTTCATCTGAATACTTGTAAGTACCGTCAGTATCCTTAAAAATTCCAGTATTCTTGACAATTGTAATCTCGTTGATCTCATTGGTGGTTGTGTTCATCTTGATGGTTAGTTCACGGTTAAGATCCAAAGTAGTCAACTCTAAAATTCTTGATACCAGCCGTGCATAGGGAAGACGGGTTGAAAGAGATAATTGTTGTTGAAGGTGATACATGATGGTCAGAATCCAATTGACACGAATCTTGTTCTTGATGGCAAAAAGGAGCTGCATTTCCAGATCATTAATTTGTGCATGATTCGAATCCTTGGGAATCAGCACATAACAGATTATGTAGTGAAGCATCCGATCAGAAACGGTAAGATTCTTTGCATAGCACAACAGACGAGCAGTGCGTTGGTTGGCGATAATCATCTCCTTTGGAAATCTGCAGATCTGATAATAGAACTCCATCTTGTCGTAGTTGGACCATGGCCCTTCCACGTGGTTAACTCCCTTTCTCAGAAAGTACCCAGATGATGGTATGTTCAGCATTGCAGCAACATCAGACAGATTTTCTTCAACAACACAGTCTCTAACAATTGTTTTCATAATATGCTCATCATTTGCATTTATAAACACAGACAGTTTATGCAGAAAGGATTTGACAAGATCCGGGTAGCAGTTTCCAGAATCAGACACAAATTTATCGATTCTCTGATATTCGAGCAAAGCATGAAAATCAAAAGATGATGCTGGAAAATCCTTAAGATTCACATACTTTACCGGGAGGATGGAACGAACTTGGACTTTGAAATCCATTCTGCGCTTCTTGGTTGTTTCCATAGGGATATCTTCTTCATCAGATGCAGAATGATGTTCTGGTACCTTTCCCTTGCCGCGGTTTGATGCTGAAGCCATGGATGAAGGTTTGAGAGAACTAAGGTTGTGGGTTCTGAGGAAGTTAGGGTTTGAGAAGTTGTGGGGATGGTTATGAGGAGTTTTCCAACTTTAGAGAGTGGGAGAGAGAAGTTAGGGTTTGAAGAGGGAATATGGATTTTGGGTATGGATTTGGATATTTGAGAGAATATGGACCACATAAAAATACATTTAAGATATATAATATTTTCAAAAATATAATTAATTTTTGTTTCTGATTTTTAGAAAATTTAACAGTGTTAATCGGTTAACCATATAGGTTAATCGGTTAACACATTAAAAAATTGAATCAGAATTGAAAATTAAGCAGTGTTAATCGGTTAACCCATATGGTTAATCGGTTAACACACTCGAATTTTTGAAAAATACTTAAAAAACAGAATTCATACACATGAAAACATATCACAAATGATGCATACACATATTAGAGAAAAGGTCAGATGTCACCTTCATCAAGAATCCCAAGTTCTCTCCAAATTTTGTAGAATGGTTCTTTCGCCAAAGGCTTGGTAAAGATATCGGCGAGTTGGTTGTGTGTGTCGACGAAAGTAACATCGACATCTCTGTTCAATACGTGATCTCGAAGGAAGTGATGTCGGATATCGATATGCTTTGTTCTGGAATGCATAACCGGATTCTTCGTGATATTTATGGCACTAGTATTGTCACATCGTAGAGGAATGCATCCGAGGTCAACACCATAATCCAGAAGTTGTTGTTTCAGCCATAAAATCTGTGCACAACAACTTCCTGCGGCGATGTATTCTGCTTCGGCGGTGCTGAGTGCTACACAAGCTTGCTTCTTGCAGGCCCATGATACTAGAGCATTTCCGAGAATGTGACATGTACCACTTGTACTTTTTCTATCGGTTTTGCATCCTGCATAGTCAGCGTCAGAATAACCAACTAAAGAACAAGTACTACCTTTAGGATACCATAATCCGACGTTGGTCGTTCCTTTGAGATACTTGATAATTCTCTTCACAGCAGTGAGATGAGATTCCTTCGGATTTGCTTGGAAGCGCGCACACAAACAAACACTAAACATAATGTCAGGACGGCTTGCCGTCAAATATAGTAATGAACCAATCATACCTCGATATTTAGTAATATCAATTGGAGTACCAGATTCATCTTGATCAACATACATTCCGGATCCCATAGGAGTAGACATCATCTTGCAACTATCCATATCGAATTTCTTTATTAATTCCTTACATTACTTGGATTGGTTGAGAAAGATTCCATCCTTGGTTTGCTTGATTTGTAGTCCAAGAAAATAATTTAACTTTCCCATCATGGACATCTCGAATTCTCCTTGCATCATGAGTGAGAATTCTCCGCAAAGTTCTTTGTTTGTTGATCCGAATATGATGTCGTCGACGTAGACTTGTACCAATAAGGTGTTACCCTTGATTTTCTTTATAAACAGCGTCTTGTCAACCTTTCCTTTTGTAAATCCTTTCTCACATAAGAAGTTGCTAAGGCGATCATACCATGCTCGTGGTGCTTGTTTTAAACCGTAGAGAGCCTTCTTCAGTTTGAAAACATGTGAGGGATTTTTGAAGTCTTCAAAACCCGGAGGTTGTTTGACGTAGACTTCCTCATTAATGTACCCATTCAGGAAAGCGCTTTTGACGTCCATCTGGAACAACTGAAAATTCATAGAACAAGCGTAAGCAAGCAATAATCTAATTGCTTTTAACCTTGCTACCGGAGCGAATGTTTCATCAAAATCAATTCCTTCCTCCTGGTTGTAGCCTTGTGCGACCAATCTTGCCTTGTTACGAACTATAATCCCATTCTCGTCAAGTTTGTTCTTGAACACCCATCTGGTTCCTATGATATGCTTATTATCTGGTCTTGGTACAAGGGTCCAAACTTGATTTCTTTCAAATTGATTAAGTTCTTCTTGCATTGCTATAATCCATTGGTCGTCGCATAAAGCTTCATCGATCTTTGATGGTTCAATCTGAGATACAAACGCCATATTGAGACAAGCATCCTTTAGATTAAGTCGAGTTGCAATGCCTTGACTAATATCACCAATAACTTTATCAATTGGGTGAGCTCTATGTGTTCTCCATTCTTTCGGAAGATCTTGATTTTCTTGAGTAACATCTTCTTGTAATATTGTTTGATCTTTTGAAACACTTTCTTCATTTTGTGGAGTATCTACAAAATCATCATCATCATCCAAAACAATATTATCCTCTTTCGAGGGGTTAGTCTCATCAAACGAAACATGAATAGACTCTTCAATGGTAAGAGTTCTTTTATTAAAAATTCTAAATGCTTTACTATAAAGAGAGTAACCAAGAAATATACCTTCGTCGGACTTCTCATCCAACTTACCGAGATTGTCCTTATTGTTGTTGAGAACAAAGCATTTGCAGCCAAATATGTGGAAGAATGATATATTTGGTTTCCTTCCTTTGAACAACTCATACGGAGTCTTTTTGAGTAACGGTCGAATATTCACGCGGTTGCTTACAAAACACGCCGTGCTTACTGCTTCTGCCCAAAAATATTTTGGAAGATTTCTGTCGCTGAGCATTGTTCTAGCAAGTTCTACTAGTGAACGATTCTTCCGTTCTACGACGCCGTTTTGTTGAGGAGTCCTTGGTGCCGAAAAATTATGAGAAATTCCATGCTCTTTGCAAAATTCTTCAAAGTCTGAATTTTGAAATTCTCCACCGTGGTCGCTTCTTATGGAGGCTATAGTGAGTGACTTCTCGTTTTGAATTTGTTTTGCATACTTTTTGAATGCTTTGAAAGCATGATTTTTCTGCACTAAAAACATTGTCCAAGTATATCGAGAAAAATCATCAACAATAACTAAAGCATAAATACTACCTCCGAAGCTTTTTGTTCTTGATGGACCAAAAAGATCCATGTGCAACAATTGAAGTGGTCTTGATGTAGAAACCACTTGCTTAGATTTCAAAGTTGTCTTGATCTGTTTTCCCTTTTGACATGCATCGCATAATTTATCCTTGATGAATTTTATCTTCGGAAGCCCAACAACCAGATCATGTTTGATTAATTTGTTTAGATGCTCCATGTGAATGTGAGCAAATCTTTTATGCCAAAGCCATGCCTCGTTGTTGTTTGCCATAAGACATTTTACCTTCAAGGAAGAATCATCAAAAGAAATCATAAAAATATTATTATATCTTTTACCTTTTAGCAGAATCTCATGATGACTTCGTGTTCGATCAAGCATTCCTCCTTTGTGAAGTTGATTTTGAACCCTTTGTCACACAATTGACTGATGCTAAGCAGGTTATGCTTAAGGCCTTCAACATAAAGAACGTCTTCGATGATTGTACATGGAGGTGCACCAATGGTTCCAACTCCAAGAATTTTTCCTTTATTATCATCACCGTAAGTGACGTATCCTTTGGCCTTTAATGATAGACTTGAAAATTTGTTTATGTCTCCCGTCATATGCTTCGAGCAACCACTATCAAGATACCATTGATTTGTGGTTGTCTTCAAGCATGCCTATAAAACAAAATTAGGTAGTGTTAGGTACCCAAATTGCTTTGGGTCCTTGATAGTTAGTACCCTTTTCAACCCACACATAATGCCCCTTTGCAACACCAATATTACGTACATAGCAGGCATTAGGTGTGTGCCCTTTAATTCCACAGTAAAAACATGTAGGTTGAAAATGACTTCTATATCTAGGAATATAATTCTTTTTCTTATCAATTCTTTTCTTGTTATGATTTTGATGCTGAATTTTAGAAGTTCTTGTCTCTTCTTTAACAATTTGTTCACTTGCTCTAACGAAAATGGTCTTATTGGTGCTTGGTTTTGAAAATTTAGAGTATCCCAATCCACTTTTATCATTAGGATACCTTTGATGTTTAAGAATTTCTTCCAAGCCAATTTGACCTTTTTCATATCTTTCTAAAACTCTTTTAAGTTGAACAATTTGAAAAGACAAAGACTCACAATTCTTACATACAAGACTTTGTTTTTCATCCATCACTTTTCGTTTTTCATCTTCAATATTTTTCAGGAAATCAGAATTTTGTTTTTCTAAAAGTAAAATTCTTTTCTTTTGTGATGAGATGTCTTTATACAAAGTCTTGCACTCTTTTAGAAGTTCATCTATAACTTCTTGTGCATCATTATCATAGACAGAAAAATTACTACTAACCTCATTTTCGTCATCGGAATGGTGAGAGGTCATTAAAGCCATATTTGCGCATTCATCGTTATCTGATTCCGATGATGAACTCACTTCGTTGTCGTCCCATACGACATAAGCCTTCTTTGTTTTGAAATCCTTCTTGCCTTTGAATGTTCCTTTATTTGCGAGTTTCGGGCAATCTGGCTTTATGTGACCTTGTTTCCCACATTCGTAACATGTAATTTCTTAGTTTGATGTGGGTGCCTCCTTTTTCCTGAAATGTCTATTCTTTTTAGAAAAAGGAGAAGTTTTATTACTATTAAAAAACTTACCAAGCTTCTTTACTAGAAGCATGAAGTTTTCGTCTTCGGAAGATTCGTCATTTTTATCATCCCTTGTGTCAATCTTCAAGGCAATTCCTTTGGACTTCTTGTCTTGACTTTCATGTTTCTCAAGCCTTCCAAGTTCCAGTTCATGCTCTTGAAGTTTTCCGAATAAGGAAGCGGATGTCATTGTTGAAAGACTTTTCTTTTCCGAAATGGCGGTCACCTTCGGTTGCCATTCTATTGTCAAGGATCTTAAGACTTTCAAGTTGAGATCATCATTGGTGAAGGTCTTCCCGAGAGCAATCAGATGATTTGTTAGATGAACGAACCTTTTTTGCAAGGCAACAATAGATTCACCGGGCTGCATACGGAACATCTCATATTCTTGACTTAACGTGTTAAGTCTTGATCTTTTTACTTCTGTTGTTCCTTCATGCGTTTCTACCAAGGTATCCCAAATCTGTTTTGCCAATTGACACTGTAATATGCGAAAGAATTCATCCATACTGAGAGCGCTTTGAAGTATGTTGATTGCTTTCTTCTCATTCAAGATTCTCTTTTTGTCATCTTCATCATATGAGGATTTGATCTTTGGGGTTCCAACACCATTTACCACACTTGTAGAAACATGTGGACCAGTTTCTACGGTTTTCCATATACCATCTCCTTGAGCCTCAAGATGTGCCTTCATACGGATTTTCCAAAAGTTGAAGTATTCTCCAAAAAAGAGTGGTGGCTTGTTACTACTTCCACCATCTTTGAAAACCGGGTTAGTACTAGCGAAAGCCATTAGGATCGATAGGAACAAGTTACCTTAACCTACTCTGATGCCAATTGTAAGTACAGAGTATGCCTAAGAGGGGGGGGGGGTGAATTAGGACTTTTAGAAATTTTTCTGGTTTTTATGGTTTCTTGAAATTTTACTGGTTTGTGTTCTTGGTTATGAAAGCAGTAGAAAGTAAAAGAACAATGGACACCGGGATTTATAGTGGTTCCCCTCACAATCCGAGAGTACTCCACTCCCCTTTCAACACGAAAGAGAGTTTTCACTATTGTTTAATAAAGTACAACCTATCACACCATCAATCGGTGAGGCCTACTATCAAACAATAAAACTAACAAGTGTACAAGAACAATCCTCTTGTAAACACTCACCCTTGTGTCCAACAATCCTGGATCACAAGTCACAATATAAATACTTGTAATGAATTTTTTTGTTTTAAGAATAATACTATCAATCAAAGTTGATCTTCTCCAAATGATCAAGATTCACTCTTACAATTTTCAACACAAGTGTTCAAAGATGAATATGAAATTTTATGCACATATGAACACTTAATAAAATTTTTGAAAAAGGTGAATTTGATTCTAAGAAAATTTGAAAATAAATGTAGAAAGTGTTTGGAGATTGGAGGTTTTTGTGTGTTTTTCAAAATTGAAAAACTCAGAATTTATATGAGTAAAATACCCTTTCAAAAAGGTATATTTGAGTAGATTTAAAAAATATGAAATGGTGTAATTTTCAAACAATTTTTGAACTTGAAACAAAGCCATTTTTCACTGTACGTTCAGTGTTAATCGGTAAACCTATATGGCTAATCGGTTAACACTGGAACGTTAGCCCAGATTATTTAAAATTTGAAATGGTTAACCGGTTAACCTATATGGTTAATCGGTTAACACTGCTATTTTTCAAAAAAATGCTTTTAAAAATAATGTTATACCAATTTTAAAGTTTCAAAAAAAAATGCTCATGTATTATGCTAAAATGCTTGATGTTTTTGAACACTTGTATATCAATTATAAGGGTAGAATTTGATATACCCGCAATGCATCCAAGTCTTGAAGAATCAAAGTTCCATATGTAGCTTGACTTGAAGGATAGCTTGACTTGATATTGATAACTTTGAAAGGCTTGTCTTTTTGCAGTCAAGAGATGACCTTGAGTAGTGTTGACATCATCAAAACTTGAGACTGAAGCATGGTTCTACAATAATTGCCCCTATTCCACTACCGTAGGAGTTAACAGCGCCATCAAATATCAACTGCCATTTGGAACCCAACTCTGGACCTTCATCCAGCAACGGCTCATCACAATCTTTCATTTTCAAGTACATGATATCCTCGTCAGGAAAATCAAACCTCATTGGTTGATAATCTTCAATTGGCTGCTCCTCTAGGTACTTTGACAGAACACTACCTTTGATAGCCTTTTGAAAAACATATTGAATATCATATTCTGTCAGCACCATCTGCCATCGAGCAATCTTCCCGGAGAGTGCTTGCTTTTCAAATACGTATTTGATCGGATCCATCTTCGAAATTAGCATGGTTGTATGGTTTAACATGTATTGTCTCAAGCGTTTGGCAGCCCAGGCTAGCGCACAACACGTCTTTTCGAGCATTGAGTAACGGGATTCACAATCTGTGAACTTTTTACTCAAGTAGTAAATCACTGCTCTTTACGTCCAGTCTCTTCATGTTGACCGAGAACACAACCCATACTTTCCTCAAGAACCGTCAAATACATAATCAATGGTCTCCCGGCTACTGGGGGTATCAATATTGGAGGTTCCTGCAAATATTCTTTTATTTTTTCAAACGCCCTTTGACAATCCTCATTCCAGATCACAGCCTGATTCTTTTTCAACAATTTGAATAATGGCTCACATGTAGCGGTTAGGTGAGATATGAACCGAGCAATGTAGTTCAATCTCCCTAAAAAACCACGAACCTCTTTTTCTGTTTTCGGCGTTGGCATTTCTTGTATCGCTTTTATCTTAGCAGGATCAACCTCAATTCCTTTTTCGCTCACAATAAACCCCAATAGTTTACCGGATCTCACCCCGAAGGTGCACTTGTTAGGATTCAGCCTCAGCCTGAATTTCCTAAGCCTCTTGAACAATTTCAGAAGATTGACCAAATGCTCTTTCTTTGTCTGGGATTTGGCAATCATATCATCAACATAAACCTCGATCTCTTTATGCATCATGTCATGAAAGAGCGTCGTCATAGCACGTTGATATGTTGCCCCAGCGTTCTTCAAACCAAAGGGCATCACTTTGTAGAAAAATGTTCCCCATGGGGTAATGAAGGTTGTTTTCTCCATGTCTTTTGGCGCCATTTTTATCTGATTGTAACCCGAGAAGCCATCCATGAAGGAGAACACGGAGAATTGAGCAGTGTTTTCGACCAGCACATCGATATGAGGAAGCGGAAAGTCGTCCTTTGGGATCGCCCTATTCAAATCACGATAGTCTACGCACATCCGCACCTTACCATCTTTCTTTGGTACCGGTACTATATTGGCGACCCATGAGGGATAAGTTGTAACAGCAAGGAAACCGGCATCCCACTGTTTCTGAACTTCCTTCTTAATCTTCTCAGACATATCTAGTCTGGTTCTTCTATGTTTCTGCTTAACAGGCGGACATTCTTCTCGCAATGGTAGACGATGAACAACCATGTCGGTATTCAATCCTGGCATATCCTCGTACGACCAAGCAAAGATATCACTGCAACATCTCAATCATACCTTGCTTGATGTCGCTTTGCAGCGCATCCCCTATCCGGATGTTCCTGACAACTCCCTCGGACCCCACGTTGATAATCTCAATCTCTTCCTGATGAGGCAGAATGATTCTTTCTTCCTGTTTCAACAGTCGAGTCAGCTCTTCTGACAAGTCGCTATCCTCAACAATCTCTTCCTCAGCTTGAAATACTGGGTGCTCGAAGTCAAAGCGAGTCATAGGAAGTTCGTGTTCGGTGTCATCTGAAATATGAATCCTACAAAGGAAATGGTTAAATGCTTCAAATGAGTGCAAACAAAGCTCATAACCACGTTGCCATTTATTGTTAAAATAAAAACAGGAAAAAAAGGAACACAAAATTTGTATGAGAAAAACGCCTTTATTCAATGATTAAATAGTGCATACACATAAGCATGTGGCCCTAAAACAAAATCACTATGCCCCGGGTAGGACACAGGATTATACAATAATCACAAAAACAAATCATTACTGTTTTGTAGTCACTGGGACAATTTCCCGGATGGACCAGTTGCAGAGACTTTGTCCTGGCACGCTAGGCTTGATCCACGCGTCCATATCACAATCACTATCTCCGTCTTCAGAGTCGGAAACAACATTAATCGTCTCAAAGCAGACTCCCTTTGGAGTAATCACCACCGGTCCTTTGAACTTGGGTGCTTTCTGTGAAGAAGATGCTAATGTTGGGCGATACCCTAGTCCAAACTTGTCCATCTTGACAGGAATTTCCAGCACTTGACCCCAACCCTTGGTCTCACCAGTCTGAACCAATGCTTGAGCGTCTTTGTACGAAGCCACAGCAACCTCTGGCAGTTTGTTGGGAACACTGGACTTGTCTTTGAGGCAACCCTTCGAAGGCTTGGCAGGGCGTTTCGTGGATTTCTCCATCCACTTCAACGTACTTGAATGATGAGAGATGACTGACCAAGATGTCCTCTTCCCCACAAATAGTAACGATGCCACCACCGGCTTCAAACTTAAGCTTCTGATGCAATGTGGACGTCACAGCCCCTGCAGAGTGTATCCACGGACGCCCAAGTAAACAACTATAAGCTGGATGAATATCCATGATATAAAATTCAGTGTTAAATATTTTCGGCCCGACCTGCAACGGCAATGTTATCGATCCAAACACCGACCTTCTCGTTCCATCAAACGCCCTCACAACCAAGTCACTTGGCGTGCAAATAATTCGCCGGATATCTAACTTCATCATAGCCTTCTTAGGAAATACATTCAGAGATGATCCGGTATCCACAAGAACGTGCGACATTACGGTGCCCCGACATTCCACCGATATGTGCAAAGCCATATTATGCTCTCGGCCTCTGGGTGTTAGATCAAAATCAGTGAAACCCAAACTATGTCCAGCATTGACATGCGTCAGTACCCCCTCTAGCTGGTTGACAGAAACCTCCTGAGGTACAAATGACGTGTCCAATATCTTCAACAAAGCATTTCGATGAGCCTCAGAACAAAGTAACAAAGATAGGATTGAAATTTTTGAGGGTGTCTGTTGTAAGTGCTCAACAATCTTATAATCGCTCTTGCGAATTAGCCTCATGAACTCTTCTACGTCCTTGAGCGACATGTCTTTCTCTTTCAACTTGGATGGTCCACTTTCATTCACCTTGGCCTTGCCTTTAGCAATCTTCTCTGCTTCAACTTCAGGTGCGGTGAAGATTCTTCCACTACGGGTCATACCTCTCGTTCCAACAACATTGTCAACTGCCCCTGCCGGCCGGCTATTCACCTCAATATTTTCTCCATTACAGTACGCTTCTAACCCATATGTCCATGGAACAACTTTTGTACTCTCAAAAGGAACGGGTCCTGCTTTTTTTATTGTGATAGTCGGCCGCTTGGCGGGCGCCGATATCGTAATAGTCTTCCTTGGGATCGTAACAGTCGCAATCTCACCCTGCTTTTCAAACAATACCTCAACAAGCTTCTCAACAGCAGTCCGATCAAATTGCAAAATCCCCTCATCTATCATGGCTTGGATACCTCTTTTCAAATCAGCGCAACCCCCTGGTTGGGTCCAGCAATCCAGACAATATTCATCACATCCAGGGAATACCCCCCTTTCAACAATCTGCTTTTAACACAACTCAACGGTGTCTTCAATTCATTCACATCCATAACCAAGTTCAAATTCTCTTCCATTATGATAGCATTCACTCCATGATTTGGCATGGGTTGTTGTACAATATTGGGACCCTCCTGACCAAAGTTAATGGCCTTACTATCAAGCAAATCTTGAACCTTGTGTTTGAAAGCATGGCAACCTTCAATATCATGTCCGGGCGCCCCGAAATGAAAATCACAATGTTTACCAGCGTCAAAACCAAATGGAGGAGTTCCCGTCAACGGGGCCATCGTTCTCTTTTCAACCAAATTCAAACCCAACAGCGTTTGAAGCAGTTCAACATAAGTTGAAGGAGGTGCTTCAAATACTCTCTTCGGCTTACCCTCTTGAATTCTACGCTGAGCAGGGTGCATTCTCTGTTGCTGCGGCTGTTGTTGCTGTTGCTGTTGTTGTTTTTGTTGAGGTATCAGGATAGTAACACTAGCAACTTGTTGTGGCTGATACTGATTTCTACCTCTTCCACGACCTCGACCACCATATACCGCACTGGCGTCGCCTTGTCTTTTTCCACCAAAGGATTTCCTTGCACCTCCAGCTGAGGTGGATTCACCTGCCTGAATCTTCCCAATCTTAATTCCATTTTCAATCCGTTCTCCCATGAGAATCATGTCGGAGAAACTACCCATCGAGACATTAAGCAATTTGTCGTAATACATTCCAGAGAATGTTCCAATAAACATATCAATCAACTCTCTTTCAACCAAAGGGGGATGCACCCTAGCCGCAATATCACGCCAGCGCTGCGCATACTCCTTGAAGCTCTCACCATTTTTCTGAGACAAACTCTGCACCTGGACCCTGTTTGGCGCCAAGTCACTATTATATTGGTAATGTTTAACAAAAGCATCAGCCAATTCTTTCCAGCTTCTAATTTGGGTGGGCTCCAGTCCCATGTACCATTCCAGCGATTGTCCGATAAACTGTCTTGAAAGAAGTGCATAAGCATCTTCTCATCGTCAGAGTATGCAGACATTCTTCTATAATAAGAACGTACATGAACTCTAGGGCATGTATCCCCTTTATACTTGTCAAATGTTGGAGCTTTGAATTTCAAAGGCACCCTCAGCCCAGGCACAAGTCCCATGGTAGTCATATCCAACCCAGCAGAGTTTTGATTGGCTATCCCTTTGATCTGTTCTTCCAGCATTTTGAACCTCCTATCATTATCATTAGGCCTTTCTGTTGCACCCTAAAATTTGCTCAACCTATTTCACCTGGTTTATGTTTCAATTGCATTATCATTTGCATAGTCACATCATGTACATGGTCCAATCATTTGCATATCATAACATAGCAAGTCATCTAACAGGGGATCAAGTTCCATCCTTATCTAAAGAAGCACATCAAGGGGCCTTATTCAAGCTGAAGAACATCCAAGTCATCAAGGAATGGGTTGAAGCTTTGAGGAAAGTGTCAACAGGTGGATTTCTCTCCTAACTTGAGGTGTATTGAAGATCATCAACATGGAATTATGAATTTGAGGTGTGTATGGATCCCATAGGGTTCCTAGAGAGCCCTATTGATGCTTAGATAAGTCATGGTATCAAGTTCAAGAACTACAGTTGAGGTGTGTACAAGTAGGGTTTCATCTGGGTAACCCTAGGTCAAGGAGAGTAGAGAAAGGGCATCAAGACCCAGCTCTAAGTCATGGAACTCATGGATTGAGATGTTGAAGCATGGGTATGGATGAGTCAAGATCAAGTTCAAGAGAATCAAGAGTGGTTAGAGGGGTTTGAGACAGGGTTCTTAGGGTAAAATCCCCTGTATAACACTGGACTTCCAAGCCACACAAGTCCAAATACAAGTTTCAAATAGATTCTTGGCCAACATGAAACTTGTAGAGCTTCTCAGTAGCTTTAACTTGAGTACTAGAAGTCTTCAAGGAGATTTGTAGAACTCAAGTTATGGTTCTTGCAAGTTATGGGTCATCAGAGGACACTGAAATTTATCTGTGAAAGTCACTTGACTTCCAAGCAACTTTTTCCCATCAAGGAATTTTCAAATGGATTCTTGGCCAACATAAGAATTTTAGGGCTTTATCTTACCTTTAATTTGAGTACTAGTAGTCCTCAAGAAGATTTGTGGAACTCAAGTTATGATCTTGGCAATCCATGGGTATTTTGGGAAAGTTGAATTATAGGTCATTTTTCAACATAGGTCAAAATCTCTATCTTCCACTCCTCAAATGAAGAAATGTCCAACATGAGATGTGCTTAAAATGATGTTTTTAGATCAGATAAGAAGTCATGGGTGATTGAAATGGCTTTCTTCACAAAATGATCCAAAATGGCCTAAAAAGAATGATTTTTCAAGTGATTCAAAGGAGGGAAATTGGGACTTTTGGATTATGAGACATACACATGGCATATGGGTAGTCATTTTGAATGGAAATTGGATTCTAAACACAATGAAATTTCCACATTTTTGAATTGAGGCTTAATTTCATGACCTACTTTGTAATGTGCTTACTTACATTACAAGTTACAATGCCAAAACAAGAATCAAAGCATTTCAGGCCAAACCAACTATCCATTCACACTCACAAACCCATTTGAAGTTGGATAGAACATTCTAGAGCAAGCTGGGAGCTCAGAATCATGACTGTAGCATTGAACTTTCATGGCCATGACAGAATTTTGGATCAACAGATTTGGGCCTGAATTGGGTTGCAAAAGCCCACAAATGGTTTCTATTTAAGCTCTAGAATGTTTCCAGATGAGGTTTGGTGCAGAATTCGTGGAGAGAGTGAAGATAGCAAGTTGAGTTTCAAGGATTCTAACTGAAAACGGTTTTGGAGTTTGGATCAAGATCAATCCAAATTGAAGTGCCTAGAACTTCATCTTGCTTCACTGATCGTGTTTGAAGAATTGCAAAGCTTAAATCCATCATCTTCTACCTCTGTTGATTCAATTTTCAAAGGTATGTAACCTTTGAATTTCCTCTTGATCTAGGCTGAATTAGGGAGATTCTTGCATATGGTTAGGGTTTAGATGGAACCTAGGTCGTTTCTTGATAGGAATTGAAGCAGTTAGAGACATTTCAAGATGACATGTGATTTCTGTTTGAGCACGAATTGAGTTGATCCTAAAGCTATGAATTGATTGGGATAGATCATTATGATGTACAAAGAATGAGGATCATTTCTGTGGATTCAATTTTGCAAATGGTGATGGTTGAGTTTTTGGCATATTCTGAAAATGGCTTCGTGTTTTAATTTCCATTAAGAATTGGATAAAATGGATGTGATATTCATGATCCTGGTGATTTTCTGAGTAAGATAGGTATAAGGTTCATCAGTTTTGGTCACCTGAGTTTGGGACCTCATCGAAGAAGACGGTGGAAACCACCGTCTGGAATTTGCCTCAGGTCACCTGAGTTTTGGGGAAGGCGATACATGAGGCGTTGGATCAGGTTGACTCATTGACTGGGAGGCGTGATCGTGTGGACTTGATTCAATCTCAGATTTCCCTCCTTAATCAATACGCTGCATTTCATTAATCCCAGTCAGCGTGTGACTGGGATGCCATCTGGTCCCCACGTGGACGCGCCTCAATGCTTGGATTTGATTACCAGTCTCTCCATCTGATGGCTCCCATTTAATCCATTTTTTAATTTCTTTTATTCTTTTTAATATTTTCTTTTATTCCATTTGATTTCTAAAAATCATAATAAATCCAATATTTATCCAAAAAATATTTTAAAAATACCTCCATGATCTTGGATTTATTTGTGATTTTATGAAATTAATAAATCCCATTTTTATCATTTTTTCAATTTAATTTGATTTTTTCCATTTTATTCTTTTCTTTAATTTTGCATATTTGCTACATGGTCTTGCTGATTTTCTTGTGATCAATTGGTGAATGATTTTAAGTTGATTCTTGCTGGATTGATTAGATTAGGGAAGCATGTACCCTTAGAAATTTTATCACATTTTTGTGAATAAAATTGAGGTTAGTTTGAGAGGTGAATAGGAGAGGTGTTAGAATTAGGGTTTCAAGACAAATAGTTGTAGTTTTTGTGCATAGTTTGAGGATTAAATGGTTGATCTAGGGTTTGGGATTCCTATGGGGTATTGGGTATAGGGTTAGGTTCCCTTAGAAATTTACCTAGGATTTTCTGGTGAGCTTTAGCAGTTTATCTGATTTTTGCAACTTGTGTGATGATTGTGGGTTTCTCCTTTGGATACTTAGTTTGGTTATGCTTGTGTGGGGCTATTTTGGAGTGCTTTTGGTGGGGACTTTGTTTGGATGACTTGAAGATCAAATGAAATTGCTTTGGATGGCTTGAAGAAGCTTGGAGTTGAAGATTTCTCATCTGTTCGAGTGTTTGTCAGAGGCTTAGGGATTAGGGTACATAGGAAGAGCATTATAGTAGTCTTGTTTCTTCTTTCAAACATAGAGAGCTTCTTGTGCCTCTATTCCATCCCATGACACAAGGTCCCCCAAAGAAGTTCCATCTCTCCTTAGGAGGGATGTAGAGCATGCTTTGGTTGGGTAGAACCTTGAGGATACCTTTCACTTGCTATGTTAAGATCTTAGTGATTTCCTTGGGTTGTCACTGAGCCTCTTAACATCTCAACTTCATCTATTATTAATTGAATCTCTTCTGGAGTGATTGCATTGAAGATGGAGTTCATTGAAGATTGGTGAAGATGAAGCTGGTGATTGTCAAAACTGGTTGTCTGTTGAAGCTAGGGTTTTGCTGCTTTTTGTTGAAGTTGTTTACTGGTTGAGGTTCATGTTTGCTAAAGATGGGGCTTATTGAAGATAGGAGCTTATCTAAAGCTTAGATGGATGAGGGGTCCTGCTTGGAGAAGTTGTTAGTGTCAACCCTTTGCTGTTAATCAACTGTAGTTGTCAGAGTTGTTGCTGCTTGTGTTGCTTACTGTAGGAGCTGGTGTTGCTGTCAGAGCTGGTGTTGGGTTTTACTTCTTTTTCTGTATTGTTTGTTGGCTTGTTTAGCTTGCCCCATAGGTTTGAAGTGAAGCTGTTTCACTTTGCCTATTGTTTTCCCAGGTTTGAGGTTGAGTGGGACTCCCTTGCCTCGCTTGTACTGCTGCATTGCATACATGTTTACTGCTTACTGTATATATCTGTTTCTTTTGCTGTTTATCCCATAGGATCTCTGTTTCCCTTTGTGCAAGAGAGAAATATGACAGACAATAGGTTTTTATCCATGCATGACAACTTTAGGGTAGTTTTGATTCCCCTTTCAACCTTAGGTTTTATAGAGCTTCTTTCTCTTCTATCTCAAAACAATTCCAAACACAGTAATAAGGATAATCGATGTCGTACGCTACGAGTCTTAGGCTATTTGAGAAAAGGTTGCTGGAGGGTCACTCTTCAGTAATCTGATTGCTTAATGTGTTATCCTTAGGGTGACATACGATGTAGTCACTCTCAAATCATAGTCTCTAGTGCGTCAGAGATTGTGAACACACTAAAAAACACTTCTTTCGTAAAAGATTCAAAACAAACATCAAAGTGTCATTTTTGTCCGCTTGGACTCCTAATCCGAAGAAAACCTTTTTAGAAGGATCTAAAAAACCGTCAGATAAATCTGTGTCTTCCGTAGCCCGAACTACATTTGCTCTGATCTTTCATGTTGTATGAAAGTACGTAGGCATAGAATGATGTATCCTAGCGAGCAAACTTCCCCTCCTTTCCCGTAGGTAGGCGAGCTACGTTGACTCTGATTTCTCGTTCCAGACGGGAATACGTAGGCATAAAGTGCGATACTTTGCCGAGTCATTTTATTTTCTTTTAACCCCAGACCTTTAGAGTAGATAGAATAACAATCCGTACTAGAAAACAAGCGTGGATCCCGTCGAGTACGACTGACATGAGGGGTGCTAATACCCTCCCCTTGCGTAACCGACTCCCGAATCCAGGATTTGGTTGCGACGACCATTCCTTTCCCGTTTTGCGTTAGGTTTACTCTGAGCGTTTCCTTTCCCTCCTTTGGGATAAATAACGCACGGTGGCGACTCCTCTGTCATAGCCGGCGCCGATTTTCGCAATAGCAACAACTGGCGACTATGCTGGGGACTCCGACGGTTCCCTATGCAAGTCAATCCTAGCGCTTGTTTTCCCGTCTGGGGGTTTTGTATGTATTTACCTTTCTGCCTTTACTTTCAGTATTATATTATTGTTGTTGTGCTCGGAAGAGGGTTAGATTGAGAGATAAGTCGGACCTGGGCTTGAGTTTGCACATAGACATAGAAGTAGAGAGTAGTGGTTAGCCTGCTTGCTTAGCTCGCACCAGCTAGCCGCGAAATCTGCGCTCGGACGAGATTCTCTTTGATGCTTCTTGCCTGGCCCTTAGGGCTCGACAAGTTGTCTGACCCGAGGATTGTCGACTCTGGGGACCTATCAACTGGGATTCATCTAAGTGAGGCTGCTTCAAGGGATGATGATGCCACACCTTCTGGGTATCGTATCATCGCTCTTGAAAGTCTGTGACGTTGAACCCGTATAGGATGCCGTACCTCGTCTGCGAGTTAAGTACATACCTGTGAGGGGTAGGTAGGTCTGTTTGCAGGAAACCTTTGACCTCAGAGTACCTGGTTTATCTCTATCAGTGAGATGTGGTTACAGGGTTCTTTTGAGTGGTTGGTTTGGTTTGAGGCGAAGATTTGATGGTTCTCAGGCTTCAGCACAGAGCAGCACAGTTCATCAGCATTGCACTTGATGCTGTTGATACTTTGGATTGGTCTTCCCGGTTGATGGGGTTGTCTGCTGAGAACATCATTTGGTTTGATCGGAGCATGCTTGGCACTGATATTGTATATAGTTGGAGTGGCTTTCTGAATGTCCCTTTGATTGGACGGAAAGGCTGTATCAACTATAACCCTTCTCTGTTGGTGAGACAGTTTGGTTATGCTTTGAGAGATGCTCCTATTGAGGTTGAGATAGAGGAATCTCTGTATCTCACGGGCTTATTAGACGAGGCTGTTCTGATCAGGTTGAGACATGCATGGGCTAACATCCATAGGAGAGGGAAAGATTTTCTTGGTAAGAGCAACATCAAAGCTTATGATCCTTATTTGGCTTGGATCCGCGAGTGAGCTAGTATTTCCTTAATGCCTTATCCTACTGTGGAACCTCTGTATCTTCGAGTGATTGAGGCACCTACTTCGATAGAGCTTGAAAAGTATAACAAATTGTTGGCCGAAAACGAAGAATTGAAGAAAGTCAATAATGAGTTAGAAAAGGAGATCTTCTAGTTATGTCATGAGAAGAATGAAGCTACCTTCACTATGAGGGAACAAACTAAATTGATTAATAAGTTGGGTTCAGAGTTGACGGAAGAGACCAACAAGAAAGAAAAAGTGGGAATAGCCTTGAACGATGTTAGCAAGGTGCTTACTTCCAAGAAGGAACTTTTAAGCAAAGCTTATTCCCGCCTCAGCAAGTGGGAAGCATTGTGGAATGCCACGCTTACTAAGCGGAAGGAGCATGAAGATAAACTGAAGCTGCAGATTGCCACGCTAGAGGCACAGATTAGAGCCCAAGACGCAAAGATTACTGAAGAGACATCACTTAGGAGCGTTGTCGACCTTAGAGTAAGTGACCTTGACGAGAAGCTGAGAGGTTATGAAGTGAAGGCCGGCTCCAAGAGGTGCATACTCGATGAGGGTTCTGGCAAAGGAATCTGCCAGGACGACGCCAAAAAGCTGAGATCCACTGCCGAGCGGCATGCCTTGCTGATACAAGAGCTAATCTCCAGACTGGGTCGTTCAGAGACGCTGGGGATATTGGAAGACGTCAGAGAGCGCCACTTGGCCTGAGTTGTCTTTTGCCTCACTTTTGTTATCTGTACTTGTATTTTAACCATCGCCAGGCTTGTTGGGCGAGGTCTCTTCAGTTGTATTCAGTTGTACTCTTGTACTCAGCCTCTTGGCATTTGTTTATAAATGAGGGTTTTCTGATTCCTTGCTTGCTTGATGGGGACTCCATTGTCGTGATGGCCTTCTCTCCGAAACTAGAATCGGGGGGGGGATATAACTTGTAGCATATTTACACATTAGCATCTGCATTCCTCTTGCATGACCTGTATTCTTGAATCTATATCTTATTTCCTGCACCACCAGGTTTTTTTTAGGATTGACGAACAAAGAGTCCACCGCTACTCAACCCGAAACAACTGTAAAAGAATCATGGATCAAGTCCAAGTGGAGATGCAGGAAATCCGCGAGAAGCTGAATCTGTTCATGCAAGCAATGGAGAACATTGCTAAGCGCCAGGAGAGCCTCCAGACTTTGGTACAGCCGCTGCTGACACGGACTAATGGGAATGGCAACAATGACCACAATTCTGCGCACGTTGAAACTATTCCGGAGGATGGACCCCCTACGCCTGTGGTTCCACCTGTAGTGACCCCACCTGTTGTGGTTGTAAACGATGGCGCTGGCGCTGGCAATGGCAACACAGGGAATGGAAATGAGACTGTTGTTAACAATGTTGGATTTGGGGACGCCAACCAAGGCGGTGGTAACAACAATGGCGGTAATGGTTTCGGAAACAATGGTTTCGGCTATAATGATCAAGGATTTGATTACGTCAATCAGGACGGGAAATTCAGCTTCAACACTCAAGGTTTCGGTTACGACGGTTTTGGTAACACTAACCAGGGGTATGGTGGATTTGGTAATATGAATGGTGCTGGGGTGATCCCTGTCAACACTGGGTTTGGACCTGTTAGGGTCAACCAGGGTTTCGGTAATGGGGGACGAGGTCCCATGATCAATCAGCAAGGGTTTGGTCGCAACACTGGTTACGACGGATATGGAAATGAAAATGTGAATTGGGGTGAAGACCGCCAGGAGGATGCCTTTTCTGGAAGAGGTGTGAGATTTGAAGGACCTATTGATCCTGTGCATAGGATCAGAATTCTTGAAGAACAGATGAAGGGGGTAGTGAATCAGAACTCCACTGGTTTGGATATGACTACAATGGGCTTGGTACCAGGGCTGAGGGTGCCGTTCAAATTCAAGGCTCCGACATTTGACAAATACAAAGGGGACACCTGCCCTAAAGTCCATGTCCGCTCTTACTTCAGGAGAATGTCCGCGTATTCAGATGATGAAAGGATGCTCATGCATTTCTTTCAGGATAGCTTGTTATGACCTTCACTTGAATGGTATATGGGGCTGGAGCCCACGCAGATCAAAACCTGGAAGCAATTGGTTGATGCTTTTGTGATACATTACAAATATAACAGCGATCTGGCGCCAAACCGGGTCCAATTGCAGGGTTTGTCACAGAAGAACGGGGAAAGTTTTAAAGAGTATGCACAAAGGTGGCGCGATATGGCAGCAAGGGTGCATCCTCCTTTAATTTAAAGGGAGATGAATGACATGTTCATTGGGACATTTACAGGGGTGTTCTACGAAAAATTGTTTAGTGTGTCATTGAGCAGTTTCTCAGATTTGATTCTTATGGGGGAGATGATCGAGAACGGGATTAAAGTTGGGAGGTTCCAAGCAGGTGAGTCTACTTCAACAGGAAGTGCAAGAAAAGAATTTGGTGGTAGACGACAGGGTGATACTAGTGCCGTGTTTGGTGGCAGGGGCAAGGGCAGAGGAAGAAATCAGTATGTTCAGCCGCAACAGATAGCTAGTGTCACTATCCCTTTTCCTCAACAGAGGAAACCACAACAGCGACAACAACAACCACAACAACAGCAAGGACAAAATCCTAGTCAGAGAAGGGTACAAAACCCGAGGCCGAAAAGAGTGTTCGATGCACCTCCTTCCACGTATGCAGAACTCCTCCAGACCCTGCTAGGGTTGAACTTGGTTGAAAAGAGGACTTTGGCACCGCCTACAGGGACAGTACTTCCTTACGGGTACGATGCCAACAAACATTGCGAATTCCATTCCGGGGCGCCCGGGCATGATGTAGAAGCTTGTCAAGCATTTAAGCATAAAGTTCAAGATTTATTGGATAGCAAAGCTATCAACTTTGGACAGGTGGGTCCAAATATCGTACAACAGCCTATGCCCAATCACGGGGCAAACGCCATCTTGACAGAAGAGAATCTGAATCTAGTGATGGATGTCAATGAGCTGAAGACACCGTTGGGTGAGATTAAAAGCAGGTTGCTAAAAGGGGGTGTATTCCCGGGTTGTGATGAATTTTTCTTGGATTGTTGGACTCAGCCAGAGGGTTGTAATGGGTTGAAGCAGGGCATTCAGGCTATGATGGAGGAAGGTACCTTGCAATTTGATCGAACCGCGGTTGAAAAGCCTGTAGAGGCGTTGTGCGATGAGCAGAACGATGTTGCGACGGTAACAATTCTGAGGAAAACAATAACGATAACGGCGCCCGCTAGACGGCCGACGATCACAATTACCAAAGCAGGACCAGTTCCTTTTGGGAGTACTAAAGCAGTGCCGTGGACTTACGGGTTAGAGGTATATTGCGATGGTGAGAAAATTGAAGTCAATGGACAACCAGCTGGGGTTGTAGATAATGTTGTCGGAACAAGGGGTATGACTAGAAGCGGAAGAATCTTCACGTCACCCGAGGTAGAGGCAGAAAGATTAGCCAAGGGTAAAGCCAAGGTAGCTGAAGGTGGTCCTTCTCAGTCGACTGAAAAGGAAACGTCACTTAAGGATGTGGAGGAGTTTATGAGGCTCATTCGTAAAAGTGATTACAAAATCATGGAGCACCTCCAGCAAACGCCGTAAAAAATTTCCATCCTATTATTGTTGTTATGTTCCGAGGCCCATCGGAACGCTTTGCTGAAGATTCTAGACACGTCGTTCGTTCCTCAAGTTTCTGTTAATCAGTTAGAAGGGGTGATGGCGCATGTCAATGCGGGGCACAGTTTGGGCTTCACAGACTTTGATTTGACTCCGAGAGGGCGAGAGCACAATATGGAATTGCATGTGTCAGTAGAAGGCCGGGGCACGGTCATGTCCCATGTTTTAGTAGACACTGGATCTTCCCTGAATGTGCTACCGAAGAAACCCATGATGAAGTTGGATATCAGGGGGATTATCTACACGCCCAGTGATTTAGTGGTGAGGGCGTTCGATGAAACAAGGAGGTCGGTTTTCGGATCAATAACATTACCGTTGCAGGTGGGGCCTGAAATATTTGAAACTGAATTCTATATAATGGGCATCCAGCCAGCGTATAGTTGTCTTCTTGGGCGCCCATGGATCCATGCTGCCGAGGCAGTCACATCCACGTTGCACCAAAAGCTGAAGTGTATGGTTGGGGATAGTGTCGTCACTGTTTGTGGAGAGGAAGATATTCTGGTTAGCCATTTGTGTTCGTTCAAATACGTCGAGGTCGACGGCGAAATACACGAAACACCCTGTCAAGCCTTCGAGGGGTTGCGAATTAAAGACAAAGTTCCAGTGCCAAGTAAAATATCAGATGTGGCAGTGTCATCCTACAAAGAGGCTCAAGCTCTAGTGTAGGCAGGCAAAACCAAGGGCTGGGGTCAGGTGTTGGAGATTCCCGTGAAGAATGACAGGTTCGGGCTTGGATATCACCCTTCGTCATCAGCATCCTCTTCAGGAATGCCCAAGTTCATAGGGCCGATAACCATTACACCAAACGGAGTATGCCATGAGACTATCAATGCTGTTTCCGATGCTGAAGACGGAGATAACGACTGTGATATGGACGCATGGATCAAGCCAAGCGTGCCAGGACAAAGTCTCTGCAATTGGTCTATCCGGGAAACCGTTCCTGTGACAACTAAACAGTAATGATTTGTTTTCTTAATCGTTGAATAATCCTGTGTCCTACTCGGGGCATAGTGATTTTGCTTAGGGCCATTTGGTTATGTACATTACATTGTTTAATCATGAAATAAAGGCGTTTTTCATATACAAAATATTGTGATCCCTGTTTTTTCTGTTTTTGTGTTTAACAATAAAATGGCAATGTGGTTATTCGCTTTGTCTGTGTTTTGAAGCATTTAACCATTTCCTTTGTAGGATTACTATTTCAGATGACATCTATGAACCGCCTATGACTCACTTCGACTTTGAGCACCCGGTATTTTAGACTGAGGAAGAGGTTGTCGAAGATGGCGACGTGCCAGAAGAGTTGACCTGGTTATTGAAACAAGAAGAAAGGATCATTCTGCCTCATGAGGAAGTCATTGAGATTATCAATTTGGGGTCGGAAGAGGTTGTGAAAAACATTCGTATAGGGGCTGCGCTGCAGAGCGGCGTCAAGCAAAGGTTGGTTGAGATGCTCAAAGAGTACAACGATATATTTGCTTGGTCGTACGAGGATATGCCTGGGTTGGATATGGATATGGTTGTTCACCGTCTGCCACTGCGAGAGGAATGTCCGCCTATTAAGCAGAAACTCCGAAGAACTAGACCGGACATGGCTATGAAGATCAAGGAAGAAGTTCAAGAACAGTGGGATGCTGGTTTCCTAGCTGTTACCAAATATCCTTCATGGGTCGCTAATATCGTGCCAGTGCCGAAGAAAGACGGTAAAGTGCGAATGTGTGTAGACTACCGTGATTTGAACAAAGCGAGCCCGAAGGATGACTTTCCACTTCCTCACATTGATGTGCTGGTCGACAATACTGCTCAGTTCTCTGTATTCTCCTTCATGGACGGATTCTCGGGCTATAATCAGATCAAAATGGCGCTAGAAGACATGGAGAAGACTACCTTTATTACTCCTTGGGGAACATTTTGCTACAAAGTGATGCCCTTCGGGTTGAAGAATGCTGGGGCAACATATCAATGTGCTATGAAGACTCTCTTTCATGACATGATGCATAGAGAGATCGAGGTTTATGTTGATGATATGATTGCCAAATCCCAGACGGAGGAGGAGCATTTGGTTAATTTGCTTAAATTATTCAAAAGGCTTAGGAAGTTCAGGTTGAGACTGAACCCTAACAAGTGCACCTTCGGGGTGAGATCGGGTAAGCTGCTGGGGTTTATCGTGAGCGAAAAAGGAATAGAGGTTGATCCTGCGAAAATAAAAGCCATACAAGAAATGCCGACGCCTAAAACAGAAAAAGAAGTGCGTGGGTTTTTAGGGAGATTGAACTATATCGTCCGGTTCATATCTCACTTAACTGCGACGTGCGAGCCGTTATTCAAGTTATTGAAAAAGGATCAGGTGTTGACTTGGAACGAAAATTGTCAAAAGGCGTTCGACAAGATAAAAGAATACTTGCAGGAACCTCCTATTTTGATACCCCTAGTGGCCGGAAGACCTTTAATTATGTATTTGACGGTTCTTGAGGAAAGTATGGGTTGTGTTCTCGGTCAACACGACGAGACCGGACGTAAAGAGCATGCGATCTACTATTTGAATACGAAGTTTACTGACTGTGAGTCCAGATACTCAATGCTCGAGAAAACGTGTTGTGCGCTAGCCTGGGCCGCCAAACGTTTGAGGCAATACATGCTGAATCATACAACCATGCTAATTTCAAAGATGGATCCAATCAAATATGTGTTTGAAAAGCAAGCCCTCTCCGGAAGAATTGCCCGATGGCAGATGGTGTTAACAGAATACGATATCCAATATGTCTTGCAAAAGGCTATTAAAGGTAGCGTTCTGTCAGAGTACCTTGCTGAGCAGCCGATTGAGGACTACCAATCGATGAGGTTTGATTTTCCTGACGAGGATATCATGTACCTGAAGATGAAAGATTGTGAAGAACCGTTGCCGGATGAAGGACCAGAGTTGGGTTCCAAGTGGCAGTTAATATTTGACGGAGCTGTAAATTCCTATGGTAGCGGAATAGGGGCAATTATCACTACTCCTCAGGGTTCGCACATCCCCTTTACTGCCCGATTGATTTTTCCCGTTACCAATAATGAGGCTGAATATGAGGCTTGCATCATGGGTCTGGAAGAAGCTATTGATTTGTGAATCAAGCATCTGGATGTATACGGAGACTCAGCTCTAGTGGTGAATCAGATTAAAGGAGAATGGGAGACACGTCAGCCCAATTTAATACCATATATGAATTATGCAAGGAGATTGTTACCTTTCTTTGACAAGGTGGAATTGCATCATGTGCCGCGAGCAGAAAATCAAATGGCTGACGCCCTGGCGACATTGTCTTCAATGTATAAAGTTAACTTCTGGAACGAGGCTCCCTGGATTGTAATCTCTCGGCTTGATAGGCCTGCATTCATATTTGCCATTGATGAGGCTCCCGATAGTCAACCCTGGTACTTTGACATCTAGAATTTCCTGAAGAACAAGGATTATCCGGCTGGGGCATCCAGTCGAGATCAGAAGACTCTCAGGAGATTGGCTGGCAATTTCTATTTGAATCCTGACGGTGTCCTATACAAAAGAAACCACGACTTGGTGTTGCTACGTTGTGTAGATGAGAAAGAAGCAAAGTTTCTCATGGAAGAGATACATGAGGGTACGTTTGGTACACATGCTGGTGGGCATGCTATGACGAGAAAAATGCTGCGGGCAGGTTATTACTGGCTAACTATGGAAACAGACTGTTTCAAGTTTGCAAAGGGGTGTCATAAATGCCAAATTTATGCGGACAGGGTCCATGTACCCCCAAGTCCTCTGAATGTGATGTCATCACCGTGGCCGTTCTCGATGTCGGGAATTGATATGATCGGGAAGATTGAGCCTACGGCATCCAACGGACACCGGTTCATCTTGGTGGCAATTGATTACTTCACCAAATGGGTGGAAGCAGCATCATATGCCAATGTCACCAAACAAGTGGTCGCCAGATTTATCAAACGAGATATTATTTGCAGATATGGAATCCCTGAGCGGATTATCACAGATAACAGTTCGAATTTGAATAACAAGATGATGAAAGAGCTGTGTCAGAATTTCAAGATCGAGCATCACAACTTTTCTCCTTATCGGCCCAAGATGAATGGCGCTGTTGAAGCGGCCAATAAGAACATAAAGAAGATTGTCCAGAAGATGGTTTTGACGTACAAGGACTGGCATGAGATGCTACCTTTCGCTTTGCACAGTTATCGTACGACGGTACGCACATCAACCGGGGCAACCCCTTTTTCATTGGTATACAGAATGGAGGCAGTGTTACCGTTGGAGGTTGATATTCCTTCCTTGAGGGTTTTACGAGATGTCCAACTTAACGAGGCAGAATGGGTTAAAGATAGACTGAATCAGCTCAGCTTAATGGATGAGAAGAGGCTAGCTTCTCTCGCATACGGTCGGTTGTATCAAAGCCGGATGAAGAAAGCATACGATAAGAAGATATGTCCACGAAGCTTTCAGACGGGCGACCTTGTGCTGAAGAGGATTCTCCCGCCACAAACAAATCACAGGGGCAAGTGGACCCCTAATTACGAAGGGCCCTACGTTGTCAGAAAATTCTTCTCTGGAGGAGCCTTGCTACTATCTACCATGGATGGTGAAGACTTTATGTTGCCTGTGAATTCAGACGCAGTTAAAAAATACTTTGCTTGAAAGTGACCCGCTGGACAGTAAAAAGAGAGTCCAGGCAAAAATGGGGCATCCTGGCAAACCGTAAAAAATGAATAAAAGGTTCGGGCAAAAGTTAGGGATAAAATTGAAAAGATGTACACCCGCGAAGTCGAAAACCCGAAAAGGGCGACTTCGGCAAAAAGGGTATCCCGGTGAATTGAAAACCCGCAAAGGGAGATTCACGCAAAAGTTAGGGATTGAAAAAGCAAATGGCTGCGGTCCGGATTTGATACTACATTGCTTAGTGGTTTGGGAGTACCTGAGGGTTCGTTTATCCAACACAATCTCTTCCGAAAATTGAATACCGGGAAAGTGCCAGAGTCAGGCGAGTCATAGGAGGATCAGCTCATGATGTTTGTCTGCACCACGTTGCCGACATGTATACAAATATTGTTTTGTATTTTTATGCTTTTTGTGCATATATGTATGTGTGTGTGCGTAACTTCCTCTTTTCAGGAGTTGCATCCGATGTACAAAGCTTCGCCTATTTACAGGCTCAATCAATAAAACATGTTATTCAGTATTTGATGTTTGTGCTTTACTGTTTTGTATGTGGAAAACGCCGATGTTTTTGATAAACTTGCACTTGCATAATCTTGTTGGCCCTTGCCAATAATTGCTAAAACTTCGAATTGACTGAAGTAATATCGCGGATGCTAACCCGAATAGATTTGGTTGTATAGATTTGTTTTGTCTCGTTTGTGTTTTGCAGGGTTCTCGCCCTTGAAGCGGACAATCAGAAAATGGTGGCCCCAGCCAGAGGCCCTGGAAGAAGGACTTGACCTTATTTCCCAGCAGGCCGCACCTCATCCCCAGAGGTTGAGACGATGATTATCCCTTACCGAAGGAAGGATTAGTTTCCCCAGAAGAGTATCCTCATGGAAGTTGTCCACAGGACATCCCCAGCAAGTCGAAATCAGTATCCCCTACAGAGTTTATACTCCCCAGAGAGTCGAGTATGTGCACGCTCAATCCCCAGCTGGGAGGATTTCCGCGGCACGTAACCAAGTCATAGTAGGTTCAGAAGGATTATCCCCACCGAGGATGGTTTTCTTTCTCCCCACAGGTCGTCATGCTTTCATCAGGATGATTATCCCCAGCGGAGTGGTAGCTCCGAGTTGTAAACTGTACCCAGACAGTGTTCTCCCAGAAGGGTCGCTTCTTCCCCCAGCTGAGTTAATCTTCCCAGCGGGTGTTGTTCTTTCCTCCCAGTGGAAATCGATGTGTAATCTCTCCCCGACAGAGTTGGTTGTATTTTCGGCATTTATTTTTCCAGAATACTTCGCGATACCCGTTCATCCCCAACAGGGTGGTATTTGTCCTCAACAGCCGTGTTGAAGCAAGCTTGTCAGAGCCTTCCCCAACAGCCTGAACCTGCATTTGCATTTGCATACATTATCATGTTTGCATCTACCCACAAACGCGTAGCATTTCCATGCCGTATGGAGCATTACGCCATTGCCAAACATACGCATTTTGAAACATAAATCAGGTTGGTTAACCTTTTGCTTTCAGGGTTGTTTCTCAGCAGGAGTATGAAGTTACAGTTCAAATCCATTACCAGATGATCAAAGTCTCACCGTGAGACATGTGATGATGCAGTCCTTGTTGTTATTCCCCACAGAGCTACTGGCTGAAGTTTCTATTATCCGACCAGCGGAGTGTTTTCTTCAGGTTTGCTGTCGCGGCAGCATTTCAGGGTTTCATAAATCAAAACTTCAGAAGTGGTCACTTGTTGTCGAAACGGGTGTCGGGCAGCTATTTTCAGAATATCCCTAGTGAAGTTAGCTACTGCAAAGAATAGGCAAAGAAGCTATATCCGAGTCAGTTTTCCCGTATGAAGCAGGCGGATGAATGTTCCTGTAGTCAGGCAGAGGACTTTTCCCGTATGAAGCAGGTGGATGAACTTTCCTATAAGAATCATGTAGATGTGTTTTCCCGTATGAAGCAGGCGGATGAACTTTCCTATAAGAATCAGGTAGATGTGTTTTCCCGTGTGAAGCAGGTGGATAAACTCTCCTATAAGAATCAGGTAGATGACTTTTCCCGTATGAAGCAGGCGGATGAACTTTCCTGTATGAATTAGGCGGATGGATTTTTCCCGTATGGAGCAGGCGGATGAACTTTCCTGTGTTCAGGCAGATGGACTTTTCCCGTATGAAGTAGACGGATGGAGTTTCCTGTAATCAGGCAGATGACTTTTCCCGTATGAAGCAAGCGGATGAACTTTCCTATATGAATCAGGCAGATGGAGTTTCCCGTATGAAGTAGGCGGATGAATTTTCCGGTATCCAGATAGATGATTCTCCCGTGATCGCCTGAGAGTATGAGTTGTGTTCCGATATTTGACAAAAGTATTTTCCCCAAGGAAGTCGCCGTGATTTCCTCGTGTTACTATCCCCAGTAGAGTCCTCCTCAAAGTTGTTTGTGGGTTGGGACCAACGGAGGTAGCTACTGCAGAGGTAGGTAGAGAAACGGTATTCAGATAATTTTCCCGTATGGAGCAGGCGGATGAACTTTCCTGTGTTCAGGCAGATGGACTTTTCCCGTAGGAAGTAGGCAGATGGATTTTCCTGTAATCAGGCAGATGACTTTTCCCGTATGAAGTAGACGGATGGGGTTTCCTATGTTTAGGCAGATGATTTGCCTGTATGGGTAGGCAGATGAGTACCCTGTGATTAGATAGAAATGTTTCCCCAGCGAAGTCGTCAGGATTTTTTCTGTGTTGACGAAATGTAGAGTCCTAACGTGGAAAAAGTTCTATCCCCGCGATGATAGAATCTTTTTCGGGTTGATGAAAATGATCCCCGGTATGGGCACTAATTTGTTTTCTCCTTATTAACAGGCGGGGTGTTTTGACAAGGGGAGGGTTCAAGGCCTGGGGCGTTACACAGGCGGTTGACATTGAAATCAGATTTTGATATCAGATGGATTGGTTGCCGTGACAACCGGATTCAATTGGTGGAGGTTGTTTTCCAAGCAGTTGGTGCAGTTTGTTTCTGCGGTTGGCAAATTTCCGGGTTCTTGGTATTCAACCGTCTCGTGCCTCGATTGTTTGAAGGTCGTTCGCTCTTCACCCAGTCGGGTCCAAGCCGTTTGAATAGGGGCAGCTGTTGCACCCTAAAATTTGCTCAACCTATTTCACCTGGTTTATGTTTCAATTGCATTATCATTTGCATAGTCACATCATGTACATGGTCCAATCATTTGCATATCATAACATAGAAAGACATCTAACAGGGGATCAAGTGCCATCCTTATCTAAAGAAGCACATCAAGGGGCCTTATTCAAGCTGAAGAACATCCAAGTCATCAAGGAATGGGTTGAAGCTTTGAGGAGAGTGTCAACAGGTGGATTTCTCTCCTAACTTGAGGTGTATTGAAGATCATCAACATGGAATTATGAATTTGAGGTGTGTATGGATCCCATGGGGTGCCTAGAGAGCCATATTGATGCTTAGACAAGTCATGGTATCAAGTTCAAGAACCACAGTTGAGGTGTGTACAAGTAGGGTTTCATCTGGGTAACTCTAGGTCAAGGAGAGTAGAGAAAGGGCATCAAGACCTAGCTCTAAGTCATGGAACTCATGTATTGAGATGTTAAAGTATGGGTATGGATGATTCAAGATCAAGTTCAAGAGAATCAAGAGTGGTTGGAGGGGTTTGAGACAGGGTTCCTAGGGTAAAATCCCCTGTATAACACTGGACTTCCAAGTCACACAAGTCCAAATACAAGTTTCAAATGGATTCTTGGCCAACATGAAACTTTTAGAGCTTCTCAATAGCTTTAACTTGAGTACTAGAAGTCTTCAAGGAGATTTGTAGAACTCAAGTTATGGTTCTTGCAAGTTATAGGTCATCAAAGGACACTGAAATTTATCTGTGAAAGTCACTTGACTTCCAAGCAACTTTTTCCCATCATGGAGTTTTCAAATGGATTCTTGGACAAAATAATAATTTTAGGGCTTGATCTTACCTTTAATTTGAGTACTAGAAGTCCTCAAGAATATTTGTGTAACTCAAGTTATGATCTTGGCAATCCAGGGGTATTTTGGGAAAGTTGAATTATAGGTCATTTTTCAACATAGGTCAAAATCTCTATCTTCCACTCCTCAAATGAAGAAATGTCCAACATGAGATGTGCTTAAAATGATGTTTTTAGGTTAGATAAGAAGTCATGGGTGATTGAAATGGCTTGCTTCACAAAATGATCCAAAATGGCCTAAAAAGAATGATTTTTCAAATGATTCAAAGGAGGGAAATTGGGATTTTTGGATTATGAGACATACACATGGCATATGGGTAGTCATTTTGAATGGAAATTGGATTCTAAACACAATGACATTTCCACATTTTTGAATTGAGGCTTAATTTCATGACCTACTTTGTAAAGTGCTTACTTACATTACAAGTTACAATGCCAAAACAAGAATCAAAGCATTTCAGGCCAAACCAACTATCCATTCACACTCACAAACCCATTTGCAGTTGGATAGAACATTCTAGAGCAAGCTGGAAGCTCAGAATCGTGACTGTAGCATTGAACTTTCATGGCCATGACAGAATTTTGGATCAACAGATTTGGGCCTGAATTGGGTTGCAAAAGCCCACAAATGGTTTCTATTTAAGCTCTAGAATGTTTCCAGATGAGGTTTGGTGCAGAATTCGTGGAGAGAGTGAAGATAGCAAGTTGAGTTTCAAGGATTCTAACTGAAAACGGTTTTGGAGTTTGGATCAAGATCAAGCCAAATTGAAGTGCCTAGAAGCTTCATCTTGCTTCACTGATCGTGTTTGAAGAATTGCAAAGCTTGAATCCATCATCTTCTACCTCTGTTGATTCAATTTTCACAGGTATGTAACCTTTGAATTTCCTCTTGATCTAGGCTGAATTAGGGAGATTCTTGCATATGGTTAGGGTTTAGATGGAACCTAGGTCGTTTCTGGATAGGAATTGAAGCAGTTAAAGACATTTCAAGATGACATGTGATTTCTGTTTGAGCACGAATTGAGTTGATCCTAAAGTTATGAATTGATTGGGATAGATCATTATGATGTACAAAGCATGAGGATCATTTCTGTGGATTCAATTTTGCAAATGGTGATGGTTGAGTTTTTGGCATATTCTGAAAATGGCTTCGTGTTTTAATTTCCATTAAGAATTGGATAAAATGGATGCGATATTCATGATCCTGGTGATTTTCTGAGTAAGATAGGTATAAGGTTCATCAGTTTGGGTCACCTGAGTTTGGGACCTCATCGGAGAAGACGGTGGAAACCACCGTGAACCACCGTCTGGAATTTGCCTCAGGTCACCTGAGTTTTGGGGAAGACGATACATGAGGCATTGGATCAGGTTGACTCATTGACTGGGAGGCGTGATCGTGTGGACTTGATTCAATCTCAGATTTCCCTCCTTAATCAATACGCTGCGTTTCATTAATCCCAGTCAGCGTGTAACTGGGATGCCATCTGGTCCTCACGTGGACGCGCCTCAATGCTTGGATTTGATTACCAGTCTCTCCATCTGATGGCTCCCATTTAATCCAGTTTTTAATTTCTTTTATTCTTTTTAATATTTTCTTTTATTCCATTTAATTTCTAAAAATCATAATAAATCCAATATTGATCCAAAAAATATTTTAAAAATACCTCCATGATCTTGGATTTATTTGTGATTTTATGAAATTAATAAATCCCATTTTTATCCTTTTTTCAATTTAATTTCATTTTTTCTATTTTATTCTTTTCTTTAATTTTGCATATTTGCTACATGGTCTTGCTGATTTTCTTGTGATCAATTGGTGAATGATTTTAAGTTGATTCTTGCTGGATTGATTAGATTAGGGAAGCATGTACCCTTAGAAATTTTATCAAATTTTTGTGAATAAAATTGAGGTTAGTTTGAGAGGTGAATAGGAGAGGTGTTAGAATTAGGGTTTCAAGACAAATAGTTGTAGTTTTTGTGCATAGTTTGAGGATTAAATGGTTGATCTAGGGTTTGGGATTCCTATGGGGTATTGGGTATAGGGTTAGGTTCCCTTAGAAATTTACCTAGGATTTTCTGATGAGCTTTAGCAGTTTATCTGATTTTTGCAACTTGTGTGATGATTGTGGGTTTCTCCTTTGGATACTTGGTTTGGTTATGCTTGTGTGGGGCTATTTTGGAGTGCTTTTGGTGGGGAATTTGTTTGGATGACTTAAAGATCAAATGAAATTGCTTTGGATGGCTTGATGAAGCTTGGAGTTGAAGATTTCTCATCTGTTGGAGTGTTTGTCAGAGGCTTAGGGATTAGGGTACATAGGAAGAGCATTAGAGTACTCTTGTTACTTCTTTCAAACATAGAGAGCTTCTTGTGCCTCTATTCCATCCCATGACACAAGGTCCCCCAAAGAAGTTCCATCTCTCCTTAGGAGGGATGTAGAGCATGCTTTGGTTGGGTAGAACCTTGAGGATACCTTTTACTTGCTATGTTAAGATCTTAGTGATTTCCTTGGGTTGTCACTGAGCCTCTTAACATCTCAAGTTCATCTATTATTAATTAAATCTCTTCTGGAGTGATTGCATTGAAGATGGAGTTCATTGAAGATTGGTGAAGATGAAGCTGGTGATTGTCAAAACTGGTTGTCTGTTGAAGCTAGGGTTTTGCTGCTTTTTGTTGAAGCTGTTTACTGGTTGAGGTTCATGTTTGCTAAAGATGGGGCTTACTGAAGATAGGAGCTTATCTAAAGCTTAGATGGATGAGGGGTCCTGCTTGGAGAAGTTGTTACTGTCAACCCTTTGTTGTTAATCAACTGTAGCTGTCAGAGCTGTTGCTGCTTGTGTTGCTTACTGTAGGAGCTGGTGTTGCTGTCAGAGCTGGTGTTAGGTTTTATTTCTTTTTCTGTATTGTTTGTTGGCTTGTTCATCTTGCCCCATAGGTTTGAAGTGAATCTGTTTCACTTTGCCTATTGTTTTCCCAGGTTCGAGGTTGAGTAGGACTCCCTTGCCTCGCTTGTACTGCTGCATTGCATACATGTTTACTGCTTACTGTATATATCTGTTTCTTTTGCTGTTTATCCCCTAGGATCTCTGTTTCCCTCTGTGCAAGAGAGAAATATGAAAGACAATAGGTTTTTATCCATGCATGACAACTTTAGGGTAGTTTTGATTCCCCTTTCAACCTTAGGTTTTATAGAGCTTCTTTCTCTTCTATCTCAAAACAATTCCAAACACAGTAATAAGGATAATCGATGTCGTACGCTACGAGTATTAAGCTATTTGAGAAAAGGTTGCTGGAGGGTCACTCTTTAGTAATCTGATTGCTTAATGTGTTATCCTTAGGGTGACATACGATGTAGTCACTCTCAAATCATAGTCTCTAGTGCGTCAGAGATTGTGAACACACTAAAAAACACTTCTTTCGTAAAAGATTCAAAACAAACATCAAAGTGTCATTTTTGTCCGCTTGGACTCCTAATCAGAAGAAAACCTTTTCAGAAGGATCTAAAAAACAGTCAGATAAATCTGTGTCTTCCGTAGCCCGAACTACGTTTGCTCTGATCTTTCATGCTGTATGAAAGTATGTAGGCATAGGATGCTGTATCCTAGCGAGCAACCTTCCCCTCCTTTCCCGTAGGTAGGCGAGCTACGTTGACTCTGATTTCTCGTTCCAGACGGGAATACGTAGGCATAAAGTGCGATACTTTGCCGAGTCATTTTATTTTCTTTTAACCCCAGACCTTTAGAGTAGATAGAATAACAATCCGTACTAGAAAACAAGCGTGGATCCCGTCGAGTACGACGGACGTGAGGGGTGCTAATACCTTCCCCTTGCGTAACCGACTCCCGAATCCAGGATTTGGTTGCGACGATCATTCCTTTCCCGTTTTGCGTTAGGTTTACTCTGAGCGTTTCCTTTCCCTCCTTTGGGATAAATAACGCACGGTGGCGACTCTTCTGTCATAGCCGGCGCCGATTTTCGCAGTAGCGACACTTTCAAATCCCACGCCTTATCCAGAGAAAGCGTCTTCCTAGCGATCCTCGCCCCAGTTCAGATTCTCATTGCCATATCCCTCGTAACCAGCGTTACGGCCATATCCCTGTTGATTGAAAATAGGATCCCGTCCTCTGTTACCGAATCCTTGGTTGATCCCACCTAGTCTATAACCGGTGTTGAAAGGCACCATCCCAGCGCCGTTGTTGTTCATGTTACCAAAACCACCATCACCGTATCCATACCCTTGGTTGTTGTTACCATAGCCATCGTAGCCAAAGCCTTGATTGTTGAAACCAAAATTACCATCACGATTACCAATGCCAAACCCTTGGTCACTGTTTCCAAAACCATTGTTGTCACCGAACCCTTGATTAGCATCTCCAGCATTGCCAGTATCGTTAACAACATTCCCTTCACCATTTCCAGCATTTCCAATACCACTGTTACCAATGCCAGTGTTACCATTACCAGCACCAGCGCCAGTATTTCCATTGCCATTACCATCACCGACACCAACTCTACCACTTGTGGGAACGACCACTGTAGGTATCCCATCCTCCCTGCGAGGAGTTCCAACAAAGTGATAATCAGTATTTCCATTTGCCCACACCAGCAGCAGTTGCACCAGAGTCTAGAGATTCTTATGGCCCTTGACCACGGTTTCCATTGCTTGCATGAAAAGTGCCAACTTCTCACGAATTTCCTGCATCTCGACTTGAACTTGATCCATGATTCTCTTGCAGTTGTTCCGGGTAGAATAACGATGCGTTCTCTGGTTGTCAATCCTGAAACCTGAGAGATGCAGGAAATAAGATACAGGTTCAAAAAAAAAAACTGGTCATGCAATATGAGTATGCAGATGCAAATGTATAAGTATGCTACAAGTTATATTCCCCCCCGATTCTAGTTTTAGAAAGAAGGCCATCACGACAATGGAGTCCCAATCAAGCAAGCAAGGAATCAGAAAAACCTCATACATAAACACATGCCAAGAGGCAAAGTACAAGAATACAACTGAATACAACCGAAGAGACCTCGGCCAACAAGCCCGGCGATGGTCAGAATACAAGTATAGATAACAAAAGCAAAGCAAAGATAAATCAGGCCAAATGGCGCGCTCTGACATCTTCCAATATCCTCAACGTCTCCGAATGACCTAGTCTGGAGATTGGCTCCTGTATCAATAATGCATGTCGCTCAGCAGTGGATCTCAGCTTTTTGGCGTCGTCCTTGCAGGTTCCTTCACCAAAACACTCGTCGAGTCTGCATCTCTTGGAGCCAGCCTTCGATTAACAACCTCTCAGCTCCTTGCCAAGGTCACTTACTCTAAGCTCAACAGCGCTCCTAAGTGATGTCTCTTCAGCAATCTTCGCATCCTGGGCTCTAATCTGCGCCTCTAGCGTGGCAATCTGCAGCTTCAGCTCATCCTCACACTCCTTCCGCTTAGTAAGCATGGTATTCCACAATGTTTCCCACTTGCCGAGTCGGGAATAAGCTTTGTTTAAGAGTTCCTTCTTGGAAGCAAGCACCTTGCTAACACCGTTCAAGGCTACTCCCACTTTTTCCCTCTTGTTGGTCTTTTCAGTCAACTCTGAACCCAACCTATTAATCAAATCAGTTTGTTCCTTCACCATGAAGGTAGCTTCATTCTTCTCATGACGCAATTGGAAGATCTCTTTCTCTAACTCATCATTGGCTTTCTTCAATCCTTCATTTTCAGCCAACAATTTGTTATACTTCTCGATCTCTACCGAAGTAAGTGCCTCAATCACTGGAAGATACAGAGGTTCCACAGCAGGATATGGCATCAAGGAAATCCTAGCTCTCTCGTGGATCCAAACCAAATAAGGATTATAAGCTTTGTTGTTGCTCTTACCAAGCAAAGCTTTCCCTCTCCTATGGATGTTAGCCAATGCATGTTTCAACCTGATCAAAACAGCCTCGTCTAATAAGCCCGTGAGATACAGAGATTCCTGTATCTCAACCTCAATAGGAGCATCTCTCAAGGCATAACCAAACTGTCTCACCAGCAGAGAAGGGTTATAGTTGATACAACCTTTCCGTCCAATCAAAGGGACATTTAGAAAGCCACTGCAACTATATACAATATCAGTGCCAAGCATGCTCCGATCAAACCAAATGATGTTCTCAGCAGACAACCCCATCAATCGGGAAGACCAATCCAAAGTATCAACAGCATCAACAAAAGGCTCTGTCTTCAGAAGATGCCCCTGGAACCACCTGTACAAGAGAGGAAGACAACAGGAAACATTCTTGCCACGACGTTTCTCATTCTTATAGTGAATAGAATGATAAACATTGCCCAAGAGAGTAGGAACTGGATTCTTTGAGGCAAGAATCAAGAAGGCATCTGAGTCAACAAAATCTGGCACATTGGGAAACAAGACAATCCCATAGATGCACACAGCTAGAGTGGCACTGAAGGCAACCCAACATCCACTCTTCGCGCACTGTGTAGCCTTCTCAACCAGGACAGACAAGTGAAAACCATAGGCTCCGTTCAGCTTGACCAAACCTTCGGGGAACTCAGAAGCGTCTAAACTGACAATCTCAGCAAGTGTAGCCAACTCAGGCTCAGCATCAACATGTATAAAGGGCATCTGGTCCAACACAGGAACTCCCAACATAGCAGAATACTCCTCCATAGTGGGTGCCAGAATATAGTCGGGGAACAGGAAGCATCTCAGCTGAGACTCATAAAACCGCATCAAAGTATACACCCCAGTCGTCTCAAATACTGAAGGTCTGTACAACAAACTAAGCAATCTCCCATAAGATACTCTGAACTCAGCCCTCACTCTCTCATCTGCTAGAGCAACTAATCCCAGCAAGGAACTGATATCTGGCGAATGCAACCGGTAAGCAGCTGTCCTCTTCATGGACTCCATGTCTGGCCAGAAGATACACTAGAATCAGAGGGGAATGATTACACCTGCAATATAAATACACGTTAATGAAATGCAAACATGAAAATGCACATGCATATGCAAACAGGAGATCAAGTGCAATGCTGATGAACTATGCTGCTCTGTATTGAAGCTTGAGAACCATCAAATCTTCGCCTCAAACCAAACCATCCATTCAAAAGAACCCTGTAACCACATCTCACTGACAGATATAAACCAGGTACTCTGAGGTCAAAGGTTTCCTGCAAACAGGCCTACCTACCCCTCACAGGTATGTACTTAACTCGCAGACGAGGTACGACATCCTATGCGGGTTCAACGTCACAGACTTTCAAGAGCGATGATACGATACCCAGAAGGTGTGGCATCATCATCCCTTGAAGCGGCCTCACTTAGCTGAATCCCAATTGATAGGTCCCCAGAGTCGACAATCCTAGGGTCAGACAACTTTTCGAGCCCTAAGGGCCAGGTAAGAAGCATCAAAGAGAATCTCGTCCGAGCGCAGATTTCGCGGCTAGTTGGTGCGAGCTAAGCAAGCAGGCTAACCACTACTCTCTACTTCTAAGTCTATGTGCAAACTCAAGCCCAGGTCCGGCTTATCTCTCAATCTAACCCTCTACCCAACACAACAACACTAATAGATTAATGAAAGTAAAGGCAGAAAGGTAAATACATACAAAACCCCAGACGGGAAAACAAGCGCTAGGATTGACTCGCATACCGTTGGAATCCCCAGCAGAGTCGCCAGCTGTCGCTACTGCGAAAATCGGCGCTGGCAATGACAGAAGAGTCGCCACAGTGTGTTATTTATCCCACAAGAGGGAAAGGAAACGCTCAGAGTAAACCTAACGCAAAGAGGGAAAGGAATGGTCATTGCAACCAAATCCTGGATTCGGGAGTCGGTTACGCAAGGGGAAGGTATTAGCACCCCTCACGTCCGTCGTACTCGACGGGATACACACTTGTTTTCTATCTAAGGGTGTGTTATTATATCTATTCTACAGGTCTGGGTTAAAAAGAAAAGAAAATGACTCGGCAAAGTATCGCACTTTATGCCTACGTATTCCCGTCTGGAACGAGAAATCAGAGTCAACGTAGTTCGCCTATCTACGGGAAAGGAGGGGAAGGTTGCTCGCTAGGATATCGCATCCTATGCCTACGTACTTTCATACAACATGAAAGATCAGAGCACACGTAGTTCGGGCTACGGAAGACACAAGCTCGTCTGACAGTTTTTATCTCCTTAAGAAAGGGTTTTCCTGATTAAGGGTCCAAGCGGACAAAAACAGAGTTTGAATGTTTGTTTGAGTTTTTTACGAAAGAAATATTTTTTTGGTCTGTTTGCAACTTGTACTGCACTAAAGACTTGTGATCTGAGAGTGACTACGTCGCATGTCACCCTAAGGGTACCATACTAAGCAACCAGATTACTGAAGAGTGACCCTCCAGCAACCTTTTCTCAAATAGCTTAAGGCTTGTAACATACAGCGTGCATTATCCTTATTACTGTATTTTTGAATTGTTTTGAGATGAGAAGAGAAAGACGCTCTAAAAAGCCTATGTTTGAAAGGGAAACTAACCTAATGTTATCATGCATGGGTCAAAACCTAATGTCTGTCATAATTCCCTCTTGCACGGAGGAAATCAGAGATCCTAGGGGATAAACAGCAAAAGACAGCAAGCAAATACAGTAAACAGTAAAATGCATGCAATGCAGCAATATAAGAGAGGCAAGAGAAAAAAACAATAGGCAAGAGGAGACAAGCTCCACCTCAAACCTAGAGGTAATCAACACAAGCAAACAGATAATACAGAGAAAAACAAAAGACACAGAGGAGGCAGCCCAAGCAGCAGAACCAAACTCCTACAGCAAACAGCAACAGCAGCTCTAAACAACAAAGTTGGATAGACAACAAAGTTGACAGCAAGGGCTTCATCTTCAAGCAAGCTTTTACCTTCAAGCTTAATCAATCTTCAAGCTTCAACAAGCACACTCCAAGAGGAGGATCAATCATCAAGATCAAGTTATAATGTTAAGGAACTTAATGACAACCAAAGGAAATCACTAAGAACTCAACATTGCAAATGAAAGGTATCCTCAAAGTTCTACTCAACTTGGGCATACCACTCATCCCTCCTAAGGAGAGGTGGAGCTTCCTAAGGAGGAATTTATGTCATTGGATAGAATAGAGGCAAACAATGCACTCTATGTTTGAAGAAATAATCAAAACTAAGTCTAAGGCACTTCCTAAAACCCTAATTCTTAAACTCCCAAAAAAACTTCCACAAGAGGCAAAACCTTCAACTACAAGCTCCAATCTTCAATCCCAAACATCTTCAATGAATCCAAAAGCTCCAACAAAAATAACTTAAGCTTGAACCCACTCCAAAGCAGCCAACCAAACCAAACAATCCAAAGCACTCAAGAGAGGAAACCACAAATACAAGCCACTTGAAAAATACAACTAAAATAGAAAATGAAATTGAAAAATTCTAATAAAATTCCTAGGGGAACATACATGTTTGAAAAAACTAATGTAAAAATATTGAAGCCTAAATCAACTTCTATGTTATCTAAACAATCCCTACATTGAGATAGTTCAAAGGAATCCACAAGTTTGGGAGGGTCCTAATCTCAATACCTAAAACAGAACCTAATGTTGTTCTAAAAATCCAAGAAAACTTCTAGGGGAACATGAATATCTACCCTAAAACATACTAAAAAATCAAAGCCAAACTCATCACCAATTGGAAGAACTAAAATCAACAAAACAGATGGTCAAATATGCAAAATAAAAAGAATTAACAAAAATAAGAAAAATCAAATTAAATTGAAAAATGCATGAAAATGCATTTTATTGATTTCAGAAAATCACAAATTCTCTCAAGATCATGGAGGTATTTTGAAAATAATTTTATGATCAAGAATGAATTTAAAATGATTTTTGGAAGTAATAAAGCATTTAAAATAAAACAAAAATGAATAAAAGAAATAAAATGCTGAAATAAAACATGAGCCATTGGATCTGGAGACTGGTTAAGCAATCCAACGCGCTAGAGCTTGCCAGCGCATTAAGTGAAACGACCGTGTTTTGGATTAAAACTCTCCACTCTCAGATTAAAACACAAGCGTTGGATCTTGGCTGTAGTCAAAGGTCAAGTGATGATCCAAGGGTCTACAACTCATCTTCTCCAAATCTCAGGTCATCAGAGTGGAGATCCAGGCTGGTGGTTGGTGGTGGCCGGAGAAGACTCCGGTCGTCTTCTCCAGCGAGGGTCCAGGTTCAGGCAACCAAAAATAACAAACTATATACCAAATCAACTCAGTTTTCAACGTAGATTCCAAATCTTCACTCAAAATCCTCTAGATCGTGCTAGGTTTCAAAATACGAATCCATTTTCAGAAATCATGTCAACTTTGATCATCACTAAAATCCAAACTATTAGTATAGAAATCATCCTCATGTTGCCTACATCATCCTGATCTAAACATCTAGCATTAATTCCTCATGAATCAAGAGATTCAGGTCCAAATAGATCTTACATGTCATCTTCAAACATCATCAATTTAGTCCAAATCAAGCCTAAGACGATCTATGTCATGTCTAGATCCTAACCACATGTTCAATTCTAACTACATCATGCTAGTTCATGCTGAATTTTGAGAGATGCTAACCTGGTATAGATCTTGAAATAGGTGCAGTTAGAACTCGTGGCTTGCTTCAAAAAGCTCCAGAAACTTTCAATGATCCACAAGGAAGAGATTGCACACCTCAATTTGGCTTGAATTGGCTCCAAACTCAGAATTCGATTTCAAGTTGTAGCTGTGAAATTTCACTTGCTCTTTCTGGTTCTGGCGCGAAATGAGGCTCAACCTTGATCTGAACTTGCTCTAATGAATATATAGAACCATTTCATGGGCTTTTGGATCCAAATTGAAGCCCAAAACAGTTATTCACATTTTCTGATTTTTTCATTCAAGTGCAATGTACCAGTCGTGTATTCCTTGCCATAGCTTGCTCTAGAAGCTTCCAACCAGTTGCAAAATCCCCTGTGAATGTTTCTGGACCAACAAGGAGTGTTGAATTGCCTTGGTAATTGATTTTGATATGTGACTTGTTCATGAAGTAACAACATTGAAATTCATGGAATTAGGCCTCAAATCAAAAATGCAAAAGTGCCAAAGTGTTCAAAATGAAATTTCCAATCAGAAAATGTACTCATTTGACATGTTTTTGTCTTATAACACAAAATTGCATTTTTCCCCCCTTTACACATTTGAATTTTCCCCTTTTTGAAACCAATTCAAACCAACTCTTGCCTTGAACTCAATCAAACCATCATGACCTCTTAGCTAGCCTAAAAACCATATTTTGAACAACTTTCATGTTGAACAAAATTGCATTTGACAAGTGCAAGTTGGAGATTTTGGCCTATGCTTGAAAATGACCTATAATCTCACTTTCCCAAAATACCCCTGGCTTGTAAACCTCATAACTTGAGTTCTACAAATCAGATAGAAGACTTATAGTACAATTTAGAAAGATAAGATCATGAGGAACAACTTTCATGTTGACCAAAAGTTCAGGTGAAACCTCCTTATAGGTCAAAAATAGCCTTGAAGTCAGATGATTTTCACAGACAAATTTCAGAATCATCTGAGGACCTGTAACTTGTCTGGACCATAACTTGAGTTCTTTAAATCCCCTTGAGGACTTCTAGTACTCAAATTAAAGGTATTGAGATGATCTACAAGTTTCATGTTGGCCAAAGATCCATTTGAAACTTTTATCTTGGTTTATGTGGCCTTGAAGTTAGGCACTAAACAAGGTAATTTGCACCGAAACCCTAATTTAGCAACTTCCCACATTCTTGATTCTTCTTGATTTGATCTTGGAACAACACCACAAATGTCTTATCACATCATTTCATGAACTCCATGACCTCAAAGTAGGCTTTGATACTCTTTAATTGCACAATTGACCTAGGGTTGATCCAGATGAAACCCTAATTGCTTGCACCTCAACTGTGGCTCTTGCATTTGACACAATGGCTTGATTTAGCTCCAACATGGCTCTCTAGGCATTCCATGAGCTCTATACACATCTCATATTCACACCTCATGCTTCACATCCCATTGATGGTCCTCAGCTGATCAAGACCTCTCACCACCTCCTGATGACTTGGATGACTTCTCAAGCTTGGATAAGATTTCTTGCTAGGCTTCTCTTGATAATAATCACACTTGATCCCCCGTTGGATGAATGATATGCCATGATATGCAAATGATAGAACTATGCAAATGATAATGCAATGAATCATAAACCAGGTAAAAGATGTTGAGCAAATTTTGGGGTGCAACAAGGCCCTAATGGCAAATCTCATGTTTCTCATATTCAACCAATTCAAACAGGCAAGTAAGATCATATAAACATTAACCAATGATTTAGAACATTTGAGATACAATCATAGCAAGCACAAACAATCCAATACACAACTTATGGTAATGGTAAAGTGAAGTAACATAAGTGTGAAAGCAAGTGCCACAATAGATTCAAACATGATCTAGGGCAGGGGGTCTCATGAACAATTTGCAAATCATCCAAATATCACCAATGAACAAGGTTTGACAATTCTAAAGCAAGCACACCACACTTCCATGTTTAGATTCTTAAAAACACCACATAGACAAAATCTTCAAAGATAAGTCAAACATGATATCAAAGTGCAATATTGTAACATAACAACAACATATCATTCACAAATGAAACACTTTAACAAAAGTATATATCATGACCATAAAACAAGAGTTTCTTGGCAAAGAACTAAAACGGGGCAGCAAGACTACATTTCCACAAAATCACCTCAAAATGATAAAACATGACAATTTATGATCAATAAAGAGTTTGAATATCACATACCTCTTGTAGACAAGTCTTGAGCAAGCTAAGAAGCTGAGAAACCCATAGACCTTCTTCCTTGGCAAAGATTTGAAGCTTGCTTCCTCTTGAAGCAATAAACCACTTTTCAAGACAGTTGGAGTTGTGTAGTTTCCAGCTGGTTTTTTAGAGTTTGGACAGTTGAGATATGATGTATATGAGGTGTTGGGAGTGTTAGAATGGTAGGAAATTCCTCAAGTAAGGATTTGGCTTTCAAAGTGCAAGAAAGTCAATATACTAAGGTGTGAAGGTTGGCTTTTGTGAAAATGAGATTTTTGAGTGGTTTGAATGTATGGACACCTTCTACACAATGTTTATGGATTGTGTAAATGGTTTTGGGTGGCTTGGAAATGGTAGAACTGAGTTTGAGCAGAGTTTTGCTCAAGACAACTTTTTAGTGAAAAATGGAAGTTTTGAAAAATGAGATTCTTGAGGAAATGAAAGAGAGTTGAGAGCTATTGTTTCTCTTGGTTTTGGAGATTGCTCTGGTGTATCTAACATCAATGAGGATGCCTCTATTAATAGTGAAAATGAACATGAGGGCAGCTTTGGATTTTCCACATTTTGGAGGGAGTTTTATGAGGTTTTCAAATGAATCTTGCCAAGATCTCTTCCTATCAGCTCCATACCTCAAATAAGATCAGAAAATTAAATGGAATGATGGACATGAAGTGACTGAGGTGAGCTTAGAGTGTAGAGTGAGCAGCTGCAACAGTCCTTGAGTGAAAAGTTTCTCTTTCCTCTTACACATTTTATTATTTTATTACACAATGCTTGCAACTTGCCTCTCTCTCTCTTCACATCTCTCATTTCTCTGCATTTTCCTTCATCCACATATCTAATTATTAGGTTAGATCATGATCCAAGGGTCAAGGATAGCTCAAGTTGTAAAAATCTGAATTTTGAGAAGTCTTGACATAGTGGTTTCAAGTGTTGACAACCCTAACTTCCATGGTTCATAACATTCTGCTCACACATGCTATTGAGGAGTTCTACCACAATTTCGAAAGCCCTTAAGTAGCTCTATAACTTTCTTGTTTTGGAGATTTCCAAATTATTGATGGAACTAGGTGAAAAACCCTTCCAAGTTGCTGAAAAAATCACTTAAAAAGGCTAAATAACTTAGAATTTTTCTAAGTTATTTCCCTTCTTAAAATGAATCTTGTCATAACTCCAAATCTATGCATTTTTTTAGCATGGACCACTTTGAGGATATTTTAGGACTTGCCAAGAGCTTTCCAATGAGCTTTGAACCACTTCATTTGGATGTGTGGCTGAGGAGTTATGGTCTTGCCCCTTTCGAAACCCTTATTCCCGATTTTTGCAATTACTTCTGAACCCTTGATCCAATGGTCATGAAATTTTATGGGGAGGTGTAATATGACATAAGGAACATTTTTGATTCACATCTTGAAGTCAAATTCCTTATTGTTGAAGAGTTGACTTTTCGGTCAACTGTTCGATCAATCGGTGACTACCGAGTCGACTGTTGGTGATCCGGGCATTCTGAGGACTTAAAACTCTTTGGATGGACTTTACTAAGCCATAGGAGCTTAATGGACCAAAATCCCACCATTGAAACACTCTTTAAACCAAAAGTCAAACTACAGTTGACATTTCCTGATCGAAAACCCTAATCGGGTATCTTGAACTGCACTGTTCTCAATTCCCGGGTGACCACTTCAAATTGAATTCATACTTGACCCAATGTAGTATACTTGATCTTGTTTGAAGTTTAATCAATCCAAAACATTGATTGATCAAACCATCGAAGCCTCGATTTTGACGGTACGGGCCCCTAATTCATTTGCATCTTGACAAAGATAAACTGAAAATGGGTTAAGGTTAGTTAATCAAATAAACATGATCCTAAAATGATGATGAGGATCTAAGGGGTCAAAATTTAGGGTGCAACAGATGCTCCTATTTAAATATCTTCACTAGATGGTAATGAGAGATGACAATCCTCATAGAATCGTAGTGAAAGGTATTTAAATATAGCAAACCAGAAATTTTGTCCCTTAGATCCGATGGTATGCAAAAGGACGAATGCAAATATGCCATGAATCTAAATGATGTTTTATGATGCTTGAATGCAAGACAAATGCAGACACACGAGCAAAGATAAAAGAACGACAATACAACGAGTAACCACTCACGAGGGACCCAACACACTGGGGAAAGATTCAAGACCAAGTAAGAAAGATAGTTCAAACATGACTAAAGATGCTTTTTCAAGGAAATCTTTCACGCAGGGGACACAAATTTCACCAGGGAAGACACATCTTCATCGGGGAAAGGAGATACAAACCTCACTGGGGATAACCAGATGAGGAAGCCCACCGGGGAAGATGACAATTCTTCATTGGGGAAACGAAAGAGAAGAAAATGCAACCCACACTGGGGAAGAAACCCAATGGGGAAAGCTTTGCTGGGGAACAAATCCATTGGGGAAGCAAAGCTTCACCGGGGAAAAGACGGAATGAAGACACGAATCTCACTGGGGATAACCAGATGAGAAAATTTCCTATAACGAAGAGTTCAAATCGGATCTTCAGGAAAAGGTTAGAAACAAGACCCGACGTGCCGGGGAAACTAGTATCCACTAATTCTCCGAGACTCGACTGGAAAAGCAAAAGCTTCAACTGGGGAGACTGGTGATGACCAGAATAACAAATAGCTTCAAACAGTGCTAGTTTCCACTAGACTTACTGGGGAGGATGGTGATGACCAATCCAAAGTTCGGTTTCCAAGAAGCGCTAAATACCACTAGACTTCCTGGGGATATGGTGAAAACCAAATCAACAACGGTTTCCAAGAAGTGCTAAATACCACTAGACTTCCTGGGGATATGGTGACAGCCAAGTTGAAGTTCCAAATTCAATTGGGAATTTCCAAACAATATTGATAAAACACAGGACTTCGGCTAGGGGAATGGGTAACAACCGACTTTCGGTACTAATAACGATTAGTTTTCAAGCAATGCCAGTAACTACTGGACTTAGAGGGGACTGGTGATGACCAAATCAGGATATACAATAACAATTGGTTCTGGATGATGCTAGTAACCACTAGACTTAACCGGAGAGATTGGTAATGACCGAGTCCAAGGAGACCAATGACCATTGGATTTTCAAAGAGTTTGGTGACGACCAGGTCTCCAAGCATAAATATATCCCCCAATACTTTAGGAACAAAAGCTAATACCCTCAATACATTAGGATATAGCAGAGACACAACCCTCAACACACTTGGATTGGACGAAGACCCTCAAAACATTAGGAATAAAAGTTGAACATCCTCAATACATTAGGATATAGAACACTTCATGCAAATGCTACCACTTTAGTCTCTGGGAATTCTGAACTCGGGATCCAAAGTATACATCTCCAAAGGTACACAACCTGTGCTCGGGATGGCAACAATCATCTATCTCCAAAGGTACACAACCTGTGCTTGAAATCAAACAATACATCTCCAAAGGTACGAAACCTGAGCTTGGGATGAAAACCAATATCTGTCTCCAAAGGTACACAACCTGTGCTCGGGATAGAAACAAACTTCTTCCAAAGGTACGAAACCTGTGCTTGGAATCAAAAAATACGTCTCCAAAGTTACGAAACCTGAGCTTGGGATAGAAACAATCGTGACTTAGTTTGGAATGATACACAACCAAATTGTCAGTATTTTTTGTCCATTGATTTTCATAATGCCAGTTACCAACGGGCCTTACTTGAAATATGACTGGTCACCACCAAATTACTTATATCAGTATCCACTGGATTTTCAAATAATGCTGGTCACAACCGTGCGTCGACATTCTTAAGATAAACCTCTCAAATGAGACTGCCTTTTATTGTTGATGAAGGTTAAGCTTCTCCCAAGAGATTGCCACTCACCGTTACGATTAAACTTCTCCGAAGAGACTGCCATTTATCGCTGAAGACGATTAAACTTCTCTGAAGAGACTGCCATTTATCGTTGATGAAGGTTAAGCTTCTCCCAAGAGATTTCCACTTACCGCTGAAGATGATTAAACTTCTCCGAAGAGACAGGCATTTATTATTGATGAAGGTTAAGCTTCTCCCAAGAGATTGCCACTCACCACTGAAGACGATTAAACTTCTCCGAAGAGACTTCCATTTATCGTTGAAGACGATTAAACTTCTCCGAAGAGACTGCCATTTATCATTGATGAAGGTTAAGCTTCTCCCAAGAGATTGCCACTTACCACTGAAGACGATTAAACTTCTCCAAAGAGATTGCCACTCACCGCTGAAGATGATTAAACTTCTCCGAAGAGACTGCCATTTATCGTTGATGAAGGTTAAGATTCTCCCAAGAGATTGCCACTTACCGCTGAATACGATTAAACTTCTCCGAAGAAACTGCCATTTATCTTTGAAGACGATTAAACTTCTCCGAAGAGACTGTCACTTATCGTTGATGAAGGTTAAGCTTCTCCCAAGAGATTGCCACTTACCGCTGAAGACGATTAAACTTCTCCAAAGAGACTGCCATTTATCGCTGAAGACGATTAAACTTCTCCGAAGAGAATGCCATTTATCGTTGATGAAGGTTAAGCTTCTCCCAAGAGATTGCCACTTACCGCCGAAGACGATTAAAATTCTCCGAAGAGACTGCCATTTATCGTTGAAGACGATTAAACTTTTCCGAAGAGACTGCCATTTATCGCTGAAGACAATTAAACTTCTCCGAAGAGACTGCCATTTATCGTTGAAGACGCTTAAACTTCTCCGAAGAGACTGCCATTTATCATTGAGATGATAAGCTTCTTGTTAAAGATTGCCACTTATCTGTATTTCCATGTAAGATGTTCTTCTTGATAGATAGTGCAAAATAAATGCACGTCTAGGTAGGTTCGGCGATCGATAGGTACCGAAGTTTAATCTAGGATCAAGCTAGAAAGAAACTGTCAAACAAGACTCCAACCATTGAGAAATGAACTCGAATGGGGACCCATCTTATCCAATCATGGGAAAAAATAACCGAAGCAACCATCATCCATGAGGATTAAACTCTGTGGGGAATTGAAAAAGGATGGACATTTTATGCTTAAGGACTGACAACTCTATTGGAGAGGGATAACACACCACTGAGGAGGGAACCAAAGTGAAACAGGAACAGGTAACAACCAGAGGTAGCACAAATGCGCAGATGTTATGCATATGTTTTATGCCATGCTTATGTTTATGCTGACGAAACAGACAAGACAAAATTAGAGATGAAATAAACATCTCGACACGAAGACCTAACCAATCTTCACCAAAATTGGACATCAATAGGGATGGGCATGAAGAACAACAAATCCACTTCAAGGTTACCACCTTCTTTGGGAGAGAGTAATCTTCTCAGGCCAAAACATCATGACTTCATTTGGATTGCCATCATGAATTTGAATTCTTTGCTGAAGGGAGTCGTGAATTTGAATTCTTTGCTGAAGGAAAATCACATGGAGAGCTTGGAAAAAGGTACCATGAGATCAAAACATTTATGCCCCATGATGGTAATATTCCTTTTCAAGTGAGCAACGACTCTTGCGACGAATAGTCTTCAACTTTTTCTGCCCCAGATTACGTAGTCATTGGGAAGAACCCATTTAGAGAATTTCATAAAAGAATCCGCATAAAGAGGCTTCAATGTCTTCAAACTCTTATAGAGAGAGATTTACAAATCTCGACGTGATTGCCCCAGTTTAACGGTATTTGTACAACAAAGTCTCGAACTGTGGAAGTAACGACTGGGTAACAAACTTGCCCCTGCTAGTTGGTAACTGCAAAAGATCTGCCCCAGACTAAACTGTTCATTGAGAGCTTCATCCGATCTTGACCTGGTCGGCTCTGATTAGCGGAACATTATGACAAATGATTAACAAATCCTTCAAATTGGTTGCCCCAGGCTGAGCTTCCTTTATCAAGTCAAATTCTCTAGCTGACAGTGCTTGTTGGGATTCCTTTGATATTGGATTGTTTTGCACGCAATGTTGTTCGTTAAAAATTGGCAATTTTCAATGTAAAATTCATGCAATCTTTTGAAAACATTTTTTGATGAAACACACACGGCGGAGTTATTAAATGATCAAAGTGAAAGTGATCCAATCATTTTACGAATTATGGACAAAGTGATGAACACACATTATTAACAAAGATCATTAGGAGTCAGGTTATCCAACCTTGCTGTAATATGCTTTCAAAACAACCTTACCTCTATTAGGCCTTTTAAGGGTTGTAACGTGGTTTGGCTCATGGTTCATGAAACAAAGGATAAAGGCTCAAAGTTATTTGTCCCACCCACTTTCCATGATGAACTCCAATCCTACACTCAGCTAACTCAAACTATACACTCAGGTTCTTACAGGCTTAAGAATTGTACTGATGATAGTTGGTGATGGTTTACGAACTTAGGGTAGTCACGACTCCCTCACAGTATTTGATAGCTTTTTTCTATTTGAGGATTTTTTAAGTGAAGAATCTTAAAAAATTCCTCTCTTTTGTTATCCCTGACTTTTGTCTGAACTGTCTTGTTCGACTATACAGTCAACAGGATGCCCCATTTTTGCCTAAGTCTCCTTCATAAGTTTTGACCTAGCGGGCTTTTCAATTTTCTTTTTTCTTCTTCTCTCTTTTTTTTAGAGAAAGGAGGTGACTACCTTGATTAATGGCTTACAATGAACCATCATCGTCTTTTGAACTTCGACGCTTGCTTGTTGCGTACGAAGAAAAAACCTGAGTGCACCACCTTTATATGAAAAGTGTCTTGTATGCACATATCTTCAAGTTAACTGAGCACTACCCACCCCCAGGTTTGAGATTTAAGGTTTCTGTTTTTGTAAAGAAAGAAAAAAACTCCTACTTCTAGGCTCGAAGGGGTTAACGGGAGATTATTTTCCTTATTTCTCCAGTGTTTAGGGATTGAAACAATGCCTTACATCATCGGCAAAGTTACATTTGAAAGCATATCGACAACAGTTATGGATATAATTTTCATCATCCTCCCAAACCTTTGCTTTAAACAACAGTTTAGTAAACAAAAGAAATTTTTGCATTTTTTTATTTCATAACAATGAAAGAAAAAGAAAGAGTGAAACAAATGGACTTAATCAAAATATGCACAAACATTTCATTAATCTTGCCAATTCAAAATGAACAACAGCTTACAAGCAATTCAAATGCAAAGAAAACACAACAAAATGCTGAAACAGTCCACAGCTGTTAGCCTTAGGGAATTAAATTTGTCAAAGCAAATTTCAAATTGTAGGCCCATGTGGGGAAACACCTCCAACCACCACTTTCTCCTTGTTATATAGAATTATGAGGGGTCTCGCGGGTCCTTTTCCTTTGGATTTAGGAATCGCAACAATGTCACTGAATTTATCCTCTTGAGGTTTAAGCAACTCTTGCAGTCTCTGTTTAAAACCTTCACACTCTTCAACTAAGTGCCCTGTTGTCCCAGTATGATATCCACATTCTACTTCTGGGTGGTCTTCCTCTAGGATCAAGTGTTTGTCAATAATTAGCTCTTATACAAGATAACCCATTGCTGTACATGCATCTAAGTTGTGTCCTTCAGCTCCTTTGTGAAATTCACAGTTCAGGTTCGCATTATGCCATGGTCCTGACACAGGATTGGATAATCGTGGAGTCACTAGTGAGTTCTGAATCAGTAGTGGGTAAAGTTTGCTTAACGATACTGGAGTTGGTCTACCGCAAGTCTTATTTTTCCTGACATGATTTTTCTTGTTTAATTTCCGGCTTTGAGAACCTTGAGGAGGAACAAACACCGACTGGTGAGAGACTTCAGTTGAACGCCCTAGCGCCCCAGCATGATAGTCCCATTTAGCGTTGGTACCACAGTTCGGAGGGTAAGGAGGAATTACTGGTTTCAGCTCCTTTGGTTTTATCAATTCGCCTTGGATCAAGTCTGGCAATATCTAATTGTGTGACATTGGAAACAGACTTTCTGGTTTCCTTGGTTTTTGTTGGGCGTGCTGACGCGATTGACGGTTATCTGGTGGTTGATACCGAGAATGTACTTGAGTTGGAGGAATCATCGGAGATAATACATCCCTAGTTTCTCTGGACGTCACATGGTCAAGGTGACCCTCTTTTTTCATCATGTTCTGTAATGTCTCTAGAACCCAATTCATCTGACACTTGAGAATTATGATGTCCTCTTTTAGCATTTCCTAGGCTTTCAAAAGTCCCTCCATCTTCGCCATTTTTCCTGGACATGTGCTAGGTATCCCTTCTCTATCTCTGATCAAAAGCGACGCAAGGCTGAGAAATGCAATGCAAAAGCAAACTGGTTTTACAAAACTCAGAAGATTGACTAGGTAAAAACCCTCATTTCATCAATCGTTGGAAAAGTTACAACTTTTAAAAATACCAGAGATCAACTGAGTTTTACAAAACTAGTTGCAACATGATATGGTTATGGTGATATGATGGGATGATGTACACAAAACATGATGGCAAGTATCCACAAATACAATGCATACACAAAGACCTCCTAGGCTCAAGATCAAAGCAAGGAGTCAAAGGTCTACCCATCCCCAAGGATTTGTACCATGGGTTAATTTGTACCTGCCGAACGGGTTCTTAACAAAGTTTCCAAGGTCAACAACCCTTCCAACTTGAAAAAACCTTTCCAAGTTGCTAAAACCCTTCTTAAAATGAATCTTGTCATAACTCCAAATCTATGCATTTTTTGATCATGGACCACTTTGAGTCTTTTGTGGGACTTGTCAAGAGCTTTCCAATGAGCTTTGAACCACTTCATTTGGATGTGTGGTTGAGGAGTTATGGTTTGCCCCTTTCAAAACCCTAATTCCCGATTTTTGCAATTACTTCTTAACCCTTGATCCAATGGTCATGAAATTTTATGGGGAGGTGTAATATGACATAAGGAACATTTTTGACTCACATCTTGAAGTCAAATTCCTTATTGTTGAAGAGTTGACTTTTCGGTCAACCGTTCGATCAATCGGTGACTACCGAGTCGACTGTTGGTGATCTGGGCATTATGAGGACTTGAAAATCTTTGGATGGACTTTACTAAGCCATAGGAGCTTAATGGACCAAAATCCCACCATTGAAACACTATTTAAACCAAAAGTCAAACTACAGTTGATTTTTCCTAATCGAAAACCCTAATCAGGTATCTTGAACTGCACTGTTCTCAATTCTCAGGTGACTACCTCAAATTGATTTCATACTTGACCCAATGTAGTATACTTGATCTTGTTTGAAGTTGAATCAATCCAAAAAATTGATTGATCAAACCATCGAAGCCTCGATTTTGACGGTACGGACCCCTAATTCATTTGCATCTTGACAAAGATAAACTGAAAATGGGTTAAGGTTAGTTAATCAAATAAACATGCTCCTAAAATGATGATAAGGATCTAAGGGTTTAAAATTTGGGGTGCAACAGTAGGGATGACTAAAGTTGGCATAGAATTGTCTGCCCGAGGAGTTTCAATGTGAGGAGGGTTAGAAGCAATCCCACCGTGCAACACACCATCACCATCTACTCGTGCAATCAATGGTTGCACTAAAGTCTGAAGTTGCGCCTGGCCACTAGCAACCCCTTGCATGACCTCCATCAGCTGTGCCATCCGATCTCTCATCTCTTGCATTTCTGCCTGCATCTGATCCATCAGTATCTTCTGGTTTCTTCTGGTACCGTACCGGTGAGTTGTCACGTCAACAATCCTGAAACACTAGTAAACCACAAGAGAAATAAGGTTAACCGTTCCGGTGCACCTGCAAATGCGAGAAAAATGCTAAAATGCAGACATGTATTTATGCAACAGGGACATTTCCCCCTCGAATCTAGTTTCCAGGAAAAACATAACAATGGAGAACCCTGCGGACAAGCATAGAATACCAACTCCTCATATATAGATCAAAAATACAACAGGCAATGTACAAACTCCAACTGAGTACAAGTAAGGAAACGACCTCAACCAACAAGCCTGGCGATGGTCAATACAACAAATAAACAACAAAAACTAAAACAAAAATAAACAGAACAGGTCAAGTAGGATGACGTGATCGGAAATCCTCTAACAACCTCAACGTCTCAGGATGATCCGTCCTAGCAAGTAGTCCCTGAATAAGCAAATCCTGTTGGCTCACAGTATGCTGTAGACCATCAACACGATCCTCCTAAGCTTCTTCCCCGAAACATGCCTCAAGCCTGCGCCTCTTGGAGTCAGCTCTCAACTTGAGATCCTTCAAATTCGCGATTGCTTCATTCAACCTGTACTCACTGTCTCGTCTTAGTGACGCTTCTGCTGCAATCTCCCCATATTTGGCATTAAGCTGAGCCTTCAGCTTGATGATCTAAAGTTTTAACCTGTCTTCGCGCTCCTTGTTGTTAGTGAGCGTGGCATTCCATATTGACTCAAACTTGGAGATCCTCAAGTAAGCCCTATCTAACTCTTCTTTCTTAGTAACAAGAACACTGTGGACGGAGTTCAAATCTCAACCTGTGCACTCTCTGTCATTAGTCTCTTTAGTCAGATTTGTACCCAGTCTGTTCACCAGCTCAGTCTGTCTCCTGAAAGAATGAACTGCATCAATCTTCTCGCTTCGGAGCTGGATGATCTCTTTCTCCAATTCTTCATTCGCTTTTCTCAGCTCTTCTTTCTCTGCCAATACCTGATTATATTTCTAGGTATCTACAGTAGTGGGTTCCTCTATCATGAGAGGATACAGAGCTGCAACTGTAGGGAATGGCATCAAGAACTTCGCAACTCTACCATGAATCCAAGTCAAGTAAGGGTCATATGCCCGGCTGTTACTCTTCCCCAAAGCTAACTTCCCTTTCCGATGAATGTTATTCCATGCATGCTCAAGTCTGCCCAGAGCCTCACCCTCCAATAAACCAGTAAGATACAGAGATTCCTGTATCTCCTCTTCTCTAGGAGGCTCCCTCAAAGCGTACCCGAACTGTCTCACCAATAAAGAAGGGTTATAGTTGATGCAACCTTTCCTTCCGATCAAAGGAACGTTAGGAAAACCACCACAACTGTAAACAATATCTTTACCAAGCAAGTCTCGATCAAACCAAACAATATTCTCTGCAGATAAACCCATCAACCTTTCTGACCATTCTGAAGTACTGGCAGTGGCAACAAACGGACCCGTCTTGGGTAGATGACTAATAAACCATGCATACAACAAAGGAACACAATAAGCTACGTTCTTTCCCCTTCGTTTCTCATTCTTGTAGTGCACAGAATGATAAACATCTCCAAGTAAGGTGGGCACTGGGTTGCTTGAAGCTAAAATATAGAACACATCGACATCCACAAAGTCTGGGAGATTAGGAAACAAGACAATGCCATATATACAAAGAGCCAGGATGACGCTAAACACAATCCAACAGCCATCCTTAGCGCACTGCTGAGCTTTCTCAATCAAGCAAGGAAAAGGAAAACCATACATCCCAAGTCTCCGGATCATCTTCCCATCCAATTCTGAAGCCTCAAGGTGCAAAATAGCGGCGAGCTCAGCCAGGTCAGGCTTAGTATCAACATGGACAAACAGCATCCGACTCTGATTGGGTACCCCTAACAGCTCAGAATATTCCTCTAGTGTAGGAGCCAGGACATAGTCAAGAAAGAAGAAGCATCTCAACTGGGCATCATAAAACTATAGGAGAGCATAGACACCACTAATCTCATATTCAGAAGGCTTGCAGACATATCTCAATAATCTCCCATAAGACTTTCTGAAATCTCCCATTACTGCTTTCTCACCCAAGGCAATCAGACTCAACAAAGTACTAACATCCGGAACTGGAAACTTTTAGGCCACCGTACTCTTCAGGGACTCCATAACAACAATGAGGGAAAAAGATCACTAGAATCAAAGGAGAAATATGCATCCGCAACACAAATACATGTTAATGAAATGCAGATGAAAATGCAAATGCAAATGTAAACAAGGGATCAAGACTGTTGTGTTGTTGGTCGACAAAAACCAGAGCTTCGCATTAGCAAGAACAAAGTATCGACAGTAGGATCCACTGATATCAGGAACACAGATTCACACTTGCAAAGAACCGGGTAATCTGAAAGCTAAGGTTTCCTGCACAACCCAATCCCTCTCATAGGTGTGGACCTATCCACTGACACGGTTCGGCGTCCTATGCGTTCATAAGCATCACAGACTTTCAAGAAATGATGATATGTTCACCATTTATAGTTTGACATCATCATCTCCTGAAGAGGCCTCACTTAGCTAACTCACAAATGATCGATTCCCAGAGTCGACAATTCTCAAATCCAAAATCCCAACCGATCCTAAGGATCCGAAGGAAAATCATCAAAGAGAATCTCGCCCGAGTGTGAATTTCATGGTGTATCTGCTAAGCAAACAGGCCCCCCACTAGTCTCCACTACTAATACTAGGTTTGTACTCAAGCCCGGGCCCGGCTTATCACTCAATGGAACTTCCCTCCCCACAGCACAGCAGTAATGACATATGATGCGGAAAATAAATGCGGGAAAGTAAATAAAGATAAAGCACATATATACAACACCCAAAGATAAACAGACAAGCGCTAGGATTGACTCGTATAGGGAACCAGAGTCGCCAGCTGTCGCAACAGCGAAAAACCACCGGCGGAAAAAACAGAACAGTCGCCACTTTCGTTATTTATCCCAAAGAGAGGGAAAGGAAACGATCAGAAAAACCTGACGGAAAAGGGAAAGACAAGGTCATCGCAACCATGTCTGGATTTGGGAGTCGGTTACGCAAGGGGAAGGTATTAGCACCCGTCACGTCCGTCGTACTCGATGAGATCCACGCACTGTTGTCTACATAAAAGGGTGTGTTGAAACTATCTAGCTAAAGGCTCAGGGACAAAAGGAAAAGAAAAGGATTGACTCGGCAGAGCGTCGCTGCTCTGTACCTACGTACTCCCTCGTGCAATGGGAGAGTCAGAGTCAACGTAGTTCGACTAACTACGGGTAAAGAAAGGGGAAAGGTTGCTCGCCAAGGCATCGCGTCTTGTGCCTACGTACTTTCATCTGGTATGAAAGATCGAAGCAAACGTATTTCGGGCTAAACGGACCACAGGTTGGTTCAAAAGTTTTTTAGGCCCGAGTAGGGTTAAAAAGTAGTTCTAGCAGTTGGTGTATGCAGCTCGACCATTGGAGACTTAGGCGTTACCGTTTGCGATAGAACTAAGAGTTAACGACACTCTTTTTGTGAAAATATTTTACGATTAAGAATCCCGAAGGATGAAAAAGGTTTGAAGTGTTTTTGTGTTTTTTAGAGAAGAAGTGTTTTAAATTTTAGTGTTTATAATGTACGTTGTACTAAAGTCTAAAACCTAGGATCGAATGCGTCGCATATCGTCCTAAGGACGTATACTAAACACTCTAGGCAATTGAGAGGTGGCCCCTCAATCACCATTTCCCAAGTATAAGGCTCATGGCACAACATTCATTATCCTTATTAAGTATGTTAAGATTGTTTGAAGATGAGTAGAGAAGAAAGGACACTAATGGGAGACTAATCAATCCTAAAAGTTGTCATGCAAAGTGGACTTAAAGTTGAGTTTGAAAAGGGGAACTACCTAATGTTATCATGCATGTGTAGAACCTTACTGTCTATCATAACCTCAAGAGGTTAGAGAACTTATGGAGAGCATGGCAAAGAAAAGCAAAAGAAGAAGAAGAAGAAGAATGCATATGCAAATGAAGATGCAAACATAAGATGCACAAATAGAATGAAAGTGGGAGGAAAATAGTGCGGGGCAGTAGCCTCCACAAGCTCATCTCAACCAAGCATGCATATGGAAATGCAAGACTAGAGAAGAAAGATAAGTGCACAAGAAGAAATCAACCCAACAAAAGCAAAACACACAAAGATGCATCAAAAGTGTTCTCAAGGATTCATCATTCTAGGTATGCTTCAAATACCTCCAAAGGAGGGACCAAGCCACCTTAAATGACACTCCAAGGTCATTGGACAGAAGGGAGATGAAGAGAAGAAAGCTCAAAATCTAGAACAAAACAAATCAAGAAGAAATGCAAGCAAGAGCAAAAAGGAAGCAAGCACACACCACTTAGGAGTTCAAGTTGAAAGCTCAAAAAGAAATGCATCAATCAACAAGCAATGAACATAATTTTGACCTAAAAATGAACATACAACAAGCTCAACATGTCTATTATGTGAAACAACAAGTTTTGAGAGCTCAATGGATCCACAAAGGTCATTTCCAATTCAAACTAGGTCATGCACTTGTATGAGGTGTCCTATGAAATGACCTAACTTGCAAGTCATCTCAAAAATAGGAAAAAGGCTCAAAAATACCAAATAAAATACACAAAGAAGCTAAACATGTTGGCAAACAGAGGCCAAAAGCTCAAAGCAAATATCCCCTCAAAGAACCATCAAAAGAAAATAATATTCAAGATGTACCACTTTGAAATGGGAGAATCGAGGGTCAAAAGAAAAGCACCAAAAGTCAACCTTAAAGTCAACCAACCAGGGGCAAAATGGTCCTCAAAAATTGTTCAACTCATCATGAATATGAGGATCAATTTTCATTCATTGGATCAAAAAGGAAGAAGAGAAATAAATGAAAGAACAAACAATGCACAATTTAATTCAATTAAAAACACCTCCAATATTTAATTGTATTTAAAAATGAAAAATAATCTGAAAAATAAAATTAAAAATGTCTAAAAATAATAGACATCTCAAGGTTTGTAAAAATATTTTTTATGGAATTTTTGGAGTATTAGAGCTATTTTTAATGATTTAAATTGAAACAGAATTAAAAGAAAAATCAAAAAAGAAAACTAAAAGGAAAATAGGAAAATATGAAGTGCAAATAGCAATGAAATCCAGTTCAAACTGGCAATGGGCCCAGCAGCGGGGTGCGCCTAGCAAGCGCGTACAAGGCCCAAACAGAAAAATCCAAGAAAAACAAATAATCTGGTACTCGTGTGTGATGAGGTCAAACAAGGACCATCATGGAACTCAATCAGGAAGCGCATGATCATAAGTATGCAAATCATGTGGTTGTCAGGCTGCCAACACATTAATGAGGTATTTAAATGTGGTTACATGCAATCAGTTAAAGGAGGCCTATCGTGTTCCTTAATCACAACCATTAAAGCCAAAAGTATGCAAATCGTGCGCACCATAAGACGACACCTCGTCATCCTCTTGAATGAAACATGGAGGGAAACGGAGGTGGCCGGACTGCAACTCCGGTCGTCCCTACCAAACTTCCGGCCACCGCAGATACAACAACAACACACGACCAAACCAAATCTCAACCGTTTTGCACAAATCTTATATCAAAATTCAACTAGAGATCACGAGGATCTCAAATCCAGCATCAAAATTCAATTATCATGTATAATGAACTCAAACCGAAGCAAACAAGTTTGTGCATCAAAACTAAAAGTTCACCAAAGCTCACTCAATTTGGTTTAAACATCATCTACATGTTATGGAGGTTACAGATCCACCAACAATCAAGCAAAAACACGCAAGAACAAGCCAATCCAAGTCCAAACAGTTTGGAGCTCATAAACTCAATCATCACAAATGCCAGTTCGTTTTATTTATTAACGATCTACATGTTTCCTAGGTCTCAAATATGCAAAAATGGCAATGAATCATGGCATATTAAGAGTGTAAGGTTGATTTGTAAATACCTAGTGGAGAACTTCCACTGAGCCTTCAATTGATGCTTAAGCATGCAGAAAAATGTCCAGAATCACTCCACAAACTTCAATAAAGCTTTTGCAATTCACAATTTGGCTTGAAACTTGCTAATTCTCAGAATTCGAATTTAGAATTTTCACCACTTTTTCAAAGTTGTTCTTGAGCAATTTGCCTCCAATTTCGTATTCTGATGAGTTGTGAAGGTTAGAAACCATTTATGTAATGGATTTGAATCAGAAAGAAGCCCAATTCTAGTCCCTAGAGCCCAATTGAAAATCCATGGGAATTGATTTTAGAGCTTCTTCAAGTGCATGAAAATGCTTCAAATTTGGCTCCAAATTGGCTCAAAACTCTTGCTGGGAGTGTATGGAATGTGAATGGCCATGATTTACTCCTTGTTTAATCTCAATGGTTGATATTTGTCATGTTACTTCTTCTTGAAGCAACTCAAAAATTGGCCTTGAAATGAGACTCAATTTGAAATTCTAATAATGCCAATATGTTTAAAAAATCAAATGCACTCAAAATATGCACAAGCTTGCATAATTTTGAGCCAATATGAATTATTTTGAATTTTTCCATTTTAATGCCTTTAAAATGCCCTTTTGTAAGATTTTCTTCAACCAACTCTCATTCCTATCCATATCAATAAACCCTCGATGCTTGGTTGAGTAAATAACCCCATTTGGAGCACATTTGATGTTGGATAAACTTCCATTTGAGGTGTGCAAATTGGTGAAATGTACCTATAATTTTATGACCTATAATCTCACTTTCCCAAAATACCCCTGAATTGCAAGCCTCATAACTTGCATTCTACAAATCAGATGAAAGAATTCTAGTACTTTTTGTAATGCTAAGACCAAGACCTACAACTTTTATGTTGGCCAAAAGTTGAGGAGAAACATCCTTCTAGGTCAAAAATGGCTTGGAAGTTGGTTAACTTTTGTTGACCAAAATCACATTCATCTGATGACCTGTAACTTGTCTGGATCATAACTTGAGCTCTATAAATCCAATCAAGGACTTCTAGTACTCAAAATAAATCTAAGAGCATGCTCTACAAGTTCCATGTTGGTCAAAAGTTGAGATGAAACTTGTATCTTGAGATAGGTGGTCTTGAAGTTAGGCACTAAATAGGGGATTTTACCCTGAGAACCCTAATTTAGTAACTTCTCACACTCTTGATTCTTGATGAATTGATCTTGAAATGATATCTCATGTATCTTAACATAACATCCCGTGACGATGGAGACTTTGAATTGAGTTTTAATCTCCTTCAATTTAACAATTAACTGAGGATTTACTAGATGGAAACCCTGGGTGCAACATCTTTGACTGTGGCTTGTTCCACCTCACACAACAACTTGAATAAGCTCCAAATGGATCTCAAAGAACTCAATGAGATCTCTCAACATCTTATATCCATAACCATGAGTTCACAATCCTCTGATGATCTTGAACTGGCCTCCAAGTTAGGAGTTGACCCACATACATCCATCAATCCTTTCACAAGACTATTGCCCACCTCCTGATGACTTGATGGCCATTCAAACTTGAGTAACACCCCTTGCTTAGGTTCAACCCTTTGAGTAGAATCCTCTTGATATGCACAAACTCTTTGATCCCCTGTTCAATCAAAATTGCCATGCAATGCAAATGCTAGAAAGAAATGAAATGAAACATAAACCAAGTTAAGAAAAGGTTGAGCAAATTTTGGGGTGCAACAGCTGTCCCTATTCAAGCGACTTGGACCTGAATGAGTGAAAAGAGAACGACTTTCACACAATTAAGGTAAAAGGCGGTTGAATACCAAAGAACCCGAAAATTTTCCAACCGCAGAAATAAAACTGCCGACCCCGATTGGAGGTGAAATCTCTGGAAAACCGAATTCGAGAAAACAATAATGACACACAGTCTGAAGAGCACATGACCTCGCCGTCAATTATCTGCATTAAATTCCTCTGACATCGCCGTCAGACATCTGGCCTCGTCGCCAGTCATAGACATTAAATATATACTAACAGTTGACATCATCGTCAATCTTCTACTTCAAGTCGGTAGAATAGCTAACATCGTCGCTAGACCTCTGTTAGATAAAACAAGCATCGAATCCAAAGACACGACTCTCTGACATCGCCGCCAGTCATTCAAAGAAAATCCAACCGGTAAATCACACTTGACCTCGCCATCAATTAAAATAAAGCATCTGACATCGCCGTCGAACCATCACAAAGTTGATTAAACCACTGACATCGCCGTCAATAACCAAAACATCTGACATCGCCGCCAGAAACCAACATATCTGACATTGCCACCAGAAAAAAACAGAACATCCTACATCGCTGCTGATAAACTATATCATCTGACATCGCCGCCAGAAACAAACATCCAACATCGTCGCTAGAAAAACAAAAACACCTGACATCGCTGCCAGAAACAAACATCCAAAATCGCCGCTGGAAACTCAAAGATCTCCTGGCATCACCGCCAGAAACAAACATCCAACATCGCCGATGGAAAACCAAAAAGCACCTGACATCGCCGTCAGAAACAAACATCCAACATCGCCGATGGAAAAAAAAACACCTAACATCGCCGCCAGACAAACCTCTAACATCGCTGCTGGAAAAACAAAAACACCTGACATCGCCGCCAGACAAACATAGATCTGATAAGCATCCAACATCACCGTCATCTAACTATAATTCTGAGAAACACCTGACATCGCCTTCAAATAACTATGGGGATACATAACTCTGACATCGCCGGTAGACAACCGCGGTGCTAATAAACCTCTGACATCGCCGCCAGACAAACATAAATCTGATAAGCATCCAAAATCGTCGCCAGATAACCATATTTCTGGGAAACTACTGACATCGCCGAATGACCTTCGCTAAATAAAAGCGAGCATCAAAATCCACATAAAGTTAAGATCACCCAGTGATAATAACCACAGAGAAACCCCGCTGGGGAAATAACATGAGTTGGGGTTTAGCCATCACACGGGCAAAGACCCATCACCTGCGAGATTCACCTGAAACAAAGAGATAACAACCTGGCTTATGTTTCACATGCATATGTTTGAAAATGGCGTAATGCTCCACACGAAATGGAAATGCTACGCGTTAGGGTAGATGCTATGCTCGCATGCAGATGCAACGAAACTGAATCAACAAAAATAAATGCTAGAGATACAGAAAACCCCCTGCTGGGGAATGAAAATAACCCTGTTGGGGGAATCAACGATTCTGCCGGAGGATAGAGCGCAAACTGCTCATGCCAACAACAATTGGACTTATGCCGAAAAACGGGCCCTTGCTGGCTTCCTGCAAAGAAAATACCGACATGACAACATTCTTCTATCCTGCTGGGGAAGAGAGAACAACACTGCTGGGGAAACCACTCCTTTCAAATCGCTGGGGGTTGCTTCGCCCGGGAACGAAGCTAACCAGGCTGCAAATTACTCTGTGGGAAGAAAATCTAATCATAACTCACTGGGGAGTGCATACAAGCATGCACCTGCCGAAGAAAAGCGTACACACTATCTGCTTAACTCGAACTACATACAACTCTACTGGGGATAGAGGTGTAAACTTCACTGATCAGGGAAGTAAATTCAAGCTAGGGATAGGACAAACTTCATCCACACCTTTTTTCCCCAAGGGTAACGACCCTGCAAAACTAAACATACAGACAAGATATCCTACGCAAACGGAACCATCTTAGTCATCATTCGTAACGTTGTTCAATTAATTCAAAGTTTTAACAATTATTGGCCAAGGCCTGCAAGTTTATGTTAGCACAATTCATCAAAACATTGGGCGTTTTCACAAACAAAACAGTAAAAGTTAAAATAAAACACACAGATCAAGTACTGAATAATATATGTTTATTGACAAATGGCCTGTAAATAGGCAAAGTTTTACAACAAATGCAACTCCTGAAAAGAGGAAGCTGCGCAAAAACAAATACAGATATGCACAGAAATATACAAAAGTGTACAAAAATGTCGGCAACGTGGCACAAACAAACACCATGAGTTGATCCTTCTATGAATCGCCTGACTCTGATGCTTTCCCGACGCTTCGTCTTCAGAAGAGATTGATTCGGATAAAAACGGCCCTCATGTTCTCCCAATCCACTAAACAATGAAGTTCATACGCAGACGACAGTCATTTGCTTTTTCAATCCCTAACTTTTGCCTGAACCGCCCTTTCGGGTTTTCAATTGACCGGGATACCCATTTTTGTCAAAGTCGCCTTTTCAGATTTTTGACTTTGTGGGTTTACATCTTTTCATTTTTATCCCTAATTTTTGCCCGAACCTATTTTCCTTTTTTATGGTTCGCCGGGATTCCCCATTTTTGCCTGGACTTTTCTTTTTATGTCCAGCGGGTCTCTTTTAAGCAAAGTATATTTTAACTGCGTCTGCGTTCATAGGGGATGTGAAATTCTCACCATCCATGGTGGCTAACAACAAGGCTCCTCCGGAGAAGACCTTTCGAACGACATATGGACCTTCATAATTGGGGGTCCATTTGCGCCTGTGATCTGATTGTGGTGGGAGAATCTTTTTCAGCACAAGATCGCCTGTCTGAAAGCTTCGAGGGCGCACTTTCTTATCGTAAGCTTTCTTCATCCGGCTCTGGTACAAACGACCATATGCAATCGATGCTAGCCTTTTCTAGTCCATCAACCTCTAGTGGTAGGACAACTTCCATACCGTACACTAGCGAGAAAGGAGTTGCCTCGGTTGATATGCGTACCGTCGTACGATAACCGTGCAGAGTGTAACGCCCCGATTCTGAATTTCTCATTTTTGTTGAGTCTTTTAATTTATTTTGATTGATTATTTTTTAATTATGGAATTTGAACATTAATATGTTATGTGTGCTTATTATGTTATTTTATTATTCTGAGAGTTTTGGGGAATTAATTAGAGGGTGTTTTAGATAATCCTTAATTAGTAGACATTTGAGAGAAATAGAATAGAAAGAGTATAAGTGGAAATATAGAGAAAAGAAAAGAGATAGAAAGAAATAGAAAGGAAAGAAGAGAGAAGAGAAAAGAGGAGGAAGAGGAGAAAACCTAGAATCATCAAGAATCAAACTTCTAAGCTTCAATTAATCGGGTAAGGGTGTGAAACTTTATTATTCTTTCGATGTGTATGATTATGTATGTTTCTATTGGTTTGCTTTTGGATTGGGGAGAGTTTTGCTCATTTTTCGTTTTAGGTTGAATTTGATTGAATGGGTAGAAACCGAGTTTTAACAGTTAAGAATGAGAATAAGTGGTTAAGTTTAGTCGAGGAATGTTAGACTAAGGCTGCTAGAATGAGTGGGGATTGAATCGGGTATATTTCGATGTGTTTCGGAATTTTGGACAGTGGGAATTTCTGAGTTCGCAGACCCTCGCCAGCTTGTTCGTTAGGCGATCCGGTCGCGAGCGTTCGCTGGGAATTCGCTGTGGCGAGCCAGTAGCGAACGGTCCCAGACTTGGGCATAATGGTTTTGGTGTTCTTCACTGGTAGCGAAGGGGGGTGGCGAGCATTCGCTGGGCCTTCGCTGTGCGAGTGGGGTAGAGAATCAAGTCAGTGGCTTCTGTTTGCCTTCGCGAGCTTGTTTGCTAGGCGAACAGGTAGCGAGCACTCACTAGGAGCTCACTAGGTGAGCAGGGTAGCGAGCGTAGCAGGATGTTATTTTCTTGTGTTTTCACTTCCATGTCGATTCTTCGATTCAAGTATGATTAATCCTTTCTAATTGTGCATAGTTGTGTGTGTAATATGAAATGCTGTGGGTAGCCGTATGGCGTGAATCCTAGCTTGTGAATCGTGAAGTGTGAAATATGGTCGTTTGGCAATTTTGTGCATTTGTTTGAATTGAATGAAAATGCATGATGAGATTGATGTGAATCTGCATAATTTTATGTATTTGTATGATGTGAAGAATGCATGACTATGTTTGTGAACGTGTATGCATTTCAATAGTGTATGGAGTCGTTTTGCATGTGAAGCATCATGATTGCATTCTTGTGTGTCTGATCCCACGTAGGATCTGCAGAAACCTTGTGTGCCCTTGTGGGGTGTGAGCGATGGTTTGTCTTTGATCCCTAAGAGGATCTGTAGAAACCATCGTGTGCCCTTGTGGGGTGTGAGCGATAGTTTATATTTGATTCCGTGGATAATCTGCAGAATGATTGTGTGCCCTTGTGGGGTGTGAGAAATCGAATTGTGTGCCCGTGTGGGGTGTGAGCAATCCTGAAACATCGTGTGCCCATGTGGGGTGTGAGCGATGGGTGAACATCGTAGGCCCGACGGGGAGTTACTTCGGTAACGAGCGATGGTTCCATTTGGTTCTTCAATTGAACCTGCTGAATAAGTCGCTACCGCATTTGCATCTGCATAGAGTCGTGAGTCGGTCTCTATGAGTGCATTATTATCTTCATATGATATATTGGTGTAATTAACATAATTGTGTATGTTTATGTGAAGTGTTGAACTAAACATAATTGTAGATGCTTAGTGGTGAATGTTTGCATGGTGGATATGCTAGGTGAATTATATATGTGTTGCGATGTATATATGATTGAATTTTGATGCATTAAGGTGAGAATGTGGTATGTGTATTCTATGTTGGTGTATATAGATAAATGTATTATATGCATTATTTGTTATGATAATGTTTCTCACCCTTCTGTTGTTTTATGATGCTCTATGTGGCATTGCAGAGTAGGTTGCTAGAGATCTTTTGTGAAGCGTGGCTTTGTTCTTTTTGGTCGGTTGGCTCTGATATGTAGCACCGGGTAGTTAGGAATTCTTTTGGTTCTTTTGTGATACATCTGTGTATGTATCTGCTAGAATGTTTTGTAAACATGACTTATGACTTGAATTAAATTGTTGATGTATACAATGTTTATATGAATGAAGTGATTCAATGTTTAGATGTTTCCGCTTTTATTCTAAATATTGATGTGTGGGTTTTAAGGACTAAGTTCCTTTGTGGTGATTTACCCTTTGTTGCATATCTTGAGAAAGTATTATCCTGAGAGTGTAAAAGGGAAAAAGGAAATGGAATTTTTTTGAGCTGAAGCAAGGCATTATGTCCGTGGTGGACTACACGACTAAGTTTATGGAATTAGTTCAGTTTCATCCACATTACGCGGTGGTTACGGCGGAGTTCTCTAAGTGCCTTAAGTATGAGAATGGCTTGCGTCCTGAGATAAAGCAAGCGGTGGGATACCAAAGAATACGAAGATTTTCGGACTTGACTGAATGTTGTAGGATTTTTGAAGAGGACAGTAGGGCTCGATCTACTCATTATAAGAGTTTGAGTGGGAAGAAAGGCAAGCAGCAAGTAAGGAGTGGACCTTATATGACGCCTGTTGATAAGGACAAGTATAAGGGAAACATTGATAGGAGACTCGGAGGAGGAAGTTCTGGTGCGGTCAAATGTTACAAGTGTGGCGTGATGGGTCACAAATCTTTTGAATGTGGGAAGTCTGTGGAGAAGTGTGCTAATTGTGGAAGTCTTGGACATGCCACTTCTGGTTGTAGAAGGAATGTGGTAAAGTGTTTTAATTGTGGGGAAGTTGGTTATATTAGCACCAAGTATACCAAACCAAAGCAAGCTCAGTCGGATGGAAAAGTATTTGCATTAGCAGGTTCAGACACTACTAATGCTGATCGCTTGATTAAAGGTACATGATTTATTAATAATATGCCTTTAGTTGCTATTATTGATACTGGAGCAACTCATTCGTTCATTTCTCTTGAGTGTGCTAAGCGTTTGGGTTTGTGTATGGTTTCCTTGAGTGGAGACATGGTTATTGAGACTCCCGCTTCGGGGTCGGTAACTACTTCTTTGGTGTGTGTAAGTTGTTCTTTGACCATGTGTGGTAAAGACTTCATTATGGATTTGGTGTGTTTGCCGTTGGAAGGTTTGGACGTGGTCTTGGGTATGAATTGGTCGCAATTTAATAGAGTTCATTTAGATTGCTATCACAAGTTAGTAAGGTTTCCTTCTTTGGAAGATGATGAAGGTGAGAGTTTTCTATCCACTAAAGAGTTGAAGAAGCTTTTAGCGGGCGGAGCTCAATTGTTCGGCTTGTTTGCATCGTTGTCTGTGGAGAACGAAGTTGAGCTTGATGTGTTTCCAGTGGTATGTGATTTTCCAGAAGTATTTCTGGAGGAGATTACGAATGTACCGCCGGAAAGAGAAGTTGAGTTTTCTATTGATCTAGTTCCCGGTACTAGACCGATTTCGATGGCACCGTATCGTATATCAGCATCAGAGTTAGTAGAACTGAAGGAGCAGTTGAATGATTTGTTTGATAAGATATTTGTAAGACCAAGTTTTTCTCCTTGGGGCGCGCCAGTATTGTTGGTAAAGAAGAAGGATGGAAGTATGCGGTTATGCATTGATTATCTGCAGTTGAATAAGGTGACAATTAAGAATAAGTATTCGCTTCCAAGAATCGATGATTTGATGGACCAATTGGTTGGGCCGCGTGTTTTTAGCAAGATTGATTTGAGGTCATATTATCACCAGATTCGATTTAAGGAGGAGGATATTCTAAAGACGACTTTTAGGACATGGTATGGTCATTACGAATATTCTGTAATGCCATTCGGAGCTTCTAATGCGCCGGGTGTATTTATGGAATACATGAATCGTATTTTTCACGAGCAGTTGGATCGTTTTGTGGTTGTGTTTATCAATGACATTTTGATTTACTCTAAGTCTCAAGAGGAGCATGTAGAGCATTTAAGGATTGTGTTACAGATTCTGAAAGAGAAGAAATTGTATGCTAAGTTGTCAAAGTGTGAATTTTGGTTGTCCGAAGTGAGTTTTCTCGGACATATTATTTCTGGTAGTGGTATTAGTGTGGATCCATCCAAGACTGATTAGGTAATGCAATGTGAGACTCCTAAATCAGTTACGGAGATTCGAAGCTTTTTGGGCTTGGCAGGCTATTATCGGAGGTTTATTGAGGGATTTTCGAAGTTGGCACTTCCGTAAACGCAGTTGACTTGTAAGGGAAAGGCTTTCATTTGGGATGCTGGTTGTGAGGAGAGTTTCATGGAGTTAAAGAGAAGATTGACAACAGCGCCAGTCTTGATTTTGCCAAATCCTACGGAACCTGTTATGGCTTATGCTTCGAGATAGTTGAGAGTGCATGAGAAGAATTACCCTACGCATGATTTGGAATTAGCGGCCGTGGTGTTTGTTTTGAAAATTTGGAGGCATTATCTTTATGGTGCAAGATTTGAAGTTTTTAGTGATCACAATAGTTTGAAGTATTTATTTGATCAAAAGGAATTGAATATGAGGCAAAGGAGGTGGTTAGAGCTTTTGAATTACCATCCGGGTAAGGCAAGTGTGGTGGCCGATGCCTTAAGTCGGAAGACGTTGCACATGTCTACATTGATGATGAAGGAATGGGAACTTTTGGAGAACTTTAGAGATTTGAGTTTGGTTTGTGAAATGACGCCGAAAAGTGTGAGACTTGGTATGCTTCGTATTACGAATGATTTTCTTGCTACCGTATGTGAAAGGCAAAAGTTGGACTTGAAGTTCGTTGACTTGATGACGAGTGAGAATGAAGATTTCAAGGTTGATGATTTTGGATTTTTAAGATTTCGTGATCGTATTTGTATTCCCGATGATGCAGAGTTGAAAAGGATGATATTGGAGGAAGGACATCGAAGTAACTTGAGTATTCATCCGGGAGCGAATAAGATGTATCAAGATTTGAAGAAAATCTTTTGGTGGTCCGGATTGAAGAGAGATGTAGCTCAGTTTGTGTATGCGTGTTTGACTTGTCAGAAGTCTAAAGTAGAACATCAGAAGCCTAGTGGATTGGGATAGCATATCGATGGATTTTAATACAGGGTTGCCGAATACGCAAAGATGTCATAATGCTATTTGGGTGATTGTTGATAGGCTTACTAAATCTGCTCATTTCATTTCGATTGATATCAGTTATCCTTTGGAGAAGTTTGCCGAGATTTATGTTCGTGTGGTTGTGAAGTTGCATGGAGTTCCTAAGAGTATTGTATCGGACAGAGATCCTAGATTTACTTCAAGGTTTTGGGAGAGTTTGCAAAAGGCTTTGGGTTCTAAGCTAAGATTGAGTTCGGCTTATCATCCGCAAACAGATGGTCAAACCGAGAGAACAATTCAGTCGTTGGAGGATTTTTTGCATGCTTGTGTACTAGAGCAAGGTGGTGCTTGGGATAGTTATTTAGCGTTGATTGAGTTCACCTACAATAACAGTTTTCACTCAAGTATTGGTATGGCACCATTTGAGGCTTTGTATGGTCGGAGATGTCGAACACCTTTATGTTGGCATAAAACTGGTGAGAAGTCGATTGTTGGACCGGAGATGGTACAACAAACGATGGAGAAGGTGAAGTTTATTCGGGAGAAGATGAAAGATTCTCAGAGTAGGCAGAAGAGTGTAAGTACAGAGTATGCCTAAGAGGGGGGTGAATTAGGCTTTAGGGACTTTTTCCGGTTTTTCAAACCTCTTGAATTTTACTTCTTTAAGAATGTTGGTGATGAAACATGTAAATGCAGAAAAGGAAAGAACACGGAGAATTATAGTGGTTCCCCTTACAATCCGAGAGTACTCCACTCCCCTTTCAACATGAAAGAGAATTTACTATAGTTTTAGAATTGTACAACCTATCACACCATCAACCGGTGAGTCCTACTTTCTAACAACTATACAATCACAAGTGTGCAAGAACAATCCTCCTGCAGACACTTACCCTTGTGTCCAACAATCCTGGATCACAAGTCACAATACAAGTAATTTGAATGAATTGATTTGAGAGTAATAGCAATGATATCAATACATAGATTGATCTTCTCCTTTTGATCAGAATTCACTCTTTAGTATCAATACAAGTGTTCAATGCTATGGATATGAAAAATATGAACACGATGAACACTTTGATAAAATTTGAAAATATTTGAATTTGAGTGAATTTGATTCAATGAAATTTTTGAAAATTATTGGAGGTGTTTTTCAAATTTGAAATAATCAGAATTTATATGAGGCAAAACACCTATTCAAAAAGGTTTAATTGAGTATAAAACAAACAATGAAAAGGTATAACTCTAACAAGAATTTTGAACTTTGAAATAAGTAATTTTTCAAAATACGTTCAGTGTTAATCGGTTAACCATATAGGTTAATCGGTTAACACATGAATGTTAGTTCAAAGAATTCAAATTTTAAGGGCGTTAACCGATTAACCCATATGGTTAATCGGTTAACACTGTAAAAACTTTGAAAAATATTTATGTTATAAGTGTTATACCAATTTTAAAGAGTTTAAAATCATGCCAATGCAGTATGCAAAAATTATGGATTGTTTGAACACTTGTATATCAAATTAAAGAGGGAATTTTGATATACCAGCCTTGTGTCCAAGTCTTGATACATGAATAAAACTTTGCACAGCAGCTTGACTTGTAAGTTGTAATTGCATAGACTTGATCAGTTTGAAAGCCTTCACTTTTTGCAACATGAAGTGAGCTTGAGTTGAGTTGACATCATCAAAACTTGAGATTGAAGTATGCTTGCTTCTACATTCTCCCCCTTTTTGATGATGACAAATAAAAGCGTCTGTGCCATGATTTTGACGATGTTTTGAACTGATCTTGGTTTGCTTCTCCCCCTATGTCCAGCAACTCCCCCTATCTAAACAGAAGGCGAAAAATCTGCACAGAGAGATATTAGAAGCACAAAACTCTTCTCCCCCTTTGTTATCAGCAAAAAGGAAGAGGCTTTCAATCCAGACAAAAAAAATATATAGGCACGACAGGCAGCAAACAATCAAGTAAGCAAGAAAACAACCATAATAGATAAAAATGCAGCACATAGAACATGCACCACAAAAATTGTACGATTACATAGGAATTGAAATTAAGCAACACAAACATAATTAGGAATAAAAACAACAAAAGTAAACAACAATAGCAAATATTTTCTAAAAATCATCATCAGCCATATCCTCTTCTTCTGCTTCCTCTTCTTCTTCACCTTCTTCATCCTCTTCATCAATGTTGCTGGTGTTGGTATGGCGAGAGGTAATTATAAGGTTTCAGAGAGAAGCAATGGCCCGGGAGGTTTCGCGGTGACAGTTCATGGATTCGCGGTGACATTTCATGGATTCTCTATGTTGGGTCATCATAGTTTGGTAGAGAAACTCATTAGTAATACCTCCTTCTGGTACGGGATAGGCTTGGTTCGGGGCTGCTCCTTCATCAGCATACTTATAGGTGCCATCAGCGTCTTTGATGATGTCGCTGTTCTTTACAATTGTTATCTCATTTATCTCATTGGTTGTAGACTTCATCTTGGTACAAGGTTCTCGTTTAAGATCCAATTCAGACAATTCAAGAATTCTTGACACCAACCGAGCACAAGGAAGACGGGTCTGAAGATCAAGTTGTTGTCGAAGATGATACATTATAGTCAGAATCCAATTTACCCGAATTTTGTTCTTGATAGCAAACAGAAGTTACATTTCCAAGTTGTTGATCTGAGCGTGATTGGAGTCTTTCGGAATGAGAACGTAGCAGATGACATAATGTAACATCCTGTCAGATACCGTCAAATTCTTTGTGTAACACATCATGCGGGCAGTCCTCTGATTAGCAATAATCGTCTCTTTTAGGAACCTGTAAATCCGGTAATAATATTCCATTTTGTCGTAGTTAGCCCACGGTCTTTCATCGTGGTTAACCCCTTTTCGGAGAAAAAATCCGGTAGATGGAATTTGCAGATTCAAAGCAATATCAGACAATTTTTCCTTCAACAGACAGTCGCGAATAACCGTTTCCAGAACATGTTCACCATTACCATCCAGATATACAGAAAGCTTAATCAAGAAAGTCTTAACCAAATCCGGGTAGCAGTTACCAGATTTAGAGACAAACTTATCTATCTTTTGGTATTTCAGCAAAGCAGGAAAATCAAAAGAAGATACTGGAAAAGCTTTAAGATTGACATATTTTACCGGTAGGATGTGGCGAACGTGAACCTTGAAGTCCATGCGACGTTTCTTGGTGGTTTCCATGGGGATGCTATCTTCCTCTGATGCAGAGTCATATTTTGGAAGCTTGCCCTTTCCCTTGTGAGAAGAAGCCATGGAAGTTTGTTGAGAGATTCTGAAGGTTTTGGGGTGCTGAGTTTTTAGGGTTTTGAGATGTTGAGAGAGAGATGAAGTGAAACCACAATATATAGGAGGGAGTTTGTAGTGGTTTTTAAAGTTAGGGTTTGAAGAGGGAATCCCAAAAGTTCTTGTAGTCAAAGAAGAGGAAATAGAGTTCCAAGGATATATTGAATTGGATTTTTAAGAAAACATTGACCACATATAAACACATTAAAAACACAATTTTCCAAAATTTAAAAGAATTTTTCGTTTCTGATTTTTGCCCATTTTAACAGTGTTAATCGGTTAACCATATAGGTTAATCGATTAACATATTAAAAAATTTAATTTTTCAGAAAAACTTACAGTGTTAATCGGTTAACCCTATAGGTTAATCAGTTAACATATTAAAAAATTCAATCAGAACTGAAAAACTTACAGTGTTAATCAGTTAACCCATATGGTTAATCGGTTAACACATGCGAATTTTGGAAAAATGCTTCAAAACAAAATGCACACACATGAAAACATAACACAAATTATGCATACACACATTAGAGAAAAGGTCAGATGCACCTTCATCAAGAATCCCAAGTTCTCGCCGAATTTTGTAGAACGGTTCTTTCGCCAAGGGTTTGGTGAAGATGTCGGTGAGTTGATTGTGCGTGGCGACGAAAGTAACATCTACATCTCCATTTAATACGTGATCTCGAAGGAAGTGATGTCGAATATCTATATGCTTTGTTCTTGAATGCATGACCGGGTTCTTTGTAATGTTGATGGCACTTGTATTATCACATCGAAGAGGAATGCAACCGAGATCTACACCGTAATCCAGGAGTTGTTTCTTGAGCCACAAAATTTGTGCACAACAACTTCCTGCCGCAATATATTCTGCTTCAGCTGTACTGAGTGCCACACACGCTTGCTTCTTGCAGGCCCATGACACTAGTGCATTCCCGAGAATGTGACACGTACCACTTGTGCTTTTTCTATCGGTCTTACATCCTGCATAGTCAGCGTCAGAGTAACCAACTAAAGAACAAGTACTACCTTTAGGATACCATAATCCAACTTTTGTTGTCCCTTTGAGATACTTTATAATTCTCTTCACGGTGGTGAGATGCGATTCCTTCGGACTTGCTTGAAAGCGTGCACACAAACAAACGCTAAACATAATGTCAGGACGGCTTGCCGTCAAATATGATAATGAACCGATCATACCTCGATATTTTGTAATATCAACTGGAGTACCGGATTCATCTTGATCAACGTACGTTTCGGATCCCATAGGAGTGGACATAACCTTGCAACTATCCATATCAAATTTCTTCAACAATTCCTTGCAGTACTTGGATTGGTTGAGGAAGATGCCATCCTTTGTTTTCTTGATTTGTAGTCCAAGAAAATAATTCAATTTTCCCATCATGGACATCTCGAATTCTCCTTGCATCATAAGTGAAAATTCTTCGCAAAGCTCTTTGTTTGTTGATCCAAAGATGATGTCGTCGACATAGACTTGAACCAATAAGGTGTTACCCTTGATCTTCTTTATGAACAGCGTCTTGTCAACCTTTCCTTTTGTAAATCCCTTTTCACATAAGAAATTGATAAGGTGGTCATACCATGCTCTTGGTGCTTGTTTCAGTCCGTAGAGTGCCTTTTTCAGTTTGTAAACATGCGAGGGATTCTTGAAGTCTTCAAAACCCGGAGGTTGTTTGACGTAGTCTTCTTCATTGATATATCCATTCAGGAAAGCGCTTTTGACATCCATCTGGAACAATTAAAAATTCATAGAACAAGCGTAAGCAAGTAATATTCTAATTGCTTCTAACCTTGCTACCGGAGCGAACGTTTCATCCAAATCAATTCCTTCCTCCTGGTTGTAGCCTTGTGCGACCAATCTGGCTTTGTTACGAACTATGATCCCATTCTCGTCAAGTTTGTTCTTAAACACCTATCTCGTTCCTATGATGTGCTTGTTGTCCGGTCTTGATACGAGATTCCAAACTTGATTCCTTTCGAATTGGTTGAGTTCTTCTTGCATCGCTACAATCCATTGGTCATTGCCTAAGGCTTCATCAATCTTGGTTGGTTCAATTTGAGACACAAAAGCCATGTTGAGACAAGCATCCTTAAGATTTAGTCGAGTTGCAACGCCTTGGCTAATATCACCAATAACTTTATCTATCGGGTGATCTCTATGCGTTCTCCATTGCTTCGGAAGATCTTGATGTTCTTCAATAATTTGAGTGACATCTTCTTGTGGTATTGCTTGATTCTTTGAAGTCTCTTCTTGTTGTTGTGAAGAACCTACTATATCATCATCATCATCATCCACAATAATATTATCCTCTTTTGAGGGGTTAGTCTCATCAAAAGAAACATGAATGGATTCTTCAATAGTAAGCGTTCTTTTATTAAAAATTCTAAAGGCTCTACTAGAAAGAGAGTAACCAAGAAATATACCTTCGTCGGACTTCTCATCAAACTTACCGAGATTGTCCTTATTGTTGTTGAGAACAAAACATTTGCATCTGAATATGTGGAAAATGCCATGTTTAGTTTCCTACCCTTGAACAACTCATACGGAGTCTTCTTGAGAATTGGTCGAATATTCACACGGTTGCTTACGAAACATGTCGTGCTTACCGCTTCTGCCCAGAAATATTTAGGAAGATTCGAGTCGCTAAGCATTGTTCTAGCAAGCTCCACCAGTGACTGATTCTTCCGTTCTACGACACCGTTTTGTTGAGGAGTCCTTGGTGCGGAAAAAATTATGAAAAATTCCATGCTCTTCGCAAAAGTCTTCAAAATCTGATTTTGGAATTCTCCACCATGGTCGCTTCTTATGGAGGCTATGGTGAGTGACTTCTCGTTTTGAATTTGCTTCGCATACTTCTTGAATGCTTTGAAAGCATCATTTTTCTGCACTAGAAACATTGTCCATGTGTATCGAGAGAAATCATCAACAACAACTAAATCATAAATACTACCTCCGAAGCTTTTCGTTCTTGATGGACCAAAAAGATCCATATGCAACAATTGCAGTGGTCTTGATGTAGAAACCACTTGCTTGGATTTGAAAGTTGTCTTGGTCTGTTTCCCTTTTTGACATGCATCACATAACTTATCCTTGATGAATTTTATCTTTGGAAGACCAACAACTAGATCATGCTTTATCAACTTGTTTAAATGCTCCATGTGAATGTGAGCAAATCTTTTATGCCAAAGCCACGCCTCGTTGTTGTTCGCCATAAGACATTTTACCTTCAAGGAAGAGTCATCAAAAGAGATCATAAAAATATTATTAAATCTTTTACCTTTTAGCAAGATGTCATGAGTGACTTCATGTTCTATCAAACATTCATCCTTTGTGAAGTTGATTCGGAACCCTTTGTCACACAGTTGACTTATGCTAAGTAGGTTGTGTTTAAGGCCTTCCACATAAAGAACGTCTTCGATGATTGTACATGGAGGTGCACCAACGGTTCCAACTCCAAGAATTTTTCCTTTATTATCATCACCGTAAGTAACGTATCATTTGGCCTTTAATGATAGACTTGAAATTTTTTTTATGTCTCCCGTCATCTGCTTAGAACAACCACTATCAAGATACCATTGATTAGAAGTTGTCTTCAAGCATACCTACAACACAAAATCAAGTAGTGTTAGGTACCTAAATTGCTTTGGGTCCTTGATAGTTAGTACCCTTTTCAACCCACACATAATGCCCTTTAGCAACACCTATGTTGCGCACATAGCAAGCATTAGGTGTATGGCCTTTGATTCCACAATAAAGACAAGTAGGTTGAAAGTGACTTCTATATCTAGGAACATAATTCTTTTTCTTCACAATTCTTTTCTTTTTATGACTTTGATGCACATCATTAGAATTGTTTACCTTTTGTTTAACAATTTGTTTACTTGCTTTTACAAAAATGGTTTCATTTGTGCTTGGTTTGGAAAACATAGAATATCCTAGTCCACTTTTATCGTTAGGATATCTTTGGTGCCTAAGAATTTCCTCCAAGCCAATTTGGCCTTTTTCGTATCTTTCTAAAACTCTTTTAAATTGAACAATTTGAAAAGATAAAGATTCACAGTTTTTGCATATAAGACTTTGTTTTTCATCCACCAATTTTTGTTTTTCATTTTCAATATTTTTCATGAAAACAGTATTTTTATCTTCTAAAAATGAAATTCTTTTCTTTTGGAATGAAATGCTTTTATACAAAGTCTTGCATTCTTTTAGAAGTTCATCTATGACTTCTTGTGCATCATTATAATAAATAGAAAAATCGTTACTAACCTCATCAATTTCTTCATTATCGTCCCAAGCAACATAGGCCTTCTTATTTTTGAAATCCTTTTTGCCTTTGAATTTTCCTTTATTTGCGAGTTTCGGGCAATCCGGCTTTATATGACCTTGCTTCCCACATTCGTAACATGTGACTTCTTGATTTGATGTGGATGCATCCTTTTTCCTGAAATGTCTATTCTTTTTAGGAAAAGAGGAATTTTATTATTATTAAAAAACTTACCAAGCTTCTTTACTAGAAGCATGAAATTCTCATCTTCGGAAGATTCGTCGTTTTTGTCATCCTTCGTGTCAATCTTCAAGGCAATTCCTTTGGACTTTTTATCTTGACTTTCATGCTTCTCAAGCCTTCCAAGTTCCAATTCATGCTTTTGAAGTTTGCCAAATAAAGAAGCGGATGTCATCGTTGAAAGACTCTTCTTTTCCGAAATAGCGGTCACCTTTGGTTGCCATTCTCTTGTTAAGGATCTTAGGACTTTCAAGTTGAGATCATCATTGGTGAAGGTCTTCCCGAGAGCAATCAAATGATTTGTTAGATGAATGAATCTCTTTTGTAAGGCAACAATATATTCACTGGGCTGCATACGGAACATCTCATATTCTTGACATAACGTGTTGAGTCTTGATCTTTTTACTCCGGCTGTCCCTTCATGCATTTCTACCATGGTGTCCCAAATCTCCTTTGCCGATTTACACTGTGATATATGAAAGAATCCTTCCATACTGAGAGCGCTTTGAATTATGTTGATTGCTTTCTTTTCATTTAAGATTCTCTTCTTGTCATCTTCATCATAAGAGGATTTAATCTTTGGAGTGCCTACGTTGTTTATGACACTCATACAAACATGCAGACCATTCTCCACAGTTTCCCATATGCCGTCTCCTTGAACCTCAAGATGTGCTTTCATACGGATTTTCCAAAATTCGAAATATTCTCTAGAAAATAGTGGTGGTTTGTTACTACTTCCACCATCTTTGAAAACCGGGTTGGTACTAGCGGAAGCCATACTGAATCGTTAGGAACAGGTTACCTTAACCTGCTCTGATGCCAATTATAAGTACAGAGTATGCCTAAGAGGGGGGTGAATTAGGCTTTAGGGACTTTTTCCGGTTTTTCAAACCTCTTGAATTTTACTTCTTTAAGAATGTTGGTGATGAAAGCGGTAAATGCAGAAAAGGAAAGAACACGGAGAATTATAGTGGTTCCCCTCACAATCCGAGAGTACTCCACTCCCCTTTCAACATGAAAGAGAATTTACTATAGTTTTAGAATTGTACAACCTATCACACCATCAACCGGTGAGGCCTACTTTCTAACAACTATAAAATCACAAGTGTGCAAGAACAATCCTCCTGCAGACACTTACCCTTGTGTCCAACAATCCTGGATCACAAGTCACAATACAAGTAATTTGAATGAATTGATTTGAGAGTAATAGCAATGATATCAATACATAGATTGATCTTCTCCTTTTGATCAGAATTCACTCTTTAGTATCAATACAAGTGTTCAATGCTATGGATATGAAAAATATGAACACGATGAACACTTTGATAAAATTTGAAAATATTTGAATTTGAGTGAATTTGATTCAATGAAATTTTTGAAAATTATTGGAGGTGTTTTTCAATTTTGAAATAATCAGAATTTATATGAGCCAAAACACCTATTCAAAAAGGTTTAATTGAGTATAAAACAAATAATGAAAAGGTATAACTCTAACAAGAATTTTGAACTTTGAAATAAGTAATTTTTCAAAATACGTTCAGTGTTAATCGGTTAACCATATAGGTTAATCGGTTAACACATGAACGTTAGTTCAAAGAATTCAAATTTTAAGGGTGTTAACCGATTAACCCATATGGTTAATCGGTTAACACTGTAAAAACTTTGAAAAATATTTAAGTTTTAAGTGTTATACCAATGGCAAGTTTCCCATTCTCCCACGATTTGATTAACCACTAGCGCTGAATCGACATATACATCCAAATTCTTGATTCTCAAATCAATATCCTCCTCCAGACCCATGATACATGCTTCGTACTCAGCTTCATTGTTGGTGACTGGAAATGTCAATCTGGCAGTGAATGGGATGTGAGTACCATGAGGAGTTGTAATAATTGCCCCAATTCCACTACCATAGGAGTTGACAGCGCCATCGAATATCATCTGCCACTGAGAATCCTTCTCTGGACCTTCACCATGTAATGGTTCTTCACAATCTTTTGCTTTGAGGAACATGATATCCTCGTCAGGAAATTCAAACTTCATCGGTTGGTAATCTTCGATTGGCTGCTCAGCAAGGTATTCTGACAGAACACTTCCTTTGATGGCTTTCTGAGAAACATATTGTATATCGTATTCTGTCAGTACCATTTGCCATCTGGCAATTCTTCCTGAAAGTGCTTGCTTCTCGAAGACATACTTAATCGGATCCATCTTCGAAATCAGCATGGTTGTGCGATTGAGCATATATTGTCTCAAACTTTTGGCTGCCCAAGCAAGTGCGCAACACGTCTTTTCGAGCATTGAGTAACGGGACTCACAATCTGTCAACTTTTTACTCAAATAATAAATCGCATGCTCCTTTCTTCCAGTCTCGTCATGTTGACCGAGAACACAACCCATATTGTTCTCAAGAACCGTTAGGTACATGATCAAAGGCCTTCCAACTACTGAGGGTATCAATATCGGAGGCTCCTGCAAATACTCTTTTATTTTATCAAATTCTTTTTGAAAATTTTCATTCCAGACAACCGCCTGATATTTCTTTAACAATTTAAACATTGGTTCAAACGTGGCTGTGAGATGAGATATGAACCGAGCAATGTAGTTCAATCTCCCCTGGAAACCACGAACTTCTTTTTCTGTTTTCGGCGCTGGCATTTCTTGTATGGCTTTTATCTTTGCAGGATCGAACTCGATTCCTTTTTCACTGACAATAAACACCAATAACTTTCCTGACCGAACTCCAAAAGTGCACTTATTCGGATTCAACCTCAGTATGAACTTTCTAAGCCTCTCAAACAGCTTCAACAAGTTGACCAGATGCTCCTCCTCCGTTTGGGACTTAGCAATCATATCGTCAACATAAACTTCAATCTCTTTATGCATCATGTCATGAAAAAGCATTGTCATATCGCGTTGATATGTTTCTCCGGCGTTCTTCAAGCCAAAAGGCATCACCTTGTAGCAAAACGTTCCCCACGGTGTAATGAAGGTTGTTTTCTCCATGTCTTCCGGTTCCATCTTTATCTGATTATAACCCAAGAAACCATCCATGAAGCAAATCACCAAAAATTGAGCCGTATTGTCGACCAATACGTCAATGTGAGGGAGCGGGAAATTATCCTTAGGGCTCGCCTTATTCAAATCCCGATAATCAACACACATCCGCACCTTACCATCCTTCTTCGGTACAGGCACTATGTTGGCGACCCATAGAGGGTAAGTAGTCACGGCTAAAAATCCAGCATCCCATTGCTTTTGGACCTCTTCTTTAAGTTTTACCTCCATATCTGATCTTGTCCTTCTAAGCTTCTACTTGACCGGCGGACATTCCTCGCGCAATGGTAAGCGATGAACCACTATGTCGGTATCAAGCCCGGGCATATCTTTGTACGACCAAGCAAAGATGTCACTATACTCTCGAAGCATCTCGATCAGTCTTTGCTTGATGTCGCTCTGTAGTGCGGCCCCTATCCGAACATTTCTGACAACTTCTTCAGAACCCAGATTAATGACCTCAATTTCCTCCTGATGAGGCAAAATGATTTTCTCTTCTTGTTTCAAGAGTCTGGCTAATTCTTCAGGCAAGTCTTCATCCTCATCAATCTCTTCTTCAGCTTGATATATCGGTTGATCGAAGTCGAAGCGAGTCATAGGAGGCTCTGAATCGGTGTCATCTGCAATAGGAATCCTGCAATGAAAATGATTAAATGTTTCAAACAATTTGCAAACAAGTAGAAACCACGTTGCCATTTCATTGTGAAAAATAAAAATAAGAAAAACAAAGATTACAAAATTTGAATGAGAAAACGCACTTTGATTAATTGATAAACAATGTTCAGACATAAACAAGTAAGGCCCTGAAATAAAATACCACTACGCCCCGGGTAGGACATAGGGTAGTACAATAATTGGAAAAACAAAGCATTATTGTTCTGTCGTCACTTGAATGAATTCTTCAATTGACTAGTTGTGGAGGCTCTGTCCCGGAATACATGGCTTGATCCAGGCATCCATATCGCAATCATTGTCTCCGTCTTCGTCAGATATAGCATTGATTCTCTCGAAGATGACTCCCCCTTTGGTGAACTGCACGGGCCCTTTATAGCGCGGCGCGCTCTGCGAGGCTGAAGGAGAGGAGAATGACGGTCGATACCCTAAACCAAATTTGTCTTGCTTGTGGGGAATTTCCAACACTTGGCCCTATCCCTGCGCTGCCCCAGTTTGTACCACTGCTTGAGCTTCTTTAAACGAGGATATAGCCACTTCAGGCTCTTTACTCACAACAGGAGACTTGTCTTTAATCTTGACCGCTTCGAAGGCTTGGCAAAGAGTTTCATGGATCTCTCCATCCACTTCAACATACTTAAAGGATGATAAATGGCTGACCATAATATCCTCCTCTCCGCATACCGTAACAATGCTACCGCCAACCATGTGTTTCAGCTTCTGATGCAGAGTTGACGTAAAAGCTCGCGCTGAATGAATCCACGGGTGTAATACCCCAAATTTTACCCTTTTCTTTTTATTTTTATTTTAAATTAACTTAATAAATTAACTTTTTTTTTAATTTTGTTTTTTAACTAATAATAATTTAATTAAATTTTTTTTATAACTTTACTAATGTTTTTTATTAACTTTTTTTTTTCTATTTAGTTTATTTATTTAAATCATTTTAAACTCTTCTTACTAACTTTTAGGATTTAGATTAAAATTTAACTTTTTTTTTTCTTTTCTTCAAGAGTAAATTTTTTATAACCTTTTTTAAATTAATTTCTAACACATTTTTTTAATCAAATTCTATTACCTTTTTAAAATTATATCTTTTTTCTAACTTATTTTAAAAGTTAAATCCTTTTTTTTCTACTTCTAACTTTTTTAAAGTTAAATCTTTTTTTCTATTTTTTTAAAAAAATCAAATCTTTTTTCTAACTATTTTAAAAGTTAAATCCTTTTCTCTAACTTCTTTTTAAAATTAAATCTTTTTTTCTTTAACTTCTTTTTAAAATTAAATCTTTTTTTTCTAACTATTTTAAAAATTAAATCTAACCTTTTTTTTATAAATTAAATCTATCCTTTTTTTTTAAAATTAAATCTAAATCTTTTTTTGACACCTTTATTTTTCAAATTAAAATTCTAAATTCTTTTTAAAATTAAATTCTAACGCCCTTTTCTTTTTCTTTTTTTAAATTCTAAATTCCTTTTAAAATGAAATTCCAACCGTTTTTAAAATAATTCTAACACTTTTTTTAAATCAACATTCAAATGTTTTTTATTTTAAAATTCTAACTCATTTTTTTTTTAAAACTCTAATTTTTATTTAACTTGAAACTCTAACTTTCTTTGCTAACATTTTTAAATTTAAATCCCAACAATTTTTTTTTATCAAATCCAATCACAATAAATCACAAATGGAGCAAAATCAAATCAATCAGATCATATCATCATCATAAGAAAATCAGATCTAAACATCACCATCATTGAATCAAATCTGAAATCATCATAAAAATTCATTCAAATCAAATCAGAGATTGAAAAAGATTGAGATATTCAAATCAAATCTGAGATTGAAAAAGATTTAAAAACATCAAGTATAAAAGGACCCTCAGAAGCAACAAAACGGGGGATCGACAAGCATCAAAAACTCTTACAGTCTTCATCAAAAGTAACTAACTCTTCTTTTTTTTAATTTCTAATCTTTTTTATATCTTTTTTTCAAAATTTCTACCATTTTTTCTTAATTAAAATTCTAACATTCTAACTCCTTTTTTATTAAAATTCTAACCTTTTCTCTTTTATTTTCAAACTTTTATTTTTATTTTCTAACCTTTTTTTTAAAAACCAAATTTCGAAGTTCTAATTTTTTTGCTAACTTTTAATTCTAACTTTTAATCTATTTTCTTTTTCTTAATCACATTAAAAACTCTAACTTTTCCAAATCTCACAAAAAAAAACCTAATTCCATTCTAACTCTTTTCTTATTACCTAAATTCTCATCGTCTCAAAACGTTCATCACTTAACTTCTAATTATTGTCAATTCCAATTTTCATCCTTCATTCCTAACAGTATTCTTGATTATCCATGAACCTGTTCACTAATATTTATTTATTTATTTTTGTATTTATTTTTATATTTGTACATAATCTGACATCATCGTTGCTACTTCATATTCCATTATCACTTGTATATTATCGCCATCTTCTTTGCATATTAATTTTCATTGTTTATTAATTTTTCGCTAACATCCTCATTTTTAAGATCCAAATTTCTAACTTTTTTCTTGTTTCGTTAAAATTATAATTTTCTACTTAAATTCCTAACATTCCCGTCTAATTTTTTGTCTAACCCCGTATAATAACAGTCTCTGTTTGTTTTGGTTTTTTGCAGCTGACTAAGTTCAATTGATTTTATTTTCAGTTTAAATATTCAATTATCATATTTGTAACTGCTTATGGGATGTAATTTTGCGAGACAATTGTCGCATTTATCTTTCCGCACTTTATTTTCTGCCGTTGTATGTATATTTAATTTCATCGCATCTTTATAATTAATTTCACCCCTCCGAAGGAATTAGGTCTAGCCGTTTGACCGCCGTGTCAATAGTCCTCACCTTCAACCCTTACACCTTTTCAACCCTAAATTTTCACAAATGCCTCGCCGCAGGCAAAATTACAATTTTACCCCTAGCATTAGGTCAAAGAGCCGCCACGCTCATTTTAGGGTTTCCCGCCGTGGAATCCCTAACCTAATTTAACCCTAATTACAACTTAACAATTCAACGTAGAGATTTGGAGTTTCTACACTCCACGTAAGCGTGTCCTTAAGATGCGTTTATTCCCCTTGAGACCTTGACCACAGTCAAGAAGTCTCTAACCTCCCTTTTGAGGGGAACTACGATTACTCTGATTCCACTCCCGTAAGGATACGTAGGCACAAGATGCGATGTCTTGCCGAGTAAACTTAGAATTAACCCCTTAGGTCTCTTTTCTCACTTTTAATCCCTTTGTATATATACCTTAAGCAAATAAATAAAGCAAAATAGTAAACATTTGAACAAAAGGTTCCTGTAGAGTACTACAGAAGTTTAGGGTGCTAATACCTTCCCTAAATTTAACCAACCCCTGAAACCTAGATCTTTCCCCGCATTGTGTTTACGATGCAAAAATAGGTTTTCCCTCTTTTGACCTTTTCCTTCGGATAAATCAAAGAGCGGTTGTGAATTGAATTGCGATTCAAACTCATTAATAGTTTGTAATCCTATTTCCACCGCAACAACGGGCAACCTAGTAAACAAATGTAGGCCGGCTAGATATCCATGATGTAAAACACTGCATCAAAGACTTCAGGTCCAACCTGAATAGGCAAAGTTACCTCCCCAAACACGGATCTTCGGGTTCCATCAAACGCATGCACCACCAAATCACTTGGCGTGCAAATCAAACCCTTCATATCTAACTTCATTAAGGCCTTCTTCAGAAGCACGTTTAATGACGATCCCGTACCCACAAGCACGTGAGACATGACAGCCCCTCGGCATTCTAAAGATATGTGCAGCGCACAATTATGATTTCTGCCTCTCGGTGTCAAATCCAGGTCCGTAAAGCCTAAGCCATTTCCTACGTTTACATGCGCCACAACTCCCTCGAGCTGATTAACTGAAATTTCCTGCGGCATGTAAGTAGTGTTTAATATTCTCAGCAATGCATTCCTATGCGCCTCAGAGCAAAGGAGAAACGACGGGATGGATATTTTGGAAGAAGTTTGCTGCAAGTGATCGACTATCTTGTAGTCACTTTTCCGAATCAGCCTCATGAATTCCTCCGCGTCTTTCAACAAAGATTCTCTTTCCCCAGATTGAGAAGTCTCCTCCACTACCGGTCTTTTTCCCTTGTCCACCTTATCAACACTCACTTTAGGCGATGAAAAGACTCGGCCACTGCGAGTAATACCTCTTGCTCCCACGAGATTGTCAACTGAACTAGCAGGGTGGGTCATTCAAGTTTATCTTTTGTCCATTGCAGTACACTTCGGCTCCGTAGTTCCACGGAATAGCCTTAGTGCTTTCAAACAGCATAGGACCCGCTTTTGTGATAGTTATCGTTGGTGGATTTGGTGCATAGATAGTAACAGCCTTATACAGGATGAAGATTGTTGCAATCTCATCCTTTTCTTCAGCCACTAAATCCTCAGAATCTCTTCCAACAAAACTGTCAAATTGTAAAACCCCGTCATCCATCATCTCTTGAATACAGCTTCTCAACAATCCATATCCTCTCCCAGGATCAACAGAACATTCAACACAGTCCTCAGCACAACCCGGGAAAACACCCCCTTTTAGCAATCTGGCTTTCAGAAAGCTTAAGGGTGTCTTCAATTCATCAACATTGGTCACCAAATTCAACACCTCCTCCGTGAGAATTGCATTAACCCCAGTCTGCCCATGATTCAGCATGGGATTTTGCACCACATTGGGAGCATCATTGGAAAAATTAATCGCCTTACTGTCAATCATATCTTGCACCTTATGCTTAAAGGCCTTGCAATTGTCAATACTGTGCCCCGGGGCACCCGAATGAAACTCACAGTGGGCATTTGCATCGTACCCAAGTGGAGGTGGTCCAGTCGGAGGAGCCATAGTCCTCTTTTGAATTAATTGAAGCTGTAGCAAAGCTTGCAATAACTGGGAGTATGGCATGGGAAGGGCATCAAAATGTCTGTTCACTGCCGCCCGACCCCTATTTTGGTATCTTCTGTTCCCATGTTGATTTTGTTGCGTTCGTTGTTGCTGTTGTTGTTGTTGATGTGGTTGTTGAACTGGTGGAATAGTAATGCTGGCAATCTGCTGATTCTTCCGATTCCGACCTCTATTTCTGCCCCATGAACTGGATACATAATTAGTATCTCCCTCTCGCCTTTTGTTTCCGAAAACCTTCTTATTTCCTCCTCCTGCCGAGGACCCTTCACCAGCATTGATCTTTCCTAACTTAATTCCATTCTCCACCCTCTCCCCGGTGATTATCAAGTCTGAAAAACTTCCTGACATGCTGCTTATGAGCTTTTCATAGTACACTCCTGGTAAAGTAGCAACAAACATATCCACAAGTTCCCTTTCAACCATTGGTGGTTGTACCCTAGCAGCAAGCTCTCACCACCTCTGGGCATATTCTTTAAAGCATTCATTGCTCTTCTGAGAAAGATTCTGCAACTGAACTCTATTTGGAGCAAGGTCACTGTTGTACTGATAGTGCCTTACAAAAGCTTCAGCTAGGTCTCTCCAGCTACGGACATTAGCGGGCTCCAAGCTCATATACCATTCCAGTGAGGGACCAGATAAACTATCCAGGAAGAAGTGCATAAGTAGTTTCTCATCATCGGAATATGCAGACATCTTATGATAAGACCTCAAATGAACCCTAGGGCAAGTGGTGCCCTTGTACTTATCAAAATTCAGGACCTTAAACTTTGGTGGCACTATCAAGCCTGGGATCAGCCCCAAATTAGACATATCCATCCCCATAGAGTTTTGGCATTCAAGAGACCTCATCTTCTCTTCTATCATCTTAATCCTTCTATCAGCCTCAGAAGGTAATTCAGCAGTTACAATTCTTGGAGAAAACACATCCTCCTGCCTATCCTCATTCCAAGTGTGGTCCGTGCTACCATGTATGGCACACATAGTGTCGAGACCATATCTGTTTCCATTACCATTACCACCATTAGCAAAACCAGCATGATTAAAACCTGCCGCATTTCCAGCACCAGCAACGTGACCACCCCTCCAGCAGTAGGGATGACTAAAGTTGGCATAGAATTGTCTGCCCGAGGAGTTTCAATGTGAGGAGGGTTAGAAGCAATCCCACTGTGTAATACACCATCACCATCCACTCGTGCAATCAAAGGTTGCACTAAAGTCTGAAGTTGCACCAGGCCACTAGCAACCCCTTGCATGACCTCCATCACCTGTGCCATCCGATCTCTCATCTCTTGCATTTCTGCCTGCATCTGCTCCATCACTCTCTTCTGGTTTCTTCTGTTACCGTACCGGTGAGTTGTCACGTCTGCAATCCTGAAACACTAGTAAACCACAGGAGAAATAAGGTTAACCGTTCCGGTGCACCTCCAAATGCGAGAAAAATGCTAAAATGCAGACATGTATTTATGCAACAGGGACATTTCCCCCTCGATTCTAGTTTCCAGGAAAAGCATAACAATGGAGAACCCTGCGGACAAGCATAGAATATCAACTCCTCATATATAGATCAAAAATCCAATAGGCAATGTACAAACTCCAACTGAGTACAAGTAAGGAAAAGACCTCAACCAACAAGCCTGGCGATGGTCAATACAACAAATAAACAACAAAAACTACAACAAAAATAAACAGTACAGGTCAAGCAGGATGACGTGATCGGAAATCCTCTAACAGCCTCAACGTCTCAAGATGATCCGTCCTAGCAAGTAGTCCCTGAATAAGCAAATCCCGATGGCTCACAGTATGATGTAGACCATCAACGTGATCCTCCAAAGCTTCTTCCCTGAAACATGCCTCAAGCCTGCGCCTCTTGGAGTCAGCTCTCAACTTGAGATCCTTTAAATTCGCGATCGCTTCACTCACTGTCTCGTCTCAGTGACGCTTCTGCTGCAATCTCCCCATCTTTGGCATTAAGCTGAGCCTTCAGCTTGCTGATATGAAGTTTTAACCTGTCTTTGCGCTCCTTGTTGTTAGTGAGCATGGCATTCCATATTGACTCAAACTTGGAGATCCTCAAGTAAGCCCTATCCAACTCTTCTTTCTTAGTAACAAGAACACTGTGGACGATGTTCAAATCTCGGCCTGTGCGCTCTCTGTCATTAGTCTCCTTAGTCAGATCTGTACCCATTCTGTTCACCAGCTCAGTCTGTCTCCTGAAAGAATGAACTGCATCAATCTTCTCGCTTCGGAGCTGGATGATCTCTTTCTCCAATTCTTCATTAGCTTTTCTCAGCTCTTCTTTCTCTGCCAATACCCGATTATATTTCTGGATATCTACAGTAGTAGGTTCCTCTATCATGAGAGGATACAGAGGTGCAACTGCAGGGAATGGCATTAAGAACTTCGCAGCTCTACCATGAATCCAAGTCAAGTAAGGGTCATATGCTCGGCTGTTTCTCTTCCCCAAAGCTAACTTCCCTTTCAGATGAATTTTATTCCGTGTATGCTCAAGTCTACCCATAGCCTCACCCTCCAATAAACCAGTAAGATACAAAGATTCCTGTATCTCCTCTTCTCTAGGAGGCTCCCTGAAAGCGTACCCGAACTATCTCACCAATAAAGAAGGGTTATATTCGATGCAACCTTTCCTTCTGATCAAAGGAACGTTAGGAAAACCACCACAACTATAAACAATATCTTTACCAAGCAAGTCTCGATCAAACCAAACAATATTCTCTGCAGATAAACCCATCAACCTTTCTGACCATTCTGAAGTACTGGCAGTGGCAACAAACGAACCTGTTTTGGGTAGATGACTAATAAACCATGCATACAACAAAGGAACACAACAAGCTACGTTCTTTCCCCTTCGTTTCTCATTCTTGTAGTGCACAGAATGATAAACATCTCCAAGTAAGGTGGGCACTGGGTTGCCTGAAGCTAAAATATAGAACGCATCGACATCCACAAAGTCTGGGAGATTACAAAACAGGACAATGCCATATATACAAAGAGCCAGGATGACGCTAAACACAATCCAACATCCATCCTTAGCGCACTGCTGAGCTTTCTCAATCAAGCAAGGCAAAGGAAAACCATACATCCCAAGTCTCTGGATCATCTTCCTATCCAATTATGAAGCCTCAAGGTGCAAAATAGCGGTGAGCTCGGCTAGGTCAGGCTTAGTATCAACATGGACAAACGGCATCCGACTCTGAATGGGTACCCCTAACAGCTCAGAATATTCCTCTAGTGTAGGAGCCAGGACATAGTCAGGAAAGACGAAGCATCTTAACTGGGCATCATAAAACTGTAGGAGAGCATAGACACCACTAATCTCATATTCAGAAGGCTTGCGGACATATCTCAATAATCTCCCATAAGACTTTTTGAAATCTCCCGTTACTGCTTTCTCACCCAAGGCAATCAGACTCAACAAAGTACTAACATCCGGAACTGGAAACTTGTAGGCCACCATACTCTTCAGGGACTCCATAACAACAATGGGGGAAAAAGATCACAAGAATCAAAGGCGAAATATGCACCTGCAACACAAATACATGTTAATGAAATGCAGATGAAAATGCAAATGCAAATGCAAACAAGGGATCAAGACTGTTGTGTTGTTGGTCGAGAAAAACCAGAGCTTCGCCTTAGCAAGAACAAAGTACCGACAGTAGGATCCACTGATATCAGTAACACAGATTCACACTTGCAAAGAACTGGGTAATCTGAAAGCTAAGGTTTCCTGCACAACCCAATCCCTCTCACAGGTGTGGACCTATCCACTGACACGGTTCGGCATCCTATGCGTTCATCAGCGTCATAGACTTTCAAGAAATGATGATACGTTCACCATTTCTAGTTTGGCATCATCATCTCCTGAAGAGGCCTCACTTAGCTGACTCACAAATGATCGGTTCCCAGAGTCGACAATTTTCAAATCCAAAATCCCAACCGATCCTAAGGATCTGAAGGGAAATCATCAAAGAGAATTTCGTCCGAGTGTGAATTTCATGGGGAACTGTATCTTCTAAGCAAACAGGCCCCCCACTAGTCTCCACTACTATAGGTTTGTACTCAAGCCCGGGTCCGGCTTCTCACTCAATGGAACTTCCCTCCCCACAGCACAATAGTAATGACATATGATGCAGAAAATAAATGCGGGAAAGTAATTAAAGATAAAGCACATATATACAACACCCAAAGATAAACAGACAAGCGCTAGGATTGACTCGTATAGGGAACCAGAGTCGCCAGCTGTCGCAACTGCAAAAAACCACCGGCGGAAAAAACAGAACAGTCTCCACTTTCATTATTTATCCCAAAGAGAGGGAAAGGAAACGATCGGAAAAACTTGACGAAAAAGGGAAAGACAAGGTCATCGCAAACATGTCTGGATTTGGGAGTCGGTTACGCAAGGGGAAGGTATTAGCACCCGTCACGTCCGTCGTACTCGATGAGATCCACGCACTGTTGTCTACCTAAAAGGGTGTGTTAAAACTATCTAGCTAAAGGCTCAGGGACAAAAGGAAAAGAAAAGGACTGACTCGGCAGAGCGTCGCTGCTCTGTACCTACGTACTCCCTCGTGCAATGGGAAAGTCAGAGTCAACGTAGTTCGACTAACTACGGGTAAAGAAAGGGGAAAGGTTGCTCGCCAAGACATCGCGTCTTGTGCCTACGTACTTTCATCTGGTATGAAAGATCAAAGCGAATGTAGTTCGGGCTAAACGGACCACAGGTTGGTTCAAAAGTTTTTTAGGCCCGAGTAGGGTTAAAAAGTAGTTCTAGCAGTTGGTGTAAGCAGCTCGACCATTGGAGACTTAGGCGTTACCGTTTGCGATAGAACTAAGAGTTAACGAAACTCTTTTTGTGAAAAGATTTTCCGATTAAGAATCCCGAAGGATGAAAAAGGTTTGAAGTGTTTTTGTGTTTTTTAGAGACGAAGTGTTTTGAATTTTAGTGTTTATAATGTACGTTGTACTAAAGTCTAAAACCTAGGATCGAATGCGTCGCATATCGTCCTAAGGACGTATACTAAACACTCTAGGCAATTGAGTGGTGGCCCCTCAATCACCATTTCCCAAGTATAAGGCTCATGGCACAACATTCATTATCCTTATTAAGTATGTTAAGATTGTTTGAATATGAGAAGAGAAGAAAGGACACTAATGGGAGACTAATCAATCCTAAAAGTTGTCATGCAAAGTGGACTTAAAGTTGAGTTTGAAAAGGGGAACTACCTAATGTTATCATGGATGTGTAGAACCATAATGTCTATCATAACCTCATGAGGTTAGAGAACTTATGGAGAGCATGGCAAAGAAAAGAAAAAGAAGAAGAAGAAGAAGAAGAATGCATATGCAAATGAAGATGCAAACATAAGATGCACAAATAGAATGAAAGTGGGAGGAAAATAGTGTTGGGCAGTAGCCTCCACAAGCTCATCTCAACAAGCATGTATATGTAAATGAAATAAAATAGAAGAAGGAGAAGTGCACAAGAAGAAATCAATCCAACAAAAGCAAAACACACAAAGATGCATCAAAAGTGTCCTCAAGGATTCATCATTCTAGGTATGCTTCAAATACCTCGAAAGGAGGGACCAAGCCACCTTAAATGACACTCCAAGGTCATTGTACAGAAGGGAGATGAAGAGAAGAAAGCTCAAAAGCTAGAACAAAACAAATCAAGAAGAAATGCAAGCAAGAGCACAAAGGAAGCAAGCACACACCACTTAGGAGTTCAAGTTGAAAGCTCAAAAAGAAATGCATCAATCAACAAGCAATGAACATTATTTTGACCTAAAAATGAACATACAGCAAGCTTAACATGTCTATTATGTGAAACAACAAGATTTGAGAGCTCAATGGATCCACAAAGGTCATTTCCAATTCAAACTAGGTCATGCACTTGTATGAGCTATCCTATGAAATGACCTAACTTGCAAGTCATCTCAAAATTAGGAAAAAGGCTCAAAAAATACCAAATAAAATACAGAAAGAAGCTAAACATGTTGGTAAACAGAGGCCAGAAGCTCAAAGCAAATATCCCCTCAAAGCACCATAAAAAGAAAATAATATTCAAGATGTACCACTTTGAAATGGGAGAATCGAGGGTCAAAAGAAAAGCACCAAAAGTCAACCCTAAAGTCAACCAACCAGGGGAAAAATGGTCCTCAAAAATTGTTCAACTCATCATGAATATAAGGATCAATTTTCATTGATTGGATAAAAAAGGAAGAAGAGAAATAAATGAAAGAACAAACAATGCACAATTTAATTCAATTAAAACACCTCCAATATTTAATTGTATTTAAAAATGAAAAATAATTTGAAAAATAAAATAAAAAATGTCTAAAAATAATAGACATCTCAAGGTTTGTAAAAATATTTTTTGTGGAATTTTTGGAGTATTTGAGCTATTTTTAATTATTTAAATTGAAACAGAATTAAAAGAAAAATCAAAAAAGAAAACTAAAAGGAAAATAGGAAAATATGAAGTGTAAATAGCAATGAAATCCAGTTCAAACTGGCAATGGGCCCAGCAGAGGGGTGCGCTTAGCAAGCGCGTACAAGGCCCAAACAGAAAAATCCAAGAAAAATAAATAATCTGGTACACGTGTGGGATGAGGTCAAACAAGGACCATCATGGAACTCAATCAGGAAGCGCATGATCATAAGTATACAAAGCATGTGGCTGTCAGGCTGCCAACACATTAATGAGTTATTTAAATGTGGTTACATGCAATCAGTCAAAGGAGGTCTATCGTGTTTCTTAATCACAACCATTAAAGCCAAAAGTACGCAAATCGTGCGCACCACAAGACGACACCTCGTCATCCTCTTCAATGAAACATGGAGGGAAACGGAGGTGGCCGGACTACAACTCCGGTCGTCCCTACCAAACTTCCGGCCACCGCAGATACAATAACAACACACGGCCAAATCAAATCTCAACCATTTTGCACAAATCTTATATCAAAATTCAACTAAAGATCAAGAGGATCTCAAATCCAGCATCAAAATTCAATTATCATGCATAATGAACTCAAACCAAAGCAAACAAGTTTGTGCATCAAAACCAAAAGTTCACCAAAACTCACTCAATTTGGTTTAAACATCATCTACATGTTATGGAGGTTACAGATCCACCAACAATTAAGCCAAAACACGCAAGAACAAGCCAATCCAAGTCCAAACAATTTGGAGCTCATAAACTCAATCATCACAAATGCCAGTTCGTTTTAGTTATTAATGATCTACATGTTTCATAGGTCTCAAATATGCAAAAATGGCAATGAATCATGGCATATTCAGAGTGTAAGGTTGATTTGTAAATACCTAGTGGAGAACTTCCACTGAGCCTTCAATTGATGCTTAAGCTTGCAGAAAAATATCCAGAATCACTCCACAAACATCAATAAAGCTTTTGCAATTCACAATTTGGCTTGAAGCTTGCTAATTCTCAGAATTCGAATTTTGAATTTTCACCACTTTTTCAAAGTTGTTCTTGAGCAATTTGCCTCCAATTTCGTATTCTGATGAGTTGTGAAGGTTAGAAACCTTTTATGTAATGGATTTGAATCAGAAAGAAGCCCAATTTTTGTCCCTAGAGCCCAATTGAAAATCCATGGGAATTGATTTTGGAGCTTCTTCAAGTGCACGAAAATACTTCAAATTTGGCTCCAAATTGGCTCAAAACTCTTGCTGGGAGTGTATGGAATGTGAATGGCCATGATTTACTCCTTGTTTAATCTCAATGGTTGATATTTGGCATGTTACTTCTTCTTGAAGCAACTCAAAAATTGGCCATGAAATGAGACTCAATTTGAAATTCTAATAATGCCAATATGTTCAAAAAATCAAATGCACTCAAAATATGCACAAGCTTGCATAATTTTGAGCCAATATGAATTATTTTGAATTTTTCCATTTTAATGCCTTTAAAATGCCCTTTTGTAAGATTTTCTTCAACCAACTCTCATTCCTATCCATATCAATGAACCCTCGATGCTTGGTTGAGTAAATAACCCCATTTGAAGCATATTTTATGTTGGACAAATTTCCATTTGAGGTGTGCAAATTGGTGAAATGGACCTATAATTTTATGACCTATAATCTCACTTTCCCAAAATACCCCTGACTTGCAAGCCTCATAACTTGCATTCTACAAATTAGATGAAAGAATTCAAGTACTTTTTGGAAATTTAAGACCAAGACCTACAACTTTTATGTTGGCCAAAAGTTGAGGAGAAACATCTTTCTAGGTCAAAAATGGCTTGGAAGTTGGTTGACTTTTGTTGACCAAAATCACATTCATCTGATGATCTGTAACTTGTCTGGATCATAACCTGAGCTCTATAAATCCAATCAAGGACTTCTAGTACTCAAAAGAAAGCTAAGAGCATGCTCTACAAGTTCCATGTTGGTCAAAAGTTGAGATGAAACTTGTATCTTGAGATAGGTGGTCTTGAAGTTAGGCACTAAATAGGGGATTTTACCCTGAGAACCCTAATTTAGTAACTTCTCACACTCTTGATTCTTGATGAATTGATCTTGAAATGATATCTCATGTATCTTAACACAACATCCCATGACCATGGAGACTTTGAATTGAGTTTTAATCTCCTTCAATTTCATAATTAACTGAGGATTTACCAGATGGAAACCCTAGCTGCAACATCTTTGACTGTGGCTTGTTCCACGTCACACAACAACTTGAATAAGCTCCAAATGGCTCTCAAAGCACTCAATGAGATCTCTCAACATCTTATATCCATAACCATGAATTCACAATCCTCTGATGATCTTGAACTGGCCTCCAAGTTAGGAGTTGAGCCACATACATCCATCAATCCTTTCACAAGACTATTGCCCACCTCCTGATGACTTGATGACCATTAAAACTTGAGTAACACCCCTTGCTTAGGTTCAACCCTTTGAGTAGACTCCTCTTGATATGCACAAACTCTTTGATCCCCTATTCGATGAAAAATGCCATGCAATGCAAATGCTAGAAAGAAATGAAATGAAACATAAACCAAGTTAAGAAAAGGTTGAGCAAATTTTGGGGTGCAACAACTGCCCCTATTCAAAACGACTTGGACTTGAACGAGTGAAAAGAAAACGACTTTCACACAATCAAGGTAAAAGGTGGTTGAATACCAAAGAACCCAGAAATTTGCCAACCGCAGAAATAAAATTGCCGACCCCGACTGGAGGTGAAATCTCTGGAAAACCGAATCTGAGAAAACAATAATGACACACAGTCTAAATAGCACATGACCTCGCCGTCAATTATCTGCATTAAACTCCTCTGATATCGCCTTCAGACATCTGGCCTCGCTGCCAGTCATAGACATTAAGTCTATACTAACAGTTGACATCGTCGTCAATCTTCTACTTCAAGTCGGTAGAATAGCTAACATCGCCGCTAGACCTCTGTTAGATAAAACAGGCATCGAATCCAAAGACACGATTCTCTGACATCGCTGCCAGTCATTTAAAGAAAATCCAACCGGTAAATCACACTTGACCTTGCCGTCAGTTAAAATAAAGCATCTGACATCGCCGTCAGACCATCGCAAAGTTGATTAAACCACTGACATCGTCGTCAATAACCAAAACATCTGACATCGCCGCCAGAAACCAACATATCTGACATCGCCGCCAGAAAAAACAGAACATGCAACATCGCCGCTGATAAACTATATCATCTGACATCGCCGCCAGAAACCAAAATCAACTGACATCGCCGCCAGAAACCAAAATCAACTAACATCGCCGCCAGAAACAAACATCCAACATCGCTGCTGGAAAAACAAAAACACCTGACATCGCCGCCATAAACAAACATCCAACATCGCCGCTGGAAACTCAAAGATCACATGGCATCGCCGCCAGAAACAAACATCCAACATCGCCGATGGAAAACAAAAAAGCACCTGACATCACCGTCAGAAACAAACATCCAACATCGCCGATGGAAAAACAAAAACACCTGACATCGCCACCAGACAAACCTCCAACATCGCCACTGGAAAAACAAAAACACCTGACATCGCCGCCAGACAAACATAGATCTGATAAGCATCCAACATCGCCGTCAGCTAACTATAATTCTGAGAAACACCTGACATCACCGTCAAATACCTATGGGGGTAAAGAACTCTGACATCACCGCCAGACAACCGCGGTGCTAATAAACCTCTGACATCACCCCTTGATAAACATAAATCTGATAAGCATCCAACATCGCCGTTAGATAACCAGATTTCTGCGAAACATCTGACATCGCCGCTAGACCTTCGCTAAATAAAAGCGAGCATCAAAATCCACATGAAGTTAAGATCACCCACTGATAATAACCACAGAGAAACTCCGCTGGGGAAATAACATGAGTCGGGGTTTAGCCATCACACGGACAAAGACCCATCACATTCGAGATTCACCTGAAACAAAGAGATAACAACCTGGCTTATGTTTCACATGCATATGTTTGAAAATGGCGTAATGCTCCATACGAAATTGAAATGCTACGCGTTTGGGTAGATACTATGCTTGCATGCAGATGCAACGGAACTGAATCAACAAAAATAAATCCTAGAGATACAGAAAACACCTTGTTGGGGGAAGAAAATAACCCTGTTGGGGGAATCAACGATTTTGCCGGGGGATAGAGTGCAAACTGCTCATGCCAACAACAATTGGACTTATGCCGAAAAACGGGCCCTTGCTGGCTTCCTGCAAAGAAAATACCGACATGACAACATTCTTCTATCCTGCTGGGGAAGAGAGAACAACACTGCTGGGGAAACCACTCCTTTCAAATCGTTGGGGGTTGCTTCGCCCGGGAACGAACCTAACCATGCTGCAAATTACTCTGTGGGAAGAAAATCTAATCATAACTCACTGGGGAGTGCATACAAGCATGCACCTGCCGAAGAAAAGCGTACACGCTATCTGCTTAACTCGAACTACATACAACTCTACTGGGGATAGAGGTGTAAACTTCACTGATCGGGGAAGTAAATTCAAGCTGGGGATAGGACAAACTTCATCCAGACCTTTTTTCCCCAAGGGTAACGACCCTGCAAAACTGAACAAACAGACAAGATATCCTACGCAAATGAAACCATCTTAGTTATCATTCGTGACGTTGTTCAATTAATTCAAAGTTTTAACAATTATTGGCCAAGGCCTGCAAGTTTATGTTAGCACAAGTTCATCAAAACATTGGGCGTTTTCACAAACAAAACAGTAAAAGTTAAAACAAAACACACAGATCAAGTACTGAATAGTATATGTTTATTTACAAATGGCTTATAAATAGGCAAAGTTTTAAAACAGATGCAACTCCTGAAAAGAGGAAGCTGCGCAAAAACAAATACAGATATGCACAGAAATATACAAAAGTGTACAAAAATGTAGGCAACGTGACACAAACAAACACCATGAGTTGATCCTTCTATGACTCGCCTGACTTTGATGCTTTCCCGACGCTTCGTCTTCAGAAGAGATTGATTCGGATAAAAACGGCCCTCAGGTTCTCCCAATCCACTAAACATTGAAGTTCATACGCAGACGACAGTCATTTGCTTTTTTAATCCCTAACTTTTTCCTGAACCGCCCTTTCGGGTTTTCAATTCACCGGGATACCCATTTTTGCCAAAGTCGCCTTTTCAGATTTTCGACTTTGCGGGTTTACATCTTTTCATTTTTATCCCTAATTTTTGCCCGAACCTATTTTCCTTTTTTATGCTTCGCTGGGATGCCCCATTTTTGCCTGGACTTTTCTTTTTGTGTTTAGCGGGTCTCTTTTAAGCGAAGTATATTTTAACTGTGTCTGTGTTCACAGGGGATGTGAAATCCTCACCATCCATGGTGGCTAACAACAAGGCTCCTCCGGAGAAGACCTTTCGAACGACATATGGACCTTCATAATTGGGGGTCCATTTGCCCCTGTGATCTGATTGTGGTGGGAGAATCGTTTTTAGCACAAGATCGCCCGTCTGAAAGCTTCGAGGGCGCACTTTCTTATCGTAAGCTTTCTTCATTCGACTCTGGTACAAACGACCATATGCAATCGATGCTAGCCTCTTCTCGTCCATCGACCTCTAGCGGTAGGACAACTTCTATACCGTACACTAGCGAGAAAGGAGTTGCCCCGGTTAATGTTCGTACCGTCGTACCATAACCGTGCAGAGTGTAACGCCCCGATTCTGAATTTCCCATTTTTGTTAAGTCTTTTAATTTATTTAGATTGATTATTTTTTAATTATGGAATTTGAACATTAATATGTTATGTGTGCTTATTATGTTATTTTATTATTCGGAGAGTTTTGGGGAATTAATTAGAGGGTGTTTTAGATAATCCTTAATTAGTAGACATTTGAGAGAAATAGAATAGAAAGAGGATAAGTGGAAATAGAGAAAAAAGAAAAGAGATAGATAGAAATAGAAAGTAAAGAAGAGAGAAGAGAAAACAGGAGGAAGAGGAGAAAACCTAGAATCATCAAGAATCAAACTTCTAAGCTTCGATTAATCGGGTAAGGGTGTGAAACTTTATTATTGTTTCGATGTGTATGATTATGTATGTTTCTATTGGTTTGCTTTTGGATTGGGGAGAGTTTTGCTCATTTTCCGTTTTAGATTGAATTTGATTTAATCGGTAGAAACCAAGTTTTAACGGTTAAGAATGAGAATAAGTGGTTAAGTTTAGTCGAGGAATGTTAGACTAAGGCTACTAGAACGAGTGAGGATTGAATCGAGTAGATTTCGATGAGTTTTGGAGTTTTGGAATGTGGGAATGTCTTAGTTTACAGACCCTCGCTAGCTTGTTCGCTAGGCGATCCGACCGCGAGCGTTCGCTAGGCATTCGCTGCGGCGAGCCAGTAGCGAACGGTCCCAGACTTGGGCACAATGGTTTTGGTGTTTTTCGCTGGTAGCGAAGGGGGTGGCGAGCATTCGATGGGCGTTCGCTGAGCGAGTGGGGTAGTGAATCAAGTCAGTGGCTTCTGTTTGCCTTCGCGAGCTTGTTCGCTAGGTGAACAGGTAGCGAGCACTCGCTAGGAGCTCGCTAGGCGAGCAGGGTAGCAAGCGTAGCAGGATGTTATTTTCATGTGTTTTCACTTCCATGTCGATTCTTCGATTCAAGTATAATTAATCCTTTCTAATTGTGCATAGTTGTGTGTGTGATATGAAATGATGTGGGTAGCCGTATGGCGTGAATCCTAGATTGTGAATCGTGAAGTGTGAAATGTGGCAGTTTGGCAATTTTGTGCATTTGTTTGAATTGAATGAAAATGCATGATGAGATTGATGTGAATGTGCATAATTGTATGTATTTGTATGATGTGAAAAATGCATGAGTATGTTTGTGAACGTGTATGCATTTCAAGAGTGTATGGAGTCGTTTTGCATATGAAGCATCATGATTGCATTCTTGTGTGTCTGATCCCGCGTAGGATCTGCAGAAACCTCGTGTGCTCTTGTGGGGTGTGAGCGATGGTTTGTCTTTGATCCCTAGGAGGATCTGCAGAAACCATCGTGTGCCCTCGTGGCGTGTGAGCGATAGTTTATATTTGATTCCGTGGATAATCTGCAGAACGATTGTGTGCCCTTGTAGGGTGTGAGCAATCGAATTGTGTGTCTGTGTGGGGTGTGAGCAATCCTGAAACATCGTGTGCCCATGTGGGGTGTGAGCGATGGGTGAACATCGTAGGCCCGACGGGGAGTTACTTCGGTAACGAGCGATGGTTCCATTTGGTTCTTCAATTGAACCTGGTGAATAAGTCGCTACCGCATTTGCATCTGCATAGAGTCGTGAGTCGGTCTCTATGAGTGCATTATTATCTTCATATGATATATTGGTGTAATTAACATAATTGTGTATGTTTATGTGAAGTGTTGAACTAAACATAATTGTAGATGCTTAGTGGTGAATGTTTGCATGGTGGATATGCTAGGTGAATTATATATGTGTTGCGATGTATATATGATTGAATTTTGATGCATTAAGGTGAGAATGTGGTATATGTATTCTATGTTGGTGTATATAGATAAATGTATTATATGCATTATTTGTTATGATAATGTTTCTCACCCTTCTGTTGTTTTATGATGCTCTATGTGGCATTGCAGAGTAGGTTGCTAGAGATCTTTTGTGAAGCGTGGCTTTGTTCTTTTTGGTCGGTTGGCTCTGATATGTAGCACCAGGTAGTTAGGAATTCTTTTGGTTCTTTTGTGATACATCTGTGCATGTATCTGCTAGAATGTTTTGTAAACATGACTTATGACTTGAATTATACTGTTGATGTATACAATGTTTATATGAATGAAGTGATTCAATGTTTAGATGTTTCCGATTTTATTCTAAATATTGATGTGTGGGTTTTAAGGACTAAGTTCGTTTGTGGTGATTTACCCTTTTTTGCATATCTTTATGAGCTGGTGTTATATGTGTTTTGAATTTCCTGGATAATGTGACGTGCGTCTTTTATACTATGTGTTAATTATACTCAGATGAAAATTTTTATTAAGTGTCTAAATGATTTAATTGTTTATTTGGGATGACGAAGAAATAACCTGGGATTTATTTCGCACCGAATTCTTGAGAAAGTATTATCCTGAGAGTGTAAAAGGGAAAAAGGAAATGGAATTTCTTGAGCTGAAGCAAGGCACTATGTCCGTGGTGGACTACACGACTAAGTTTGTGGAATTAGTTCAAATTCATCCACATTACGCGGCGGTTACGGCGGAGTTCTCTAAGTGCATTAATTATGAGAATGGTTTGCGTCCTGAGATAAAACAAGCGGCGGGATACCAAAGAATACGAAGATTTTCAGACTTGACCGAATGTTGTAGGATTTTTGAAGAGGACAGTAGGGCTCGATCTACTCATTATAAGAGTTTGAGTGGGAAGAAAGGCAAGCAGCAAGTAAGGAGTGGACCTTATATGACGCCTGTTGATAAGGACAAGTATAAGGGAAACATTGATAGGAGACTCGGAGGAGGAAGTTATGGTGCGGTCAAATGTTACAAGTGTGGCGTGATGGGTCACAAATCTTTTGAATGTGGGAAGTTTGTGGAGAAGTGTGCTAATTGTGGAAGTCTTAGACATGCCACTTCTGGTTGTAGAAGGAATGCGGTAAAGTGTTTTAATTGTGGGGAAGTTGGTCATATTAGCACCAAGTGTACCAAACCAAAGCAAGCTCAGTCAGATGGAAAAGTATTTGCATTAGCAGGTTCAGACACTACTAATGCTGATCGCTTGATTAAAGGTACATGCTTTATTAATAATATGCCTTTAGTTGCTATTATTGATACTGGAGCGACTCATTCGTTCATTTATCTTGAGTGTGCTAAGCGTTTGGGTTTGTGTATGGTTTCTTTGAGTGGAGACATGGTTATTGAGACTCCCGCTACGGGGTCGGTAACTACTTCTTTGGTGTGTGTGAGTTGTTCTTTGACCATGTATGGTAAAGACTTCATTATGGATTTGGTGTGTTTGCCGTTGGAAGGTTTGGACGTGGTCTTGGGTATGAATTGGTTGCAATTTAATAGAGTTCATTAAGATTGCTATCACAAGTTAGTAAGATTTCCTTCTTTGGAAGATGATGAAGGTGAGAGTTTTCTATCCACTAAAGAGTTGAAGAAGCTTTTAGCGGACAAAGCTTAGTTGTTCGGCTTGTTTGCATCGTTGTCTGTGGAGAACGAAGTTGAGCTTGATGTATTTCCAGTGGTATGTGATTTTCCAGAAGTATTTCCGAAGGAGATTACGGATGTACCGCCGGAAAGAGAAGTTGAGTTTTCTATTGATCTAGTTCCCGGTACTAGACCGATTTCGATGGCACCGTATCATATGTCAGCATCAGAGTTAGTAGAACTGAAGGAGCAGTTGAATGATTTGTTTGATAAGAGATTTGTAAGACCAAGTGTTTCTCCTTGGGGCGTGCCGATATTGTTGGTAAAGAAGAAGGATAGAAGTATGCGGTTATGCATTAATTATCGGCAGTTGAATAAGGTGACAATTAAGAATAAGTATCTGCTTCCAAGAATCGATGATTTGATGGACCAATTGGTTGGAGCGCGTGTTTTTAGCAAGATTTATTTGAGGTCAGGTTATCACCAGATTCGAGTTAAGGAGGAGGATATTCCAAAGACGGCTTTTAGGACACGGTATGGTCATTACGAATATTCTGTAATGCCATTCGGAGTTTCTAATGCGTCGGGTGTGTTTATGGAATACATGAATCGTATTTTTCATGAGTAGTTGGATCATTTTGTGGTTGTGTTCATCGACGACATTTTGATTTACTCTAAGTCTCAAGAGGAGCATGTATAGCATTTAAGGATTGTGTTACAGATTCTGAAAGAGAAGAAATTGTATGCTAAGTTGTCAAAGTGTGAATTTTGGTTGTCGGAAGTGAGTTTTCTCGGACATATTATTTCTGGTAGTGGTATTAGTGTGGATTCATCCAAGATTGATGCGGTAATGCAACGGGAGACTCCTAAATCAGTTATGGAGATTCGAAGCTTTTTGGGCTTGGCAGGCTATTATCGGAGGTTTATTGAGGAATTTTTGAAGTTGGCACTTCCGTTAACGCAGTTGACTTGTAAGGGAAAGGCTTTCATTTGGGATGCTGGTTGTGAGGAGAGTTTCATGGAGTTAAAGAGAAGATTGACAACAGCTCCAGTCTTGATTTTGCCAAATCCTACGGAACCTGTTGTGGCGTATGCTTCGAGACAGTTGAGAGTGCATGAGAAGAATTACCCTACGCATGATTTGGAATTAGCGGTCGTGGTGTTTGTTTTGAAAATTTGGAGGCATTATCTTTATGGTGCAAGATTTGAAGTTTTTAGTGATCACAAGAGTTGGAAGTATTTATTTGATCAAAAGGAATTGAATATGAGGCAAAGGAGGTGGTTAGAGCTTTTGAAAGACTATGATTTTGGTTTGAATTACCATCCGGGTAAGGCAAATTGGTGGCTGATGCCTTAAGTCGGAAGTCGTTTCACATGTCTACATTGATGATGAAGGAATGGGAACTTTTGGAGAACTTTAGAGATTTCAGTTTGGTTTGTGAAATGACGCCGAGAAGTGTGGAACTTGGTATGCTTCGTATTACGAATGATTTTCTTGCTACTGTATGTGAAAGGCAAAAGTTGGACTTGAAGTTCGTTGACTTGATGACGAGTGAGAATGAAGATTTCAAGGTTGATGATTTTGGAGTTTTAATATTTCGTGATCGTATTTGTATTCCCGATGATACGGAGTTGAAAAGGATGATATTGGAGGAAGGACATCGAAGTAACTTGAGTATTCATCTGGGAGCGAATAAGATGTATCAAGATTTGAAGAAAATCTTTTGGTGGTCCGGATTGAAGAGAGATGTACCTCAGTTTATGTATGCGTGTTTGACTTGTCAGAAGTCTAAAGTAGAACATCAGAAGCCTAGTGGATTGATGCAACCATTGGATATTCTAGAATGGAAATGGGATAGCGTATCGATGGATTTTATTACGGGGTTGCCGAATACGCAAAGAGGTCATAATGCTATTTGGGTGATTGTGGATAGGCTTACTAAATCTGCTAATTTCATTTCGACTGATATCAGTTATCCTTTGGAGAAGTTAACCGAGATTTATGTTCGTGCGGTTGTGAAGTTGCATGGAGTTCCTAAGAGTATTGTATCGAACAGAGATCCTAGATTTACTTCAAGGTTTTGGGAGAGTTTGCAAAAGGCTTTGGGTTCTAAGCTAAGATTGAGTTCGGCTTATCATCCGCAAACAGATAGTCAAACCGAGAGAACAATTCAGTCGTTGGAGGATTTGTTGCGTGCTTGTGTACTAGAGCAAGGTGGTGCTTGGGATAGTTATTTAGCGATGATTGAGTTCACCTACAATAACAGTTTTCACTCAAGTATTGGTATGGCACCATTTGAGGCTTTGTATGGTCGGAGATGTCGAACACCTTTATGTTGGCATGAAACTGGTGAGAAGTCGGTTGTTGGGCCGGTGATGGTACAACAAACGACGGAGAAGGTGAAGTTTATTCGGGAGAAGATTAAAGATTCTCAGAGTAGGCAGAAGAGTTATCATGACAAGAGAAGGAAAGATCTTGAGTTTCAAGAGGGTGACCATGTGTTTTTGAGAGTTACACCGGTTACGGGTGTGGGTCGTGCCTTGAAGTCAAAGAAGTTGACTTCTCGTTTTATTGGTCCGTATCAGATTATTGCACGAGTAGGAGTTGTGGCGTATCGTGTGGCGTTGCCTCTGAATCTTTCGAATTTGCATGATGTGTTCCATATTTCGCAACTTCGGAAGTATGTTCCAGACCTGTCACATGTGATTCCTATGAACGAGGTTGAAGTAAGAGATAATCTTACGGTTGAAGTTTCATCGATTAGGATTTTGGATCGTGAAATTAAGAGGCTAAGGGGCAAGGATATTACGCTTGTGAAAGTAGCATGGGGAGGTGCTGCAGAAGGTAACATGACTTGGGAATTGGAGAGTAAGATGCGGAAGTCGCATCCGGAATTGTTTGGATCAGCTAATATTTTCGAGGACGAAAATTTCTGAAGTGGGGGAGAGTTGTAACGCCCCGATTCTGAATTTCCCATTTTTGTTGAGTCTTTTAATTTATTTTGATTGATTATTTTTTAATTATGGAATTTGAACATTAATATGTTATGTGTGCTTATTATGTTATTTTATTATTCGGAGAGTTTTGGGGAATTAATTAGAAGGTGTTTTAGATAATCCTTAATTAGTAGACATTTGAGAGAAATAGAATAGAAAGAATCATCAAGAATCAAACTTCTAAGCTTCGATTAATCGGGTAAGCGTGTGAAACTTTATTATTCTTTCGATGTGTATGATTATGTATGTTTCTATTGGTTTGCTTTTGGATTGGGGAGAGTTTTTCTCATTTTCTGTTTTAGGTTGAATTTGATTTAATCGGTAGAAACCGAGTTTTAACGGTTAAAAATGAGAATAAGTGGTTAAGTTTAGTCGAGGAATGTTAGACTAAGGCTACTAGAACGAGTGGGGATTGAATCGGGTAGATTTCGATGAGTTTCGGAGTTTTGGACAGTGGGAATTTATGAGTTCGCAGACACTCGCTAGCTTGTTCGCTAGGCGAGCCGGTCGCGAGCATTCACTGGGAATTCGCTGTGGCGAGCCAGTAGCGAACGGTCCCTGACTTGGGAAGAATGGTTTTGGTGTTCTTCGCTGGTAGCGAAAGGGGGTGGCGAGCATTCGCTGGGCCTTCGCTGAGCGAGTGGGGTAGCGAATCAAGTCAGTGGCTTCTGTTTGCCTTCGCGAGCTTGTTCGCTAGGCGAACAGGTAGCGAGCACTCGCTAGGCGAGCAGGGTAGCGAGCGTAGAAGGATGTTATTTTCTTGTGTTTTCACTTCCATGTCGATTCTTCGATTCAAGTATGATTAATCCTTTCTCATTGTGCATAGTTGTGTGTGTGATATGAAATGATGTGGGTAGCTGTATGGCGTGAATCCTAGATTGTGAATCGTGAAGTGTGAAATGTGGTCGTTTTGAAATTTTGTGCATTTGTTTGAATTGAAGGAAAATGCATGATGAGATAGATGTGAATGTGCATAATTGTATGTATTTGTAAGATGTGAAGAATGCATGAGTATGTTTATGAACGTGTATGCATTTCAAGAGTGTATGGAGTCGTTTTGCATGTGAAGCATCATGATTGCATTCTTGTGTGTCTGATCCCGCGTAGGATCTGCAGAAACCTCATGTGCCCTTGTGGGGTGTGAGCGATGGTTTGTCTTTGATCCCTAGGAGGATCTGCAGAAACGATCGTGTGCCCTTGTGGGGTGTGAGCGATAGTTTATATCTAATTCCGTGGAGAATCTGCAGAACGAATGTGTGCCCTTGTGGGGTGTGAGCAATCGGATTGTGTGCCCGTGTGGGGTGTGAGCAATCCTGAAACATTGTGTGCCCATGTGGGGTGTGAGCGATGGGTGAACATCGTAGGCCCGACAGGGAGTTACTTCGGTAACGAGCGATGATTCCATCTGGTTCTTTAATTGAACCTGCTGAATGAGTCGGTACCGCATTTGCATCTTCATAGAGTCGTGAGTTGGTCTCTATGAGTGCATTATTATCTTCATATGATATATTGGTGTAATGAACATAATTGTGTATGTTTATGTGAAGTGTTGAACTAAATATAATTGTATATGCTTAGTGGTGAATGTTTGCATGATGGATATGCTAGGTGAATTATATATGTGTTGTGATGTATATATGATTGAATTTTGATGCATTAAGGTGAGAATGTGGTATGTGTATTCTATGTTGGTGTATATAGATATATGTATTATATGCATTGTTTGTTATGATAATGTGTCGCTACTACGAAAATAAGGTGTCGGCAAAACAAAAGAGTCGCCATCTTTCGTTATTTATCCTAGAGAAGGGAAAGGAAACGATAAAAAAAACCTGACAAAAAGGTATAAGACGAGGTCATCGCAACCATGTCTGGGTTCGAGAGTTGGTTACGCAAGGGGAAGGTATTAGCACCCCTCACGTCCGTTGTACTCAACGGGATCCACACTTGTTCTGTTTATCTGACGTGTTGGTTTTAACTATCTACCTATCGTCAAAGCATCGCGCTTCGTGCCTACGTATTCTCGTCAGAGAACGAGAAATCAGAGTCAACGTAGTTCGGATAACTACGGGTGAAAGGGAAGGTGGCTCGCCAATACATCAGTATTGTGCCTACGTACTCTCAACAGATATGAGAGATCAGAGCTTACGTAGTTCAGGATATCTACAGATAGACAGGGTGTTCTCGATCACACAGGGGTGAGAGAAAAGGTTGATGATACTAGCGTGTGCATTCTAGCAGTTAGGTGTATGCTGCTTGACCATTGGAGACTTAGGCGTTACCTGTTTGCGGTAGAATGAACGTAGTATGTCAGGGTTTAAAGGTATGGGAAGCTACGGGACTTAGAACTAAGGTCTGGTCTCAATTGCGCTAGGGCAAGAGAAAGGGATAGATTAGTCGTTAGCGGGAAAGTCTCGATCGCACGGCAGCGACAGAACAGAGAAGTTAGTTGTTAGTGTGCTCGCTAGGATATCGCATCCTATGCCTACATATTCTCGTCTGGTACGAGAAATCAAAGTAGTTGTAGTTCAGCTAACTACAGGAAACGGGAAAAAGAGACACAGCTGTCAAGCAGGTGAAACATAAAGTAACTGGATGTAGATGCGATGCAACAGTACAAGAAGAAGGAGGAAGCCTCAACTTCTAATGCAAACATGGGATGCAAACAGAGATGCACAGAGAAAACACACAAGCAAAGGGAGACAGGCTCAACCTTTAATGCAAACATGATAGGTAAGAAAGCAGGGAAACAATCAAGCAAAGGGAGACCAGCTCAACCTTTCATGCAAAAAAGCAAAGGGAGACTAGCTCAACCTCTCAATGCAGTCATGCACCTAAAAAAGGGTATTCTACTCATGCATTTCTATCCTAATGCAACAAGCAAATCAATCAAACACGGAGGAGGATAGTACAAACCAAAGGAATGAACTATACTGAAGGATGTCAATCCAAGGCTCGACCTCTTGAGGAATGCACAGAATCCAACCAAGGGAAGGATTAGGCTCTCCCAAAAGGGATCCTCCTCATGACTTGAAAGAGGAAGATAGTATAAACCAAAGGAATATACTATACGGATGGATGGAAATCCAAAGCTCAACCTCCTGAGGAATGCACAGAATCCAACCAAGGGAAGGATTAGGCTCTCCCAAGAGAGATCTTCATCATGACTTGAAGGAGAAAGATAGTGCAAACCAATGGAATGTACTATACTGAAGGATGTAAATCCAAAGCTCAACCTCCTGAGGAATGCACAGAATCCAACCAAGGGAAGGATTAGGCTCTCCCAACAGAGATCTTCATCATGACTTGAAGGAGAAAGATAGTGCAAACCAATGGAATGTACTATACTGAAGGATGTCAATCCTAGGCTCAACCTCTTGAGGAATGCACAAAATCCAACCAATGGAAGGATTAGGCTCTCCCAAGAGGGATCCTAAGGATAATACTAGGAGGGATTAGAATGACAAGGCAAACTCAATCAAAGAAACCATACAAGGGATAGGAATCATCACAAAAACTTCCAAAGAAGCCTTCAATGTTTTAGCTCTAAAAGAAGTCATCCTAAGGGAACTTAATGGTATTCTAAAGACTTGAAAATAAACCTATATGGGTTTCAACCCATGTACTAAGGGTTAATGGGAAGATTGGATGCTTAAAATGGGCTAAAAGTTCATTTATTAGGCCAAACTATGAGAAGGTGCAATCACGAACACACAAACTTTGGTCAGAAAGTAAAATATGGGAAAAATAGGAAATCAGGTCCTAAAATCTTGGTAAAATTCCTAGATGATCCTAAATTTGTTAGGAATCTATGGTTAAAGTTTCAAGTCTAAACTATGAGTTTAAGGGTACTAACAAAAAGTTAAGTCAAGATGTATGCTATGGGAGATTCACATGGGGAAGGCTCTAAAACATCTATCTCAAAACCTATTCAAATAGAATCTAAAAAATGCAAGAAAAATATTACAATATTCTACCATGTGTCAACATTCACCATACGAAAAATAGGAGACTAATATGGATTATTGAAAGAGAAATAAAATCACAAAGCACAACATGTAATTTCTCAATTATTAAAAACACATTAAAATGGAAATAATGCAATTAATTCAAAAATGCATGAAAACTGAAATTAAAAAATGTGACAAACTTATAGACATGTCAAACTACCTACATGATTTTTTTAAAGATTTATTGAGCTCATATCATATTTTTTTCTGAATTAAAACTAAACAGTCATTAATTAAAAAACATAAGGAAAATGCAATTAAATGAAGACTAGAAGGGGTGTAACGAGTAATGGATCTATGTGTTAATTGCAATGGGCCGCGCGAGTGGGGGTGGGGATAGCGCGCTGTCTAATGCCCAGCTGAGTTTCAAGTGAAACTCACCGTTTCACTATGCAATGCCAAGGCCAATCGCGAAAGTGAATGCTGGCCGCACGATTAGCCTACAATGTCCACTATTCAGCGCGATCTAATGGTTGTAATATGAACTGGCAATTCAAAAGCAAACGGAGGGGATTTGCTTCGCGAAGGGGACTGTGGCGGCCGGAGAAGATCCGGTCATCTTCTCTGGCGGGATGAACAGTGACCAGTTTTCCAAACTTCACAAAACCTACAATTGTTTATACCGTTTTCTTCGTCTCACTTCCTAGATCGCAAATATCCTACTTTTTTTCATTATTATCCAATATCTAGAGAGAAATCCAAACTACAAGCTAAGGTGTAATTTTCTAAAGTTTCAAGAAACCTAACCAAACTAATCCTAAAAGCTTCTACACATCCTAAGGATTATAATTATGTGAAAATGGCGCCTAAATTCAACACAAACAGAGAGCATGGATGAAAAATAAGAACCTTGTTTGGAGCTTCAATGGTGGCTTGAGATGTTGTTGAAGCTTCACGAAAAGTGTCCAGAATCATTCCATAATCATCATGGAAGCTTCTACAATGCTTAATCTTGCTTGAAAATGTGTGAAACTCCAAATTCGAAAATCAATTTTTCACCACTTTTTCTCCATGAATTTCTGTTGTAACTGCCTCCAAAATCTGTTATGGCAGTTGGGAAATGATCATAGGAATATATAGAATGGGCTTGGATACTTTTGAAGCCTAATAGAAGCTTGTAAGAGTCCAACTCAAAATCCAAGTTTTTGAATATGGAGCTTTATGGAAATGGTGAAAACAGAGCCAACCAACTTGCAATTTGATTCATATCAGTTTCTTATGATGCAAGGAATATGTGTGGCTGCGATTGAGCCCTTGGAGATGAATCTATGGTGGATTTCCATTATGTTGCTTAAAGATGAAGAAATCAAGAATTTGGCATACCAAATGACTTCAAATTGGATTTCTGATTTTTCCAATGTTCTTAAAACATTATTTGCACTCAAAAAATGTACCAACATGACATGAATTGGTTCCAAAGTGAATTCATTTGAATTCTTGATTTTTAAGGCCTTTAAAGCTTCCTTTCATGAATTTTTCTCCATACATTTTCCTATCCAAACCATATCAATGATCCCTTGAGGTTTGATTGACCAAATAATACCATTTGGATCAACTTTCAAGTTGGCAAGATTTTCATTTGAGGTATGCAAAGTGGTGAACTTGACCTTTAATGAAAATCACCTATAATCTTACTTTCGCAAAATACCCTTGACTTGTAAGTCTCATAACTTGAGTTCTAGAAATCCAAATGAGGACTTCTAGTAATATTTGGAAAGCTAAGATCATGAGGAACAACATTCATGTTGGCCAAGGGTTGAGGAGAAACATCCTTCTAGCTCAAAAATGTCCTGGAAGTTGGTTGACTTTTAAGTACCAAAATCAGATTCATCTAATGACCTGTAACTTGTCTGCCTCATAACTTGAGCTCTAGAAATCCAATGAATGACTTCTAATACTCAAATTAAAGGTATGAACATGCTCTACAAGTCTCATGTGGATATCAAGATGAGATTAAACTTGTATCTTGAGTTATGTGGTCTTGAAGTTAGGCACTGAGATAGGGGATTTTACACTGTCAAGCTTAGAAACCCTAGCTCAATTACTTCTCACACTCTTGAATATTGATGAATTGATATTGAAATGATCTCTTAGGTGTCTCAACACAAAATTACATGATCATAGTTGCTTGGAGTTGAATCTTAATCTCCTCAAGACTCACAGCTGACTGAGGGTTGACCAGGTGAAAACCCTAGTTGTACCAACTTTGGTTGTGGCCTCTTGCACTTTGCATAATGATTTAAATAAGCTCCATAATGACTCTCAAGACCTCTTATGGGATCCCACAATGCTTCATAGCCATATCCATGGACTCACAATCATCTGGTGATCTTTTCATAGTCTCCAAGATAGGAGGTGAACCACATACAACTCTTTGACTTTTCTGATGGTGATAAGCTCTCGAATAGCTTGAATATAACTCCTTGATAAGGTCTAGAACTTGATAAAATTTTCTTGATGAACACACCCCCTTGATCTCCTGTGAATGGATGATGGTATGCAAATTTTAATGCAATGAAATGCAATGCTGATGCTATGAAACAAAAGCCAGTAAAGAAAAAGGTTGGGCAAATTTTGGGGTGCAATAGCTGCCCCTATTCAAACGGCTTGGACCTGACTGGGTGAGAAGCGAACAACTTTCAGACAATCAAGGTAGAAGACGTTTGAATACTAAAGAAACCTAGAAATTTGCCAACCTGCAGAAATAAACTGCAAAACTGATTGAGAACGAACATCTAGAAAACTGAATACAGTTGCACGACAACAAATTGACTGTTCATCAGATACAAAACACCTGACCTCACTGTCAGTCATCTATGTAACGCCACAGACACTGAACCCATAGGCCAGATCAACATGCACTTGATCCTTTCCCTTCGTCAGAAAGAGACAATACTCACATCGTCTAAAAGTAGACGGGAAGTCACTGCTGAAAGCCAGATCAACATGCACTTGATCCTTTCATTTCGTCAGAAAGAAACAATACTTGTAACAGCCCAATTTTAAATAATTAATTATTCACATTAAATAATTTATTTATTTGAGTTATTTAATTATTGGATTATTATTTAATGAAATTGGTAGATATTTGAGAATATGATGATGGAAATAGAGTGGAAAGATATATAAGGAAATTGGAAAGAAAAGAGAAAGATAGAAACATAAGAGGAAAGAAGATAAAGAAAGTTGAAGAGGAGAAAAAGAGAAGAAAAGAGGAAAAGCTTGGATTCATCAAGAACAACTCTTGGCTATCGATTTCATCAAGGTAAGGGTGTGAAATATCATCATCTTGTTAATGTATATGATTGTGTATGGATTGTATGAGTTGTTTGGATGTTTTTTCCTTTTTCCATTTTAGATCAAAATGAGTTTAATCGGTAGAAACTGAGTTTTATCGGTTAGAATCTGGAAGGGATGATGTAGATTAGTCGAGATATGTTAGGCTAAGTCTACTGGAACGAGTTTGGTTGGAATCGGGTGAATTAGGAGCTCCAGATGAATTCTGGACAATTTGGAGCTTGGTGTTCGCAGACATTCGCTAGCTTGTTCGCTAGGCGAGCAAGTCGTGAACGTTCGCTAGGTCCTCGCCTAGCGAGTCTGTGGCGAACGGTCCCAGACTTGTGACAGAATAGATTTTCGATTTCCTCGCTGGTAGCGAGCGAGGTAGCGAGTTGCTCGCTAGGGCCTCGCTGTGGCGAACTGGTAGAGAAGCCTTCCAGTGGCTTTTGTTTGTGTTCGCTAGCTTGTTCGCTAGGCGAACAGGTAGCGAATATTCGCTAGGTACTCGCTAGGCGAGCCAGTAGCGAACGTGACAACATTTTGTTTTTCTTATGGTTCCATCCAATGTTGATTGTGTGGTTCGGTTGTATTCAATCCTTGTTGGAATTGAATAGTTATGCTGTTGTGATGTGCTGTGGGTAGCCGTATAGCATGAATCCTAGTGGCGATATCATTAGGGTAGAATGACTAGATGTTGTTCCTAATGAGGCGTAAGTGTTGGTGCACTAGGGTAGAATGGCCAATGATGTCATTCCTAGTGTGGAACTCACTGGGGTAGAATGATGTGATATTGTTCCTAGTGAGAAGCTCATTAGGGTAGAATGACTTGATGTCGTTCCTAATGAGATATGAGTGCTTGGATGCATTGGGGTAGAATGACTTGATGTTGTTCCTAATGAAGTACAAGTGTTGGTGCGCACTAGCGTAGAATGGCTAACGATGTCATTCCTAGTGTGAGATTCATTGGGGTAGAATGACTTGATGTCGTTCCTAATGAGGTATGAATGTGAAACTCACTGGGGTAGAATGATTTGATATCGTTCCTAGTGGAGTAGTTACTGGGGTAGAATGACTATGTGTCGTTCCTAGTAACGTAAACACCGGGGTAGAATAATCGAGAGGTTATTCCTGGTGGGGTACGAACGATGTACCATAGTCTCGAATAGAGAATTATGAGAGTGACGAGTTGTATAAACCACATGGTGTGGAAGTGATTCGTGATAGGAGAGAACGGTTGTGTATGAATGATTGAGTCGAGAACTATGGATGTGTACATGATGAAACATGTTTGGCGATTATCCATTATTGGTTTATGCATATATTTTGATGCATATGATGATTGTGATGAGGAGTGGTGAGAATGTGAAATATATGTATTATTATGTTTACGAATATATATATATATATATATATATATATATATATATATATATATATATATATATATATATATATATATATATATATATATATATATATATATATATATATATATATATATATATATATATATATATATATATATATATATATATATATATATATATATATATATATATATATATATATATATATATATATATATATATATATATATATATATATATATATATATATATATATATATATATATATATATATATATATATATATATATATATATATATATATATATATATATATATATATATATATATATGATTATATGCATTGATTATTATGGTAATATTTCTCACCCTTCTACTGTTTTATAATGCTCTATGAGGCATTGCAGATTAGGATGGCTGGAGATCCTTTTTGTGAAGTATAGCTTCATTCTTTTGGTCGGTTCGCTCTGATATGTAGCACCGGGTAGTTAGGCTTGTATAGCATTCTTTTGGGATACATTGTGTATATGTATCTGTTGGCAGATATTTTGTAACATGATGATATTGTGAATCAAATTTGGTGATATCTAAATTATATGATTACATGTTTAAATGATTCAATGTTTAGATTTTCCGCTTTTAATTCTAAATATTGAAATGTGGGTGTAAGGACGAAGTTCCTCTATTAATAGCTACCCCACTGTTACATGTCTTTTATAGAGCAGGTGTTGTATGTTTTGGTGTATGATGTGGCGTGTCTCTTTTATACCATGTTTTAAACGTTACTCTGATGAAATTTTGAATACGTGCTTAATTGTTTTATTGTTTATTCGGGGTATAGAAGGGGGTGTTACATTAGTGGTATCAGAGCAGGTCGGTCATGTTGACCAAGTTGCTTATGTGTGTTCATTCCCTTATGCATTTGGTAGGTGTGTGTAGCACTATCAATATGGTTGTTCTAACGAGGATTTGTTGTGGAAATCAAGAACAATGGTTGCAGGGAGGAATGACAAAGTGATTGCGAAGGCTTTGGCGATGTTGGCTGGAGTGATTGGACAGAATCCTCAAGCCAATGTGAATGCTGGAAACAACGCCGAAGATGAGTTTCGTGGTTTGGGGAGGTTCTAAAGGAACAATCCACCGATTTTCAAGGGAACCCATGAACTTGATAAAGCACAAGTTTGGCTGAAAGCAATTGAGAAGATCTTTCGGGTTATGAATTGTTCAGATGCACAGAAGGTGCAGTTTGGCACTCATATGCTCGAAGAGGAAGCTGAGGATTGGTGGGGTAATACTCGCCAAAGGTTGGAAGAGGATGAGATTGTGGTTTCTTGGGAAATCTTTAGAGAGACATTTCTGGAGAAGTATTTTCCGGAAGATGTGTGTGGTAAGAAGGAAATTGAATTCCTTGAGCTAAAGCAGGGTAACTCAACTGTAGCCGAGTATGCGACAAGATTTGAGGAATTGATTAAGTTTTGTCCTACATTACAACACTGCTAATGCTGAGAGATCCAAGTGTCTCAAGTTTGTGAATGGTTTGAGGCCGGAATTTAAGCAAGCTGTTGGTTATCAGGAAATTAGGCAATTTTCTGAGTTGGTGAATAAGAGTAGGATCTATGATGAAGATAGTAGGGCCCGGTCTAGTCACTACAAGAGTTTAAGTGATAAGAAGGGAAAAGGTCAATTCTGAGGAAAGCCGTATGTGACTCCTACGAATAAGGGGAAACAAAAAGCTGGTTACGGCAAGAAGCCGAGTGGGGGAGGAGCTTCCACTCTGGTGAAGTGTTTTAGATGTGGTTTTGTTGGACATCGTTCTTTTGAGTGCACGGGTGTTGAGCAGAAATGTTTCAAGTGTGGCAAGCCAGGCCACAAGGCTTCCGAGTGCAGAAGCGGTGCGGGTGTGACTTGCCACAACTGTGGTGAGCAAGGACACATTAGTACCAAGTGTGACAAACCGAAGAAGACTCAAGGGAATGGAAAAGTGTTTGCTCTGTCAGGGTCTGAGACTGCTAGTGAAGATCGATTGATCTGAGGTACGTGTTTCATAAACGATATACCTTTGATCGCTATAATTGATACTGGAGCTACACATTCTTTTATTTCTTTTGATTGTGTTAAGAGGTTGAATCTTGAGTTGTCGGTTATGAGTGGTGGTATGGTTATTGATACTCCTGCGATGGGTTCGGTTAGTACTTCGTGTGTGTGTTTGAATTGTCCTTTGAGTATCCTTAGTAAAGACTTTGGAGTTGATTTAGTGTGTCTTCTCTTAGATCAACTTGATGTTATTATTGGGATGAATTGGTTAGAATTCAATCGGGTCTATATTAACTGTTTTAACAAAACGATTATTTTTCCTGAATCTGGTGATGAAGGAGATTTGTTTTAAGATTTGTTTTAGTCTGCTAAACAAGTGAAGGAATCAGTGCATGACAGTGCTAAGGTGTTTATGTTGTTGGCAACCTTGAGCGTTGGTGAAAGTGGAGCAATTGACGCTTTACCAATTGTTCGTAATTTTCCAGAAGTATTTCCTGAGGAGATAAGAGATTTACCATCGGAACGAGAAGTGGAGTTTACGATAGATTTAGTTTCTGGAACTAATCCGATATCGATGGCTCCATATCGTATGTCTGCATCGGAATTGAAAGAGTTGAAGAGTCAACTTGAAGATCTGCTTGAGAAGAGGTTTATTCGTCCTAGTGTGTCGCCGTGGGGTGCACCAGTGTTGTTGGTTAAGAAGAAAGAAGGTTCTATGAGGCTCTGTGTGGACTACAGACAATTGAACAAGGTAACTATCAAGAATAAGTATCCACTTCCGAGGATTGATGATCTGATGGATCAGTTGGTTGGTCCGAGTGTGTTCAGTAAGATAGATTTGAGGTCTAGGTATCATCAGATTCGTGTGAAGGCTGAGGATATTCAGAAGACTACATTTAGGACGAGGTATGGACACTATGAGTATTCTGTGATGCCATTTGGTGTGACTAATGCACCAGGTGTATTTATGGAATACATGAATAGGATTTTTCATCCCTATTTGGACAAGTTTATGGTTGTGTTCATTGACGATATTCTGATTTATTCGAAGAGTGAGGAAGAGCATGTTGAGCATCTGAGAATTGTGTTATCTGTGTTGAAAGAGAAGCAGTTGTATGTGAAACTTTCTAAGTGTGAATTTTGGTTGAAGGAGGTGCGTTTCCTTGGTCATGTGATTTCGAGTAGAGGTATTGCAGTTGATCCGTCGAAGGTTGAAGCGGTGTCAATGGGAGACTCCGAAATCAGTTTTTGAGATTAGAAGTTTTCATCGGTTAGCCGGTTATTATCGAAAACTTATTGAAGGATTTGCTAAGTGATCTTTTCCGTTGACGCAGTTGACTAGGAAAGGTCAAGCTTTTGTTTGGGATGCAAAACGTGAAGAAAGTTTTCAAGAACATAAGAGAAGGTTGACGACGGCTCCTGTTTTGATTTTGCCGAATCCGACAGAACCGTTTGTTGTGTATTGTGATGCTTCCTTGATGGGTTTAGGCGGTGTGTTGATGCAAGATAAACAAGTGGTAGCTTATGCTTCGAGGCAACTCAAAGTGCATGAGAAGAAGTATCCGACGCATGACTTAGAGTTGGCCGCCGTTGTATTTGTGTTGAAACTTTGGAGGTATTATTTGTTCGGTTCGAGATTTGAGGTATTTAGTGATCATAAGAGTTTGAAGTATCTCTTTGATCAGAAAGAATTGAATGCAAGGAAAAGAAGATGGTTAGAACTTCTGAAGGATTATGATTTTGGTTTGAATTACCATCCGGGTAAAGCGAATGTGATAGCTGATGCGTTGAGTAGGAAATCGTTGCATATGTCGATGATGATGGTAAAAGAGTTGGAATTGGTTGAGCAATTTCGTGATTTGAGTTTGGTGTCTGAGGAGACTTCTTATGGAGTTAAGCTTGGTATGTTGAAGCTTACGAGTGGTATTTTGGACGAGATTCGAGAAGGACAGAAATCTGATTTGAGTTTAGTTGATCGGTTGACTTTGATCAATCAAGGCCAAGGTGGTGATTTTTGGATTGATGAAAACGGTATTATTAGATGTCGTGATAGAGTTTGTGTTCCTGATGTTGTTGAGCTGAAGAAGAGTATTCTTGAGGAAGGGCATCGTAGTGGATTGAGTATTCATCCGGGTGCTACTAAGATGTACCAAGATTTGAGGAAAGTATTTTGGTGGCCATGTATGAAGAAGGATATTGCCGAGTTTGTGTATTCTTGTTTGACTTGTCAGAAGTCAAATGTTGAACATCAGAAACCGTCGGGTTTGATGAAGTCGTTGTTTATTCCTGAGTGGAAATGGGATAGCATTTCTATGGATTTTGTGTTTGGTTTACCAAGGACGTCGAGTAATTTTGAATCCATTTGGGTTATTGTGGACAGATTGACTAAATCTGCTCACTTTATTCCTATGCGAATGGATTACCCGTTGGAGAAATTGGCAAAGCTGTACATTGAGAGGATTGTCAGTTTGCATGGTATTCCGTCTAGTATTGTGTCGGATAGAGATCCAAGGTTTACTTCGAGATTTTGGGAAAGTTTGCAAAGTGCTTTGGGTACAAAGTTGCGTTTGAGTTCAGCTTATCATCCGCAGACCGGTGGTCAGACTGAGAGGACGATTCAGTCACTTGAGGATCTTTTGAGAGCTTGTGTGTTAGAAAAGGGTTGAGCTTGGGATATCTACTTACCTTTGATTGAATTTACTTACAACAACAGTTTTCATTCGAGTATTGGTATGGCACCGTTCGAGGCTTTGTATGGTAGATGGTGTAGGACGCCATTGTGTTGGTATGAGTTAGGAGAGAGTCTTGTAGTTAGACCGGAGATAGTCCAGCAGACTACAAATAATATTAAGATGATTCAAGAGAAGATGAGGATTTCTCAGAGTTGTCACAAGAGTTATCATGACAAGAGGAGGAAAGCGCTTGAATTTCAAGAGGGAGATCATGTGTTTCTTCGAGTCACTCCGATGACTGGTGTTGGTAGGGCATTGAAGTCGCGCAAGTTGACGCCGCGTTTCATTGGTCCTTATACGATTTTGCAGAGGATAGGAGAGGTAGCCTATCATGTTGCTTTACCGTCGTCGCTTTCTAATCTCCATGATGTGTTCCATGTATCTCAGTTAAGGAAATACATTGCGGATCCATCTCATGTAGTCCAAGTAGATGATGTGCAAGTCAGAGATAACCTGGCTGTGGAGACATCACCTATGCGGATAGAGGATCGGGAGTTGAAGAAACTTTGAGGTAAAGAGATTGCTTTGGTGAAGGTCGCTTGGGGAGGACCGACTGGTGGAAATGTTACTTGGGAACTTGAGAGCAAGATGAGAGAGTCATATCCAGAGTTGTTTGAATCAGGTAACATTTTCGAGGACGAAAATTCCTAAGTGGGGGAGGGTTGTAACAGCCCAATTTTCAATAATTAATTATTCACATTAAATAATTTATTTATTTGAGTTATTTAATTATTGGATTATTATTTAATGAAATTGGTAGATATTTGAGAATATGGTGATGGAAATAGAGTGGAAAGATATATAAGGAAATTAGAAAGAAAAGAGAAAGATAAAAACATAAGAGGACAGAAGAGAAAGAAACTGGAAGAGGAGAAAAAGAGAAGAAAAGAGGAAAAGCTTGGATTCATCAAGAACAACTCTTGGCTATCGATTTCATCAAGGTAAGGGTGTGAAATATCATCATCTTGTTAATGTATATGATTGTGTATGGATTGTATGAGTTGTTTGGATGTTTTCTCCATTTTTCCATTTTAGGTCGAAATGAGTTTAATCGGTAGAAACTGAGTTTTATCGGTTAGAATATGGAAGGGATGATGTAGATTAGTCGAGATATGTTAGGCTAAGTCTACTGGAACGAGTTTGGTTGGAATCGGGTGAATCGGGAGCTCCAGATGAATTCTGGACAGTTTGGAGCTTGGTGTTTGCAGACACTCGCTAGCTTGTTCGCTAGGCGAGCAAGTCGTGAACGTTCGCTAGGTCCTCGCCTAGCGAGCCTGTGGCGAACGGTCCCAGACTTGGGACAGAATGGATTTTGGACTTCCTCGCTGGTAGCGAGCGAGGTAGCGAGTTGCTCGCTAGGGCCTCGCTGTGGCGAACTGGTAGTGAAGCCTTCCAGTGGCTTCTGTTTGTGTTCGCTAGCTTGTTCGCTAGGCGAACAGGTAGCGAATGTTTGCTAGGTACCTAGGAGAGCCAGTAGCGAACGTGACAGCATTTTTTTTCCTTATGGTTCCATCCAATGTTGATTGTGTGGTTCGTTTGTATTCAATCCTTGTTGGAATTGAATAGTTATGCTGTTGTGATGTGCTATGGGTAGCCGTATGGCGTGAATCCTAGTTGCGAGATCATTAGGGTTGAATGACTAGATGTTGTTCCTAATGAGGCGTAAGTATTAGTGCACTAGGGTAGAATGGCCAATGATGTCATTCCTAGTGTGGAACTCACTGGGGTAGAATGATGTGATATCGTTCCTAGTGAGAAGCTCATTAGGGTAGAAAGACTTGATGTCGTTCCTAATGAGATATGAGTGCTTGGATGCATTGGGGTAGAATGACTTGATGTTGTTCCTAATGCAGTACAAGTGTTGGTGCGCACTAGGGTAGAATGGCTAATGATGTCATTCCTAGTATGAGATTCATTGGGGTAGAATGACTTGATGTCGTTCCTAATGAGGTATGAATGTGAAACTCACTGGGGTAGAATGATTTGATATCATTCCTAGTGGAGTAGTTATTAGGGTAGAATGACTATGTGTCGTTCCTAGTAACGTAAACACCGGGGTAGAACAACCGAGAGGTTGTTCCTGGTGGGGTACGAGCGATGTACCATAGTCTCGAATAGAGAATTATGAGAGTGACGAGTTGTATAAACCACATGGTGTGGAAGTGATTCGTGATAGGATAGAACGGTTGTGTATGAATGATTGAGTCGAGAACTATGGATGTGTACATGATGAAACATGTTTGGCGATTATCCATTATTGGTTTATGCATATATTTTGATGCATATGATGACTGTGATGAGGAGTGGTGAGAATGTGAAATATATGTATTATTATGTTTACGAATATATATATATATATATATATATATATATATATATATATATATATATATATATATATATATATATATATATATATATATATATATATATATATATATATATATATATATATATATATATATATATATATATATATATATATATATATATATATATATATATATATATATATATATATATATATATATATATATATATATATATATATATATATATATATATATATATATATGATTACATCCATTGATTATTATGGTAATATTTCTCACCCTTCTGCTGTTTTATAATGCTCTATGAGGCATTGCAGATTAGGATGGCTGGAGATCCTTTTTGTGAAGTATAACTTCATTCTTTTGGTCGGTTCGCTCTGATATGTAGCACCGGGTAGTTAGGCTTGTATAGAATTCTTTTGGGATACATTGTGTATATGTATCTGTTGGCAGATATTTTGTAACATGATGATATTGTGAATCAAATTTGGTGATATGTAAATTATATGATTACATGTTTAAATGATTCAATGTTTAGATTTTCCGCTTATAATTCTAAATATTGAAATGTGGGTGTAAGGACGAAGTTCCTCTGTTAATAGCTACCCCACTGTTACATGTCTTTTATAGAGCAGGTGTTGTATGTTTTGGTGTATGATGTGGCATGTCTCTTTTATACCATAGTTTAAACGTTACTCTGATGAAATTTTGAATACGTGCTTAATTGTTTTATTATTTATTCGGGGGTATAGAAGGGGGTGTTACAATACTCACATCGTCTAATGAAAGACGAGAAGACTCCATACGTTCACCTTGTCTAAGGATAGACAGAAAGAAAGCCACCATGCTCATATCATCTGAGGGTAGACATCCAATACTAACGTCATCTAAAAGCGGATAGAAAGAAGGCCACCACGCTCACATCATCTGAGGGTAAACAGGATCAAATCTGATACTCACATCATCTAAAGAAAGACGGGAAGAAGAACTTGTCCGAAGAACCACATCGTCAATAGGAATCGACAGAAAGAACAATCAAATCAATGATTACGTCCACAAACTTCTCAACCATTCAGCAAACTTTTGAATTATTTCGTCCATAAGAATTGATGAAGAGGAAATGTATTCAAAGGGTCACCTCGTCAATAGGAATCGACAGAAAGAGAACCACCTTCAAAGAGCCATGTCGTCAGTAGGAATCAACAACAAGGGAATCAAACATTCTTCAGAGAGCCACGACATCAATAGGAATTGACAGCACGAAAACCTTCTTAGACCAACATCTCATCCAATACACGGGAAGAAAACCGTATCTGAAATTCGTCTTGAAATCTCGCATCGTCCAAGGATAGACGGAGAGAAAACCATATCCAAAATCCAAATCATTGAATGCTGAGCAAACACAGAAGCTCGTATTTACAACTCGCGTCGTCTAAGGATAGACAGTAAGAAGACTTGCTGGGGAGACACATCGTTAATAGAGATTAACGGAAAGAGAATCTGCTCGGAGATACACATCGTTAATAGAGATTAACGGTAAAAGAATCTGTCGACATCAGAGGACTGATGGACAAAGGAACTATGCTTGGGGCTGTCATCATCAGAGGACTGACGGACAAAACATAACCGTTGTATGATCTGAAACTCGAGAGAAAGTAACTAATGAGCTGCCTGAACACAACTGTTGGATAAATGCCCTTGTATCGATCGCAGGGTGATTCACGTTGCCACAAAAGGATGATAACAAACTGGCTTATGCTTCGTATGCATATGCGTATGTTTGAATTTTTATATGGCGTAATGCTCCATACGATGGAAATGCTATGCATTTGAGGATGAAATGCAAATATGATGCAAATATGATGATATATGCAAAGATGCAAATGCACGCTCGGGCAGCCGGAGAGAGCTGGGTACGACAGATTTGCTTCAGCAAAATAAATGCCGAATACAAGGCCAACTCCGCTGGGGATAACCGGGTATCACAGAATTACTCCCGCAAAATAAATGCTGGGAAGGTGAAGCCGACTCCGCTGAGGAATAACAGAAGGTGCCAAGTACGATTGGACTCTCCTGGGGATGGCTTGCGCGTGCCAATGATAATTGGGCTTTTGCTGGGGGAAGACAGATGAAGTCTCCCTGCATACCAATGTCAATTGGATTCTGGAATGATGCGCCAACACGGATTGGGCTTCTTGACAATCACCAATAGGCCTCGGGCTTTAGGTTATCCATGATGGGTCAGGTACGACTGACGCTGGAAAATATCCTGTCTGGATTCCAGGTTTTGGTTGAAGGCTTGAGGGATAGTAGCACGGCTTCCCGACATTCGTCTTGAACTTGCAAGTTGATCAAACCTGCTTGAGTAGCTCTGATGATACGGAGAGGAACGATTCCTTCGCTTCCATATTTGCCCCAGCCAGTGGGATCTCTATGGGGATATCCCTTGAAAGGAAAACTGAATTCTATGCACCCTGATCTGCCTCATCATCTTGAACCTCGAAGAGGTGCTTCGTATTAATTGCCCCACGGGCAAGAAATAACTTTTGCACTCTTAGGGTGGCCTGCCCCTATCTTGCAATGACTTTGCCCCTGATTGGCTAATCTGTGGGGAAATACCCTGGTTGTCCTCGAGAGATTCACGGAATCTCGACCTGACTGCTTCAGATGAACTGACTTTTGGATGGCTGACTCCCCTACTGTGATCATTTGACGTAGCTTGCCCCGGTTCACCGGAATTCAGGCATTCTGCATTTATTCTGATCAGAATTTCCACTGTGGAAACTTTCTCGCTATCAAGCGCTTACTCGTAAGTAAAAGAAACTGTTCTGCATAAAGACATATCAAATGCAATGCATATGGAAGTTTTCAAAATCCATTCCTGTTCACTGGAAAAAAATTTGGTGACATAAAATGTATGAAATCATTCGTCAACATGTCAATGTTAATACAACGCTGTAAGGGGAATCCTTTCTAGGAATCAGTTTTGATGCGATCTTTATCGAAGTATGCTTTCGAAACAAACCTATTTCAATTAGGACTTTTAAAGGTTGTAACATGGTCAGGTTCACGGTTTAAGAAAGAAAGGATACAGGCTCAAAATTCATTTTAACCCACCCACTCTCCGTGATGTTGTCCAATCCTATGTTCAGCTAATTCGACCTTAGCACTCACCTTTCAAAGGTTGGAGTAACGGTTCAGGAAACCACAAGTTTTCGGAGTGACAGTCACTCGCTCTTCGTCTTTTGGCGTCCGTTAGCCACACGATTTCGTTCTCGTTTGAGGATCTTTCTTTTGTAATCCTTTTCGTCCTTCGTTTTTTCGATCCCTAACTTTTTCCTGGACTAACTCTTTTGAGTTTCTTCGATTTTGAAGTCCAGCGGGATGCCCTAATTTTTGCCTAAGTCGCTTGTTCGCCAGATTCGACTTAGCGGGCTTTTTCTTTCGATTCTTTTCTTTCTCTTTTTTTTTGAACAAATCGTATGACACCGACTCGTATGACTTGTTTGAAAAGAGATTGTGACTGTTTCGCTCCTGATCGACCAGGTTTAACCATCATGGCTTTTCTAGGTACGATCTATATTGGTGTGATTGATCCTCGAACGGACACTTCTTTTGTAATTTGAACGCTTGATCAAATCAACTGACACCTACCCTGCCCTAGGTTAAGATTGAGGTTTTTTCATCTTCAGAAAGAAAGTCCTACAACTAAGCTCAAAGGGGTTAACAAGGGATTATCTTCCTTATATCTCCGGTGTTTGTGAATTGAAATAATGCCTATACATCATCAACAGGTTTTTATTCAAAAGCATAGCATCGGAAGCTTACGTATTATTGGATTTAGTCATCCTCCGTGAATTCCATTTAAACAAGCGTTTGAAATAAAAGCAAGCAATAGAGTGAACATGAATGGATTTATTCAAAACATGCATATTCGTTTCATTATCAATATCAATTGAAAACAATACAAGTTTTACAAATGCAATTTTCGCTTTAACATAAAAGAAACTACAAATGCAAAGAAATGACATGATAAAACACATATTGCCGGCTTCTGGGAACCAGGCTTTTCGAACTTAATTTGCTGCTCAGCCAGCCATCTTCAGAATTGATCGTCGAAGTCATCCTGATACTCTTCTGAACATCTGCTCTCACTGAACTCTCCCATAACATGAACTGATACGTCCACTTGGCTGGATGAAGGAAGGTCGTTAATTTGAACACCCTGAGGCGTGATTCAAATACTGTTAGAATCCAACAGAGTCTGAACTTGGCTTTGAAGCACCTTACAGTCTTCAGTCGAATGCCCTTGTGCCCCAACAAGGTACTCACAATGGGCGTTGACGTTGAAGCCTGGCGGATATAGAGGAATTTCTGAATTAATTTTCTTCGGAACTACCAACCCACCTTTGATCAAATCTGGAAATAACTGACTGTACGATACCGGTAGCTAAGTAAAATGCCTTTGTGGCTTCCTCGGTCTTCGTCTAGAGTGTTGGCGCGGTTGACGAAGATACAACTGTTGACTCTGGCGGGGAACATATATCTGACATACAGACCCAACAGGTTGCTGACTCTGAATACCCGAAGTATCTGAACACTGAATCTAAGGTACTGGAGATTTTGGGATGACATCCCTTTCTCTCTCCCATTCTTCTTGAGAACTGACAATTGATTCCTCTTCATAAGCCGAAGTATCTGAGATGTCTCGAATTTTTCCGCTCGCAACACGTTCTCCTGTTATCACTAAGTCAGCAAAGTTCGACACTCTACCACCGATCAGCTTGTCAAAGTAATGACCTTTCAAGGTACCCAGGAATATGTCAACCAACTCTCTATCCTGAAGCGGGCGGTGAACACGAGTAGCGAATTCTCTCCATCTTCGCGCGTATCCTCTGAAGGATTCATTGTCCTCCTGAGACAATTCTTGCAATTGCGTGCGGCTAGGAGCCATGTTAAGGTTGTAGTCGTACTGCTTCACGAAGGCATTGGCTAAATCTGACCATGATCTGATGCAACTACTTTTCAATTGCATATACCAATTCAACGATACTCCACTCAGACTATCCTGAAAACAGTGAATCATAAGCTGATCATTGGCGACATCGAAGTCATTTTCCTGCAGAACATTATGAAATGTAGCTTCGGGCAACTATCCCCTTTGTACTTCTCAAAATTTGGCATTTTGAATTTCGCAGGCATCACAAGATCGGACACCAAACACATGCTCGCAGCATTCAAATCAAGAGTATTCTGACTCATCAGAGCATCAAGTTTTTCATCCAACAGATGATATCTTCTCATAAACTCAACAGTCTGTGGGTTCTCAGCATCAACCTTCGGAACAACCCTCTGAGGATCTAGCATAGGGAAAGTGAGTTCTGATAATCGGTGTCATGAAGAGAAGAGGAATCTTTATCTCTGACAGGAATTTGCACATTCTGGGCTTGAGCAACATTGTTCACCAGGATCCTCTGATCATTGGCCTCATCTCTGGTCATAGCTGCCACGGCTTCCATGAATTGACCCAACTGATTCTTCAACAGTTCAAACTCTGCCCTGGTAACAACCAAGTTCTGCTCTTCTGAGTTCATGATCCTTCCAGAAACTAACTCAAGTCCAATGCGAATGCCGGGAAATCAACTATGAGTTGGACAAAAGACGGGTAAGCTTTCTGTTTCGGCTGAGGATGGATATGCAAAATGAAATGCAAATGCAATACAATGCAAAATGCAAAATTCTAATGCACACACAAGGGATCAAGGCTGCTGCTTGTTGACCGAGAAGAAATCAAAGTACTGCCTTGACAAGAACATAGCACTGCTCTGATAATTAGGACCCACTGATACCAATGATATTGATTCATACTGTCAAGAATAACCAGGTTGTCTGAAGGTAAAGGTTTCCTGCATAACCCCGACCTCATTCACAGGTATGGACCTAATCCACTGATAAAGGTACGACATCCTATGCGTTCCTCAGCGTCACAGACTTTCAGCAAATGGTGATACGTTCACCATTTCTGGTTTGGCATCATCCTCTCCTGAAGAGGCCTCACTTAGCTGAGTCACAAATGATCGGTCCCCAGAGTCGACAATCCTCAGATCCAAAGTCCTCTCGAGTCCAAAGGACTGATAGGAAGTCATCAAAGAAAACCTCGTCTGAGTGTGGATTACATGGGAACTGATGCAAGCAAAGCAAGCACGTCCACCACTAATCCACTCTAATGCTAGATTTTCTCTCAAGCCTGGGTCTGGCTTATCACTCATCAGAGCCCTTCTCCCACAACAGCACAACAAATAATCATATTACTGAAAATAAAATGCGGAAAGTAAAGTGCGATAAATAAATGCAAACCCAACAGATAAACACGCAAGCACTAGGATTGACTCGCATAGAGGATGGGAAACGGTCCCAGCATAGGGGATGGGAAAAGTCCCCAGCAACTATATTCCCCAGCAGAGTCGTCAGCTGCTGGGGATGACCCAGACAGCTAGGAGGAAAATCCAAGGCGAGACTCGCATAGGGAACCATCGCATTCCCCAGCAGAGTCGCCAACTGTCGCTACTACGAAAATAAGGTGCCGGCAAAACAGAAGAGTCGCCACCTTTCGTTATTTATCCCACAGAAGGGAAAGGAAACGATCGGAAAAACCTGACGAAAAGGTATAAGACGAGGTCATCGCAACCATGTTTGGGTTCGGGAGTCGGTTACGCAAGGGGAAGGTATTAGCACCCCTCACGTCCGTTGTACTCAACGGGATCCACGCTTGTTGTGTTTATCTGACGGGTTGGTTTTAACTATGTACCTATCAAGGCTGGTCTGTAAAGAAAAGAAAAATGACTCGGTAAAGCATCGCGCTTCGTGCCTACGTATCGTCAGAGAACGAGAAATCAGAGTCAATGTAGTTTGGCTAACTACGGGTGAAAGGGAAGGTGGCTCGCCAATACATCAGTATTGTGCCTACGTACTCTCAACAAATATGAGAGATCAGAGCTTACGTAGTTCGAAATATCTACGGATAGACAGGGTGTTCTCAATCACACAGGGGTGAGAGAAAAGGTTGACAATACTAGCGTGCTCGACCATTGGAGACTAAGGCGTTACCTATTTGCGGTAGAACGGACGTAGTATGTCAGGGTTTAAAGGTGTGTGTCGCTACCGCGAAAATAAGGTGTCGGAAAAATAGAAGAGTCGCCACCTTTCGTTATTTATCCCTCAGAACAGGAAAAGAAACGATAGGGAAAACCTGACAAAAAGGTATACGACAAGGTCATCGCAACCATGTCTGGATTCGAGAGTCGGTTACGCAAGGGGAAGGTATTAGCACCCCTCACGTCCATCGTACTCGATGGGATCCACGCTTGTTGTGTTTATCTGACGGGTTGGTTCAACTACCTACCTCAACAGATATGAGAGATCAGAGCTTACATAGTTCGGGATAACACGGATTACGGGGGTTCAGATTCATCTGTTTTTCTGAGTATGGTTAACAGACAGTTCCAGCAGTTTGGCGTATGCAGCTCGACCCTTGGAGACTTAGGCGTTACCATTTGCGGTAGAATTGGGAGTTAACGACACTCTTTTCTTCAGAAAATCTTTCCTTTGAATTATGGGCCCACGTGGCAAAAAAGGTTTGAAGTTTGTTTTCTGTTTTTTACGGAAGAACTGTTTTTTTATGGTTGTCTGTAGTTTGTACAACTCTAGAGACTATGACTTAGGAGCGAATGTGTCGCATATCGTCCAAAGGACATATACTAAACACTCTAGACGATTGAGAGGAGGCCGCTCAATTATCATTACCCAAGTAGCTTAAGGCTCGTAACGTGCTTGTACTAACTTGCCTTTATTACGTTTTTTACTGTTGTTTGAGATGAGAAGAGAACAAACTCTACGGGGACACTGTCAAATCCTAACGTTGTCATGCCAAGGATTCATCCTATGGTTGAGGTTTGAAACAGGGAACTCCTAGAAGTTATCATGCATAGGTTTCAACCTAGAGTTCTAATCATCACTTCCTTATCAAAGGAGGTGAGATTCCTAAATACAGAAACAGACAAAGCATCAGCTTGAACAGTAAACAAATATACAAATAAACAGTAAAGATGCACATGCAATGCAAGAATACAAGCAGAGGGAGACTCACTCGACCTCTTAGCAATCAAGCAGAGAAGAAAACAGACAAGCTGAGATAGACAGACTCAACCTTTAAGGCTAACACACAGATGAAAGGAAAAATAACACACAAGCAAGGGGAGGATCACCTCAACCCTTAATGCAAACAAGCAGAGGGAGACTCACTCAACCTCTAAGCAATCATGCTCCTAGCTTAATAATCTAAATATGATCCTATTCTAATGCATCAAGCAATTTAAACAAGGGAGAGAAACCAAAATGAGCAACAAGGGAGTCATCCCAGGCTACATCAGGTTGGAGGTGTATCAACACCAGAGTCCATCATGGGTTCCACCTCTTGAGGAATGCACAAAATCCAACCAAAGGAAGGATTAGGCTCTCCCAAGAGGGATCCTATGTCAATAGGACAGAAGAGACTGGGTATTGGTCCTAGATATCAATCTAAGGGTAACTGATTATAGTGTATCAACACAGAATGTCCATCTCAGGCTCAACCTGTTGAGGAATGCACAGAATACAACCAAGGGAAGGATTAGGCTCTCCCAAGAGGGATCCTAAGAAAAGGACTTTGAGATGGATGACAATATATAAACCAAGGGAATATACCATGCCAAGAATGTCAATTCAAGGCTCAACTTCCTGAGGAATGCACATAATTCAACCAAAGGAAGGATTAGGCTCTCCCAGGAGGGCTCCTCATCAAGACTTGAAGGATAAAGATAGTACAAACCAAAGGAATGTACTATACTAGGGAATGTCAATTCAAGGCTCAACCTCCTGAGGAATGCATAGAGTCCAACCAAAGGAAGGATTAGGCTCTCCCAGGAGGGACCCTCTTCAAGACTTGGATAAAGAGAGTAGGGCAAAGCCCAAGGAGGAAATCACATAGGGGACAGAAGGCAACAGAACACTCCTAAGAAACCCTACAAGCTAGCTACAAGGATTACCTAAGCTAGGAGAATCAAAAGTTCTATCAAGGCTTTAGCAAAGTTCTAATGAGGTATCTACCTACTTACCATTCTATCAAGAAGGAATATGGGACCTAGAATCATCTAATGGCCATGTACAAGGTTAATCTATGAAGTTCTCTAAGTCAGGATCACCTAAACTAAAGTTAACTTGTAAACTGGGGAACTAATTGAAAATCATTCCTAAAACTTCTAAGGAAAATACTATATTATCCTACATGTATCAACATTCTATGGTACAAAAATCAGGGGCTAAACCTAAATCAAAAGGCTCAAACTAAGTCTAAAACCTCAAGGGTACACTAAAGGGATCTAACAATGAATACTCCTAAACAACTATCCCAAAATCCTATTTAGAATGATCTAAAAATCTCAACAAAAATCACATAACGTCATCAACATGTCAATCACCAGCACACAAGATTTCAATATCAAACTCAAAAGCATGAATGAGAAATAAAATCACAAAGCTCAGCACACAATTTCTCAATTATAAAAAACATACTAAAATAGAAAATATGCCATTAATTGAAAATGCATGAAAATAGAAATTAAAAAAATGTGAGAAAATTCTAAACATACCCAAGTATTCACATGATTTATTTCAGGAATTATTAATAATCATTTCTATTTTTCTTGAATTAAAACTAACAAGTATTAAAACAAAAAATAAAAGAAAAAAGAAAATAAAAGAAAATAGGAGGGAGGTGTAACCAACAGCCATCCTATGTGTTAATTCGCTTGGGCCTTGCGCTAGGGGGTGGGAGTAGCGCTTCACACTAAGCCCAACTAAGTTATAAAACTCAGTTTTTTTATTAATTACATGAACCAGTGCCAGGGGTGTGCGAAGTAACATTTCCATGTGCAAAACGAATTGGGCCTACGCGCGTGGGGTGTGGATAGCGTTATGAAAAGCCCAGAGTTTCCTTTAGTGAAACTCTGCGTTTCACTTAACATTGGAAGAGCCAAGGAAGTGTTGCACGTGAAAATGAATGCCATCCACACGATGCGAATATGAAGTCTAAGACTTCGCTCGATCTAACGGTCTAGACGTGATCTGGAAATTTAAAACTCAAACGGAGGGAAATACAGGGCGGTGGTGTCTGTGGCGGCCGGAGAAGATCCGGTCATCTTCTCCAGAGAGAATGAACAGTAGCCAAAATCCAAACTCAACGAAACTTCATTTTTCTTACACCGTTTTGTTCGTCTCACTCCCTAGGTCATCAATCTATGATTTGTTTTCAATTTTAACCATTAATAAGAGAGATAAGCGAACAACAACTTGGAATGCCATGTCACAAAGTTTCACGATTCACTACGAAACTCATACGAAATCCATCTATGTTTCAAATAGGTCCTAACCACATGTATATAAGGCTTGGAAAGTGCATAATTTAAGAGGAATTTTGAGAGGAAGAAACCTGGTTTGGAGCTTCGCGTATGGTGTTCTTCAGGGCTCAATTCTCTTCCAAAAGATGCAGAATCTTCCACTGAATGATGATGAAGAGTTCTGGATGTTCAATTTCTTCTGAAACCTCCTCAATCTCCAAACTCGAAAATCCAACTTCAAGCTTCTTCCACAAACTGCTCTAACTGATTCTCAACTGAAAATGGCACTAGAAGCTTCTGAAAATGATCCAAAATCTATTTATAATCTGTTTTGATCCATTGGGGGCTCATTCATGGCCCAATTTGTGATTTCCAACTTTCAAGTTTTTCTCAAAAATTCACTTATGGCAGCCACAAATTTGCCTTGTTCTTGCTCTCAATCCACTTCAGATCACTTGCATTGAGTGTGTAGAGTGTAATTGAATGAGTTCCCTCCTTTGATTTTGACCAAAGATGGATGTTTGAAGTGTTACTTCATCATGAAGCAATCCACCAAAATGCCATGAAATGAGTATCAAATCAAAAATCTAACAATTCCAAAATGTTTAGAATATCATTCCCAATCAAAATGAGTACCAATTTTGTTTGAAATCATTCAATTACCAATTTTTTTGAATTTTTCCATTTTAATTCATTAAAATGGCCGTTTTGAGAAATTCCTTCAACCAATGCTTGCTCTAATCCATATCAATGGACTCTTGATACTTGGCTGAGCTAAAAACATCATTTTGAGCAACTTTCAAGTTGAACAAAACTCCATTTGAAGCTTGCAAGATAGTGAAATGGACCCATAATTCAAAATGACCTATAATGTCCAAATACCCAAAATATCCTTGACTTGTGAAAGCCATAACTTGAGTTCTACAAATCCAATCATGGACTTCTAGTACTATTTAGAAAGCTAAGAGAATAAGGAACAACATTCATGTTGACCAAAAGTTCATAGGAATCATCCTTCTATGGCAAAGTTGTCATGCAAGTTGGGTAACTTTCAAGCTCCAAATTCACATGCCTCAGATGACTTGTAACTTGCCTGGCTCATAAATTGAGTTATATAAACCCTATCAAGGACTTATATTACTCATGTTAAATCTAAGATCATTCCCTACAACAATCATGTTGGGGTCAAGATGAGATGAAGATCACATCTTGAGTTAACTGGTCTTGAAGTCAGGGGTCAAGCTAGGGGATTTTGCACTGTCAAGCCTTAGAAAACCTAGACTAATACTTCTCAAACTCTTCAATCATGATGGGTTAATATTGGAATCATCCTTAGAACATCTCAAGGTATCAATCCATGATCACATGGATCTTTGATTAGGTCTCAACCTTCTTCAAATCATCAGTTGACTTAGGGTTGACCCAGTCAAACCCTAACTGCACCAATCTTGAGTATATCTTCCTATCCTTTGCAAAATGACCTATCTAGGCTTCAAAATGATCTTCAACACTTCTCATGAGCTCATTCAAGACCTCAAGTCCAACTCTATGGCTTCAGAATCATCTGATGATCTCCCTAAGACTCTCAAGTTAGGAGACATACACTCTTGATATCGTTTCTAGTGGAGTAGTTACTGGGGTAGAATGACTATGTGTCGTTCCTAGTAACGTAAACACCGGGGTAGAATAACCGAGAGGTTATTCCTGGTGGGGTACGAGCGATGTACCATAGTCTCGAATAGAGAATTATGAGAGTGACGAGTTGTATAAACCACATGGTGTGGAAGTGATTCGTGATAGGAGAGAACGGTTGTGTATGAATGATTGAGTCGAGAACTATGGATGTGTACATGATGAAACATGTTTGGCGATTATCCATTATTGGTTTATGCATATATTTTGATGCATATGATGATTGTGATGAGGAGTGGTGAGAATGTGAAATATATGTATTATTATGTTTACGAATATATATATATATATATATATATATATATATATATATATATATATATATATATATATATATATATATATATATATATATATATATATATATATATATATATATATATATGATTATATGCATTGATTATTATGGTAATATTTCTCACCCTTTTGCTGTTTTATAATGCTCTATGAGGCATTGCAGATTAGGATGGCTGGAGATCCTTTTTGTGAAGTATAGCTTCATTCTTTTGGTCGGTTCGCTCTGATATGTAGCACCGGGTAGTTAGGCTTGTATAGCATTCTTTTGGGATACATTGTGTATATGTATCTGTTGGCAGATATTTTGTAACATGATGATATTGTGAATCAAATTTGGTGATATCTAAATTATATGATTACATGTTTAAATGATTCAATGTTTAGATTTTCCGCTTTTAATTCTAAATATTGAAATGTGGGTGTAAGGACGAAGTTCCTCTATTAATAGCTACCCCACTGTTACATGTCTTTTATAGAGCAGGTGTCGTATGTTTTGGTGTATGATGTGGCGTGTCTCTTTTATACCATGTTTTAAACGTTACTCTGATGAAATTTTGAATACGTGCTTAATTGTTTTATTGTTTATTCGGGGTATAGAAGGGGGTGTTACATTAGTTGTATCAGAGCAGGTCGGTCATGTTGACCAAGTTGCTTATGTGTGTTCATTCCCTTATGCATTTGGTAGGTGTGTGTAGCACTATCAATATGGTTGTTCTAACGAGGATTTGTTGTGGAAATCAAGAACAATGGTTGCAGGGAGGAATGACGAAGTGATTGCGAAGGCTTTGGCGATGTTGGCTAGAGTGATTGGACAGAATCCTCAAGCCAATGTGAATGCTGGAAACAACGCCGAAGATGAGTTTCGTGGTTTGGGGAGGTTCTAAAGGAACAATCCACCGATTTTCAAGGGAACCCATGAACTTGATAAAGCACAAGTTTGGCTGAAAGCAATTGAGAAGATCTTTCGGGTTATGAATTGTTCAGATGCACAGAAGGTGCAGTTTGGCACTCATATGCTCGAAGAGGAAGCTGAGGATTGGTGGGGTAATACTCGCCAAAGGTTGGAAGAGGATGAGATTGTGGTTGCTTGGGAAATCTTTAGAGAGACATTTCTGGAGAAGTATTTTCCGGAAGATGTGTGTGGTAAGAAGGAAATTGAATTCCTTGAGCTAAAGCAGGGTAACTCAACTGTAGCCGAGTATGCGACAAGATTTGAGGAATTGATTAAGTTTTGTCCTCATTACAACACTGCTAATGCTGAGAGATCCAAGTGTCTCAAGTTTGTGAATGGTTTGAGGCCGGAATTTAAGCAAGCTGTTGGTTATCAGGAAATTAGGCGATTTTCTGAGTTGGTGAATAAGAGTAGGATCTATGATGAAGATAGTAGGGCCCGGTCTAGTCACTACAAGAGTTTAAGTGATAAGAAGGGAAAAGGTCAATTCTGAGGAAAGCCGTATGTGACTCCTACGAATAAGGGGAAACAAAAAGCTGGTTACGGCAAGAAGCCGAGTGGGGGAGGAGCTTCCACTCTGGTGAAGTGTTTTAGATGTGGTTTTGTTGGACATCGTTCTTTTGAGTGCACGGGTGTTGAGCAGAAATGTTTCAAGTGTGGCAAGCCAGGCCACAAGGCTTCCGAGTGCAGAAGCGGTGCGGGTGTGACTTGCCACAACTGTGGTGAGCAAGGACACATTAGTACCAAGTGTGACAAACCGAAGAAGACTCAAGGGAATGGAAAAGTGTTTGCTCTGTCAGGGTCTGAGACTGCTAGTGAAGATCGATTGATCTGAGGTACGTGTTTCATAAACGATATACCTTTGATCGCTATAATTGATACTGGAGCTACACATTCTTTTATTTCTTTTGATTGTGTTAAGAGGTTGAATCTTGAGTTGTCGGTTATGAGTGGTGGTATGGTTATTGATACTCCTGCGATGGGTTCGGTTAGTACTTCGTGTGTGTGTTTGAATTGTCCTTTGAGTATCCTTAGTAAAGACTTTGGAGTTGATTTAGTGTGTCTTCTCTTAGATCAACTTGATGTTATTATTGGGATGAATTGGTTAGAATTCAATCGGGTCTATATTAACTGTTTTAACAAAACGATTATTTTTCCTGAATCTGGTGATGAAGGAGATTTGTTTTAGTCTGCTAAACAAGTGAAGGAATCAGTGCATGACAGTGCTAAGGTGTTTATGTTGTTGGCAACCTTGAGCGTTGGTGAAAGTGGAGCAATTGACGCTTTACCAATTGTTCGTAATTTTCCAGAAGTATTTCCTGAGGAGATAAGAGATTTACCGTCGGAACGAGAAGTGGAGTTTACGATAGATTTAGTTTCTGGAACTAATCCGATATCGATGGCTCCATATCGTATGTCTGCATCGGAATTGAAAGAGTTGAAGAGTCAACTTGAAGATCTGCTTGAGAAGAGGTTTATTCGTCCTAGTGTGTCGCCGTGGGGTGCACCAGTGTTGTTGGTTAAGAAGAAAGAAGGTTCTATGAGGCTCTGTGTGGACTACAGACAATTGAACAAGGTAACTATCAAGAATAAGTATCCACTTCCGAGGATTGATGATCTGATGGATCAGTTGGTTGGTCCGAGTGTGTTCAGTAAGATAGATTTGAGGTCTAGGTATCATCAGATTCGTGTGAAGGCTAAGGATATTCAGAAGACTACATTTAGGACGAGGTATGGACACTATGAGTATTCTGTGATGCCATTTGGTGTGACTAATGCACCAGGTGTATTTATGGAATACATGAATAGGATTTTTCATCCCTATTTGGACAAGTTTGTGGTTGTGTTCATTGACGATATTCTGATTTATTCGAAGAGTGAGGAAGAGCATGTTGAGCATCTGAGAATTGTGTTATCTGTGTTGAAAGAGAAGCAGTTGTATGTGAAACTTTCTAAGTGTGAATTTTGGTTGAAGGAGGTGCGTTTCCTTGGTCATGTGATTTCGAGTAGAGGTATTGCAGTTGATCCGTCGAAGGTTGAAGCGGTGTCACAATGGGAGACTCCGAAATCAGTTTTTGAGATTAGAAGTTTTCATCGGTTAGCCGGTTATTATCGGAAACTTATTGAAGGATTTGCTAAGTGATCTTTTCCGTTGACGCAGTTGACTAGGAAAGGTCAAGCTTTTGTTTGGGATGCAAAGCGTGAAGAAAGTTTTCAAGAACATAAGAGAAGGTTGACGACGGCTCCTGTTTTGATTTTGCCGAATCCGACAGAACCATTTGTTGTGTATTGTGATGCTTCCTTGATGGGTTTAGGCGGTGTGTTGATGCAAGATAAACAAGTGGTAGCTTATGCTTCGAGGCAACTCAAAGTGCATGAGAAGAATTATCCGACGCATGACTTAGAGTTGGTCGTCGTTGTATTTGTGTTGAAACTTTGGAGGTATTATTTGTTCGGTTCGAGATTTGAGGTATTTAGTGATCATAAGAGTTTGAAGTATCTCTTTGATCAGAAAGAATTGAATGCAAGGAAAAGAAGATGGTTAGAACTTCTGAAGGATTATGATTTTGGTTTGAATTACCATCCGGGTAAAGCGAATGTGATAGCTGATGCGTTGAGTAGGAAATCGTTGCATATGTCGATGATGATGGTAAAAGAGTTGGAATTGGTTGAGCAATTTCGTGATTTGAGTTTGGTGTCTGAGGAGACTTCTTATGGAGTTAAGCTTGGTATGTTGAAGCTTACGAGTGGTATTTTGGACGAGATTCGAGAAGGACAGAAATCTGATTTGAGTTTAGTTGATCGGTTGACTTTGATCAATCAAGGCCAAGGTGGTGATTTTTGGATTGATGAAAACGGTATTATTAGATGTCGTGATAGAGTTTGTGTTCCTGATGTTGTTGAGCTGAAGAAGAGTATTCTTGAGGAAGGGCATCGTAGTGGATTGAGTATTCATCCGGGTGCTACTAAGATGTACCAAGATTTGAGGAAAGTATTTTGGTGGCCATGTATGAAGAAGGATATTGCCGAGTTTGTGTATTCTTGTTTGACTTGTCAGAAGTCAAATGTTGAACATCAGAAACCGTCGGGTTTGATGAAGTCGTTGTTTATTCCTGAGTGGAAATGGGATAGCATTTCTATGGATTTTGTGTTTGGTTTACCAAGGACGTCGAGTAATTTTGAATCCATTTGGGTTATTGTGGACAGATTGACTAAATCTGCTCACTTTATTCCTATGCGAATGGATTACCCGTTGGAGAAATTGGCAAAGCTGTACATTGAGAGGATTGTCAGTTTGCATGGTATTCCGTCTAGTATTGTGTCGGATAGAGATCCAAGGTTTACTTCGAGATTTTGGGAAAGTTTGCAAAGTGCTTTGGGTACAAAGTTGCGTTTGAGTTCAGCTTATCATCCGCAGACCGGTGGTCAGACTGAGAGGACGATTCAGTCACTTGAGGATCTTTTGAGAGCTTGTGTGTTAGAAAAGGGTTGAGCTTGGGATATCTAATTACCTTTGATTGAATTTACTTACAACAACAGTTTTCATTCGAGTATTGGTATGGCACCGTTCGAGGCTTTGTATGGTAGATGGTGTAGGACGCCATTGTGTTGGTATGAGTTGGGAGAGAGTCTTGTAGTTAGACCGGAGATAGTCCAGCAGACTACAAATAATATTAAGATGATTCAAGAGAAGATGAGGATTTCTCAGAGTTGTCACAAGAGTTATCATGACAAGAGGAGGAAAGCGCTTGAATTTCAAGAGGGAGATCATGTGTTTCTTCGAGTCACTCCGATGACTGGTGTTGGTAGGGCATTGAAGTCGCGCAAGTTGACGCCGCGTTTCATTGGTCCTTATACGATTTTGCAGAGGATAGGAGAGGTAGCCTATCATGTTGCTTTACCGTCGTCGCTTTCTAATCTCCATGATGTGTTCCATGTATCTCAGTTGAGGAAATACATTGCGGATCCATCTCATGTAGTCCAAGTAGATGATGTGCAAGTCAGAGATAACCTGGCTGTGGAGACATCACCTATGCGGATAGAGGATCGGGAGTTGAAGAAACTTTGAGGTAAAGAGATTGCTTTGGTGAAGGTCGCTTGGGGAGGACCGACTGGTGGAAATGTTACTTGGGAACTTGAGAGCAAGATGAGAGAGTCATATCCAGAGTTGTTTGAATCAGGTAACATTTTCGAGGACGAAAATTCCTAAGTGGGGGAGGGTTGTAACAGCCCAATTTTCAATAATTAATTATTCACATTAAATAATTTATTTATTTGAGTTATTTAATTATTGGATTATTATTTAATGAAATTGGTAGATATTTGAGAATATGGTGATGGAAATAGAGTGGAAAGATATATAAGGAAATTAGAAAGAAAAGAGAAAGATAAAAACATAAGAGGACAGAAGAGAAAGAAACTGGAAGAGGAGAAAAAGAGAAGAAAAGAGGAAAAGCTTGGATTCATCAAGAACAACTCTTGGCTATCGATTTCATCAAGGTAAGGGTGTGAAATATCATCATCTTGTTAATGTATATGATTGTGTATGGATTGTATGAGTTGTTTGGATGTTTTCTCCATTTTTCCATTTTACGTCGAAATGAGTTTAATCGGTAGAAACTGAGTTTTATCGGTTAGAATATGGAAGGGATGATGTAGATTAGTCGAGATATGTTAGGCTAAGTCTACTGGAACGAGTTTGGTTGGAATCGGGTGAATCGGGAGCTCCAGATGAATTCTGGACAGTTTGGAGCTTGGTGTTTGCAGACACTCGCTAGCTTGTTCGCTAGGCGAGCAAGTCGTGAACGTTCGCTAGGTCCTCGCCTAGCGAGCCTGTGGCGAACGGTCCCAGACTTGGGACAGAATGGATTTTGGACTTCCTCGCTGGTAGCGAGCGAGGTAGCGAGTTGCTCGCTAGGGCCTCGCTGTGGCGAACTGGTAGTGAAGCCTTCCAGTGGCTTCTGTTTGTGTTTGCTAGCTTGTTCGCTAGGCGAACAGGTAGCGAATGTTTGCTAGGTACCTAGGAGAGCCAGTAGCGAACGTGACAGCATTTTTTTTCCTTATGGTTCCATCCAATGTTGATTGTGTGGTTCGTTTGTATTCAATCCTTGTTGGAATTGAATAGTTATGCTGTTGTGATGTGCTGTGGGTAGCCGTATGGCGTGAATCCTAGTTGCGAGATCATTAGGGTTGAATGACTAGATGTTGTTCCTAATGAGGCGTAAGTATTAGTGCACTAGGGTAGAATGGCCAATGATGTCATTCCTAGTGTGGAACTCACTGGGGTAGAATGATGTGATATCGTTCCTAGTGAGAAGCTCATTGGGGTAGAAAGACTTGATGTCGTTCCTAATGAGATATGAGTGCTTGGATGCATTGGGGTAGAATGACTTGATGTTGTTCCTAATGCAGTACAAGTGTTGGTGCGCACTAGGGTAGAATGGCTAATGATGTCATTCCTAGTATGAGATTCATTGGGGTAGAATGACTTGATGTCGTTCCTAATGAGGTATGAATGTGAAACTCACTGGGGTAGAATGATTTGATATCATTCCTAGTGGAGTAGTTATTAGGGTAGAATGACTATGTGTCGTTCCTAGTAACGTAAACACCGGGGTAGAACAACCGAGAGGTTGTTCCTGGTGGGGTACGAGCGATGTACCATAGTCTCGAATAGAGAATTATGAGAGTGACGAGTTGTATAAACCACATGGTGTGGAAGTGATTCGTGATAGGATAGAACGGTTGTGTATGAATGATTGAGTCGAGAACTATGGATGTGTACATGATGAAACATGTTTGGCGATTATCCATTATTGGTTTATGCATATATTTTGATGCATATGATGACTGTGATGAGGAGTGGTGAGAATGTGAAATATATGTATTATTATGTTTACGAATATATATATATATATATATATATATATATATATATATATATATATATATATATATATATATATATATATATATATATATATATATATATATATATATATATATATATATATATATATATATATATATATATATGATTACATCCATTGATTATTATGGTAATATTTCTCACCCTTCTGCTGTTTTATAATGCTCTATGAGGCATTGCAGATTAGGATGGCTGGAGATCCTTTTTGTGAAGTATAACTTCATTATTTTGGTCGGTTCGCTCTGATATGTAGCACCGGGTAGTTAGGCTTGTATAGAATTCTTTTGGGATACATTGTGTATATGTATCTGTTGGCAGATATTTTGTAACATGATGATATTGTGAATCAAATTTGGTGATATGTAAATTATATGATTACATGTTTAAATGATTCAATGTTTAGATTTTCCGCTTTTAATTCTAAATATTGAAATGTGGGTGTAAGGACGAAGTTCCTCTGTTAATAGCTACCCCACTGTTACATGTCTTTTATAGAGCAGGTGTTGTATGTTTTGGTGTATGATGTGGCATGTCTCTTTTATACCATAGTTTAAACGTTACTCTGATGAAATTTTGAATACGTGCTTAATTGTTTTATTGTTTATTCGGGGGTATAGAATGGGGTGTTACAATACTCACATCGTCTAATGAAAGACGAGAAGACTCCATACGTTCACCTTGTCTAAGGATAGACAGAAAGAAAGCCACCATGCTCATATCATCTGAGGGTAGACATCCAATACTAACGTCATCTAAAAGCGGATAGAAAGAAGGCCACCACGCTCACATAATCTGAGGGTAAACAGGATCAAATCTGATACTCACATCATCTAAAGAAAGACGGGAAGAAGAACTTGTCCGAAGAACCACATCGTCAATAGGAATCGACAGAAAGAACAATCAAATCAATGATTACGTCCACAAACTTCTTAACCATTCAGCAAACTTCTGAATTATTTTGTCCATAAGAATTGATGAAGAGGAAATGTATTCAAAGGGTCACCTCGTCAATAGGAATCGACAGAAAGAGAACCACCTTCAAAGAGCCATGTCGTCAGTAGGAATCAACAACAAGGGAATCAAACATTCTTTAGAGAGCCACGACATCAATAGGAATTGACAGCATGAAAACCTTCTTAGACCAACATCTCATCCAATACACGGGAAGAAAATCGTATCTGAAATTCGTCTTGAAATCTCGCATCGTCCAAGGATAGACGGAGAGAAAACCATATCCAAAATCCAAATCATTGAATGCTGAACAAACACAGAAGCTCGTATTTACAACTCGCGTCGTCTAAGGATAGACGGTAAGAAGACTTGCTGGGGAGACACATCGTTAATAGAGATTAACGGAAAGAGAATCTGCTCGGAGATACACATCGTTAATAGAGATTAATGGTAAAAGAATCTGTCGACATTAGAGGACTGATGGACAAAGGAACTATGCTTGGGGCTGTCATCATCAGAGGACTGACGGACAAAACATAACCGTTGTATGATCTGAAACTCGAGAGAAAGTAACTAATGAGCTGCCTGAACACAACTGCTGGATAAATGCCCTTGTATCGATCGCAGGGTGATTCACGTTGCCACAGAAGGATGATAACAAACTGGCTTATGCTTCGTATGCATATGCGTATGTTTGAATTTTTATATGGCGTAATGCTCCATACGATGGAAATGCTATGCATTTGAAGATGAAATGCAAATATGATGCAAATATGATGATATATGCAAAGATGCAAATGCACGCTCGGGCAGCCGGAGAGAGCTGGGTACGACAGATTTGCTTCAGCAAAATAAATGCCGAATACAAGGCCAACTCCGCTGGGGATAACCGGGTATCACAGAATTACTCCCGCAAAATAAATGCTGGGAAGGTGAAGCCGACTCCGCTGAGGAATAACAGAAGGTGCCAAGTACGATTGGACTCTCCTGGGGATGGCTTGCGCGTGCCAATGATAATTGGGCTTTTGCTGGGGGAAGACAGATGAAGTCTCCCTGCATACCAATGTCAATTGGATTCTGGAATGATGCGCCAACACGGATTGGGCTTCTTGACAATCACCAATAGGCCTCGGGCTTTAGGTTATCCATGATGGGTCAGGTACGACTGACGCTGGAAAATATCCTGTCTGGATTCCAGGTTTTGGTTGAAGGCTCGAGGGATAGTAGCACGGCTTCCCGACATTCGTCTTGAACTTGCAAGTTGATCAAACCTGCTTGAGTAGCTCTGATGATACGGAGAGGAACGATTCCTTCGCTTCCATATTTGCCCCAGCCAGTGGGATCTCTATGGGGATATCCCTTGAAAGGAAAACTGAATTCTATGCACCCTGATCTGCCTCATCATCTTGAACCTCGAAGAGGTGCTTCGTATTAATTGCCCCACGGGCAAGAAATAACTTTTGCACTCTTAGGGTGGCCTGCCCCTATCTTGCAACGACTTTGCCCCTGATTGGCTAATCTGTGGGGAAATACCCTGGTTGTCCTCGAGAGATTCACGGAATCTCGACCTGACTGCTTCAGATTAACTGACTTTTGGATGGCTGACTCCCCTATTGTGATCATTTGACGTAGCTTGCCCCGGTTCACCGGAATTCAGGCATTCTGCATTTATTCTGATCAGAATTTCCACTGTGGAAACTTTCTCGCTATCAAGCGCTTACTCGTAAGTAAAAGAAACTGTTCTGCATAAAGACATATCAAATGCAATGCATATGGAAGTTTTCAAAATCCATTCCTGTTCACTGGAAAAAAATTTGGTGACATAAAATGTATGAAATCATTCGTCAACATGTCAATGTTAATACAACGCTGTAAGGGGAATCCTTTCTAGGAATCAGTTTTGATGCGATCTTTATCGAAGTATGCTTTCGAAACAAACCTATTTCAATTAGGACTTTTAAAGGTTGTAACATGGTCAGGTTCACGGTTTAAGAAAGAAAGGATACAGGCTCAAAATTCATTTTAACCCACCCACTCTCCGTGATGTTCTCCAATCCTATGTTCAGCTAATTCGACCTTAGCACTCACCTTTCAAAGGTTGGAGTAACGGTTCAGGAAACCACAAGTTTTCGGAGTGACAGTCACTCGCTCTTCGTCTTTTGGCGTCCGTTAGCCACACGATTTCGTTCTCGTTTGAGGATCTTTCTTTTGTAATCCTTTTCGTCCTTCGTTTTTTCGATCCCTAACTTTTTCCTGGACTAACTCTTTTGAGTTTCTTCGATTTTGAAGTCCAGCGGGATGCCCTAATTTTTGCCTAAGTCGCTTGTTCGCCAGATTCGACTTAGCGGGCTTTTTCTTTCGATTCTTTTCTTTCTCTTTTTTTTTGAACAAATCGTATGACACTGACTCGTATGACTTGTTTGAAAAGAGATTGTGACTGTTTTGCTCCTGATCGACCAGGTTTAACCATCATGGCTTTTCTAGGTACGATCTATATTGGTGTGATTGATCCTCGAACGGACACTTCTTTTGTAATTTGAACGCTTGATCAAATCAACTGACACCTACCCTGCCCTAGGTTAAGATTGAGGGTTTTTCATCTTCAGAAAGAAAGTCCTACAACTAAGCTCAAAGGGGTTAACAAGGGATTATCTTCCTTATATCTCCGGTGTTTGTGAATTGAAATAATGCCTATACATCATCAACAGGTTTTTATTCAAAAGCATAGCATCGGAAGCTTACGCATTATTGGATTTAGTCATCCTCCGTGAATTCCACTTAAACAAGCGTTTGAAATAAAAGCAAGCAATAGAGTGAACATGAATGGATTTATTCAAAACATGCATATTCGTTTCATTATCAATATCAATTGAAAACAATACAAGTTTTACAAATGCAATTTTCGCTTTAACATAAAAGAAACTACAAATGCAAAGAAATGACATGATAAAACACATATTGCCAGCTTCTGGGAACCAGGCTTTTCGAACTTAATTTGCTGCTCAGCCAGCCATCTTCAGAATTGATCGTCGAAGTCATCCTGATACTCTTCCGAACATCTGCTCTCACTGAACTCTCCCATAACATAAACTGATATGTCCACTTGGCTGGATGAAGGAAGGTCGTTAATTTGAACACCCTGAGGCGTGATTCAAATACTGTTAGAATCCAACAGAGTCTGAACTTGGCTTTGAAGCACCTTACAGTCTTTAGTCGAATGCCCTTGTGCCCCAACAAGGTACTCACAGTGGGCGTTGACGTTGAAGCCTGGCGGATATAGAGGAATTTCTGAATTAATTTTCTTCGGAACTACCAACCCACCTTTGATCAAATCTGGAAATAACTGACTGTACGATACCGGTAGCTAAGTAAAATGCCTTTGTGGCTTCCTCGGTCTTTGTCTAGAGTGTTGGCGCGGTTGACAAAGATACAACTGTTGACTCTGGCGGGGAACATATATCTGACATACAGACCCAACAGGTTGCTGACTCTGAATACCCGAAGTATCTGAACACTGAATCTAAGGTACTGGAGATTTTGGGATGACATCCCTTTCTCTCTCCCATTCTTCTTGAGAACTGACAATTGATTCCTCTTCATAAGCCGAAGTATCTGAGATGTCTCGAATTTTTCCGCTCTCAACACGTTCTCCTGTTATCACTAAGTCAGCAAAGTTCGACACTCTACCACCGATCAGCTTGTCAAAGTAATGACCTTTCAAGGTACCCAGGAATATGTCAACCAACTCTCTATCCTGAAGCGGGCGGTGAACACGAGTAGCGAATTCTCTCCATCTTCGCGCGTATCCTCTGAAGGATTCATTGTCCGCCTGAGACAATTCTTGCAATTGCGTGCGGCTAGGAGCCATGTTAAGGTTGTAGTCGTACTGCTTCACGAAGGCATTGGCTAAATCTGACCATGATCTGATGCAACTACTTTCCAATTGCATATACCAATTCAACAATGCTCCACTCAGACTATCCTGAAAACAGTGAATCATAAGCTGATCATTGGCGACATCGAAGTCATTTTCCTGCAGAACATTATCAAATGTAGCTTCGGGCAACTATCCCCTTTGTACTTCTCAAAATTTGGCATTTTGAATTTCGCAGGCATCACAAGATCGGGCACCAAACACATGCTCGCAGCATTCAAATCAAGAGTATTCTGACTCATCAGAGCATCAAGTTTTTCATCCAACAGATGATATCTTCTCATAAACTCAACAGTCTGTGGGTTCTCAGCATCAACCTTCGGAACAACCCTCTGAGGATCTAGCATAGGGAAAGTGAAGTTCTGATAATCGGTGTCATGAAGAGAAGAGGAATCTTTATCTCTGACAGGAATTTGCACATTCTGGGCTTGAGCAACATTGTTCACCAGGATCCTCTGATCAATGGCCTCATCTCTGGTCATAGCTGCCACGGCTTCCATGAATTGACCCAACTGATTCTTCAACAGTTCAAACTCTGCCCTGGTAACAACCAAGTTCTGCTCTTCTGAGTTCATGATCCTTCCAGAAACTAACTCAAGTCCAATGCGAATGCCGGGAAATCAACTATGAGTTGGACAAAAGACGGGTAAGCTTTCTGTTTCGGCTGAGGATGGATATGCAAAATGAAATGCAAATGCAATACAATGCAAAATGCAAAATTCTAATGCATACACAAGGGATCAAGGCTGCTGCTTGTTGACCGAGAAGAAATCAAAGTACTGCCTTGACAAGAACATAGCACTGCTCTGATAATTAGGACCCACTGATACCAATGATATTGATTCATACTGTCAAGAATAACCAGGTTGTCTGAAGGTAAAGGTTTCCTGCATAACCCCGACCTCATTCACAGGTATGGACCTAATCCACTGATAAAGGTACGACATCCTATGCGTTCCTCAGCGTCACAGACTTTCAGCAAATGATGATACGTTCACCATTTCTGGTTTGGCATCATCCTCTCCTGAAGAGGCCTCACTTAGCTGAGTCACAAATGATCGGTCCCCAGAGTCGACAATCCTCAGATCCAAAGTCCTCTCGAGTCCAAAGGACTGATAGGAAGTCATCAAAGAAAACCTCGTCTGAGTGTGGATTACATGGGAACTGATGCAAGCAAAGCAAGCACGTCCACCACTAATCCACTCTAATGCTAGATTTTCTCTCAAGCCTGGGTCTGGCTTATCACTCATCAGAGCCCTTCTCCCACAACAGCACAACAAATAATCATATTACTGAAAATAAAATGCGGAAAGTAAAGTGCGATAAATAAATGCAAACCCAACAGATAAACACGCAAGCACTAGGATTGACTCGCATAGGGGATGGGAAACGGTCCCAGCATAGGGGATGGGAAAAGTCCCCAACAACTATATTCCCCAACAGAGTCGTCAGCTGCTGGGGATGACCCAGACAGCTAGGAGGAAAATCCAAGGCGAGACTCGCATAGGGAACCATCGCATTCCCCAGCAGAGTCGCCAACTGTCGCTACTACGAAAATAAGGTGCCGGCAAAACAGAAGAGTCGCCACCTTTCGTTATTTATCCCACAGAAGGGAAAGGAAACGATCGGAAAAACCTGACGAAAAGGTATAAGACGAGGTCATCGCAACCATGTTTGGGTTCGGGAGTCGGTTACGCAAGGGGAAGGTATTAGCACCCCTCACGTCCGTTGTACTCAACGGGATCCACGCTTGTTGTGTTTATCTGACGGGTTGGTTTTAACTATGTACCTATCAAGGCTGGTCTGTAAAGAAAAGAAAAATGACTCGGTAAAGCATCGCGCTTCGTGCCTACGTATCGTCAGAGAACGAGAAATCAGATTCAATGTAGTTCGGCTAACTACGGGTGAAAGGGAAGGTGGCTCGCCAATACATCAGTATTGTGCCTACGTACTCTCAACAAATATGAGAGATCAGAGCTTACGTAGTTCGAAATATCTACGGATAGACAGGGTGTTCTCAATCACACAGGGGTGAGAGAAAAGGTTGATGATACTAGCGTGCTCGACCATTGGAGACTAAGGCGTTACCTATTTGCGGTAGAACGGACGTAGTATGTCAGGGTTTAAAGGTGTGTGTCGCTACCGCGAAAATAAGGTGTCGGAAAAACAGAAGAGTCGCCACCTTTTGTTATTTATCCCTCAGAACAGGAAAAGAAACGATAGGGAAAACCTGACGAAAAGGTATACGACAAGGTTATCGCAACCATGTTTGGATTCGAGAGTCGGTTACGCAAGGGGAAGGTATTAGCACCCCTCACGTCCATCGTACTCGATGGGATCCACGCTTGTTGTGTTTATCTGACGGGTTGGTTCAACTACCTACCTCAACAGATATGAGAGATCAGAGCTTACATAGTTCGGGATAACACGGATTACGGGGGTTCAGATTCATCTGTTTTTCTGAGTATGGTTAACAGACAGTTCCAGCAGTTTGGCGTATGCAGCTCTACCCTTGGAGACTAAGGCGTTACCATTTGCTGTAGAATTGGGAGTTAACGACACTCTTTTCTTCAGAAAATCTTTCCTTTGAATTATGGGCCCACGTGGCAAAAAAGGTTTGAAGTTTGTTTTCTGTTTTTTACGGAAGAACTGTTTTTTTATGGTTGTCTGTAGTTTGTACAGCTCTAGAGACTATGACTTAGGAGCGAATGTGTCGCATATCGTCCAAAGGACATATACTAAACACTCTAGACGATTGAGAGGAGGCCGCTCAATTATCATTACCCAAGTAGCTTAAGGCTCGTAACGTGCTTGTACTAACTTGCCTTTATTACGTTTTTTACTGTTGTTTGAGATGAGAAGAGAACAAACTCTACGGGGACACTGTCAAATCCTAACGTTGTCATGCCAAGGATTCATCCTATGGTTGAGGTTTGAAACAGGGAACTCCTAGAAGTTATCATGCATAGGTTTCAACCTAGAGTTCTAATCATCACTTCCTTATCAAAGGAGGTGAGATTCCTAAATACAGAAACAGACAAAGCATCAGCTTGAACAGTAAACAGATATACAAATAAACAGTAAAGATGCACATGCAATGCAAGAATACAAGCAGAGGGAGACTCACTCGACCTCTTAGCAATCAAGCAGAGAAGAAAACAGACAAGCTGAGATAGACAGACTCAACCTTTAAGGCTAACACACAGATGAAAGGAAAAATAACACACAAGCAAGGGGAGGATCACCTCAACCCTTAATGCAAACAAGCAGAGAGAGACTCACTCAACCTCTAAGAAATCATGCTCCTAGCTTAATAATCTAAATATGATCCTATTCTAATGCATCAAGCAATTTAAACAAGGGAGAGAAACCAAAATGAGCAACAAGGGAGTCATCCCAGGCTACATCAGGTTGGAGGTGTATCAACACCAGAGTCCATCATGGGTTCCACCTCTTGAGGAATGCACAAAATCCAACCAAAGGAAGGATTAGGCTCTCCCAAGAGGGATCCTATGTCAATAGGACAGAAGAGACTGGGTATTGGTCCTAGATATCAATCTAAGGGTAACTGATTATAGTGTATCAACACAGAATGTCCATCTCAGGCTCAACCTGTTGAGGAATGCACAAAATACAACCAAGGGAAGGATTAGGCTCTCCCAAGAGGGATCCTAAGAAAAGGACTTTGAGATGGATGACAATATATAAACCAAGGGAATATACCATGCCAAGAATGTCAATTCAAGGCTCAACTTCCTGAGGAATGCACATAATTCAACCAAAGGAAGGATTAGGCTCTCTCAGGAGGGCTCCTCATCAAGACTTGAAGGATAAAGATAGTACAAACCAAAGGAATGTACTATACTAGGGAATGTCAATTCAAGGCTCAACCTCCTGAGGAATGCACAGAGTCCAACCAAAGGAAGGATTAGGCTCTCCCAGGAGGGACCCTCTTCAAGACTTGGATAAAGAGAGTAGGGCAAAGCCCAAGGAGGAAATCACATAGGGGACAGAAGGCAACAGAACACTCCTAAGAAACCCTACAAGCTAGCTACAAGGATTACCTAAGCTAGGAGAATCAAAAGTTCTATCAAGGCTTTAGCAAAGTTCTAATGAGGTATCTACCTACTTACCATTCTATCAAGAAGGAATATGGGACCTATAATCATCTAATGGCCATGTACAAGGTTAATCTATGAAGTTCTCTAAGTCAGGATCACCTAAACTAAAGTTAACTTGTAAACTGGGGAACTAATTGAAAATCATTCCTAAAAATTCTAAGGAAAATACTATATTATCCTACATGTATCAACATTCTATGGTACAAAAATCAGGGGCTAAACCTAAATCAAAAGGCTCAAACTAAGTCTAAAACCTCAAGGGTACACTAAAGGGATCCAACAATGAATACTCCTAAACAACTATCCCAAAATCCTATTTAGAATGATCTAAAAATCTCAACAAAAATCACATAACATCATCAACATGTCAATCACCAGCACACAAGATTTCAATATCAAACTCAAAAGCATGAATGAGAAATAAAATCACAAAGCTCAGCACACAATTTCTCAATTATTAAAAACATACTAAAATAGAAAATATGCCATTAATTGAAAATGCATGAAAATAGAAATTAAAAAAATGTGAGAAAATTCTAAACATACCCAAGTATTCACATGATTTATTTCAGGCATTATTAATAATCATTTCTATTTTTCTTGAATTAAAACTAACAAGTATTAAAACAAAAAATAAAAGAAAAAAGAAAATAAAAGAAAATAGGAGGGAGGTGTAACCAGCAGCCATCCTATGTGTTAATTCGCTTGGGCCTTGCGCTAGGGGGTGGGAGTAGCGCTTCACACTAAGCCCAACTAAGTTATAAAACTCAGTTTTTTTATTAATTACATGAACCAGTGCCAGGGGTGTGCGAAGTAACATTTCCATGTGCAAAACGAATTGGGCCTACGCGCGTGGGGTGTGGATAGCGTTATGAAAAGCCCAGAGTTTCCTTTAGTGAAACTCTGCGTTTCACTTAACATTGGAAGAGCCAAGGAAGTGTTGCACGTGAAAATGAATGCCATCCACACGATGCGAATATGAAGTCTAAGACTTCGCTCGATCTAACGGTCCAGACGTGATCTGGAAATTTAAAACTCAAACGGAGGGAAATACAGGGCGGTGGTGTCTGTGGCGGCCGGAGAAGATCCGGTCATCTTCTCCAGCGAGAATGAACAGTAGCCAAAATCCAAACTCAACGAAACTTCATTTTTCTTACACCGTTTTGTTCGTCTCACTCCCTAGGTCATCAATCTATGATTTGTTTTCAATTTTAACCATTAATAAGAGAGATAAGCGAACAACAACTTGTAATGCCATGTCACAAAGTTTCACGATTCACTACGAAACTCATACGAAATCCATCTATGTTTCAAATAGGTCCTAACCACATGTATATAAGGCTTGGAAAGTGCATAATTTAAGAGGAATTTTGAGAGGAAGAAACCTGGTTTGGAGCTTCGCGTATGGTGTTCTTCAGGGCTCAATTCTCTTCCAAAAGATGCAGAATCTTCCACTGAATGATGATGAAGAGTTCTGGATGTTCAATTTCTTCTGAAACCTCCTCAATCTCCAAACTCGAAAATCCAACTTCAAGCTTCTTCCACAAACTGCTCTAACTGATTCTCAACTGAAAATGGCACTAGAAGCTTCTGAAAATGATCCAAAATCTATTTATAATCTGTTTTGATCCATTGGGGGCTCATTCATGGCCCAATTTGTGATTTCCAACTTTCAAGTTTTTCTCAAAAATTCACTTATGGAAGCCACAAATTTGCCTTGTTCTTGCTCTCAATCCACTTCAGATCACTTGCATTGAGTGTGTAGAGTGTAATTGAATGAGTTCCCTCCTTTGATTTCAACCAAAGATGGATGTTTGAAGTGTTACTTCATCATGAAGCAATCCACCAAAATGCCATGAAATGAGTATCAAATCAAAAATCTAACAATGCCAAAATGTTTAGAATATCATTCCCAATCAAAATGAGTACCAATTTGGTTTGAAATCAATCAATTACCAATTTTTTTGAATTTTTCCATTTTAATTCATTAAAATGGCCGTTTTGAGAAATTCCTTCAACCAATGCTTGCTCTAATCCATATCAATGGACTCTTGATACTTGGCTGAGCTAAAAACATCATTTTGAGCAACTTTCAAGTTGAACAAAACTCCATTTGAAGCTTGCAAGATAGTGAAATGGACCCATAATTCAAAATGACCTATAATGTCCAAATACCCAAAATATCCTTGACTTGTGAAAGCCATAACTTGAGTTCTACAAATCCAATCATGGACTTCTAGTACTATTTAGAAAGCTAAGAGAATAAGGAACAACATTCATGTTGACCAAAAGTTCATAGGAATCATCCTTCTATGGCAAAGTTGTCATGCAAGTTGGGTAACTTTCAAGCTCCAAATTCACATGCCTCAGATGACTTGTAACTTGCCTGGCTCATAACTTGAGTTATATAAACCCTATCAAGGACTTATATTACTCATGTTAAATCTAAGATCATTCCCTACAACAATCATGTTGGGGTCAAGATGAGATGAAGATCACATCTTGAGTTAACTGGTCTTGAAGTCAGGGGTTAAGCTAGGGGATTTTGCACTGTCAAGCCTTAGAAACCCTAGACTAAAACTTCTCAAACTCTTCAATCATGATGGGTTAATATTGGAATCATCCTTAGAACATCTCAAGGTATCAATCCATGATCACATGGATCTTTGATTAGGTCTCAACCTTCTTCAAATCATCAGTTGACTTAGGGTTGACCCAGTCAAACCCTAACTGCACCAATCTTGAGTATATCTTCCTATCCTTTGCAAAATGACCTATTTAGGCTTCAAAATGATCTTCAACACTTCTCATGAGCTCATTCAAGACCTCAAGTCCAACTCTATGGCTTCAGAATCATCTGATGATCTCCCTAAGACTCTCAAGTTAGGAGACATACACTCTTGGTTTCAACCATTCTTTCTGAGGATCTTAGACTTCTCTGGTGAGGATATCAACCCTTAAACACCTGAATAAACCTCTTAGCTAGATTCATAGTCTTGTATAGCTCTTGATTGGTAGTCATACCTCTTGATCTCCTGCATACATGTCAATGAAATGCAGATGATGATGCTAATATGAAAGCAATGAAGCATAAGCTAGATAAAGAAATGTTGGGCAAATTTTGGGGTGCAACAACTGCCCCTATTCAAACGGCTTGGACCTGGCTGGGTGAGAAGCGAACGACTCTTAAACAATCAAGGTAAAAGACGGTTGAATACCAACAAACCCAGAAATTTTCCCACTGCACAAGTACACGGTACTCTGATGGGGACAAATCTTCGGAAACTGAAATAATAGCCGCACGGCAACTAGCTGGAGAAATACTGATCTGAACCTCCGTCAGGATGATTCTCTGATTTAAACGTAGATCTTCGTCCTCAAATCATCGAGGGATCACCGGTTACGCGGTAACTAGTAAAGGGTTTAATCTCAAATCTCCGTCAGGATGATCATCTATGTCCTTAAATCATCAAGGGATCACCGGTTACACGGTAACTGGAGATCTGCTAACCGCACAGGTAAACGATACTCTGATTGGTAGGAACATCTTCAAAACTAAAAATGACAGTTGCACGGCAACTTGCTAGGGAATTGGTTACACGGTAACCAGAAATTTACCAACCGCACCAGTAAACGATTCTTTGGTGGGTGTGACAATCTTTGAAGTCTGAAATGGCAGTTGCACGGCAACGGGCCCAAATCTCCGTCAGGATGATCATCAGATTTCACTGCAGCTTCTTCCTCAAGTCATCAAGGGCTCACTGGTTACACGGTAACTGGTGACACATAGCTGATTCTGCCGTCAGGAATTCTGCGGCACGGCAGCAGAAGAATTCCTCGGGACTCATCAGGTCATCAAGAACTTTTGACAATCTCTGTAATCATGCCATCAGGCATTCAAAGAAATTCTCGGGCATCAGCCGGACTTCAATCATCAAGTCTTCAAGGGAAATTTCAACTTCTCTGCTTTTAAAACTTGGTGAGGATGACATATCTCCACTGGGGATTCTGGAGAACTATCAAGTAACTCTGCTTCGGGGATCCATAAATCATTCTGGATGAATCAACTCTGCTGAGGACTTCAAGAATCATCTTGGACAAATAACTCCGTCGGGGACTTCAAGAATCATCCTGAACCAATAACTCTGCTGGAGATTTCAAGAATCATCCTGAGCAAACACTCTGCCGGGGCCTCTAAGCATCAACCTGAGCAACCAAGTCTGGCGACTTCACTGGGAATTTTAAGAATCATCTTAAGAAAACAACTTCGCTGGGGAATTCAAGAATCATCTTGAGCAAACCATTCCGCGGAGGGACGCCTGCAAAACAAGAACAGTAACGACCTAGCTCATGTTTCATATGCATATGTTTGACAATGGCGTAATGCTCCACACGGTGGAAATGCTACGCGTTTTTAGGGAGAATGCTATGCAATCATGCAAAATGCTACGGCCCCATCAGCAAAATAAATGTTGAAGGGAGGATCCTCCTGTCAAGGAGAAAGGACCACTCTGGCGGAGAGGAGGAATCATTCTGCCGAGGAGAAGAAGTCACACCAATCTTAATTGGACTTAACCTGGGGAAACGAACTCCAGACGGCTGTTGCAGGGGAACAAAGTTCCACAAGAACCTGTACTTGCTCAATTCGGCATGCGGACCATAATCTGCTGAGGAAACGATGTTAATCGCATAAATAAACTACCCAACCTTCGCAGATAAAATCTTCATGGAGAAACGACTCCGATGGGGAGATACATCATCAACTATTCAATACTCTCTACTGGGGAAAACCAATCATGGCCTGAACGGCCTCCAAGAACTCGGCTCTCTTGGGGAACTGCAAACTCGGCTGGGGAGGGCAACCAGACGCTGGAATAAATCCTACCTGCCGGGGAGAGTACAACTCTGTGGGGAATCTCAATTCCACTGAAGACTTTATTCTGAACTATCGGAAGCTGAACACTTGCGAATAGTCTGCCTCAAGAAAACTGCACCTTGACTCAGTGCTGGGGAATGAGTGTACACTTCAGCGCATGACTCAGCTGAGGAACTGATGATCCTGCCTAGGATGCATCTGGCCGGGGAGAATCTTTCTCTGCTTGGGGAAAAATATCAGTGCTCGTGGTCTCATGTCCAGACTCCATGGGGAGACGCTGCTGAACTCGCTGGGGAAGAAGGAATCATCCTGCTCGGAAAACATCTTGCGTACTGCCTGGAATGTGATGTACCTGTAACAACACGAACAAACAGATAAGATACCCTTCACAAAGGGACCTATTAAGGTTATCATCCTGTGACAATGTTCAGGTAATTCAATGTTTCAACAATTATCGGCCTAGGCCAGCAAGTTTATGTATGTGCATTTTATCAAAAACATCGGGCGTTCTTTTTCGCAAACAAAACAGATAAAAACTAAACAAACAAACAGAAATACTGAATAGTATACATTTTATTGATAACGATCCCCTGAATGGGCCAAAATGTTTTACAACAGATGCAAGCTCCTAAAATGAGGAAGCTGCACAAGCATAATAACATAAATATACATCAGTATATACACAAATGTCGGCAACATGGCGTAGACGAACACCATGAGTTGATCCCTCTATGACCCACTCGACTTTGATACTTTTCCGACGCTTCAGCTTCAGAAGAGATTGATTCAGATAAACGGTCCTCAGATCTTCCAAACCACTAAACAATGAAAGTTCACACGCGGAACGCAGTCATTTGCTTTTCAAATCCCTAACTTTTGCCTGAACCGCCCTTTCGGGTTTTCGATTCACCAGGATACCCTTTTTTTGCCAAAGTCTCCCTTCCAGGTTTTCGAATTTGCGGGTGTACATTTTTTCATTTATATCCCTAATTTTTGCCCGAACCTTTTTCCTTTTTTATGGTTCGCCGGGATGCCCCATTTTTGCCTGGATATTCTTTTTTCTTTCCAGTGGGTCATTTTTTAAGCAAAGTACTTTTTAACTGCGTCCGCGTTCACAGGGGATGCAAAATCTTCTCCATCCATCATGGATAACAACAAGGCTCCTCCCGAGAAGACCTTGCTGACAACGTACGGACCTTCGTAATTGGGAGTCCACTTGCCCCTGTGATCGGAGTGTGGCGGAAGAATCTTCTTCAGGACGAGATCACCCGTCTGAAAGCTTCTAGGACGCACCTTCTTATCATAAGCTTTCTTCATTCGGCTCTGGTACAGACGACCATATGCAATCGATGATAATCTCTTCTCATCCATCAAACTGAGTTGATTTAATCGGTTCTGAATCCATTCTGCCTCATCGAGTTTCACGTCAACCAAAACTCGCAAAGAAGGAATCTCAACTTCCAACGGTAGGACAACTTCCATAACGTATACTAGTGAGAAAGGAGTTGCCCCGTTTGATGTGTGTACCGTCGTACGATAACCGTGCAATGAAAATGGCAACATCTCATGCCAATCTTTGTAGGTCATAACCATCTTCTATACCATCTTTTTGATGTTTTTATTGGCCGCCTCAACCGCGCCATTCATCTTCGGCCGGTAAGGTGATGAGTTGTGATGTTCAATCTTGAAGCTCTGGCATAGCTCCTTCATCATCTTGTTGTTCAGATTCGAACCATTATCAGTAATGATCCGCTCGGGAATTCCGTATCGACAGATGATGTCCTTCTTTATGAATCTGGCCACCACTTGCTTGGTCACGTTAGCATACGAGGCTGCCTCCACTCACTTGGTGAAGTAGTCGATGGCTACCAAAATGAAGCGATGACCGTTAGATGCAGTGGGCTCGATCTTGCCTATCATATCAATGCCCCACATGGAGAACGACCACGGGGATGACATGACATTCAACGGGCACGGCAACACATGAATTTTATCAGCATAAATCTAGTATTTATGACATCTCTTCGTGAATTTGAAGCAATCCGACTCCATCGTCAACCAGTAATATCCTGCTCGCAGGATCTTTCTCGTCATAGCATGCCCGCCGGCGTGCGTACCAAATGTGCCTTCATGGACTTCTTCCATGAGAAAACTCGCTTCTTTCTCATCTACACATCTGAGTAGCACGAGATCGTGGTTTCTCTTATGCAGAACTCCATCAGGATTGAGATAGAAATTTCCAGACAGCCTCCTCAGAGTCTTTTTATCCTGGGTTGATGCTCCCACAGGATACTCTTTAGTGATAAGGAAGGTCTGGACATCATGGAACCATGACTTGCCATCAGAGGCTTCCTCGATTGCAAAAACGAATGCAGGTCTACCAAGACGAGAAATGACAATTCTTGGAGCTTCATTCCAAAAATTGACTTTATACGTCGAAGCCAACGTGGCTAAGGCATCAGCCATCTGATTTTCAGCTCTGGGCACGTGATGGAGTTCCACTCTATCAAAGCACGGAAGCAGCCTTCTGGCATAATTCATGTACGGCACCAAATTCGATTGACGAGTCTCCCACTCCCCTTTAATTTGGTTAACAACAAGTACCGAGTCACCATATACATCCAGGTTTTTGATTCTCAAATCAATAGCTTCTTCCAAACCCATGATGCATGCTTCGTATTCTGCTTCATTATTGGTGACTGGAAAATTCAATCTAGCAGTGAACGGGATGTGGGATCCATGGGGGTGGTAATGATTGCCCCAATGCCACTTCCGTAAGAATTAACCGCCCCGTCAAATATCAATTTCCACTAGGACTTCCTATCTGGCCCCTCGTTGGGAAACGGTTCATCATAATCTTTCACTTTGAGAAACATGATATCCTCATCAGGGAATTCAAATTTCATCGGCTGATAATCTTCGATAGGTTGTTCGGCAAGGTATTCAGACAATACGCTTCCCTTAATGGCCTTCTGGGAAACGTACTGAATATCATATTCTGTCAACACCATTTGCCATCTGGAAATCCTGCCCGAAAGCGCTTGCTTCTCGAAGACGTACTTGATCGGATCCATCTTCGAAATTAGCATGGTCGTGTGGTTAAGCATATACTGTCGTAAATGTTTGGCAGCCCACGTGAGTGCACAACACGTTTTTTCCAGCATTGAGTAACGGGATTCACAATCTGTGAACTTTTTACTCAAGTAATAAATGGCATGCTCCTTTCTGCCAGTCTCGTCGTGCTGACCAAGAACGCAACCCATGCTATTCTCAAGAACTGTCAAGTACATGATTAAGGGTCTTCCGGCCACTAGGGGTATCAAGATTGGAGGTTCCTGCAGATACTGTTTTATCTTATCAAATGCCTTCTGGAAATCCTCGTTCCAGATAATCGCCTGATCTTTCTTTAGTATTTTGAACATCGGTTCACACGTGGCCGTGAGCTGAGATATAAACCTTGGAATGTAGTTTATTCTTCCCAGGAAACCACGAATTTCTTTTTTAGTTTTTGGCGCTGGCATATCTTGTATTGCTTTTATCTTCGCAGGATCAACCTCAATGCCTTTTTCACTCACAATAAACCCCAGTAGTTTTCCAGACCATACTCCGAAAGTACACTTATTAGGATTCAGACTTAACCTGAACTTCCTAAGCCTCTCAAAAAGCTTCAGCAAATTGACCAGATGTCTCTCCTCTGTTTGGGACTTCGCAATCATGTCATCAACATACACTTCAATCTCATGGTGAATCATGTCATGAAACAAAGTGACCATTACTCGTTGGTAAGTGGCCCCTGCGTTCTTCAGACCGAAAGGCATTACCTTGTAGCAAAACGTTCCCCAAGGGGTAATAAACGTAGTTTTCTCCATGTCCTTCGGCGCCATCTTGATCTGGTTATAGCCGGAGAAGCCATCCATGAACGAAAACACAGAAAATTGAGCCGTATTTTTGACCAACACATTAATATGAGGGAACGGGAAATCATACTTAGGGCTCGCCCTATTCAGATCCCGATAATCAACGCACATCCGTACCTTACCGTCCTTCTTCGGTACAGGTACTATGTTGGCGACCCACGGAGGGTAAGTAGTGACCGCTAAGAAGCCAGCATCCAGCTGCTTTTGCACTTCTTCTTTGATCTTAACGGCCATATCTGGTCATGTCCTTCTAAGCTTCTGCTTAATGGGAGGACAATCTTCTCGCAGTGGTAGATGATGGACTACTATGTCAGTATCGAGTCTGGGCATATCTTCGTATGACCAAGCAAAGATGTCACTATACTCTCGAAGCATCTCGACCAATCTCTGCTTGACATCACACTGTAATGCAACCCCTATCCTGACATTCCTGACAAGTTCTTCAGAACCCAGATTCACAATCTCAATCTCTTCCTCATGAGGCAGAATGACTTTCTCTTCTTGTTTCAACAAACGGGCCAACTCTTCGGGAAGGTCTTCGTCTTCATCAATCTCTTCTTCAGCTTGATATATCGGGGAATTGAAGTCGAAGTGAGTCGTAGAAGGTTCATAGTCGATGTCATCTACGATATGAATCCTACAATAACAAGGGTTAAGCTTAAAACAAGGATATGCAGGTTAGCACAAACCATATTGCCATTTTATTGTTTTTCAAAACAAAAATAAAATAGGAATAACAGAGATCACAACATTTGAATGCAAAGAAAAACGCCCTTTGATTTATTGATAAATTGTATGTACATAACCAAACAAGGCCCTGACAATAAAACCACTGTGCCCCGGGTAGGACATAGGGTTGTACAATAATTGGAGAAAGTAAATCATTTCTCTTTGTATGTCACTTGGATGATAACCTGGACGGACCAGTTGTCGAGGCTCTGGCCTGGTTTGCTTGGCTGAATCCAGGAGTCCAGGTCGCAATCACTGTCTTTGTTATCTTCAGACACTGCGTTAACATTCTCAAATATCACCCCACCTCTTGTGAATTGGATCGGCCCTTTGACACGCGGTGCACTGTGAGAGGAGGAAGCATCAGCCGAAGGAGAATACCCTAACCCAAACTTATCCTGCTTGTTAGGGATTTCCAGAACTTGCCCCCAGCCTGGGGCAGAGCCAGCTTGAACAACAGCCTGAGATTCCTTGAAGGAAGAGAGAGTCATCTCAGGTTTCTCAATCATCACTGGAGTCACATCTTTGACCTTAACAGCTTCAAATGCCTGACACAAATTTTCGTGGATCTCCCCATCCACCTCAACATATTTGAAAGACGACAAATGGCTCACCATTATGTCCTCTTCGCCACAGACAGTTACGATGCTGCCCCCCACGACATACTTCAGCTTCATGTGCAATGTGGAGGTCACTGCGCCAGCAGAATGGATCCATGGCCGGCCTAACAGACAACTATAGGCTGGCATGATATCCATGATGTAGAATACTGGGTCGAAAGTTGCCGACCCAACTTGGATGGGTAGAGTTACCTCTCCAAAGACATGACGCTTGGTTCCATCGAAACATTTTACAACCAGGTCACTGGGTGTGCAAATTAGTCCCCTCGTATCCAGCTTCATCAGAGCTTTCTTTGGGAGAACATTGAGAGATGATCATGTGTCCACCAACACATGGGACATGACTGTTCCTCTACACTCTATCGAGATATGCAGGGCGCTATTGTGGTTTCTTCCCTTCGACGTCAGCTCTAGGTTAGTAAACCCTAATCCGTTCCCAGCATTCACGTGAGCCACTACCCCCTCCAGCTGGTTGACAAATATCTCTTGCGGCACATACGCTGCATTCAGGACTTTCAGCAGCGTGTTGCGATGTGCCTCAGAACACAGCAACAAATTCAGAATAGAGATTTTCGACGGTGTTTGATGAAGATGATCAACGATCTTATAATCACTTTTCTTGATCAACCTCATGAATTCTTCAGCGTCTTTTACAAGTAGGTCCTTCTCTACCCCCCGAGAGGTTTCCTCAACGACCTTATTCTTTCCTTTATCAGCTTTGTCAGTTTTGTCAGCCACAACCTCAGGTGGAGCGAATACTCTTCCGCTGCGTGTCATTCCTCCAGTTCCCACTAGGTTGTCCACAGATTGCCCAGATGGCTCCAACTCCAATTTCTGTCTATTATAATAGACGTCTGCCCCATAGTGCCATGGGACAACGTTAGTACTTTCAAATGGTATAGGCCCAGCCCTTGTGATGGTGATCATAGGTGGCATGGACGCAGAAATGGTTATTGTTTTACGAGAGATGGTGATAGTGGCAACTTCATCATCCTGCTCCAGCATTACTTCTCCAGATCGGTCCTCAGCCCTCCGACTAAACTACAAGATTCCTTCGATCATCAGACTCTGAATCCCCGCTATTAGTTGTTCACAGCCGCCTGAACGAATCGCACAATCCATACACAACTCTCCACAGCCCAGAAAGATGCCTTTCTTCATCAGCTTGGCTTTAACGAAACTAAGCGGTGTCTTCAGGTCCTTGACATTAGTCAATAGATTCGATTCTTCTTCTTCAATGATGGCATTAACCCCATCTCCCCCATAGTTCGGAATAGGGTTCTTTCTGACGTTCGGCACATTATCAGAAAAATTGATGATTTTAGCGTCAACCATATCTTGCACCTTATGCTTGAATGCCTTACAGTTTTCTATCGAGTGGCCAGGTGCCCCCGAGTGAAAATCACATCTTGCATTCGCATCGTAGCCCTGTAGAGGCGTCCCTATCAAAGGAGCCAGGGTTCTCTTCTGAACTAGCTGTAACTGAAGCAAAGTCTGTAATAGCTGAGCATATGACATAGGTGGCGTCTCAAGTTGACGATTTGCCAGAGGTGTCTTGTTCCGGTACCTCCTGTACCCTTGCTAATTTTGCTGCTGTTGCTGCTGAGGTTGCTGGACAACAGAGATGGTTATGCTAGCGACCTGCTGGCGTTGGCCTTTAACCTTTCTCCAAGCATTAAACACTGCGCTCTTCTCATCTTCACGCCTCTTACCACTGTAAGGTTTCTTTCCTCCTCCAGCTGAGGATAGGTCAACGCCCTGAATCATTCCCAGTTTGATTCCATTTTCGACATGCTCTCCAGTGATGATGAGATCAGAGAAACTTCCTGACATACCACCGACCAGTTTCTCATAATAAACCCCAGAAGTGTAGCTACAAACATCTCAACAAGCTCTCGTTCAACCATCGGCGGCTGAACCCTAGCCGCCAGTTTACGCCACCTCTGGGCGTACTCTTTGAATCCATCGTTGTTCTTCTGAGACAAGTTCTGTAGTTGAACCCAGTAGGAGCCAAGTCACTGTTATACTGATAATGGCGTACAAAGGCTTTAGCAAGTTCTTTCCATGTACGTACACTGGTGGATTCCAAACCCATATACCACTCTAAGGACGGGCCTGACAAGCTGTCCTGGAAGAAGTGCATTAGTAACTTCTCATCTTCAGAGTGAGCGGACATCTTTCGGTAGTACGACCTCAGATGGACACGAGGGCAAGTGGTGCCCTTGTACTTCTCAAAGTCGGGTACCTTAAATTTGGGAGGCACCTTGAAGTTTGAAATCAATCCCAGTTTGGTCATGTCAACACCCATAGTATTCAAGTTCTCAAAACTCTTCATTTTATCCTAGAGCGCTTTAAACCTCTGACGGGCTTCAGAATTCAATTCGCCCTCAGCCCCCTTCTGCGAGAACAAGTCCTCTTGGCGATCCTCTAGCCATGGCTGATTGCCATTGCCAGCGGCAAACCCAGCATTATCAATACCATACAGATTCCCAGTACCAACATTCCCTGCATTGCCAGTTCCTCCAGTGTTGCCATGGCCTATCCCAACATTGCCATTGGCTACAAAGTTACCGTTACCGACGCCAGTCGTATTTCCATTAAGCCCAATGTTAGTGACCACATTGCCGTTACCACTCCCATTCCCTTCAGTTACAAGGATGCCACCCTGAGGGGTCTCAACAAGTGGAGGGTTTGGAGCGTTCCCACCATGAAGCACATCGTTGTTGTTAACCCTTGAGACCAGAGGCTAAACCAAAGTTTTGAGCTGGTCTTGGCCGTTAGCGTCCACTTGCATGAGCTCCATGAAGCGGTTCATCCTCTCTCTGAGTTCTTGGATGTTTGTCTGAACTTTTTCCATTGCTCTAGCTTGATTTGCTCTGGTTGAGTATCGGTGGATCGGTCTTCGGTCAATCCTAAAACAAGCTGCATACACAAAGGGTTAGAAAAACGGTAAGGTACCTGTCATGCAAATGATTCATGCAAATGCATACGTCTGTCTTTTCCTTGGGGTGATTCCCCCCCGATCCTAGTTTCCGAGACAAATAAAGTCTAACATCCAATCATGGAAATAAATCCTCGTATATTTATCTAAAAAACCCGCGCGGGCAGCGTACAACTGTAATCACATACAACTGAAGCAATAAGGCATGACCCTAACCAACAGGCCTGGTGGTGATCAGCATATCAATGCATAAAAGGTACAAAGAAAATACAAAGGGATCAAGGGCAGCCACAGGCACAAAAATCTTCTAACGACTTCTTTGTAGCGGGATGATTCGGCTGAGTAAGCAGACCCTGGATCAGCAGATCCCTCTGCCTGATGATATCTGGGAGGTTCTCGGCAACGCCTCCATAAAAACCTTCTTCAGAACGGTTCTCGACTCTACTCCTTTTAGCATCAGCTCGGAGTTGACAATCCATCAGGTTTGCCTTGGTCTTAACCAATCTATATTGGACGTCTCGTCACAGTGAGGCTTCAGCCTCTATTTTCTTGTCTTTGACTTCAATCTGAGCTTCCAACTAGGCTATCTGTTGCTTCAGCTTTTCTTCCCGCTCTTTATGGCTAGTCAAAGTGTTGTTCCACAACTTCTCGTACTGGGTCAACTTCCGGTATGCCCTATCCAACTCCTGCTTTTTGGTGGTTAACACGCCATGTACCGGCTTTAGGTCCAACCCAAGATGTTCTCTAGAATCAGTCTCTTTGGTCAGATTAGCGCCCAGGTGGTTGATCATATCTATCTGCTTCTTGCAGGTGTGCACTGCTTCGTTCTTTTCTCTCCAAAGTTGAGCAATCTCTTTATCCAACTCTTCGTTGGCTTTTCGTAGCCCTTCTTTCTCTTGGAGTACCTAGTTGAACTTCTGAATATCAATTGTTGTAGGCTCTTTGTATACGGGAGGAATCAATGGTTCCACGGCGGGAAACGGCAGTAGAAACTTGGTGGCTCTTTCTCGGACCCAAGTCACATATGGATCAAAGGCCTTGTTGTTGCTTTTTCCTAGCGAGACTTTTCCCTTTCGGTGAATTTTGCTCCAAGCATTATGTACCTTAACCAAAGTGTCACCTTCAAGCAGCCCTGTGAGATACAGAGATTCCTGTATCTCTTCCTCTTCAGGAGGACCTCGTAGTGCATACCCAAATTGTCGTACTAGCAGAGAAGGATTGTAGTTAATACATCCATTCCTTCCGACTAGGGGGACGTTAGGAAAGCCACAGCAGTTGATCTCTATTAAACCAGATAATATTGTCAGCAAACAAACCCATCAAACGTGCAGACCAGGGTGAAGACTCGGCAGAATCAAGGAACGGCCCCGTCTTAGAAAGATGGCTAGCAAACCACTTATACAATAAAGGAGCACAACATGCCACGTTCTTCCCCTTTCTGTTTTCATTCTTGCTGTGAACTGAATGGTAGACGTCTCCGAGGAGAGTGGGCACTGGATTCCCGGAAGCAAATATATGGCAAGCATCCATACCTATGAAGTTTGGATGACTTGGGAATAGCACGATCCCATAAATGCAAAAGGCTAAGAAGGCATTGAATACATCCCAGCAACCCTTCTTGGCAAACTTTCGGGCCTTTTCCATCAGGAAAGGCAAAGAGAAACCATCAACTCCAATCTTTCTGAACACCATCCCTTTCAACTCTGAATCATCTACATGAAGGGCGACAGTCAATTTACCCAAGTTAGGTTCACCATCAACACGGTAATAAGGCATCTGATTCAACAAAGGCACCCTCAACAGGTCAGAATACTCCTCCAAGGTCGGAGCTAGGACATAGTCTAGAAAAACAAAGCATCTAAGCTGCGGGTCCTAAAACTGCAGAAGAGCGTAGAGGCCATTCAACTCATATGTAGAAAGCTTCCACACAATACCCAAAAGTCTCCCATAACTCTTTCTGAAACTCTCCATCATTGTCTTATCAGCCAACGAAATCAAAGCTCGTAACTCTCGGATGTCAGGTGTTGGTAGCTTGTAAGCCACAGTCTTCTTCAGAGATGCCATATCAGCCATGAGGATCAAGATCACTAGAACCAGGGGAGAAATATGCACCTGCAACACAGACACACGTTAATGATATGCAAATGAGGATGCAAACAATGCTAAATGCAATCATGCAGCAGGAGATCAAGGTGGCTGTGCTGTTGAGGAGAAGGACCACAACTATGCTCTGTCAAGAACAAACATATCTCTGATGATAAGAACCCCCTGATACCAACAATACTGATTCACTTTCAAGAAAACCAGGATGTCTAGAGGTTAAGGTTTCCTGCAATAACCTGACCCTGTTCACAGGTATGGACCTAATCACGAAAAAGGTTCGGCGTCCTATGAGGTCATCAACGTCACAGACTTTCAAGAAACGATGATACGATACCTAGGAAGGTGTGGCATCATCATCTCTTGAAGCGGCCTCACTTAGCTGAATCCCAAATGATCGATCCTCAGAGTCGACAATCCTTATATCCGACAGCCCCTCGAGTCCAAAGGACCGATAGGAAGTCATCAAAGAGAACCTCGTCTGAGTGTGGATGACATGGGAACTGATGCAAGCAAAGCAAGCACGTCCACCATTAATCCACTCTAATACTATGTAGCTCTCAAGCCTGGGTCTGGCTTCTCACTCATCAGAATGCCCCTCCCACAACAGCACAGATAATCATATCATACTGAAAATAAAATGCGGAAGGTAAAAAGGCGATAAATAAACACAAACCCAACAAGTAAACACGCAAGCGCTAGGATTGACTCGCATAGGGAACCAGAGTCCCCAGCAGAGTCGCAAGCTGTCGCTACCGCGAAAATAAGGTGCCGGCAAAATAGAAGAGTCGCCACCTTTTGTTATTTATCCCTCAGAACGGGAAAGGAAACTATCGGGAAAACCTGACAAAAAGGTATAAGACAAGGTGACCGCAACCATGTCTGGATTCGGGAGTCGGTTACGCAAGGGGAAGGTATTAGCACCCCTCACGTCCATCGCACTCGACGGGATCCACGCTTGTTGTGTTTATCTGACGGGTTGGTTCAACTACCTACCTATCAAGGCTGGTCTGAAAAGAAAAGAAAATGACTCGGCAAAGCGTCGCGCTTTGTGCCTACGTATTCTCATCAGAGAACGAGAAATTAGAGTCAACGTAGTTCGACTAACTACGGGTAACGGACGGGGGAAGGTGGCTCGCCAATACATCAGTATTGTGCCTACGTACTCTCAACAGATATGAGAGATCAGAGCTTACGTAGTTCGGGATAACACGGATTACGGGGGTCCAGATTCATCTGTTTTTCTGAGTAGGGTTAACAGACAGTTCCAGCAGTTTGGCGTATGCAGCTCGACCCTTGGAGACTTAGGCGTTACCGTTTGCGGTAGAACTGGGAGTTAACGGCACTCTTTTCTTCAGAAAAGCTTTCCTTTGAATTATAGGCCCACGGGGTAAAAAAGGTTTGAAGTTTGTTTTCTGTTTTTTACAGAAGAACTGTTTTTTTATGGTTGTCTGTAGTTTGTACAGCTCTAGAGAATATGACTTAGGAGCGAATGTGTCGCATATCGTCTAAAGGACGTATACTAAACACTCTAGACGATTGAGAGGAGCCCGCTCAATTATCATTACCCAAGTAGCTTAAGGCTTGTAACGCGCTTGTACTAACTTGCCTTTATTACGTTTTTTACTGTTGTTTGAGATGAAAAGAGAACAAACTCTATGGGGGCATTGTCAAATCCTAACGTTGTCATGCCAAGGATTCATCCTATGGTTGAGGTTTGAAACAGGGAACTCCTAGAAGTTATCATGCATAGGTTTCAACCTAGAGTTCTAATCATCACTTCCTTATCAAAACAGGTGAGATTCCTAGGGGATCATGTCAACGGTATACAGAAACAGACAAAGCATCAGCTTGAATAGTAAAAAGATATACAGATAAACAATAAAGATGCACATGCAATGCAGCAATACAAGCAGAGGGAGACTCACTCAACCTCTTAGAAATCAAGAAAAGAAGAAAACAGACAAGCAGAGATAGACAGACTCAACCTCTAAGGCTAACACACAGATGAAAGGAAAAACAACACACAAGCAAGGGGAGGATCACCTCAACTCTTAATGCAAACAAGCAGAGGAAGACTCACTCAACCTCTAAGCAATCATGCTCCTAGCTTAATAATCTAAATATGATCCTATTCTAATGCATCAAGCAATTCAAACAAGGGAGAGAAACCAAAATGAGCAACAAGGGGGTCATCCCAGGCTACATCAGGTTGGAGGTGTATCAACACCAGAGTCCATCATGGGTTCCACCTCTTGAGGAATGCACAAAATCCAACCAAAGTAAGGATTAGGCTCTCCCAAGAGGGATCCTATGTCAATAGGACATAAGAGACTAGGTATTGGTCCTAGATATCAATCTAAGGGTAACTGATTGTAGTGTATCAACACAGAATGTCCATCTCAGGCTCAACTTGTTGAGGAATGCACAGAATCCAACCAAGGGAAGGATTAGGCTCTCCCAAGAGGGATCCTAAGAAAAGGACTTTGAGATGGATGACAGTATATAAACCAAGGGAATATAACATGCCAAGAATGTCAATCCAAGGCTTAACTTCCTGAGGAATGCACAGAATCCAACCAAAGGAAGGATTAGGCTCTCCCAGGAGGACTCCTCATCAAGACTTGAAGGATAAAGATAGTACAAACCAAAGGAATGTACTATACTGGTGTTGCACCCCAAAATTTGCTCAACATCTTTTACCTGGTTTATGTTTCATTGCATTATCATTTGCATAGTTTTATCATTTGCATATCATGGCATATCATTCATCCAACAGGGGATCAAGTATGATTATTATCAAAGGAAGCCTAGCAAGAAATCTTATCCAAGCTTGAGAAGTCATCCAGGTCATCAGGAGGTGGTGGGAGGTCTTGCTTAGATGAGGACCATCAATGGGATGTGAATATGAGATGTGTATAGAGCACATGAGTTCCTAGAGAGCCATGTTGGAGCTAAATCAAGCCATTGTGTCAAATGCAAGAGCCACAGTTGAGGTGCAAGCAATTAGGGTTTCATCTGGATCAACCCTAGGTCAATTGTGCAATTGAAGAGTATCAAAGCCTACTTTGAGGTCATGAAGTTCATGGAATGATGTGATAAAACATTTGTGGTGTTGTGCCAAGATCAAATCAAGAAGAATCAAGAATGTGGGAAGTTGCTAAATTAGGGTTTCAGTGCAAATTACCTTGTTTAGTGCCTAACTTCAAGGCCACATAAGTCAAGATACAAGTTTCAAATGGATCTTTGGCTAACATGAAACTTGTAGAGCATCTCAGCACCTTTAATTTGAGTACTATAACTCCTCCATTGGATTTATAGAACTCAAGTTATGGTCCAGACAAGTTACAAGTCCTCAGATGCCACTAAAATTTGTCTGTGAAAATCATCTGACTTCAAAGCTATTTTTAACCTAGAAGGAGGTTTCACCTGAAATTTTGGTCAACATGAAAGTTGTTCCTCATGATCTTAGATTTCTAAATTGTACTAGAAGTCTTCCATCGGATTTGTAGAACTCAAGTTATGAGGTTTACAAGTCAGGGGTATTTTGGGAAAGTGAGATTATAGGACATTTTCAATCATAGGTCCATATCTCCAACTTGCAGGCTTCAAATGGAAATTTGTTCAACATGGAACTTGCTTAAAACGATGTTTTGAGTGCAACCAAGTGGTCATGAGAGTTTGTTTTGGCTCATATCAAAAAGTCATTTGAAATGGCTTGAAAATGAAGAAAATTCAAATGTGGAAAGGAGGGGAAAATGTGATTTTGTGCTAGATGCCTCAAACCAAGCAAGTGGGTACATTTTCTGATTGGAAATTTCATTTTGAACACTTTGGCACTTTTACATTTTTGATTTGAGGCATAATTCCATGAATTTCAATGTTGTTACTTCATGAAACATTCACAAGGGATTTTTCAACTGGTTGGAAGCTTCTAGAGCAAGCTATGGCAAGGGATACACGACTGTTACATTTCAATTTTTGAAGAAAAATCAGAAAATGTGAATGACTATTTTGGGCTTCAATTTGGATCCAAAAGCCCATGAAACTCTTCTATATATTCATTAGAGCAAGTTCACATCAAGGTTGAGCATCATTTCGCGCCAGAACCAGAAAGAGCAAGTGAAATTTCACAACTGCAACTTGAAATCGAATTCTTAGATTGGAGCCAATTCAAGCAAAATTGAGGTGTGCAATCTCTTCCTTGTGGATCATTGAAAGTTTCTGGAGCTTTTTGAAGCAAGCCACAAGTTCTAACTGCACCTATTTCAAGATCTATACCAGGTTAGCATCTCTCAAAATTCAGCATGATTTAGCATGATTCAGTTAGCTTTAGACTTGTGTTTAGGATCTAGACATGACATAGATCGTTTTAGGCTTGATTTGGACTCAATTGATGATGATCGAAGATGACATGTAAGATCTGTTTGGACCTGAATCTCTTGATTCATGAGGAGTTAATGCTAAATGTTTAGATCAGGACGATGTAGGCAACATGAGGATGATTTCTATACCAATAGTTTGGATTTTAGTGATGATCAAAGTTGACATGATTTCTGAAAATGGATTCGTATTTTGAAACCTAGCACGATCTAGAGGATTTTGATGAGATATTTGGAATCTACGTTGAAAACTGAGTGGAATTGGTGTAGAGGTTATTTTTTTTGGTTGCCTGAACCTGGACCTTCAGCGGATAAGACGACCAGAGTCTTCTCCGGCCACCACCAACCACCAGCCTGAATCTCCATTCTGATGACCTGAGATTTGGAGAAGATGAGTTGCAGACCATTGGATCGTGCTCTGACCAAAGACTTTCCATTAGATCCTAGGGTTGTGTTTTAATCTGAGGAGTGGACTTTTTCAATTCAAAACGCAGCGTTTAAATAATGCGCTGGCTTCATGTGGCGCGTCCAGATCTTTGACTGGTCTCCTGATCCAACCATCCATGTTTAATTCTGATTTTAATTTCTTTTAATTCATTTTCTTTATATTTTGATTGCCTTTTGCTTCCAAAATTCATTTTAATTCCATTATTGATCAGAAAAATATTTTAAAAATATGTTCATGTTCTTCTTTTTATTTGTGATTTTCTGAAATTGTTAGATGGCAATTTCATGCATTTTTCAATTTAATTTGATTTTTCTTGTTTTTGTTAAATTCTTTATTTTTGCATAATTCTCCATCTGTTTTGTTGAATTTAGTTCTTCCAATTGGTGTTGAGTTTGGCTTTGATTTTTTAGTATGTGTTAGGGTAGACATGTATTTTCCCTTAGAATTTTTGGTGGATTTTTAGAACAACATTAGGTTCTGTTTTAGGTGTTGAGAATAGGACCCTCCCAAACTTGTGGATTCCCTTGACCTATCTCAATGTAGGAATTGTTTAGATAACTTAGAAGTTGATTTAGGCTTCAATATTTTTACATTAGTTTTTTCAAGCATGTACGTTCCCCTAGGAATTTTATTAGAATTTTTTAATTTCATTTTCTATTTTAGTTGTATTTTGCAAGTGGCTTGTGTTTGTGGTTTCCTCTCTTGAGTGCTTTGGATTGTTTGGTTTGGTTGGCTGCTTTGGAGTGGGTTCAAGCTTGAGTTATTTTTGGTGGAGCTTCTGGATTCATTGAAGATGCTTGGGGTTGAATATTGAAGCTTGGAGTTGAAGGCTTTTCCTCTTGTGGAGTTTGTTTAGGAGCTTAAGAAATTAGGGTTTTAGGAAGTGCCTTAGACCTAGTGTTGATTCTTTCTTCAAACATAGAGTGCATTGTTTGCCTCTATTCCATCAAATGACATAAAGTCCTTCTTGGGAAGCTCCATCTCTCCGTAGGATGGATGAGTGGTATGCCCAAGTGAGTAGAACTTTGAGGATACCTTTTCATTTGCAATGTTGAGTTCTTAGTGATTTCCTTTGGTTGTCATTAAGTTCCTTGATATTATAACTTGATCTTGATGATTAATCCTCCTCTTGGAGTGTGCTTGATGGAGCTTGAAGATAGAAGCTTACTTGAAGATGAAGCCCTTGCTGTCAACTTTGTTGTCTTTTCAACTGCGCTGTTTAGAGCTTACTGTTGCTGTTTGCTGTAGGAGTTAGTTGCTGCTGCTTGGACTGCCTCCTCTGTGTCTTTTGTTTTCTCTGTATTGTCTGTTTGCTTGTGTTGATTACCTCTAGGTTTGAGGTGGAGCTTGTCTCCTCTTGCCTATTGTCTTCTCCCTGGCCTCTCTTATATTGATGCATTGCATGCATTTTACTGTTTACTGTAATGGCTTGCTGTCTTTTGTTGTTTATCCCCTAGGATCTTTGATTTCCTCTTTGCAAGAGGAAATTATGACAAACATTAGGTTTTGACCCATGCATGATAACATTAGGTTAGTTTCCCTTTCAACCATAGGCTTTTTAGAGCGTCTTTCTCTTCTCATCTCAAAACAATTCAAAAAAAACACAGTAATAAGGATAACGTGTGTTGTACGCTACGAGCCTTAAGCTATTTGAGAAAAGGTTGCTGGAGGGTCACTCTTCAGTAATCTGGCTGCTTAGTATGGTACCCTTAGGGTGACATACGACGTAGTCACTCTCAGATCACAAGTCTTTTGGTGCAGTACAAGTTCCAAACAGACCAAAAAACAGTTCTTTCGTAAAAAACTCAGACAAACAATCAAATTCTGTTTTTGTCCGCTTGGACCCTTAATCAGGAAAACCCTTTTCAGAAGGAGATAAAAAAACTGTCAGACAAGCTTGTGTCTTCCATAGCCCGAACTACGTTTGCTCTGATCTTTCATGTTGTATGAAAGTACGTAGGCATAGGATGCGATATCCTAGCGAGCAACCTTCCCCCCATAACCCGTAGTTAGGCGAACTACGTTGACTCTGATTTCTCGTTCCAGACGGGAATACGTAGGCATAAAGTGCGATACTTTGCCGAGTCATTTTCTTTTCTTTTTAACCCAGACTTGTAGAGTAGATAGAACAACACACCCTTAGATAGAAAACAAGCGTGGATCCCGTCGAGTACGACGGACGTGAGGGGTGTTAATACCTTCCCTTTGCGTAGCCGACTCCCGAATCCAGGATTTAGTTGCGATGACCATTCCTTTCCCTCTTTGCGTTAGGTTTACTCTGAGCGTTTCCTTTCCCTCTTGTGGGATAAATAACACACGGTGGCGACTCTTCTGTGATAGCCGACGCCGATTTTCGCAGTAGCGACAACTGGAGAATGTCAATTCAAGGCTCAACCTCCTGAGGAATGCACAGAATCCAACCAAAGGAAGGATTAGGCTCTCCCAGGAGGGAACCTCTTCAAGATTTGGATAAAGAGAGTAGGGCAAAGCCCAAGGAGGAAATCACATAGGGGACAGAAGGCAACACAACACTCCTAAGAAACCCTACAAGCTAGCTACAAGGATCACCTAAGCTAGGAGAATCAAAAGTTCTATCAAGGATTTAGCAAAGTTCTAATGAGGTATCTACCTACTTACCATTCTATCAAGAAGGAATATGGGACCTAGAATCATCTAATGGCCATGTACAAGGTTAATCTATGAAGTTCTCTAAGTCAGGATCACCTAAACTAAAGTTAACTTGTAAAATGGGGAACTAATTGAAAATCATTCCTAAAAATTCTAAGGAAAATACTATATTATCCTACATGTATCAACATTCTATGGTACAAAAATCAGGGGCTAAACCTAAATCAAAAGGCTCAAACTAAGTCTAAAACCTCAAGGGTACACTAAAGGGATCCAACAATGAATACTCCTAAACAACTATCCCAAAATCCTATTTAGAATGATCTAAAAATCTCAACAAAAATCACATAACATCATCAACATGTCTATCACTAGCACACAAGGTTTCAATATCTAACTCAAAAGCATGAATGAGAAATAAAATCACAAAGCTCAGCCCACAATTTCTCAATTATTAAAAACATACTAAAATAGAAAATATGCCATTAATTGAAAATGCATGAAAATAGAAATTAAAAAAATGTGAGAAAATTCTAAACATACCCAAGTATTCACATGATTTATTTCAAGAATTATTAACAATCATTTCTATTTTTCTTGAATTAAAACTAACAAGTATTAAAACAAAAAATAAAAGAAAAAAGAAATTAAAAGAAAATAGGAGGGAGGTGTAACCAGCAGCCATCCTATGTGTTAATTCGCTTGGGCCTTGCGATAGGGGGTGGGAGTAGTGCTTCACACTAAGCCCAACTGAGTTATAAAACTCAGTTTTTTATTAATTAAATGAACCAGTGCCAGGTGTTGCACCCCAAGCTTGAGAAGTCATCCAAGTCATCAGGAGGTGGTGGGAAATCTTGATTAGTTGAAGACCATCAATGGGATGTGAAGCATGAGGTGTGAATATGAGATGTGTATAGAGTTCATAGAGTGCCTAGAGGGCCATGTTGGAGTTCAATCAAGTCATTGATTCAAATGCAAGAGCCACAGTTGAAGTGCAGACAATTAGGGTTTCATCTGGATCAACCCTAGGTCAATCATGCAATTGAAAAGCATTCAAGCCTAATTTGAGGTCATGAAGTTCATGGAATGATGTGAAAAGACATTTTTGGTGTTGTTCCAAGATCAAATCAAGAAGAGTCAAGAATGTGGGAAGTTGCTAAATTAGGGTTTCAGTGCAAAGTACCCTGTTTAGTGCCTAACTTCAAGGCCACATAAGTTAAGATGCAAGTTTCAAATGGATCTTTGGCCGACATGAAACTTGTATAGAATCTCAATACCTTTAATTTGAGTATTAGAAGTCCTCCATTGGATTTGTAAAACTCAAGTTATCGTCCAGACAAGTTACAGCTCACCAGATGAATGTGAAATTTATCTGTGAAAGTCACTTGACTTCTAAGCAACTTTTGACCTAGAAATAAGTTTCACATGAACTTTTGGCCAACATGAAAGTTGTTCCTCATGATCTTATATTTCTAAATTGTACTAGAAGTCATCCATCTGATTTGTAGAACTCAAGTTATGAGGTTTACAAGTCAGGGGTATTTTGGGAAAGTAAGATTATAGGTCATTCTCAAGCATAGGCCAAAATCTCCAACTTGCAAGCTTCAAATGGAAAATTGCTCAACATGCAAGTTGCTTGGAATGATGTTTTGAGTGCAACTTAATGGTCATGAGAGGTTGTTTTGGCTCATATCAAAAAGACATTTGAAATGGCTTGAAAATGAAGAATTTTCAAATATGAAAGGAGGGAAAATGGGATTTTGTGTTACAAGGCCAAAACCAAGCAAGTAAGTGCATTTTTTGATTGGAAATTGCATTCTAAGATGATTGGCAATACCAGAATTTGGAATTTAGTTCAAGTTTTGAGAGATAGCATATGGTTACTTCACTTATAAGTTACATATGCAAAATCAATGCACAAGGCAATTCAGGCCAATTTCTCCATCCAAACTCATTCTAAATGACATATGCAAGGTGTTAGAAACTTCTAGAACCACTGCAAAGCTTGCAATGCACGACTGTCATGTTGAATTTTGAAGGAAAAATCAGAAAATGCAAATCACTGTTTTGGGCTTCAACTTGGATCCAAAGGCCCATGAAACTCTTCTATATATTCATTGGAGTGAGTTCAGATCAATTTTGAGCATCATTTCGCGCCAGAGCAAGCAAGAGCAAGAAAATTTTCTCAACTGCAAGTTGAAATCGAATTCTTAGATTCAGACCAATTCAAGCCAAATTGAGGTGTGCAATCTCTTCCTTGTGGATCATTGAAGCTATCTGGAGCATTTGGAAGCAAGCCACGAGCTCTAGATACCTCTGTTGCAAGATCTATACCAGGTTTGCATTTCTTAAAATTCAGCATGATTTAGCATGATTCAGTTAGATTTGAACTTGTGGTTAGGATCTAGACATGACATAGATCGTTTTAGGCTTGATTTGAACTCAATTGGTGATGATTGAAGATGACATAGCTGATCTGTTTGGACTTGAATCTCTTGATTCATAAGGTTTCAATGTTAGTTGATTAGATCAGGTTGATATACGCAATGAGGTGAAGAGATCCATATCATTAGTTTTGAGTTTAATGAAAGTAGTTGAAGATCTTATTTTTGAACTTTGCTTCGTGTTTGATTATGTGTTGGGAATTAGATGATTTTGATGATGGATTTGGAATGTACGTGAAAAACTGAGTGGATTTGGTATTTTGTTTGTCATTTTTGGTTGCCTGAACCTGGACCTTCGCCGGAGAAGACAACCAGAGTCTTCTCCGGCCACCACCAACCACCAGCCTGAATCTCCACCTGGCCTGCCTGAGACTTGGAGAAGATGATGTTTGGACCACAGGATCTTGCCTTGACCTTTGACTTCAGCTCAGATCCAACGCCTGTGTTTTAATCTGAGGAGAGGAGTTTTTAATTCAAAACGCTGCGTTTAAATAAATGAAGTGGCAAGCTCTGGCGCGTTGGATGGATTGACTTGTTGACTGATCCAATGGCTTGTGTTTTATCTCAGCTTTAATTCATTTTTATTTCATTTTGTTTTATTTTAATTGCTTTGTTATTCTAAAAATCATATAAATTCCAATTTTGATTAGAAAATTATTTTAAAAATATCCTCAGGATCCTTATGGAATTTGTGATTTTTTGGGATTAACAAAATACCATTTCATGCATTTTTCATTTAATGTGATTTTTCTCATTTTATTTTATTCTTTATTTTTGCATAATTGGACATCTTTTTTGTTGATTTTAGTTCTCCCAATTGGTTTTGAGTTTGGCTTTGATTTTTTAATATGTGTTAGGGTAGACATGTATGCTCCCTTAGAATTTTTCTTGGATTTTTAGAATAATATTAGGATCTGTTTTAGGGATTGATATTAGGACCCTCCCAAACTTGTGGATCACCTTGACCTATCTCAATGAAGAAATTGTTTAAATAACTTAGAAGTTGATTTAAGTTTCAATATTTTTACATTAGGTTGTTCAAAAGTTCATGTTCCCCTAGGAATTTTAGTAGATTTTTGCAACTTGATTTTCTATTTTTGTTGTATTTTGCAAATGGCTTGTGTTTATGATTTCCTCTCTTGAGTGCTTTAGCTTGTTTGGCTTGGTTGGCTGCCTTGGAGTTGGTTTGAGCTTGAGTTCTTTTTGTTGGAGCTTCTGGATTCATTGAAGATTCTTGGGATGAAGGATTGGAGCTTGGAGTTGATTGCTTTTCCTCTTGTGGAGCTTTTGTTTAGGAGTTCAGAGAATTAGGGTTTTAGGAAGTGCCTTAGACCTAGTTTTGATTCTTTCTTCAAACATGGAGTGCATTGTTTGCCTCCTTTCTATCCAATGAAACAAAGTCCTTCTTGGGAAGCTCCATCTCTCCTTAGGAGGGATGAGTGGTATGCCCAAGTGAGTAGAACTTTGAGGATATCTTTCATTTGCAATGTTGAGTTCTTAGTGATTTCATTTGGTTGTCATTAAGTTTCTTAACATTATAACTTGATCTTGATGATTAATCCTCCTCTTGGAGTGTGCTCGTGGGAGCTTGAAGCTTGATGAAGATTGAAGATAGAAGCTTGTTTGAAGATGAGGCCTTTGCTGTCAAATTTGTTGTCCATTCAACTTTGCTGTTTAGAGCTGCTGTTTGCTGTAGGAGTTTGGTATTGCTGCCTGAGCTGCCTCCCCTGAGTCTTTTGTTTTTCTCTGTATTGTCTGTTTAATTATGCTGATGACCTCTAGGTTTGAGGTGGATCTTGTCTCCTCTTGCCTATTGTTTTCCCTCTTGCCTTATTGGTACTGTTGCATAGCATGCATTTTACTGTTTACTGTTTACGACTTGCTTTCTTTTGCTGTTTTCGCCTAGGATCTCTGATTTCCTCTGTGCAAGAGGGAATTATGACAGACATTAGGTTTGTGAACCATGCATGACAACATTAGGTTAGTTCCCCTTTCAACCATAGTTTTAGGGTCTTTCTCTTCTCATCTCAAAACACTTCAAAAAAAACACAGTAATAAGGATAACGCGCACTGTACGCTACGAGCCTTAAGCTATTTGAGAAAAGGTTGCTGGAGGGTCACTCTTCAGTAATCTGACTGCTTAGTATGGTACCCTTAGGGTGACATGCGACGTAGTCAGTCTCAGATCACAAGTCTTTAGTGCAGTACAAGTTACAAACAAACTAAAAAACATTTCTTTCGTAAAAAACTCAAACAAACATTCAAACTCTGTTTTGTCCTCTTGGACCCTTAATCAGGAAAACCCTTTTTAGAAGGAGATAAAAAATTGTCAGACAAGCTTGTGTCTTCCGTAGCCCGAACTACGTTTGCTCTGATCTTTCATGTTGTATGAAAGTACGTAACGAGATGCGATATCTCGGCGAGCAACCTTCCCCTCCTTTCCCGTAGGTAGGCGAACTACGTTGACTCTGATTTCTCGTTCCAGATGAGAAATAGTAGGCATAAAGTGCGATACTTTGCCGAGTCATTTTCTCTTCTTTTTTAACCCAGACCTGTAGAGTAGATAGAATAACACACCCTTAGATAGAAAACAAGCATGGTGAGATAGTTTGGGTATGCCTTGAGAGATGCTCCTATTGAGGTTGAGATACAGGAATCTCTGTATCTCACGAGTTTATTAGACGAGGCCGTTTTGATCAGGTTGAGACATGCATGGGCTAACATCCATAGGAGAGGGAAAGCTTTTCTTGGTAAGAGCAACAACAAAGCTTATGATCCTTATTTGGCTTGGATCCTCAAGAGAGCTAGGATTGCCTTGATGCCATGTCCTGCTGTGGAACCTTTGTATCTTCCAGTGATTGAGGTACCTACTTCGGTAGAGATTGAGAAGTATAACAAATTGTTGGCTGAAAACGAAGAATTGAAGAAAGCCAATGACGAGTTAGAGAAAGAGATCTTCTGATTGCGTCATGAGAAGAATGAAGCTACCTTCACGGTGAAGGAACAAACTGAGTTGATTAATAGGTTGGGTTCGGATTTGACTGAAGAGACCAACAAGAGGGAAAAAGTGGGAGTAGCCTTGAACGGTGTTAGCAAGGTGCTTGCTTCTAAGAAGGAACTCTTGAACAAAGCTTATTCCCGACTCGGCAAGTGGGAAACATTATGGAATACCATGCTTACCAAGCGGAAAGAGCGTGAAGATGAGTTGAAGCTACAGATTGCCACGCTAGAGGCGCAGATTAGAGCCCAGGATGCGAAGATTGCTGAAGAGACATCACTTAGGAGCACTGTTGAGCTTAAAGTAAGTAACCTTGGCAAGGAGTTGAGAGGCCGTGAATCAAAGGCCGGCTCCAAGAGATGTAGACTTCACGAGTGTTTCGGCGAAGGAACCTGTAAGGACGATGCCAAAAAGCTGAGATCCACGGCTGAGCGACATGCATTACTGATACAAGAGCTGATCTCCCGACTAGGGCATTCAGAGACGTTGAGGATATTGGAAGATGTCAGGGCGCGTCATTTGGCCTGATTTATCTTTGCCTTGCTTTTGTTATTTGTACTTGTATTTTGACCATCGCCAGGCTTGTTGGTCGAGGTCTCTTCAGTTGTATTCAGTTGTATTCTTGTACTTTGCCTCTTGGCATTTGTTTATGTACGAGGTTTTTCTGATTCCTTGCTTGCTTGATTGGGACTCCATTGTCGTGATGGCCTTCTCTCTGAAACTAGAATCGGGGGGGGGGGGGGGGGAATATAACCTGTAGCATGTTTATACATTTGCATCTGCATACTCATATTGCATGACCAGTTTTTTGAATCTGTATCTTATTTCCTGCATCTCTCAGGTTTCAGGATTGACAATCAGAGAACACATTGTTATTCTACCAGGAACAACTGCAAGAGAATCATGGATCAAGTTCAAGTCGAGATGCAGGAAATTCGTGAGAAGTTGGCACTTTTCATGCAAGCAATGGAAATTGTGGTCAAAGGCCAGGAGAATCTCCAGACTCTGGTGCAACCGCTGCTGGTGCGGGCAAATGGAAATACTGATTATCACTCTGTTGGAACTCCTCGCAGGGAGGATGGGATACCTACAGTGGTCGTTCCCACGAGTGATGGAGTTGGGGCCGGTGATGGCAATGGCAATGGAAATACTGGCGCTGGTGCTGGTAATGGTAACACTGGTATTGGTAACACTGGTACTGGAAATGCTGGAAATGGTGATGGGAATGTTGTTAACGATACTAGCAATGCTGGAGATGTTAATCAAGGGCTCGGTGACAACAATGGTTTTGGAAACAATGACCAAGGGTTTGGCATTGGTAATCGGGATGGTAATTTTGGTTTCAACAATCAAGGCCTTGGCTACGATGGCTATGGTAACAACAATCAAGGGTATGGATACGGTGATGGTGGTTTTGGTAACATGAACAACAACGGTGCTGGGATGGTGCCTTTCAACACCGGTTATAGACTAGGTGGGGTCAACCAAGGATTCGGTAACAGAGGACGGGATCCTATTTTCAATCAACAGGGATATGGCCGTAACGCTGGTTACGAGGGATATGGCAATGAGAATCTGAACTGGGGCGAGGATCGCCAGGAAGACGCTTTCTCTGGACAAGGCGTGGGATTTGAAAGGCCTAATGATAATGATAGGAGGTTCAAAATGCTGGAAGAGCAGATCAAAGGGATAGCCAATCAGAACTTTGCTGGGTTAGATATGACTACTATGGGACTAGTGCCTGGGCTGAGAGTGCCTTTGAAATTCAAAGCTCCAACATTTGACAAGTATAAAGGGGATACATGCCCTAAAGTTCATGTACGTTCTTATTACAGAAGAATGTCTGCATACTCTGACGACGAGAAGATGCTTATGCATTTCTTTCAAGACAGTTTATCGGGACCATTGCTGGAATGGTACATGGGACTGGAGCCCACCCAAATTAGAAGCTGGAAAGAATTGGCTGATGCTTTTGTTAAACATTACCAATATAAATAGCGACTTGGCGCCAAACAGGGTCCAGCTGCAGAGTTTGTCTCAGAAGAATGGTGAGAGCTTCAAGGAGTACGCGCAGTGTTGGCGTGATATTGCGGCTAGGGTGCATCCTTCTTTGGTTGAAAAAGAGTTTATTGATATGTTTATTGGAACATTCTTTGGAATGTATTACGACAAATTGCTCAATGTCTCAATGGGCAGTTTCTCCGACATGATTCTCATGGGAGAACAGATTGAAAACGGAATTAAGATTGGGAAGATTCAGGCAGGAGAATCCACCTCAGCTGGAGTTGCAAGGAAAGCCTTTGGTGGAAGGAGACAAGGCGACGCCAGTGCGGTATATGATGGTCGAGGTCGTGGAAGAGGTAGGAATCAGTATCAGCCACAGCAAGTTGCTAGTGTTACTATCCCGATACCTCAGCAAAAACAACAACAGCAACGACAACAACAGCCGCAGCAACAGAGAATGCACCCTGCTCAGCGTAGAATTCAAGAGGGTAGGCCAAAGAGAGTATTTGAATCACCTCCTTCAACTTATGTCAAACTTCTTCAAACGCTGTTGGGTTTGAATTTGGTTGAAAAGAGAATGATGGCCCCGTTGACGGGCACTCCTCCATTTGGTTTCGACGCTGGTAAACATTGTGATTTTCATTCTGGGGCGCCCGGACACGATATTTAAGGTTGCCATGCTTTCAAACATAAGGTTCAAGATTTGCTTGACAGTAAGGCCATCAACTTTGGTCAGGATGGTCCCAATATTGTACAATAACCCATGCCGAATCATGGAGCGAATGCTATCATAACGGAAGAGAATTTGAACTTGGTTATGGATGTGAATGAAGTGAAGACACCGTTAAGTTGTGTTAAAAGCAGATTGTTGAAAGGGGGCGTATTCCCCGGATGTGATGAATATTGTCTGGATTGCTGGACCCAACCAGAGGGTTGCTCTGATTTGAAAAGAGGTATCCAAGCCATGATAGATGAGGGGATTTTGCAATTTGATCGGACTGCTGTTGAGAAGCCTGTTGAGGCATTGTTTGAAAAGCAGAATGAGATTCCGACTATTACGATCCCAAGGAAGACTATTACGATATCAGCGCCCGCCAAACGGCCGACTATCACAATAACAAAAGCAGGACCTGTTCCTTTTGAGAGTACAAAAGTTGTTCCATGGATGTATGTCTTAGAAGCATATTGTAATGGAGAAAAGATTGAGGTGAATAGCCGGCCGGCAGGGGCAGTTGACAATGTTGTTGGAACGGGAGGCATGACCCATAGTGGAAGAATCTTCACCGCACCTGAAGTTGAAGCAGAGAAGATTGCTAAAGGCAAGGCCAAGGTGAATGAAAGTGGACCATCCCAGTTGAAAGAGAAAGACACGTCTTCCAAGGACGTAGAAGAGTTCATGAGGCTAATTCGCAAGAGCAATTATAAGATTGTTGAGCACTTACAGCAGACACCCTAAAAAATTTCAATCCTATCTTTGTTGTTGTGTTCTGAGGCTCACCGAAATGCTTTGTTGAAGATATTGGACACGTCATTTGTACCTCAGGAGGTTTCTGTCAACCAGTTAGAGGGGGTACTGGCGCATGTCAATGCAGGACATAGTTTGGGTTTCACTGATTTTGATCTAACACCCAGAGGCCGAGAGCATAATATGCCTTTTCACATATCGGTGGAATGCCGGGGCACCGTAATGTCGCATGTTCTTGTGGATACCGGATCATCTCTGAATGTATTGCCTAAGAAGGCTATGATGAAGTTGGATATCCGGGGAATTATTTGCACGCCAAGTGATTTGGTTGTGAGGGCGTTTGATGGAACGAGAAGGTCGGTGTTTGGATCGATAACATTGCCGCTGCAGGTCGGGCCGGAAATATTTGACACTGAATTTTATATCATGGATATTCATCCAGCTTACAGCTGTTTGCTGGGGCGTCCGTGGATACACTCCGCAGGGGCTGTGACGTCCACGCTGCATCAGAAGCTTAAGTTTGAAGTAGGTGGTGGCATCGTTACTATTTGTGGGGAAGAGGACATCTTGGTCAGTCATCTCTCATCATTCAAGTACATTGAAGTGGATGGAGAAATCCACGAAACGCCCTGCCAAGCCTTTGAAGGGTTGCAATGTCTCTTTGAAAGAACCAAGAGTATCCGGCTGGGGCGTCCAGTCGTGATCAGAAGACTCTTAGGAGATTGGCTGGCAATTTCTATTTGAATCCGGCTGGCGTCCATACAAGAGAAACCACGACTTGGTGTTGTTGCAATGTGTGGACGAGAAAGAGGCTAAGTTGCTCATGGAAGAGATCCATGAAGGTACATTTGGTACGCACGCTGGTGGACATGCAATGACGAGAAAACTGTTGAGGGCAGGTTACTATTGGCTAACGATGGAAACAGATTGTTTTAAGTTCGCGAAGCAGTGTCATAAATGTCAAATTTATGCGGACAAAATTCATTTGCCTCTGAGCCCTTTGAATGTTATGTCATCACCGTGGCCTTTCTCGATGTGGGGAATTGATATGGTTGGCAAGATTGAGCCCACGACATCAAACGGACACCGGTTCATTTTGGTAGCTATTGATTACTTCACCAAATGGGTGGAAGCAGCGTCATATGCTAATGTCACGATGATGAAAGAGATATTATCTGCAGATATGGAATCCCGGAGCGGATTATCACCGACAATGGCTCAAACTTGAATAACAAGATGATGAAAGAGCTGTGTCAGAATTTCAAGATCGAGCATCACAATTCTTCTCCTTATCAGCCCAAGATGAATGGCGTTGTCGAAGCGGGCAATAAGAACATAAAGAAGATTGTTCAGAATATGATTGTGACTTACAAGGACTGGCATGAGATGTTGCCTTTCGCTTTGCACGGGTATCGTACGACGGTACGCACGTCAACCAGTGCAACCCCTTTCTCATTGGTGTATGGCATGGAGGCAGTATTACCATTGGAGGTTGAGATTCCTTCTTTGAGGGTTTTATGCGATGTCCAACTGGATGAGGCAGAATGGGTAAAAGATAGGCTGAATCAGCTCAGTTTAATGGATGAGAAGAGACTGGCTTCTCTCGCATATGGTCGGTTGTATCAGAGCCAGATGAAGAAAGCTTACGATAAGAAGGTATGCCCTCGAAGCTTTTAGACGGGCGATCTTGTGTTAAAAAAGATTCTGCCACCACAATCGGATCACAGGGGCAAATGGACTCCCAACTACGAGGGTCCATATGTCGTCAGAAAGGTTTTCTCTGGAGGAGCCTTGTTGTTATCCACCATGGATGGTGAGGACTTTACGTCTCCTGTGAATTCGGACACAGTTAAAAAATACTTTGCTTAAAGTGACCCGCTGGACAGAAAAAAAAGAGTCCAGGCAAAAATAGGGCATCCCGGCGAACCATAAAAAGGAATAAAAGGTTCGGGCAAAAGTTAGGGATAAAATTGAAAAGATGTACACCCGCGAAGTCGAAAACCTGAAAAGGGCGATTTCGGAAAAAAAAAAGGGGTATCCTGGTGAATTGAAAACTCGCAAAGGGCGATTCACGCAAAAGTTAGGGATTGAAAAAGCAAATGACTGCGGTCTGAGTTTGATACTGCATTGCTTGGTGGTTTGGGAATACCTGAGGGTCGTTCATCTAAAACAATCTCTTCCGAAGATCGAGTACCGAGAAAGTGCCAGAGTCGGGCTAGTCATAGGAGAATCAGCTCATGGTGTTTGTCTATACCACGTTGCCGACATGTATATCAAATTTATTTTGTATCTTTCTTTGTGCTTATTGTGCATATATTGTATTTTGCTTGTGCGTAACTTCCTCTTTTCAGGAGTTACATCCAGTGTACAAAGCTTTGCCTATTTACAGGCCCATTCAATAAAGCATGTTATTCAGTACTTGATGCTTGTTCTTTACTGTTTTGTTTGTGAAAAACGCCGATGTTTTGATGAACTTGCACTTGCATAAACTTGTTGGCCCTTGCAAATAATTGCTAAAACTTCGAATTGACTGAATGAATGTCACGGATATTAACTCGGATAGATTTTGTTGTGTAGATTTGTTTTGTCTCGTTTGTGTTTTGCAGGGTCCTTACCTTTGAAGCAAACGGTCAGGAATTGTATTCCCCAGCCAAAGTCTCTTGATGTAGAGCCTAACTTCAGTTGATTTCGTTCCTTAGCAAGTCGTATCTTATCCCCAGAGAGTGGAGACGACGCTTATTCCTACCAGATGTGGAATTGTCCTCCCCGAGAGAGTATCACCAGGAATGTCGCCTGAAGAGTATCCTCATGGAAATTGTCCATAGGATATCCCCGGCAGGTCAAAATCAATATCCCCTGCAGAGAACGCCTCCCCAGAGGATGTTTATTCCCTTCCCCGCAGGTCATCATTCTTTCGTCAGGATGATTATCCTCAACAGAGTTTGTAGCTCTAAATTTGTAGACTGTGTCCAGACAGTGTAGTTCTTCCCCCAGGAGGGTCGCATCTTTCCCCAGCAGGGCTTGTGTTTTCTTCCCAAGTGTCTGATCTCTCCCCGACAGAGTTGGATGTTGTTTCTGGCATTTATTTTGCCGGAATACTTTGTGATACCTGTTCATTCCCCAGCGGAGTGGGTTTTGTTCTTAGCCATTTCATACCAGAGTGCTTCTCAGCAGTTTGAGCCTGCATTAGCATTTGCATATATCATCATATTTGCATCTACCCAAACGCGTAGCATTTCCATGTCAAATGGAGCATTACGCAATTGTCAAACATACGCATTTTGAAACATAAGCCAGGTTGGTTAACCTTGTGTTTTCAAGTGTTGTTTTCCTTGCAGGTGGAGGGAGCTCTTGCTCAGATTAATTACTAGATAAGCAAGGTCTCGGCGTGAGACGCGTAATGATAATGTTCGTTTTGTCATTATTCCCCTACAGAGTTGCTTGGATTAGTTTCTCTTACCCCTCCAACGGAGTATTTCTTCAAAAATTGTTGTTATGTCAGTATCAAAAGATTTCGCGAATCAATTTTTGGAAGTTGCCGCCTATGTCAAAGTAGGTTTCTGGCAGTTTGGGTTCAGAAAATCCCCAACAGAGTCCTTCTCAGATTTGCTGCCATATTCGCGCTAAAAGTTTGAAGATTGGACCAGTATTTTGTTACCCATTTGATTGATGGAGTTAGCTACTGCAAAGATAGGCAGAGAAGCTGTATTCGAAGTTATTTTCCTGTATCGGACAGAGTTATTTTCCCGTAGTGGTGACGGAGTATTTTCCTGTATCGGAAAGAGTTATTTTCCTGTAGTGGTGACGGAGTATTTTCCTGTATCAGACAGAGTTATTTTCCCGTAGTGGTGACGGAGTATTTTCCTGTATCAGACAGAGTTATTTTCCCGTAGTGGTGACGGAGTATTTTCCTGTATCGGACAGAGTTATATTTCCCGTAGTGGTGACGGAGTATTTTCTTGTATCGGACAGAGTTATATTTCCCGTAATGATGGCGGAGTTATTTTCCTGTATTTGACAGAGTTATTTCCCGTAGTGTTGGCGGAGTTAGTCCCTGTGTTGTTGGCAGAGCTATTCCTTATTTGGTGATAAAACTATTTCCTCAGTGGAAGTCGCCAAAGTTATTCCTTGTGTTGTTGGCAGAGTTGTTTCCCCAGTAAAAGCGTCAGAAAAGATTGTTACCTGTAATGGACAGAGATCACGCCTGTATTGACAGAGATTGTTACCTGTGATGGACTGTGATTTGCACCTGTGTTGACAGTGATTGCTACCCGTGTAGACGGAGTTATTATCTGTAATTGATGGATTATCCTCAGTGGAGTTGTTACCAGTGACTGGCACAGATCGTTATTCCAATTATAGAATTATAGACGGAATTGTACCCATGTGGATGGAGTCCTTTCTCATGTTGACAAAGTTTAGTCTTGTTGTGGACAGAATTGTCTCTCGTAAAGTTAATTCGATGCCTGTGGCGTCACAGAGGGAGTTAATGTTGAAATCAAAAGTTTTATTAGAAGATTGATCAATTGTTGCTATAACAAATGGGTTCAGTACAACAGATGTTGTTCACCAAGCAATTTTGCAGTTCATGTCTGCAGTTGGCAAATTTCCGGGTTTCTTGGTATTCAACCGTCTTTTACCTCGATTGTTTGAAGGTCGTTCGCTCTTCACCCAGTCGGGTCCAAGCCGTTTGAATAGGAGCAGCTGTTGCACCCCAAAATTTACTCAACATCTTTTACCTGGTTTATGTTTCATTGCATTATCATTTTCATAGTTCTATCATTTGCATATCATGGCATATCATTCATCCAATAGGAGATCAAGTGTGATTATTATCAAGAGAAGCCTAGCAAGAAATCTTATCCAAGCTTGAGAAGTCATCCAAGTCATCAGGAGGTGGTGGGAAATCATGATCAGTTGAAGACCATCAATGGGATATGAAGCATGAGGTGTGAATATGAGATGTGTATAGAGTTCATAGAGTGCCTAGAGGGCCATGTTGGAGTTCAATCAAGTCATTGATTCAAATGCAAGAGCCACAGTTGAAGTGCAGACAATTAGGGTTTCATCTGGATCAACCCTAGGTCAATCATGCAATTGAAAAGCATTCAAGCCTACTTTGAGGTCATGAAGTTCATGTAATTATGTGATAAGACATTTTTGGTGTTGTTCCAAGATCAAATCAAGAAGAGTCAAGAATGTGGGAAGTTGCTAAATTAGGGTTTCAGTGCAAAGTACCCTATTTAGTGCCTAACTTCAAGGCCACATAAGTTAAGATGCAAGTTTCAAATGGATCTTTGGCCAACATGAAACTTGTAGAGCATCTCAATACCTTTAATTTGAGTATTATAAGTCCTCCATTGGATTTGTAAAGCTCAAGTTATCGTCCAGACAAGTTACTGCTCACCAGATGAATGTGAAATTTATCTGTGAAAGTCACTTGACTTCTAAGCAACTTTTGACCTAGAAATAAGTTTCACATGAACTTTTGGCCAACATGAAAGTTGTTCCTCATGATCGTAGCTTTCTAAATTGTACTAGAAGTCATCCATCTGATTTGTAGAACTCAAGTTATGAGGTTTACAAGTCAGGGGTATTTTGGGAAAGTAAGATTATAGGTCATTCTCAAGCATAGGCCAAAATCTCCAACTTGCAAGCTTCAAATGGAAAATTGCTCAACATGAAAGTTGCTTGGAATGATGTTTTGAGTGCAACTTAGTGGTCATGAGAGGTTGTTTTGGCTCATATCAAAAAGACAATTGAAATGTCTTGAAAATGAAGAATTTTCAAATATGAAAGGAGGGAAAAATGGGATTTTGTGTTACAAGGACAAAACCAAGCAAGTAAGTGCATTTTTTGATTGAAATTTGCATTCTAAGATCATTGGCAATACCAGAATTTGGAGTTTAGTTCAAGTTTTGAGAGATAGCATATGGTTACTTAACTTATAAGTTACATATGCAAAATCAATGCACAAGGCAATTCAGGCCAATTTCTCCATCCAAACTCATTCTAAATGACATATGCAAGGTGTTAGAAACTTCTAGAACCACTGCAAAGCTTGCAATGCACGACTGTCATGTTGAATTTTGAAGGAAAAATCAGAAAATGCAAATCACTGTTTTGGGCTTCAACTTGGATCCAAAGGCCCATGAAACTCTTCTATATATTCATTGGAGTGAGTTCAGATCAATTTTGAGCATCATTTCGCGCCAGAGCAAGCAAGAGCAAGAAAATTTTCTCAACTGCAAGTTGAAATCGAATTCTTAGATTCAGACCAATTCAAGCCAAATTGAGGTGTGTAATCTCTTCCTTGTGGATCATTGAAGCTATCTGGAGCATTTGGAAGCAAGCCACGAGCTCTAGATACCTCTGTTGCAAGATCTATACCAGGTTTGCATTTCTTAAAATTCAGCATGATTCAGTTAGATTTGAACTTGTGGTTAGGATTGTTGCACCCCAAAATTTGACCAACAGTTATTTACCTAGCTTGTGGTTCATCTCATTCATCATCTGCATTTCATTGATATGTGTGCAGTAGGTCAAGAGGTATGAGTACCAATCAAGACTTTGAAGCTAGCCAAGAAGGTTGTTCAAGTGTTCAAGGATTGATATCCTTGTCAGAGAAGTTAAGAGATCCTCAGAAAGATTGGTTGAAACCAAGGGTGTACGCCTCCTAACTTGAGAGTTGTGGGGGCTCCCCAGATGATTCTGAGGCTGTGAGGATGGACTTGAAGCTTTGAGAGGGCATATGAGATATCTTGAAAGCCATCATGAAGCCTAAGGAGGTCATTGTACAAGTTGAAGAAGACTCAACCATGAGTGGTGGAATTAGGGTTTGACTGGGTCAACCCTAGGTCAACTGATGATTTGGAGAGGGTTGAGACCTAATCCAAGAGCCATGTGATCATGGATTGATGCATTGAGATGCTATAAGGATGATTACTAGACCAACTCATCATGATTGAGGAGTTTGAGAAGTTTTAAGCTAGGGTTTCTAAGGCTTGACAGTGTAAAATCCCCTAGTTTGATCCCTATCTTCAAGGCAGTTTAGCTCAAGATGTGATTGTTATCTCATCTTACCTACAACATGAATGTTGTAGATCTAGTTCTTAGATTTAATTTGAGTACTAGAAGTCCTTGATAGGATTTGTAGATCTCAAGTTATGACTTTGACAAGTTACAGGTCATCTGAGGTATGTGAATCTGGGTCCTTGAAAGTCACCCAACTTGCATCCAACTTTTTACCAAGAAGGATGATTCCTATGGACTCTTGGTCAACATGAATGTTGTTACTCATCTTATTATCTTTCTAGAGAGTACTAGAAGTCCTTGATAGGATTTGTAGAACTCAACTTATGGCTTTGACAAGTCAAGGGCATTTTGGTCATTTGGACATTATAGGTCATTTCAAGCATAAGGCCATATCTCCTATTTCCAAGCTTAAAATGGAAAAATCTTCAACATCAAACTTGCTTAGAATGATGTTTTAAGGCTAGTAGGGAGGTCATGAGATGTTGAAAAGGCTTGTAGCAAAAAGTGATAAAAATGGCCTAAAATGGAGGCATAAGTTAAATAAGTTGAAATTGGAAATTGGAAATCCCAAGTTACACATCCAAACCATGGCATATAATAGGTCATTTGACTCTAAAAGACATTCTAAGAACAATGGTTCGGCCACAATTTTGATTTGAGGCCTAGATCATGGGGCTGCTTTGGAAATTGGTTGCTTGCATCTTAAGGTTCAAATGCAAAACATAAGGAAAGGTAATGAACAAGCTAGCTATGCATCTCAACACATCCTATATCTCATATAAGGATAATTTCAAGTCATTTTTAGCTACTGCAAGAGCTTGGCATGAGATAAAGCATGAGATGAGAAGTGAATTCATAAACTCATGACATGAGAATCCCAATTTCTCATGGGATGGTTCTAGATGGTTCTAGATGATTCTAAACCACTCTATATAACATATATAACTTGCTCAGATGCAAGGTTGGTGTAAGATTTGAGAGAAGAGAGAGTTGGCAATTTCACTTGCTTCCATTGCAAGTTGAAAGCAAAATCCACATTCTGAATCATTTCCATCCATTCTTTCAATCTAAACACATTCCTCTGATCATAGTGAAGCTGTGCAGATCAATTTGAGAGCAAAACCATGGAGATTTGAAGGGATAGGATTTGGATTTTCAAGGTTGCAAGTCATAATCGGTTTTGGAGATTGAAGCTTTCTTGGTCCAATCTTTTGCAAACAGAAGCTCTATCATCATTCAAGGATCGATTCTGAAGAGTTTGAAGGCTTGCAGTGAAGGTTTCCACCATCTGTGAATCAAGAAATACCAGGTTTGCAAAATTCACCCTACACCATAATTTATGCATCTTTAGGTAGAATGGTTAGGTTAGAACTGTTAGAGACCAATAGGTGATCATTTCTGGAGAGTTAGGGATCGTTTGATGAAGGTTGAGTTATGGACACCATTACTTTGTTGAGCAAAACCTCGAGCTATGGTGAGCTATAGAACGAATTAGATATCAAGAATCAATCAGTGTGAGTTGGTGATCAATCTGAGGTAGTTAATTGCAAGAATGGTTGAAGTTGATGTCTGAGCCTATCTTTGATCTTGGATCGGGTTTGAAGATTTAGGGTGTTTCAATTGATTTCAAGGCCACGGTTAGATTCAGGATGAAATTCTGGACAGGTTAGGGTTTGGAATTTTGGTTTTTCATTGAGATTTGATGGATTTCGAACTGGGGTTTGAGCTCTGCAACTATGGAGCTTTTCCCTCCATTGCCATGGCTGAAGGAAGAAGACAAAGTGTTGGCCATTGGATCAGGCGTGGACTCATTGACTAGGGTCAGATCTGAGGGCTGTGGTTTAATCTCAGTTTGTGAAGAGAATCTGAAACCAGCATGAAGCGCTGCGTTTCATTAAAAGATTGTGTTGGGCTTAGTGAAATAAGTTTCTATCCACACCCCCAGTCTTGGCCCATTGGTGATTTGAACTGCATTTTGTTACTCTTTGCACCGCTTCTTTTTCTTTTTCTTTATGTTTTTTTAAATTGATTTTCTGATTAGAAACTGGGCCTAGCGTGTTTACTAATTGTACCCCCATTTTGAGCCCATATGAAATCTGAACTGAATATACTTGCTATTCACACCAAATATTTCCCATTTTAATTTATTTTCCTCCATTTTTCATTAATCTTTGGAAAATCATAATAAATAGAAAATTAATGATTTTTGCATGGGGATTTTTTCTCCCATTTCATGTTCATGTCTAGAAAATTATAAAACCATAATATTTTCATTTCATGCAGTTTTAGTATTTTTTGTATATTTTCTATTTTAATAGCTTTTTAATTCTTTTATGTTGATACATGATTTTGTAGAATTGTTTTTAGCTAGTTCCCTTGGTATTTTTAGGCCATTCTTTTTAGGATAGTTAGATTAGGACTTTAGCTCCCATCTGGATTTATTTCATAATTTTGTGATGAATTTTAGGTTAGTTTTGCTTAGATGATTTTAGGTTGTGTAGAATTAGGTTAATCCTTAACATAGGTCCACAATAACACTAGAATTTTGGGTTTCTAGGTCAAGTTAGATATTGGGACATATAGGGTATTAAAGGGTAGTCTTGTAGGATCCCCTAGAAATTATATTAGGTTTTAATATAGTATTATACTATTTTTAGATGATTTTTGTAGTTGATGATTGTTTGTGTTGCCCTTATGGGCTTGTATTTTTGTTTGCTTTGCTTTGTGGGCTTGGAGAGCTTGGTTTTGCTTTGAGGAGCATAGTAGAAGACTTGGAGATTGATTAAGGAGATTGAGATATTGATCTTATTTGTTGTTTTAGGGTTAGGGACTAGGAAGAGTTTAGACCTAGTTAACTTCTTTCTTAAACATGGATGGTATCTTTCACCTCCATTCCTCCCTATGATTCAAAGTCCTTCCATGGTATTCACCTCTCTCCTTAGGAGGGATAAGTGATGGTACCTAGGAAGTAGATCTTTTGAGGGAACCCTTCATTTGATGTTGAACCCTTATAGGTCACCTTTGGTGGTCAATAAGCAGTTCAACACCCCAGCTTATCCAGTTAAGTGATTTCCTCTGGTTTGAGTATCTTGAGAGATGTTGAGCTTGAGTTTGAAGATGAAGACTTCATTGAAGAGTGTAGAAGAGGATGATTCCTTGAAGCATTGCCATTCCAGCTAAAGCTTGAAGGGCAACAAGAGCAAGTTGATACTTGAAGACCCCTTGAAGATCTAGTAAAGCCTGAAGGTGGAGCTGATTAAGGAGCTGAAGCTTGAAGAAGAAGACTAAGTTGAAACTTAGGTTAAAGGGTTGAAACCTGGAAAGGCAAATTGATATTTGTCAAGAGTGATGGAAGTCTGAAGACTGAGTTGCTGTTGGAAGAGCTGAGGCTTGGAGTTGGGAGAGGAGTTGATCTGCTCTCTGTTCTGTTTTTCTTTTCTGTATTGATGTGTTTTGTTTGACTTGCTTGATGCATTAGAATAAGTCCATATCTAGAATAGCTTTAATCTAGGAGCATGATTGCACTAGAGGTTGAGTTGCTCCCTCTGCTTGTACTGTTACTGTGTGGCTTTGCTTGCGGGTATTCGGTAGAGCTCAGCTCCCTTGCCCATGTGGTTTGTTTGCCTGATGGCATTTTATTTCTTTTGTATGATTGCAGTTTACTGTTTTTTGCTTGATAACGTGTTGTTCACTTTCAGTATGATTACTGTTATTCATTCTGGCTTGTGGCCGAGATGAGCTTGTGGAGGCTGAAGCCCCACACACATTTCCTCCCTCACTTGCATTGCATGCATTTTACTGTTAAGCTGATGCTTTATCTGTTTGGTGTATCATTGACATGATCCCTTAGGACTCTCATTTCCTTTGATAAGGAATTGATGATAGAACTTTAGGTTGAAACCTATGCATGACAACTTCTAGGAGTTCCTTGTTCAAACCTCAACCATAGGATGAATCCTTGGCATGACAACAGTAGGACTTGATAGTCTCCCTCCTAGTTGGGCCTGTTCTCTTCTCATCTCAAAACAGTTTAAGATACAGTAATCATGAATGATTTCTTTCGTACTTTACGAGCCTTAAGCTATCTGAGAAAGGATTGTGGGAGAGTTACTTTTCCACAGTCTGGATGTTTAGTATGGTACCCTTTGGGTGACATGCGATGCATTCACTCTCAGGTCATAGTCTCTAGTGCGATTGAGATTGCAAACGCAATAAAAAACACTTCTTTCGTAAAAGATAGGAAATAATGCGTAGTGTCCCGAACTACGTAAGCTCTGATCTCTCATGCCTGTTGAGAGTACGTAGGCACAATACTGATGTATTGGCGAGCTACCTTCCCCCATAACCCGTCGTAGGTCGAACTACGTTGACTCTGATTTCTCGTTCTCTGATGAGAATACGTAGGCATAAAGCGCGACGCTTTGTCGAGTCATTTTCCTTTCTTTTTTAAGCCAACCTTGATAGGTAGATGGATCAAACCAACCCGTCCAAGTAAACACAACAAGCGTGGATCCCGTCGAGTACGACGGACGTGAGGGGTGCTAATACCTTCCCCTTGCGTAACCGACTCCTGAACCCAGACAATGGTTGCGACGACCTTGTCTTATCCTTTCTCGTTAGGTTTTTTCCGATCGTTTCCTTTCCCGTTCTAAGGGATAAATAACGAAAGGTGGAGACTCTTCTGTTTTGCCGGCACCTTATTTTCGCAGTAGCGACAGCTGGCGACTCTGCTGGGGATCGAACCCAGAATCTCTGGTTCTCCGGTTCCCTATGCGAGTCAATCCTAGCGCTTGTATGATTACTTGTTGGGTTGCGTTTATTTATCGCATTTTACTTCTCGCCTTTTATTTCCCGCATTTTATTTTCAGTATGATATGATTATTATTGCTGTTGTGGGGAGGGGGTAATCTGTTGAGCGATACACCAAACCCAGGCTTGAGTACACACATAGATTTAGTAGTATGGAGTAGTGGTTAGCCTGCTTGCTTAGCTCGCACCAGCTAGCCGCGAAACCTGCACTCGGACGAGATTCTCTTTGATGCTTCTTTCCTGGCCCTTAGGGCTTGACAAGTTGTCTGACCCGTGGATTGTCGACTCTGGGGACCGATCATTTGTGATTCAGCCGAGTGAGGCCGCTTCATGAGCTGGTGATGCCACACCTTCTGGGTATCGTATCACCCCTCTTGAATGTCTGTAACGCTGATGAACGCATAGGATGCCGTACCTTGAGTCAGCTTAGGTCCATACCTGTGAGCAGGGTTAGGTTCATTGCAGGAAGCTTTGACCTTCAGACCACCTGGTTTTCTTGACAGTGAATCAGTTTTGTCGGTACCGGAGTTTCTCATTTGCAGATATGTTTGTTCTTGATAGAACAGGTTTTGATCAGAGGATGTTATCATCAAATGTGTATCTGCCCTTGATAGAGCAGAGTTTTCGTCATCAGTTGTTTGTTCTTGATAGAGCAGATTTTTGATTGGGGTCTGAAGATCTCATCAGCAGATGTATGTTTGTTCTTGATAGAGCAGATTTTTGATTGGGGTCTGAAGATCTCATCAGCAGATGTATGTTTGTTCTTGACAGAGCAGATTTCTTGATCCTACATCAGAGGTCCTTATTATCAGACATTTGTTCTTGACAGAGTAGAATTATGATCCTATGTATATGGCCCTATCAGATGGTGGTTCTTGACAGAGCAGATTTGTGGTCCGATACCAGGGTTTTCTTCTCATCAGATGCAGTGGTTGTTCTTGATAGAGCAAGATTATGGTTTTGTTGATACAAAATCTCCACAGCAGTTGCCTTGGTCTCTTATTGCATGATTGCATTTTGCATTTCATTAACGTGTGTCTGTGTCACAGGTACCGTTTTCCCCGATCCAGGATTTCTTGCCTCCTATTGTATTGTTATGGGCTCTCTGAGGAAGACCGTGGCTTACAAGTTCCCTGCCCCTGATATGGTTAAGCTGACTGGTTTGATAGCTTTAGCAGATGATTCTGTGAGGGATGAGTTCAGAAAATCTTACAACAAGTTGCTCAGTTTGGTTCGTAAACCTTCTGTGTTCGAGTTGAATGGATTGCACGCTCTGCTACATTGCTACGACCCTCCGTTGAGATGCTTCACTTTCCAGGATTTTGTTCTCGCACCCACGCTGGAAGAGCCGCCGAAGGCCAGCTCAACAAAGCTCTCGCTAACCTGAAGGAGCGCAAGCTGGTGTTTGAGTCCAAGAAGCGGAAGCTAGAGGATTGCTTCGGCGAAGGAGCATGGGAAGGTTCGGTCGAAGGACTTCAGTATACCATTGTGCAGAGGGATTTGCTCGTCGAAGGGTTACTCACTCTGCCTTATCATCCAGAAACGAAGGAGTTGTTGGAAGAGTATCGCGCCCGTGGCCGTACTTGACTGTTTGTATCCCTGTTGTTTTTATCATTGTTGTATGCTGACCATCACCAGACCTGTTGGCTGAGGCCACGCTGTTGATTCATCTTGTACTCGCTGATGCTATGTACTGCCTTGATAGGCTTTCTTTATATATGAGATCGTTGTTTCCATGATTGGACTCGGACTTCTTCTTATTATCAGCACTGGCACTCAGGCACTAGGATCGGGGGAATCTCCCTAACACACAGACACACGCATGCATTTGCATAAAGCATCCGCATGACGAGCATTTTGTTGTTTTCCTAACCCTTTTGTGTTAACAGGTTGTCACAGGTTTTTACAGGTTGTCCCAGGTTGTTTCCGGTGGTTCCAGGATTGATCAGAGACCTATTCACCGCTACCCGACTAGAGCTAATCAGACCAGGATCATGGAGCAAGTGCAAACCGATGTTCAGGAACTCCGCGAAAGGATGGATCGCTTCATGGAGCTCATGCAAGTGGTCGCCAATGGCCAGGATCAGCTCAGAACTTTGGTTCAGCCTCTGATTTCCAGGGTTGATAGCAACGGCGTGCTCCATGGTGGGACTGTGCCTACTCCTCCACCAGTTGAAACTCCACAGAATGGTGTTCCCGTGACCGGGGGCAACGACAGTGCTAATGGCAATGTGATGGCCAACATCAGACTCAATACGACAGGCGTCGGTAATGGAAGTCTGGGAGCTAATGTCAATGTCAGGCCGGGCAACGACAATGCAGGCGTCGGGAATCTATTTGTGCCTCAGCCATGGCTAGAGGATCATCAGGATGATGTGTTCTCTCAGAAAGGTGCTGAAGGGGAGCTGAATGCTGAAACGCGACTTAGATTCAAAGCACTTGAAGATAAAATGAGAGATATTGAGAATCAGAATACTTTGGGCGTTGATATGTCCAAGCTGGGATTAATTGCTGATTTCAAGGTGCCTCCTAAGTTCAGGGTACCCGACTTTGAAAAGTATAAGGGCACCACTTGCCCTCGTGTCCACCTGAGATCGTATTACAGGAAGATGTCTGCTCATTCCGAAGATGAGAAGTTGCTGATGCACTTCTTCCAAGACAGTCTTTCCGGGCAATCCCTTGAGTGGTACATGGGTCTGGAGCCCACTAGTGTGCGCACATGGAAAGATCTTGCTGAAGCATTTGTGCACCACTACCAATACAATAGCGACTTGGCCCCGAATCGAGTTCAGCTGCAGAACCTATCGCAGAGGAACAATGAAGGGTTTAAGGAGTACGCCCAGCGGTGGCGTGAGTTGGCAGCCAGGGTTCAGCCGCCGATGGTTGAACGAGAGCTCGTGCAGATGTTTGTAGCCACCCTCCCAGGGGTTTACTATGAAAAGTTAGTCAGCGGCATGTCCGGGAAGTTATCAGATCTCATTATCATGGGTGAGCACGTCGAGAATGGGATCAAGATCGGGAAAATTCAAGGTGAGTCATCCTCAGTTGGAGGAGGCAGAAAGAAACCTTATGCTGGCAAAAGGCGAGAAGGAGAGGCGAGCGCTGTGACCAACGCTGAAGGAAGGGCAAAGGCCCTCCGCAGCAGCAGCAACCGAATCAACAGGGATATAGAAAGTATCAGAATCGGGCATCTTTGGCAAACCGTCACTTCGAGGCACCGCCCATGTCGTACGCGCAACTCTTGCAGACTTTGCTTCAGCTACAGTTGGTCCAGAAGAGGACAATGGCTCCCTTGACAGGGGCACCTCCGCCAGGGTACGACGCCAATGCCACTTGTGATTTCCACTCAGGGGCACCAGGCCACACAATCGAGAACTGCAAAGCCTTCAAGTACAAGGTGCAGGACTTGGTGGATGCCAAGATCATCAACTTCTCTGATAATGTGCCCAATGTCACGAAGAATCCTATGCCGAATCATAGGGGAGGTGGTGTGAACGCCATTATCGAGGACGAGAGTGCAGATTTGTTGACTGATGTCAGAGATCTGAAGACGCCACTTAGCTTCGTTAAAGCTAAGTTGTTGAAAAAAGGGTTCTTTCCAGGTTGCGGAGAGTTATGCATGGACTGTGCTACACGTTCTGATGGATGTGAGCAGTTGGTAGAAGGAATTCAAAGTATGATGACTGAGGGGATTCTGCAGTTTAGCCGGAGGGCTGAGAGTGGATCAGGAGAGGTAGTGCTGAAGCAAGCCGATGAGGTCGCCACCATCACCATCCCTCGCCGGCCAATAACCATTTCTGCACCCAGACCGCCCACAATTACTATCACCAAAGCTGGGCCGATACCCTTCGAGAGCACTAACGCCGTTCCGTGGCATTATGGGGATGAAGTCTACTGCAACGGCCAGAAGTTGGAGCTAGAACCGTATGGGTCGATTGTGGAGAACCTTGCGGGAATCAGTGGTATTACTCGCAGCGGAAGAGTGTTTGCACCGCCAGAGGTCGTGGCAGATAAAGCGGTCAGAGCTGATGCGGCCGATAAAGGGAAAAGTAAAGTCGTTGAAGAGACCCCGCGTGGGACAGAAATAGACTTGCTTGTTAAAGATGCTGAGGAGTTTATGCGGTTGATTAAAAAGAGTGACTATAAGATTGTAGATCATCTCCATCAGACGCCCTCAAAGATTTCCATTCTCAACCTGTTGTTGTATTCTGAAGCACACCGCAATGCGCTGCTGAAGGTGTTGAACGCCGCATATGTACCGCAGGAAATATCGGTAAATCAGCTAGAAGAGGTCGTGGCCCACGTTAATGCTGGAAATGGGCTAGGTTTCACAGACCTGGAGCTGACACCGAAAGGGAGGAATCACAATAGCGCCCTGCACATCTCGATAGAGTGTAGGGGCACGATCATGTCGCACGTGTTGGTGGACACGGGTTCGTCACTTAATGTTCTTCCGAAGAAGGCATTAATGAGGTTGGATACTCGTGGAGTGATCTGCACACCCAGTGATCTGGTTGTGAAAGCGTTCGATGGAACTAAACACCACGTTTTCGGGGAGGTGACCCTGCCGATCCAAGTCGGGCCGGAAACGTTCAACGCGGTCTTTTATATAATGGACATCATGCCTGCCTACAATTGCCTCTTGGGCCGGCCGTGGATCCATGCTGCTGGTGCCGTGACCTCCACGTTGCACCAAAAGCTCAAATATGTTGTCGGAGGAAGCATCGTAACTGTTTGTGGCGAGGAGGACATAATGGTGAGCCATTTGTCATCCTTTAAGTATGTTGAAATGGATGGCGAAATCCATGAGACTCTATGCCAAGCGTTCGAAGCTGTCAAAGTGAAGGACGTAGCTCCTGCAGTCACCGAAAAGCCAGAGATGACTCTCTCCTCGTTCAAGGAAGCTCGGGCCGCTGCCCAAGCCGGGTCTACCACAGGCTGGGGGCGAATTTTGGAGATACCTAACAAGCAAGATAAGTTTGGGTTGGGATATTCTCCTGGAGTTGAAGCTTCCTCTTCTTCTAGCAGTGCGTCACGAGGTAAGGGGCCGATCCAGTTTACCAGTGGCAGAGTGATTTTCGAAAGCATCAACGCGGTGTCTGAAGACAGCGGGGATAGCGATTGTGACCTCGAATCTTGGATTCAGCCAAGCAAGCCGGGCGAGGGCCTCAACAATTGGACCATCAAGGATATCATCCAGATGACAAGTGAAGAGTAATGATTTACTTTTTCCAATCATTGTACAACCCTATGTCCTACCCGGGGCATAGCGGTTTTATTGTCAGGGCCTTGTTGGATTATGTACATGCATTTTGTTAATAAATCAAAGGCGTTTTCTTCGTATTCAAATATTGTGATCTCTGTTATTCCTGTTTTATATTTGTTTTGAAAAACAGTAAAATGGCAATGGGGTTTGTGCTAACCTGCGCATCCTTGTTTTAAACTTAACCCTTGTTATTGCAGGATCCACATAACAGACGACATCGACTCTGGACCTTCTACGGCTCACTTCGATTTCGATTGCCCGATTTATCAAGCCGAAGAAGAGATTGATGAAGACGAAGACCTTCCGGATGAGTTGGCATGCTTGTTGAAACAAGAGGAGAAAGTCATTCTGCCACATGAAGAGGAGATTGAGATCGTGAATCTGGGTTCTGAAGAGCTCGTCAGAAACGTCAGGATAGGGGCTGCATTGCAGAGGGATGTCAAGCAGAGATTGGTCGAGATGCTAAGAGAGTATAGTGACGTCTTTGCTTGGTCATACGAAGATATGCCCGGACTTGACACTGACATCGTGGTCCACCACTTGCCGTTGCGAGAAGATTTCCCTCCTGTCAAGCAGAAGCTTAGGAGGACAAGACCAGATATGGCCGTTAAGGTCAAAGAGGAAGTGCAGAAACAGCTTGATGCTGGCTTCTTAGCGGTCACCACTTACCCTCTGTGGGTCGCCAACATAGTGCCTGTACCGAAGAAGGACTGTAAGGTACGCATGTGCGTCGATTATCGGGATCTGAATAGGGCGAGCCCTAAAGATGATTTCCCGCTGCCTCATATCGATGTGTTGGTCGACAACACAGCCCAGTTCTCCGTGTTTTCGTTCATGGATGGCTTCTCCGGTTACAACCAGATCAAGATGGCGCCGGAGGACATGGAGAAAACGACATTTATCACTCCTTGGGGAACATTTTGCTATAAGGTAATGCCTTTCGGTCTGAAGAACGCAGGGGCCACTTACCAACGAGCAATGGTTACTTTGTTTCATGACATGATTCATCACGAGATTGAAGTCTATGTTGATGACATGATTGCGAAGTCCCAAACGGAGGAGGGACATATGGTCAATTTGCTGAAGCTTTTTGAGAGGCTTAGGAAGTTCAGATTGAGGCTGAATCCTAACAAATGTACTTTTGGAGTACGGTCCGGAAAGTTACTGGGGTTTATCGTGAGCGAACGAGGCATCGAGGTTGATCCTGCGAAGATAAAAGCCATACAAGAAATGCCAGTGCCAAAAACAGAAAAAGAAGTTCGTGGTTTCTTGGGCAGAATAAACTACATTGCAAGGTTTATCTCTCAGCTCACGGCCACGTGTGAACCGATGTTCAAGCTTTTAAAGAAAGATCAGGCGATTACTTGGAACGAGGATTGCCAGAAGGCATTCGACAAGATAAAGCAGTATCTTCAGGAACCTCCAATCTTGATACCCCCAGTGGCTGGACGGCCATTAATCATGTACTTGACAGTTCTTGAGAATAGTATGGGGTGTGTTCTCGGTCAGCACGACGAGACGGGAAGAAAGGAGCATGCCATTTACTACTTGAGTAAAAAGTTCACTGACTGTGAATCTCGCTACTCGATGCTGGAGAAGACGTGTTGTGCACTAGCTTGGGCTGCCAAACGTTTACGACAGTACATGCTCAATCACACCACCATGCTAATTTCGAAGATGGATCCAATCAAGTACGTCTTCGAGAAGCAGGCTCTTTCGGGCAGGATTGTCAGGTGGCAAATGGTGTTGACGGAATATGATATTCAGTACGTATCCCAGAAGGCCATTAAGGGAAGCGTATTGTCTGATTACCTTGCCGAACAGACGATCGAGGATTACCAGCCGATGAAATTTGAATTCCCTGATGAGGATATCATGTTTCTCAAAGCGAAGGATTACGATGAGTCGTTGCCCGACGAGGGGCCAGATAGGAAATCCCAATGGAAATTGATATTTGACGGGGCGGTTAATTCCTATGGAAGTGGCATTGGGGCGATCATCACGACTCCCCACGGATCCCACATCCCGTTCACTGCGAGACTGACGTTTCCAGTCACCAACAATGAGGCGGAGTACGAAGCATGCATTATGGGTCTAGAAGAGGCAATTGATTTGAGAATCAAGAACCTAAACGTATATGGTGACTCGACGCTTGTGATCAACCAAATTAAAGGGGAGTGGGAGACTCGTCAATCGAATTTGGTGCCGTACATGAATTATGCCAGAAGGCTACTTCCGTTCTTTGATCGAGTGGAACTCCATCATGTGCCCAGGGCAGAAAATCAAATGGCTGATGCCCTAGCTACGTTGGCTTCAATGTATAAAGTCAATTTTTGGAATGAGGCTCCAAGAATTGTACTATCTCGTCTTGATAGACCTGCATTTGTCTTTGCGATCGAGGAAGCCGCCGACGGCAAGCCATGGTTCCATGACATCCAGACTTTCCTTATGACTAAGGAGTATCCTGCGGGTGCGTCAACCCAGGATAAGAAGACTCTGAGGAGGCTGTCTGGAAGTTTTTATCTCAATCCTGATGGAGTGTTGTATAAAAGAAACCACGATCTCGTGCTGCTCAGATGTGTAGATGAGAAAGAGGCGAGTATGCTCATGGAAGAAGTCCATGAAGGCACATTTGGTACGCACGCCGGCGGGCATGCTATGACAAGAAAGATCCTGAGAGCATGATACTACTGGCTGACGATGGAATCAGATTGCTTTAAATTCGCGAAGAGATGTCATAAATGCCAGATTTATGCTGATAAAGTTCATGTACCGCCGTGCCCGTTAAATGTCATGTCCTCCCCGTGGCCGTTCTCCATGTGGGGCATCGACATGATAGGCAAGATCGAGCCTACTGCATCTAACGGTCATCGCTTCATTCTAGTAGCCATCGACTACTTCACCAAGTGGGTGGAGGCAGCCTCGTATGCTAATGTGACCAAGAAGGTGGTGGCTAAATTCATAAAGAAGGACATCATCTGTCGTTACGGAGTTCCCGAGCGGATCATTACTGATAATGGTTCGAACCTGAATAACAAGATGATGAAGGAGCTGTGCCAGAGTTTCAAGATTGAACACCACAACTCATCTCCTTACCGACCGAAGATGAATGGCGCCGTTGAAGCAACCAATAAGAACATAAAGAAGATTGTTCAGAAGATGGTTGTGACCTACAAAGATTGGCATGAGATGCTGCCGTTTGCACTGCACGGTTATCGTACGACGGTATGTACGTCAACTGGGGCAACTCCTTTCTCCTTAGTGTACGGTATGGAAGCAGTCCTACCGTTAGAAGTGGAGATCCCTTCTTTGCGAGTTTTGGTTGATGTGAAACTCGACGAGGCGAAATGGATTACGAACCGACTGAACCAACTCAGCCTGATGGACGAGAAGAGGTTAGCATCGATTGCGTTTGGTCGTCTGTACCAAATCCGAATGAAGAAAGCTTATGATAAGAAGGTGCGTCCTAGAAGCTTTTAGACGGGTGATCTCGTCCTGAAGAAGATTCTTCCTCCACACTCCGATCACCGGGGCAAGTGGACTCCGAATTACGAAGGTCCGTACGTCGTCAGCAAGGTCTTCTCGGGAGGAGCTTTGTTGTTATCCACGATGGATGGTGAAGATATTGCATCCCCGGTGAACGCGGACGCAGTTAAAAAATACTTTTCTTGAAAGCGACCCGCTGGACAGTAAAAAGAGAGTCCAGGCAAAAAAGGGGCATCCCGGCGAACCATAAAAAAGGAAAAAGGTTCGGGCAAAAATTAGGGATATAAATTGAAAAAATGTACACCCGCAAAGTCGAAAACCCGGATGGGCGACTTTGGCAAAAAAGGGTATCCCAGTGAACTGAAAACCCGCAAAGGGCGGTTCACGCAAAAGTTAGGGATTTGAAAAAGCAAATGACTGCGTTCCGCGTGTGGAGTTTCTTTGTTTAGTGGTTTGGAAGACCTGAGAGCCGTTTATCTGAATCAATCTCTTCCGAAGCTGAAGCGTCGGAGAAGTATCGAAGTCGAGTGGGTCATAGAGGGATCAACTCATGGTGTTCGTCTATGCCTCGTTGCCGACATTTGTATATACTGATGTATATTTATGTTTTATTTTTGCGCAGCTTTCTCATTCCAGGAGCTTGCATCTGTTGTAAAACATTTTTGCCCATTCAGGGGTTCGATATCAATAAAATGCATACTATTCATCAATTCTGTTTGTCTGTTTAGCATTTATCTGTTTTGTTTGCGAAAGAGAACGCCGATGTTTTTGATAAAATGCGCATACATAAACTTACTGGCCTAGGCCACTGATTGTTGAAACAATGGATTACTTGAACATTGTCACGAGATAATAACCTTGATAGGTCCCTTTGAGAAGGGTATCTTGTCTGTTTGTTTATGTTGTTACAGGTGTAGCATATTCCAGACAGTGCGCCGTGCGCATCCCTGAAGCAGGATGATTCCTCCTTCTCCAGCAAAGTTCAACAGCCTCGCCCCGCAGAGTTTGAACACGAGATAGTGAGAACTGATATGTCTCCCCGGGCCGAGAAGATTCTCTCCCCAATCAGATGCATCCTGAAGGAATGTCATCTCCTCAGCTGAGTTAGGCGCCGAAGCGCGTGTTCATCCCCCAGCACCGGGCCACAAGTGCAGGTCTCGTAGGAAACTATTCGTTCACTGAAGTGTGCAGCAACTGATGGTGCGAGACTGAAGTCTCCAGCGGAATTGAAATTCCCCACCAGAGTCGTACTCTCCCCCGAAGTCGGATGATTCCTTCTTCTCCAGCGGAATTGAAATTCCCCACCAGAGTCGTACTCTCCCCCCGAAGTCGGATGATTCCTTCTTCTCCAGCGGAATTGAGATTCCCCACAGAGTCGTACTCTCTCCAGCGAAGCAGAATGATTTCTCCTTCCTCAGCCGAGTTTGCAGACCCCCAAGAGAGCCGAATCCTTGGAAGTTGCTCAGACCATGATTGGTTCTCCCCAGTGTGTTGAACAACTGATGTTGTGTTTCCCCGCCAGAGTCGTTATTCCCAGGGAAGTGGCCGTGAAGGCCGTGCAGTCTATTCCCGCGATTGACATCGCTTTCCACAGCAGGTCCAGGTTCTCGTAGAGCTTCGCTCCCCTGCAGCAGTCAACTGGAGTTGTTTCCCCCGCAGCAGTCAACTGAAGTTGTTTCCCCTGCGGAGTCTGATTGAGATTGGCGTGACCGTGTTCTCCTCAGCAGGATGATTCCTCTATCTGAGTAGTTCTTTCTCCTTGACAGGAGGGTTCCCCCTTCGGCATTTATTTTGCTGACGGGACCGCATCATTTTGCATGATTACATAGCATTTATCATAAACGCATAACATTTCCACCGTGTGGAGCATTGCACCATTGCTGAAGCATACGCATAATAAACGTGATCTAGGTTGTTACCATTCTTGTTTTGCAGGTGTTCCGCCGCAGAATTGATTGCTCAGGATGATTCCTGACATTCTCCCCAACGAAGTCGCTTGCTCAAGATGATTCTTGAAGTCCCCAGCGAAATCTTCGGTTCAAGATGATTCTTGAATTCCCCAGTAGGGTCGTTTGCTTAAGATGATTCTTAAGATCCCCAGTGCAGTCGCCAGAGTGGTTGCTCAAGCTGATGTTTAGAGTCTCCAGCAGAGTGTTTGCTCAGGATGATTCCTGAAAGCTCCAGCATGGTTATCGGTTCAAGATGATTCTTGAAGTCCCCGGCAGAGTTATCTGTCCAAGATGATTCTTGAAGTCCTCAGCAGAGTTGATTCATCCAGAATGATTTCTGGATCCCCGAAGCGGAGTTACTTTATAGTTCTCCAGAATCCCCAGCGGAGATGCGACATCCCCAGCAGGTTTCTGAACGGCGAAGTTGAAACTTCCCTCGAAGACTTCATGATTGAAGTCCGACCGTGTTAATGAAGCAGTTCTCTCAGCTGATGCGGAGTGCCTGATGGCAGAGGTTTGGATATTCCCAACTGGTTCATGATTGACCAAGAATTCTATTCCCGACTTGCTGGTGAAGTCCGGCTGATGCCCGACAGTTCTTTGAATGCCTGATGGCATGATCAACCTGATGGTTGACCTGGTGAAGTCCGGCTGATGCCCGACAGTTCTTTGAATGCCTGATGCCATGATCAACCTGATGGTTGACCTGGTGAAGTCCGGCTGATGCCCGACAGTTTTCTTTGAATGCCTGATGGCATGATCAACCTGATGGTTGACCTGGTGAAGTCCGGCTGATGCCCGACAATTTTCTTTGAATGCCTGATGGCATGATCAACATGATTGTTGACCTGATGAAGTCCGGCTGATGCCCGACAGTTTTCTTTGAATGCCTGATGGCATGATCAACCTGATGGTTGACCTGAAGAGTCTCGAGGAATCGTGATGCCTGATGGCATGATCGACTATGTATTACCAGTTCCCGTGTGACCAATTCTCCAGCTAGTTGTCGTGCAGCTATTATTTCAGTTCTCGAAGATTTGTTCCCATCAGAGTACCGTGTACTTGTGCAGTTGGAAAATTTCCGGGTTTATCGGTATTCAACCGTCTCACACCTTGATTGGCTGAGAGCCGTTCTCCTCACCCAGTCAGGTTCAAGCCGTTTGAATAGGGGCAGCTGTTGCACCCCAAAATTTAACCAACAGTTATTTACCTAGCTTGTGGTTCATCTCATTCATCATCTGCATTTCATTGATATGTGTGCAGTAGGTCAAGAGGAATGAGTACCAATCAAGACTTTGAAGCTAGCCAAGAAGGTTGTTCAAGTGTTCAAGGATTGATATCCTTGTCAGAGAAGTTAAGAGATCCTCAAAAAGATTGGTTGAAACCAAGGGTGTATGCCTCCTAACTTGAGAGTTGTGGGGGTTCCCCAGATGATTCTGAGGCTGTGAGGATGGACTTGAAGCTTTAAGAGAGCTTATGAGATGTCTTGAAAGCCATCATGAAGCCTAAGGAGGTCATTGTACAAGTTGAAGAAGACTCAGCCATGAGTGGTGGAATTAGGGTTTGACTGGGTCAACCCTAGGTCAACTGATGATTTGGAGAGGGTTGAGACCTAATCCAAGAGCCATGTGATCATGGATTGATGCATTGAGATGCTATAAGGATGATTCCTAAACCAACTCATCATGATTGAGGAGTTTGAGAAGTTTTAAGCTAGGGTTTCTAAGGCTTGACAGTGTAAAATCCCCTAGTTTGATCCCTATCTTCAAGGAAGTTTAGCTCAATATGTGATTGTCATCTCATCTTACCTACAACATGAATGTTGTAGAGCTCGTTCTTAGCTTTAATTTGAGTACTAGAAGTCCTTGATAGGATTTGTAGAGCTCAAGTTATGACTTTGATAAGTTACAGGTCATCTGAGGTATGTGAATCTGGGTCCTTGAAAGTCACCCAACTTGCATCCAACTTTTGCCCAAGAAGGATGATTCCTATGGACTCTTGGTCAACATGAATGTTGTTCCTCATCTTCTTAGATTTCTATATAGTACTAGAAGTCCTTGATAGGATTTGTAGAACTCAACTTATGGCTTTGACAAGTCAAGGGTATTTTGGTCATTTGGACATTATAGGTCATTTCAAGCATAAGGCCATATCTCCTATTTCCAAGCTTCAAATGGAAAAATCTTCAACATCAAACTTTCTTAGAATGATGTTTTAAGGCTATTAGGGAGGTCATGAGATGTTGAAAAGGCTTGTAGCAAAAAGTGATAAAAATGGCCTAAAATGGAGGCATAAGTTAAATAAGTTGAAATTGGAAATTGGAAATCCCAAGTTACACATCCAAACCATGGCATATAATAGGTCATTTTGACTCTAAAATACATTCTAAGAACAATGGTTCAGCCACACTTTTGATTTGAGGCCTAGATCATGGGGCTGCTTTGGAAATTGGTTGCTTGCATCTTAAGGTTCAAATGCAAAACATAAGGAAAGGTAATGAACAAGCTAGTTATGCATCTCAACACATCCTATATCTCATATAAGGATAATTTCAAGTCATTTTTGGTTGCTGCAAGAGCTTGGCATGAGATAAGGCATGATATGAGAAGTGAATTCATAAACTCATGACATGAGAATCCCAATTTCTCATGGGATGGTTCTAGATGGTTCTAGATGATTCTAAACCACTCTATATAACATATAGAACTTGCTCAGATGCAAGGTTGGTGTAAGATTTGAGAGAAGAGAGAGTTGGCCATTTCACTTGCTTCCATTGCAAGTTGAAAGCAAAATCCACATTCTGAATCATTTCCATCCATTCTTTCAATCTAAACACATTCCTCTGATCATAGTGAAGCTGTGCAGATCAATTTGAGAGCAAAACCATAGAGATTTGAAGGGATAGCATTTGGATTTTCAAGGTTGCAAGTCATAATCGGTTTTGGAGATTGAAGCTTTCTTGGTCCAATCTTTTGCAAACAGAAGCTCTATCATCATTCAAGGATCGATTCTGAAGAGTTTGAAGGCTTGCAGTGAAGGTTTCCACCTTCTGTGAATCAAGAAATACCAGGTTTGAAAAATTCACCCTACACCATAATTTATGCATCTTTAGGTAGAATGGTTAGGTTAGAACTGTTAGAGACCAATAGGTGATCATTTTTGGAGAGTTAGGGATCGTTTGATGAAGGTTGAGTTATGGACACCATTACTTTGTTGAGCAAAACCTCGAGCTATGGTGAGCTATAGAACGAATTAGATATCAAGAATCAATCAGTGTGAGTTGGTGATCAATCTGAGGTAGTTAATTGCAAGAATGGTTGAAGTTGATGTCTGAGCCTATCTTTGATCTTGGATCGGGTTTGAAGATTTAGGGTGTTTCAATTGATTTCAAGGCCATGGTTAGATTCAGGATGAAATTCTGGACAGGTTAGGGTTTGGAATTTTGGTTTTTCATTGAGATTTGATGGATTTCGAACTGGGGTTTGAGCTCTGCAACTATGGAGCTTTTCCCTCCATTGCCATGGCTGAAGGAAGAAGACGAAGTGTTGGCCATTGGATCAGGCGTGGACTCATTGACTAGGGTCAGATCTGAGGGTTGTGGTTTAATCTCAGTTTGTGAAGAGAATCTGAAACCAGCATGAAGCGCTGCGTTTCATTAAAAGATTGTGTTGGGCTTAGTGAAATAAGTTTCTATCCACACCCCCAGTCTTGGCCCATTGGTGATTTGAACTGCATTTTGTTACTCTTTGCACCGCTTCTTTTTCTTTTTCTTTATGTTTTTTTAAATTGATTTTCTGATTAGAAACTGGGCCTAGCGTGTTTAGTAATTGTACCCCCATTTGGAGCCCATATGAAATCTGAACTGAATATACTTGCTATTCACACCAAATATTTCCCATTTTAATTTATTTTCCTCCATTTTTCATTAATCTTTGGAAAATCATAATAAATAGAAAATTAATGATTTTTGCATGGGGATTTTTTCTCCCATTTCATGTTCATGTCTAGAAAATTATAAAACCATAATATTTGCATTTCATGCATTTTTAGTATTTTTTGTATATTTTCTATTTTAATAGCTTTTTAATTCTTTTATGTTGATACATGATTTTGTAGAATTTTGTTTAGCTAGTTCCCTTGGTATTTTTAGGCCATTCTTTTTAGGATAGTTAGATTAGGACTTTAGCTCCCCTCTGGATTTATTGCATAATTTTGTGATGAATTTTAGGTTAGTTTTGCTTATATGATTTTAGGTTGTGTAGAATTAGGTTAATCCTTAACATAGGTCCACAATAACACTAGAATTTTGGGTTTCTAGGTCAAGTTAGATATTGGGACATATAGGGTATTAAAGGGTAGTCTTGTAGGATCCCCTAGAAATTATATTAGGTTTTAATATAGTAGTATACTATTTTTAGATGATTTTTGTAGTTGATGATTGTTTGTGTTGCCCTTATGGGCTTGTATTTTTGTTTGCTTTGCTTTGTGGGCTTGGAGAGCTTGGTTTTTCTTTGAGGAGCATTGAGGAGCATAGTAGAAGACTTGGAGATTGATTGAGGAGCTTGAGAGCTTGATCTTATTTGTTGTTTTAGGGTTAGGGACTAGGAAGAGTTTAGACCTAGTTAACTTCTTTCTTAAACATGGATGGTATCTTTCACCTCCATTCCTCCCTATGATTCAAAGTCCTTCCATGGTATTCACCTCTCTCCTGAGGAGGGATAAGTGATGGTACCTAGGAAGTAGAACTTTTGAGGGAACCCTTCATTTGATGTTGAACCCTTATAGGTCACCTTTGGTGGTCAATAAGCAATTCAACACCCCAGCTTATCCAGTTAAGTGATTTCCACTGGTTTGAGTATCTTGAGAGATGTTGAGCTTGAGTTTGAAGATGAAGACTTCATTGAAGAGTGTAGAAGAGGATGATTCCTTGAAGCATTGTCATTCCAGCTGAAGCTTGAAGGGCAACAAGAGCAAGTTGATACTTGAAGACCCCTTGAAGATCCAGTAAAGCCTGAAGGCGGAGCTGATTAAGGAGCTGAAGCTTGAAGAAGAAGACTAAGTTGAAACTTAGCTTAAAGGGTTGAAACCTGGAAAAGCAAGTTGATATTTGTCAAGAGTGATGGAAGTCTGAAGACTGAGTTGCTGTTGGAAGAGCTGAGGCTTGGAGTTGGGAGAGGAGTTGATCTGCTCTCTGTTCTGTTTTTCTTTTCTGTATTGATGTGTTTTGTTTGACTTGCTTGATGCATTAGAATAAGTCCATATCTAGAATAGCTTTAATATAGGAGCATGATTGCACTAGAGGTTGAGTTGCTCCCTCTGCTTGTACTGTTACTGTGTGGCTTTGCTTGCGGGTATTCGGTAGAGCTCAGCTCCCTTGCCCATGTGGTTTGTTTGCCTGATGGCATTTTATTTCTTCTGTATGATTGCAGTTTACTGTTTTTTGCTTGATAACGTGTTGTTCACTTTCAGTATGATTACTGTTATTCATTCTGGCTTGAGGTCGAGATGAGCTTGTGGAGGCTGTAGCCCCACACACATTTCCTCCCTCACTTGCATTGCATGCATTTTACTGTTAAGCTGATGCTTTGTCTGTTTGGTGTATCATTGACATGATCCCTTAGGACTCTCATTTCCTTTGATAAGGAATTGATGATAGAACTTTAAGTTGAGACCTATGCATGACAACTTCTAGGAGTTCCCTGTTCAAACCTCAACCATAGGATGAACCCTTGGCATGACAACAGTAGGACTTGATAGTCTCCCTCCTAGTTGGGCCTGTTCTCTTCTCATCTCAAAACAGTTTAAGATACAGTAATCATGAATGATTTCTTTCGTACGTTACGAGCCTTACGCTATCTGAGAAAGGATTGTGGGAGAGTTACTTTTCCACAGTCTGGATGTTTAGTATGGTACCCTTTGGGTGACATGCGATGCATTCACTCTCAGGTCATAGTCTCTAGTGCGATTGAGATTGCAAACGCAATAAAAAACACTTCTTTCGTAAAAGACAGGAAATAATGCGTAGTGTCCCGAACTACGTAAGCTCTGATCTCTCATGCCTGTTGAGAGTACGTAGGAACAATATTGATGTATTGGCGAGCTACCTTCCCCCATAACCCGTCGTAGGTCGAACTACGTTGACTCTGATTTCTCGTTCTCTGATGAGAATACGTAGGCATAAAGCGCGACGCTTTGCCGAGTCATTTTCCTTTCTTTTTTAAGCCAGCCTTGATAGGTAGATGGATCAAACCAACCCGTCCAAGTAAACACAACAAGCGTGGATCCCGTCGAGTACGACGGACGTGAGGGGTGCTAATACCTTCCCCTTGCGTAACCGACTCCCGAACCCAGACAATGGTTGCGACGACCTTGTCTTATCCTTTCTCGTTAGGTTTTTTCCGATCGTTTCCTTTCCCGTTCTGAGGGATAAATAACGAAAGGTGGCGACTCTTCTGTTTTGCCGGCACCTTATTTTCGCAGTAGCGACAAGGATCTAGACATGACATAGATCGTTTTAGGCTTGATTTGAACTCAATTGGTGATGATTGAAGATGATATAGCTGATCTATTTGGACTTGAATCTCTTGATTCATAAGGTTTCAGTGTTAGTTGATTAGATTAGGTTGATGTACGCAATGAGGTGAAGAGATCCATATCATTAGTTTTGAGTTTAATGAAAATAGTTGAAGATGCTATTTCTGAACTTTGCTTCGTGTTTGATAATGTGTTGGGAATTAGATGATTTTGATGATGGATTTGGAATGTACGTGAAAAACTGAGTGGATTTGGTATTTTGTTTGTCATTTTTGGTTGCCTGAACCTGGACCTTCGCCAGAGAAGACGACCGGAGTCTTCTCCGGCCACCACCAACCACCAGCCTGAATCTCCACCTGGCCTGCCTGAGACTTGGAGAAGATGATGTTTGGACCACAGGATCTTGCCTTGACCTTTGACTTCAGCTCAGATCCAACGCATGTGTTTTAATCTGAGGAGAGGAGTTTGTAATTCAAAACGCTGCGTTTAAATAAATGAGGTGGCAAGCTCTGGCGCGTTGGATGGATTGACTTGTTGACTGATCCAATGGCTTGTGTTTTATCTCAGCTTTAATTCATTTTTATTTCATTTTGTTTTATTTTAATTGCTTTGTTATTCTAAAAATCATATAAATTTCAATTTTGATCAAAAAATTATTTTAAAAATATCCTCAGGATCCTTATGGAATTTGTGATTTTCTGGGATTAAGAAAATACCATTTCATGCATTTTTCAATTTAATGTGATTTTTCTCATTTTATTTTATTCTTTATTTTTGCATAATTGGCCATCTGTTTTGTTGATTTTATTTCTCCCAATTGGTTTTGAGTTTGGCTTTGATTTTTTAATATTTGTTAGGGTAGACATGTATGTTCCCTTAGAATGTTTCTTGGATTTTTTAGAATAATATTATGATCTGTTTTAGGGATTGAGATTAGGACCCTCCCAAACTTGTGGATCACCTTGACCTATCTCAATGAAGAAATTGTTTAAATAACTTAGAAGTTTATTTAGGTTTCAATCTTTTTACATCAGGTTGTTCAAACATTCATGTTATCGTAGGAATTTTAGTAGATTTTTGCAAATTGATTTTCTATTTTTTTTGTATTTTGCAAATGGCTTGTGTTTATGATTTCCTCTCTTAAGTGCTTTGGTTTGTTTGGCTTGGTTGGCTGCCTTGGAGTTGGTTTGAGCTTGAGTTATTTTTGTTGGAGCTTCTGGATTCATTGAAGATGCTTGGGATGAAGGATTGGAGCTTGGATTTGATTTCTTTTCCTCTTGTTGAGCTTTTGTTTAGGAGTTCAGAGAATTAGGGTTTTAGGATGTGCCTTAGACCTAGTTTTGATTATTTCTTCAAACATGGAGTGCATTGTTTGCCTCCATTCTATCCAATGACACAAAGTCCTTCTTGGGAAGCTCCATCTCTCCTTAGTTGGGATGAGTGGTATTCCAAAGTGAGTAGAACTTTGAGGATACCTTTCATTTGCAATGTTGAGTTCTTAGTGATTTCCTTTGGTTGTCATTAAGTTTCTTAACATTATAACTTGATCTTGATGATTAATCCTCCTCTTGGAGTGTGCTTGTGGGAGCTTGAAGCTTGATGAAGATTGAAGATAGAAGCTTGTTTGAAGATGAGGCCTTTGCTGTCAACTTTGCTGTTTAGAGCTGCTGTTTACTGTAGGAGTCTAGTATTGCTGCCTGAGCTGCCTCCCCTGAGTCTTTTGTTTTTCTCTGTATTGTCTATTTAATTGTGATGATGACCTCTAGGTTTAAGGTGGAGCTTGTCTCCTCTTGCCTATTGTTTTCCCTCTTGCCTTATTGGTACTGTTGCATAGCATGCATTTTACTGTTTACTGTTTACAGCTTGCTTTCTTTTGCTGTTTTCCCCTAGGATCTCTGATTTCCTCTGTGCAAGAGGGAATTATGACAGACATTAGGTTTGTGAACCATGCATGACAACATTAGGTTAGTTCCCCTTTCAACCATAGTTTTAGGGTCTTTCTCTTCTCATCTCAAAACTCTTCAAAAAAAACACAGTAATAAGGATAACGTGCGCTGTACGCTACGAGCCTTAAGCTATTTGAGAAAAGGTTGCTGGAGGGTCACTCTTCAGTAATCTGACTGCTTAGTATGGTACCCTTAGGGTGACATGCGACGTAGTCACTTTCAGATCACAAGTCTTTAGTGCAGTACAAGTTACAAACAGACTAAAAAACATTTCTTTCGTAAGCAACTCAAACAAACATTCAAACTCTGTTTTGTCCTCTTGGACCCTTAATCAGGAAAACCCTTTTTAGCAGGAGATAAAAAATTGTCAGACAAGCTTGTGTCTTCCGTAGCCCGAACTACGTTTGCTCTGATCTTTCATGTTGTATGAAAGTACATAGGCACGAGATGCGATATCTCGGCGAGCAACCTTCCCCTTCTTTCCCATAGGTAGGCGAACTACGTTGACTCTGATTTCTCGTTCCAGACGAGAATACGTAGGCATAAAGTGCGATACTTTGCCGAGTCATTTTCTCTTCTTTTTAAACCCAGACCTGTAGAGTAGATAGAATAACACACCCTTAGATAGAAAACAAGTGTGGATCCCGTCGAGTACGACGGACGTGAGGGGTGCTAATACCTTCCCCTTGCGTAACCGACTCCCGAATCCAGGATTTGGTTGCGATGACCATTCCTTTCCCTCTTTGCGTTAGGTTTACTTTGAGCGTTTCCTTTCCCTCTTATGGGATAAATAACGCACGGTGGTGACTCTTCTATCATAGTCGGCGCCGATTTTCGCAGTAGCGACACAAGGGGTGTGCGAAGTAACATTTCCATGTGCAAAACGGATTGGGCCTACGCGCGTGGGGTGTGGATAGCGTTATGAAAAGCCCAGAGTTTCCTTTAGTGAAACTCTGCGTTTCACTTAACATTGGAAGAGCCAAGGAAGTGTTGTACGTGAAAATGAACGCCAGCCACACGATGCGAATACAAAGTCTAAGACTTCGCTCGATCTAACGGCCCAGACGTGATCTGGAAATTTAAAACTCGAACGAAGGGAAATACAGGGCGGTGGTGTCTGTGGCGGCCGGAGAAGATCCGGTCATCTTCTCCAGCGAGAATGAACAGTAGCCAAAATCCAAACTTAACGAAACATCACTTTTCTTACACCGTTTTGTTCGTCTCACTCCCTAGGTCATCAATCTATGATTTGTTTTCAATTTTAACCAATAACAAGAGAGATAAACGAACAACAACTTGGAATGCCATGTCGCAAAGTTTCACGATTCACTACGAAACTCATACGAAATCCATCTATGTTTCAAATAGATCCTAAACACATGTATCTAAGGCTTGGAAAGTGCATAATTTAAGAGGAATTTTGAGAGGAATAAACCTGGTTTGGAGCTTCGTGTATGGTGTTCTTCAGGGCTCAATTCTCTTCCAAAAGATGCAGAATCTTCCACTGAATGATGATGAAGAGTTCTGGATGTTCAATTTCTTCTAAAACCTCCTCAATCTCCAAACTCGAAAATCCAACTTCAAGCCTCTTCCACAAACTGCTCTAACTGATTCTCAACTAAAGATGGCACTAGAAGCTTCTGAAAATGATCCAAAATCTATTTATAATCTGTTTTGATCCATTAGGGGCCCATTCATGGCCCAATTTGTGATTTCCAACTTTCAAGTTTTTCTCAAAAATTCACTTATGGCAGCCACGAATTTGCCTTGTTCTTGCTCTCAATCCACTTCAGATCACTTGCATTGAGTGTGTAGAGTGTAATTGAATGAGTTCCCTCCTTTGATTTCAACCAAAGATGGATGTTTGAAGTGTTACTTCATCATGAAGCAATCCACCAAAACATCATTTTGAGCAACTTTCAAGTTGAACAAAACTCCATTTGAAGCTTGCAAGATAGTGAAATGGATCCATAATTCAAAATGACCTATAATGTCCAAATACCCAAAATACCCTTGACTTGTCAAAGCCATAACTTGAGTTCTACAAATCCAATCATGGACTTCTAGTACTCTCTATAAAGCTAAGAGAATAAGGAACAACATTCATGTTGACCAAAAGTTCATAGGAATCATCCTTCTATGGAAAAAGTGTCATGCAAGTTGGCTAACTTTCAAGCTCCAAATTCACATGCCTCAGATGACTTGTAACTTGCCTGGCTCATAACTTGAGTTCTATAAACCCTATCAAGGACTTCTAGTACTCAAATTAAAGCTAAGATCATGCCCTACAACAATAATGTTGGGGTCAAGATGATATGAAGATCACATATTGAGTCAAGTGGTCTTGAAGTCAGGGGTCAAGCTAGGGGATTTTACAGTGTCAAGCCTTAGAAACCCTAGCCTAAAACTTCTCAAACTCTTCAATCATGATGGGTTAATATTGGAATCATCCTTAGAACATATCAAGGTATCAATCTATGATCACATGGCTCTTGGATTAGGTCTCAACCTTCTTCAAGTCATCAGTTGACTTAGGGTTGACCCAGTCAAACCCTAGCTGCACCAATCTTGAGTATATCTTCCTATCCTTTGCAAAATGACCTATCTAGGCTTCAAAATGATCTTCAACACTTCTCACGAGCTCATTCAAGACCTCAAGTCCAACTCTATGGATTCAGAATCATCAGATGATCTCCCTACAACTCTCAAGTTAGGAGACATACACTCTTGGTTTCAACCATTCTTTCTGAGGATCTTAGACTTCTCTGGTGAGGATATCAACCCTTAAACACCTGAATAAACCTCTTAGCTAGCTTCATAGTCTTTTATAGCTCTTGATTGGTAGTCATACCTCTTGATCTCCTACACACATGTCAATGAAATGCAGATGATGATGCTAATATGAATGCAATGAAGCATAAGCTAGATAAAGAAATGTTGGGCAAATTTTGGGGTGCAACAGTATGGGAACCTACGGGAAAGTCGTTAGTGGGAAAGTCTCGATCGCACGGCAGCGAGAGAACAAAGAAGTTAGTTGTTAGTGTGCTCGCTAGGATATCGCATCCTATGCCTACATATTCTCGTCTGGTACGAGAAATCAAAGCAGTTGTAGTTCAGCTAACTATAGGAAACGGTAAAAAGAGACACAACTGTCAAGCAGGTGAAACATAAAGTAACTGGATGCAGATGCGATGCAACAGTACAAGCAGAAGGAGGAAGCCTCAACTTCTAATGCAAACATGGGATGCAAACAGAGATGCACAGAGAAAACACACAATCAAAGGGAGACAGGCTCAACCTTTAATGCAAACTGACAGGTAAGAAAGCAGGGAAACAATCAAGCAAAGGGAGACCAGCTCAACCTTTCATGCAAAAAAGCAAAAGGAGACTAGCTCAACCTCTCAATGTAGTCATGCACCTAAACAAGGGTATTATACTCATGCATTTCTATCCTAATGCAACAAGAAAATCAATCAAACATAGAGGAGGATAGTACAAACCAAAGGAATGAACTATACTGAAGGATGTCAATCCAAGGCTCGACCTCTTGAGGAATGCACATAATCCAACCAAGGGAAGTATTAGGCTCTCCCAAGAGGGATCCTCATCATGACTTGAAAGAGGAAGATAGTATAAACCAAAGGAATATACTATACTGATGGATGTCAATCCAAAACTCAACCTCCTGAGGAATGCACAGAATCCAACCAAGGGAAGGATTAGGCTCTCCCAAGAGAGATCTTCATCATGACTTGAAGGAGAAAGATAGTGCAAACCAATGGAATGTACTATACTGAAGGATGTCAATCCAAAGCTCAACCTCCTGAGGAATGCACAGAATCCAACCAAGGGAAGGATTAGGCTCTCCCAAGAGAGATCTTCATCATGACTTGAAGGAGAAAGATAGTGCAAACCAATGGAATGTACTATACTGAAGGATGTCAATCCTAGGCTCAACCTCTTGAGGAATGCACAGAATCCAACCAATGGAAGGATTAGGCTCTCCCAAGAGGGATCCTAAGGATAAAACTATGAGGTATTGGAATGACAAGGCAAACTCAATCAAAGAAACCACACAAGGGATAGGAATCATCACAAAAACTTCTAAAGAATCCTTCAATGTTTTATCTCTAAAAGAAGTCATCCTAAGGGAACTTAATGGTATTCTAAAGACTTGAAAATAAACCTATAAGGGTGTCAACCTATGTACTAAGGTTTAATGGGAAGATTGAATGCTTAAAGTTGGCTAAAAGTTCATTTATTAGGCCAAACTATGAGAAGGTGCAATCACGAACACACAAACTTTGGTCAGAAAGTAAAATATGGGAAAAATAGGAAATCAGGTCCTAAAATCTTGGTAAAATTCCTAGATGATCCTAAATGTGTTACGAATCTATGGTTAAGTTTCAAGTCTAAACTGTGAGTTTAAGGGTACTAATAGAAAGTTAAGTCAAGATGTATGCTATGGGAGATTCACATGGGGAAGGCTCTAAAAAATCTATCTCAAAACCTATTCAAATGGAATCTAAAAAATGCAAGAAAAATATTACAATATTCTTCCATGTGTCAACATTCACCATACATAAAATCAGAGACTAATATGGATTATTGAAAGAGAAATAAAATCAGAAAGCACAACATGTAATTTCTCAATTATTAAAAACACATTAAAATGGAAACAATGCAATTAATTGAAAAATGCATGAAAATTGAAATTAAAAAATGTGACAAACTTCTAAACATGTCAAACTACCTACATGATTTTTTTAAAGATTTATTGAGCTCATTTCATATTTTTTCTGAATTAAAACTAAACAGTCATTAATTAAAAAACATAAGGAAAATGCAATTAAATAAAGACTAGAAGGGGTGTAACGAGTAATGGATCTATGTGTTAATTGCAATGGGCCGCGCGAGTGGGGGTGGGGATAGCGTGCTATCTAAGGCCCAGCTGAGTTTCAAGTGAAACTCAGCGTTTCACTATGTAATGCCAAGGCCAATCGCGAAAGTGAATGATGGCCGCACGATTAGCCTATAATGTCCACTATTCAGCGCGATCTAACGGTTGTAACACGAACTGGCAATTCAAACGCAAACGGAGGGGATTTGCTTCGCGGCGGGGACTGTGGCGGCCGGAGAAGATCCGGTCATCTTCTCCGGCGGGATGAACAGTGACCGATTTTCCAAACTTCACAAAAACTACAATTTTTTATACCGTTTTCTTCGTCTCACTTCCTAGATCGCAAATATCCTACTCTTTTTCATTATTATCCAATATCTAGAGAGAAATCCAAACTACAAGCTAAGGTGTAATTTTCTAAAGTTTCAAGAAACCTAACCAAACTAATCCTAAAAGCTTCTACACATCCTAAGGATTATAATTATGTGAAAATGGCGCCTAAATTCAACACAAACAGAGAGCATGGATGAAAAATAAGAACCTTGTTTGGAGCTTCAATGGTGGCTTGAGATGTTGTTGAAGCTTCACGAAAAGTGTCCAAAATCATTCCATAATCATCATGGAAGCTTCTACAATGCTTAATCTTGCTTGAAAATGTGTGAAACTCCAAATTCGAAAAATAAATTTTTCACCACTTTTTTCTCCATGAATTTCTGTTGTAACTGCCTCCAAAATCTGTTATGGCAGTTGGGAAATGATCATAGGAATATATAGAATGGGCTTGGATACTTTTGAAGCCCAATAGAAGCTTGTAAGAGTCCAACTCAAAATCCAAGTTTTTGATTATGGAGCTTTATAGAAATGGTGAAAACAGAGCCAACCAGCTTGCAATTTGATTCATATCAGTTTCTTATGATGCAAGGAATATGTGTGGCTGAGATTGAGCCCTTGGAGATGAATCTATGGTGGATTTCCATTATGTTGCTTAAAGATGAAGAAATTATGAATTTGGCATACCAAATGACTTCAAATTGGATTTCTGATTTTTCCAATGTTCTTAAAACATTATTTGCACTCAAAAAATGTACCAACATGACATGAATTGGTTCCTAAATTAATTCATTTGAATTCTTGATTTTTAAGGCCTTTAAAGCTTCCTTTCATGAATTTTTCTCCATACATTTTCCTATACAAACCATATCAATGATCCCTTGAGGTTTGATTGACCAAATAATACCACTTGGAGCAACTTTCAAGTTAGCAAGATTTTCATTTGAGCTATGCAAAGTGGTGAACTTGACCTTTAATGAAAATGACCTGTAATCTTACTTTCCCAAAATACCCTTGACTTGTAAGTCTCATAACTTGAGTTCTAGAAATCCAAATGAGGACTTCTAGTACTCTTTAGAAAGCTAGGATCATGAGGAACAACATTCATGTTGGCCAAGGGTTGAGGAGAAACATCCCTCTAGCTCAAAAATGTCCTGGAAGTTGGTTGACTTTCAAGTACCAAAATCAGATTCATCTGATGACCTGTAACTTGTCTGCCTCATAAATTGAGTTCTAGAAATCCAACGAATGACTTCTAATACTCAAATTAAAGGTATGAACATGCTCTACAAGTCTCATATGGATATCAAGATGAGATGAAACTTGTATCTTAAGTTATGTGGTCTTGAAGTTAGGCACTGAGATAGGGGATTTTACACTGTCAAGCTTAGAAACCCTATCTCAATTACTTCTCACACTCTTGAATACTGATGAATTGATATTGAAATGATCTCTTAGGTGTCTCAACACAACATTCCATGATCATAGTTGCTTGGAGTTGAGTCTTAATCTCCTCAAGACTCACAGTTGACTGAGGGTTGACCAGGTGAAAACCCTAGTTGTACCAACTTTGGTTGTGGCCTCTTGCACTTTGCATAATGATTTAAATAAGCTCCATAATGACTCTCAAGACCTCTTATGGGCTCCCACAATGCTTCATACCCATATCCATGGACTCACAATCATCTGGTGATCTTTTCATAGTCTCCAAGATAAGAGGTGAACCACATACAACTCTTTGACTTTTCTGATGGTGATAAGCTCTCGAATAGCTTGAATATAACTCCTTGATCAGGTCTAGAACTTGATAACCTTTTCTTGATGAACACACCCCCTTGATCTCCTATGAATGGATGATGGTATGCAAATGTTAATGTAATGAAATGCAATGCTGATGCTATGAAACAAAAGCCAGTAAAGAAAAAGGTTGGGCAAATGAATGAAGTGATTCAATGTTTAGATGTTTCCGATTTTATTCTAAATATTGATGTGTGGGTTTTAAGGACTAAGTTCGTTTGTGGTGATTTACCCTTTTTTGCATATCTTTATGAGCAGATGTTGTATGTGTTTTAAATTTCCTGGATAATGTGACGTGCCTCTTTTATACTATGTGTTAATTATACTCTGATGACAATTTTTATTAAGTGCCTAAATGATTTAATTGTTTATTTGGGGGTATAGAAAGGGGGTGTTACACAGAGCAAACGGAAACATCACATGCCAATCTTTGTAGGTGACAACCATCTTTTGCACTATCTTTTTGATATTCTTGTTGGCCGCTTCAACAACGCCATTCATCTTCGGCCGATAGGGCGATGAGTTGTGATGTTCAATCTTGAAGTTCTGGCATAACTCCTTCATCATTTTGTTGTTCAGATTCGAACCATTATCAGTAATGATTCGTTCGAGAGTTCCATATCTGCAAATGATGTCCTTCGTTATGAATCTGGCTACCACTTGTTTGGTCATATTGGCGTACGAAGCTGCCTCAACCCACTTGGTGAAGTAATCGATGGCAACCAAGATGAAACGATGATTGTTGGACGCGGTTGGCTCAATCTTGCCAATCATATCAATGCCCCGCATGGAGAAAGGCCACGGGGACGCCATAACATTCAATGGGCACGACGGTACATGTATCTTATCTGCATAAATATGGCACTTATGGCATTTCTTCGTAAATTTGAAACAATCTAACTCCATAGTTAGCCAATAATACCCAGCTCGTAGTAGTTTTCGAGACATGGCATGTCCGCCGGCGTGTGTACCGAAAGTACCCTCGTGGACTTCTTCCATAAGTAGCGTTGCTTCTTTTTCATCCACACATCTCAACAGCACCAAATCATGGTTCCTTCTATAAAGCACACCATCTAGGTTTAGGTAAAAGTTTCCAGACAACCTCTTCACCGTCTTCTTATCCTGGGCCAAAGCCCCTGGTGGATACTCCTGCTTCTTGAGGAAGTTTTGTATATCGTAAAACCATGGCTTGCCATCAGCAGCCTCTTCAATGGAGAATATGAAAGCGGGTCTGTCCAAACGAGAAATGACTATTCTGGGAGCATCATTCCAGAAATTCACTTTGTACATCGAAGATAGCATTGCCAAAGCATCGGCCATCTGATTCTCTGCTCGTGGTACATGGTGAAAGTCTACCCGATCAAAGAAGGGTAACAATCTCCTTGCATAATATCTGTACGGAATTAGATTCAGCTGGCGAGTTTCCCATTCTCCCACGATTTGATTAACCACTAGCGCTGAATCGCCATATACATCCAAATTCTTGATTCTCAAATCAATAGCCTCCTCTAGACCCATGATACATGCTTCGTACTCAGCTTCATTGTTGGTGACTGGAAATGTCAATCTGGCAGTGAATGGGATGTGAGTACCACGAGGAGTTGTAATAATTGCCCCAATTCTACTACCATAGGAGTTGACAGCGCCGTCGAATATCATCTGCCACTGAGAATCCTTCTCTGGACCTTCACCATGTAATGGTTCTTCACAATCTTTTTCTTTGAGGAACATGATATCCTCGTCAGGAAATTCAAAATTCATCGGTTACTAATCTTCGATTGGTTGCTCAGCAAGGTATTCTGACAGAACACTTCCTTTGATGGCTTTCTGAGAAACATATTGTATATCGTATTCTGTCAGTACCATTTGCCATCTGGCAATTCTTCCTGAAAGTGCTTGCTTCTCGAAGACATACTTAATCGGATCCATCTTCGAAATCAGCATGGTTGTGTGATTGAGCATATATTGTCTCAAACGTTTGGCTGCCCAAGCAAGTGCGCAACACGTCTTTTCGAGCATTGAGTAACGGGACTCACAATCTGTGAACTTTTTACTCAAATAATAAATCACATGCTCCTTTCTTCTAGTCTCGTCGTGTTGACCGAGAACACAACCCATACTGTTCTCAAGAACCGTTAGGTACATGATTAAAGGCCTTCCAGCTACTAGGGGTATGAATATCAGAGGCTCTTGCAAATACTCTTTTATTTTATCAAATGCTTTTTGACTATTTTCATTCCAGACAACCGCCTGATATTTCTTTAACAATTTAAACATTGGTTCACACGTGGCTGTGAGATGAGATATGAACCGAGCAATGTAGTTCAATCTCCCCAGGAAACCACGAACTTCTTTTTCTATTTTCGGCGCTGGCATGTCTTGTATGGCTTTTATCTTTGCAGGATCGACCTCGATTCCTTTTTCACTGACAATAAACACCAATAACTTTCTGGACCGAACTCCAAAAGTGCACTTATTCGGATTCAACCTCAGTCTGAACTTTCTAAGCCTCTCAAACAGCTTCAACAAGTTGACCAAATGCTCCTCCTCCATTTGGGACTTAGCAATCATATCGTCAACATAAACTTCAATCTCTTTATGCATCATGTCATGAAAGAGCATTGTCATAGCGCGTTGATATGTTTCTCTGGCGTTATTCCAGCCAAAAGGCATCACCTTGTAGCAAAATGTTCCCCACGGTGTAATGAAGGTTGTTTTCTCCATGTCTTCCGGTTCCATCTTTATCTGATTATAACCCAAGAAACCATCCATGAAGGAAAACACCGAAAATTGAGTCGTATTGTCGACCAATATGTCAATGTGAAGGAGCGGGAAATCATCCTTAGGGATCGCCTTATTCAAATCCTGATAATCAACACACATCCGCACCTTACCATCCTTCTTCGGTACAGGCACTATGTTGGCGACCCACGGAGGGTAAGTAGTCACGGCTAAAAATCCAGCATCCCATTGCTTTTGGACTTCTTCTTTGATTTTTACCGCCATATCTGGTCTTGTCCTTCTAAGCTTTTGCTTGACCGGCGGACATTCCTCGCGCAACGGTAAGCGATGAACCACTATGTCGGTATCAAGCCCGGGCATATCTTCATACGACCAAGCAAAGATGTCACTATACTCTCGAAGTATCTCAATCAGTCTTTGCTTGACGTTGCTCTGTAGGGCGGCCCCTATCCGAACATTTCTGACAACTTCTTCAGAACCCAGATTAATGACCTCAATTACCTCCTGATGAGGCAGAATGATTTTCTCTTCTTGTTTCAAGATTCTGGATAATTCTTCAGGCAAGTCTTCATCCCCATCAATCTCTTCTTCAGCTTGATATATCGGTTGATCGAAGTCGAAGCGAGTCATAGGAGGTTCTGAATCAGTGTCATCTGCAATAGGAATCCTGCAATGAAAATGGTTAAATGTTTCAAACAATTTGCAAACAAGTATAAACCACGTTGCCATTTCATTGTGAAAAATAAAAATAAGAAAAACAGTGATCACAAAATTTGAATGAAAAAACGCCCTTTGATTAATTGATAAACAATGTTCAGACATAAACAAGTAAGGCCCTGAAATAAAATACCACTATGCCCCGGGTAGGACATATGGTAGTACAATAATTGGAAAAACAAAGCATTATTGTTTTGTCGTCACTTGAATGAATTCTCCAATTGACCAGTTGTGCAGGCTCTGTCCCGGAATACATGGCCTGATCCAGGCATCCATATCACAATCACTGTCTCCATCTTCGTCAGATATATCATTGATTCTCTCGAAGATGACTCCCCCTTTGGTGAACTGCACGGGTCCTTTATAGCGCGGCGCGCTCTGCGAGGCTGAAGGAGAGGAGAATGAAGGTCGATACCCTAAACCAAATTTGTCTTGCTTGTGGGGAATTTCCAACACTTGGCCCCATCCCTGCACTGCCCCAGTTTGTACCAATGCTTGAGCTTCTTTAAACGAGGATATAGCCACTTCAGGCTCTTTACTCACAACAGGAGACTTGTCTTTAATCTTGACCGCTTCGAAGGCTTGGCAAAGAGTTTCATGGATCTCTCCATCCATTTCAACATACTTAAAGGATGATAAATGGATGACCATAATATCCTCCTCTCTGCATACCGTAACAACGCTACCACCGACCATGTATTTCAGCTTCTGATGTAGAGTTGACGTAACAGTTCCCGCTGAATGAATCCACGGGCGACCTAGTAAACAACTGTAGGCCAGCTGGATATCCATGATGTAAAACACTGCATCAAAGACTTCAGGTCCAACCTGAATAGGCAAAGTTACCTCCCCAAACATGGATCTTCGGGTTCCATCAAACGCACGCACCACCAAATCACTTGGTGTGCAAATCAAACCCTTCATATCTAACTTCATTAAGGCCTTCTTCGGAAGCACGTTTAATGACGATCCAGTATCCACAAGCACGTGAGACATGACAGCCCCTTGGCATTCTAAAGATATGTGCAGCGCACAATTATGATTTCTGCCTCTGGGTGTCAAATCCAGGTCCGTAAAGCCTAAGCCATTTCCTGCGTTTACATGCGCCATAACTCCCTCGAGATGATTAACTGAATTTTCCTGCGGCACGTAAGCAGTGTTTAATATTCTCAGCAATGCATTCCTATGCGCCTCAGAGCAAAGGAGCAACGACAGGATGGATATTTTGGAAGGAGTTTGCTGCAAGTGATCGACTATCTTGTAGTCGCTTTTCCGAATCAGCCGCATGAATTCCTCCGCGTCTTTCAACAAAGATTCTCTTTCTCCAGATTGAGAAGTCTCCTCCACTACCAGTCTTTTCCCCTTGTCCACCTTATCAACAGTCACTTCAGGCGATGAAAAGACTCGGCCACTGCGAGTAATACCTCCTGCTCCCACGAGTTTGTCAACTGAACTAGTAGGGGGATCATTCAAGTTTATCTTTTGTCCATTGCAGTACACTTCGGCTCTGCAGTTCCATGGAATAGCCTTAGTGCTCTCAAACGACATAGGACCCACTTTTGTGATAGTTATCGTTGATGGCTTTGGTGCATAGATAGTAACAGTCTTATACGGGATGGAAATTGTCGCAATCTCATCCTTTTCTTCAGCAACTAAATCCTCAGAATCTCTTCCAACAGAACGGTCAAATTGTAAAACCTCGTCATCCATCATCTCCTGAATACAACTTCTCAACAATACACATCCTCTCTCAGGATCAACAGAACATTCAATACAGTCCTCAGCACAACCTGGGAAAACACCCCCTTTTAGCAATCTGGCTTTCACAAAGCTTAAGGGTGTCTTCAATTCATCAACATTGGTCACCAAATTCAACACCTCCTCCGTGAGAGTTGCATTAACCCCAGCCTGCCCATGATTCGGCATGGGATTTTGCACCATATTGGGAGCATCATTGGAAAAATTAATCGCCTTACTGTCAATGATATCTTGCACCTTATGCTTAAAGGCCTTGCAATTGTCAATATTGTGCCCCGGGGCACCCGAATGAAACTCACAGTGGGCATTTGCATCGTACCCAGGTGGAGGTGGTCCAGTCAGAGGAGCCATAGTCCTCTTCTGAATTAATTGAAGTTGTAGCAAAGCTTGCAATAACTAGAAGTATGGCATGGGAAGGGCATCAAAATGTCTGTTCACTGCCCGGCCCCTATCTTGGTATCTTCTATTCCCCTGTTGATTTTGTTGCGGTCGTTGTTGCTGTGGTTGTTGAACTGCTGGAATAGTAATGCTGGCAATCTGCTGATTCTGCCGATTCTGACCTCTATTTCTGCCCCATGAACTGGATACATAATTAGTATCTTCCTCTCGCCTTTTGTTTCCGAACACCTTCTTATTTCCTCCTCCTGCCGAGGACCCTTCACCAGCATTGATCTTTCCTAACTTAATTCCATTCTCCACCCTCTCCCCGGTGATTATCAAGTCTGAAAAACTGCCTGACATGCTGCTTATGAGCTTTTCATAGTATACTCCTGGTAAAGTAGCAACAAACATATCCACAAGTTCCCTTTCTACCATTGGTGGTTGTACCCTAGCAGCAAGCTCTCGCCACCTCTGGGCATATTCTTTAAAGCATTCATTGCTCTTCTGAGAAAGATTCTACAGCTGAACTCTATTTGGAGCAAGGTCACTGTTGTACTGATAGAGCCTTACAAAAGCTTCAGCTAGGTCTCTCCAGCTACCGACATTAGCAGGCTCCAAGCTCATATACCATTCGAGCGAGGGACCGGATAAAAGATCCTGGAAGAAGTGTATAAGTATTTTCTCATCATCGGAATGTGCAGACACCTTGCGATAATAAGACCTCAAATGAGCCCTAGGGCAAGTCATACCCTTGTACTTATCAAAATCCGGGACCTTAAACTTTGGTGGCACTCTCAAGCCTGGGATCAGCCCCAGATTAGACATATCCAGCCCCATAGAGTTTTGGCATTCAAGAGACCTTATCTTCTCTTCTATCATCTTAATCCTTCTATCAGCCTCAGAAGGTAATTCAACAGTTACAATTCTTGGAGAAAACACATCCTCCTGCCTATCCTCATTCCAAGTGTGGTCCATGCTACCCTGTATGTCACACGTACTGTCGAGACCATAGCCGTTTCGATTACCATTACCACCATTAGCAAAACCAGCATGATTAAAACCTGCCGCATTTCCAGCACCAGCAGCGTGACCACCCCCTCCAGCAGCAGGGATGACTAAAGTTGGCATAGAGTTGTTTGCCCGAGGAGTTTCAATGTGAGGAGGGTTAGAAGCAATCCCACCGTGTAACACACCATCACCATCCACTTGTGCAATCAAAGGTTGCACTAAAGTCTGAAGTTGCGCCTGGCCACTAGCAACCCCTTGCATGACCTCCATCAGTTGTGCCATCCGATCTCCCATCTCTTGCATTTCTGCCTGCATCTGATCCATCAGTCTCTTCTGGTTTCTTCTGGTACCGTACCGGTGAGTTGTCACGTCAGCAATCCTGAAACACTAGTAAACCATAGAAGAAATAAGCTTAACTGTTCCGGTGCACCTGCAAATGCGAGAAAAATTCTAAAATGCAGACATGTATTTATGCAACAGGGACATTTCCCCCTTGATTCTAGTTTCCAGGAAAAACATAACAATAGAGAACCCTGCGGACAAGCATAGAATACCAACTCCTCATATATAGATCAAAAAGCCAACAGGCAATGTACAAACTCTAACTGAGTACAAGTAAGGAAAATACCTCAACCAACAAGCCTGGTGATGGTCAATACAACAAATAAACAGCAAAAACTACAACAAAAATAAACAGAACAGGTCAAGCAGGATGACGTGATCAAAAGACCTCTAACAACCTCAACGTCTTAGGATGATCCGTCCTAGCAAGTAGTCCCTGAATAAGCAAATCCTGCTGGCTCACAGTATGCTGTAGACCACCAACATGATCCTCCAAAGCTTCTTCCCTGAAACATGCCTCAAGCCTGCACCTCTTGGAGTCAGCTCTCAACCTGAGATCCTTCAAATTCGCGATCGCTTCATTCAACCTGTACTCACTGTCTCGTCTCAGTGACGCTTCTGCTGCAATCTCCTCATCTTTGGCATTAAGCTGAGCCTTCAGCTTGCTGATCTGAAGTTTTAACCTGTCTTCGCGCTCCTTGTTGTTAGTGAGCGTGGCATTCCATATTGACTCAAACTTGGAGATCCTCAAGTAAGACCTATCCAACTCTTCTTTCTTAGTAACAAGAACACTGTGGATGGTGTTCAAATCTCGGCCTGTGCGCTCTCTGTCATTAGTCTCCTTAGTCAGATCCGTACCTAGTCTGTTCACCAGCTCAGTCTGTCTCCTGAAAGAATGAACTGCATCAATCTTCTCGCTTCGGAGCTGGATGATCTCTTTCTCCAATTCTTCATTCGCTTTTCTCAGCTCTTCTTTCTCTGCCAATACCTGATTATATTTCTGGATATCTACAGTAGTGGGTTCCTCTATCATGAGAGGATACAGAGGTGCAACTGCAGGGAATGGCATCAAGAACTTCGCAGCTCTACCATGAATCCAAGTCAAGTAAGGGTCATATGCTCGGCTGTTACTCTTCCCCAAAGCTAACTTCCCTTTCCGATGAATGTTATTCCATGCATGCTCAAGTCTGCCCAGAGCCTTACCCTCCAATAAACCAGTAAGATACAAAGATTCTTGTATCTCCTCTTCTCTAGGAGGTTCCCTCAAAGCGTACCCAAATTTTCTCACCAATAAAGAAGGGTTATAGTTGATGCAACCTTTCCTTCCGATCAAAGGAACGTTAGGAAAACTACCATAACTATAAATAATATCTTTACTAAGCAAGTCTCGATCAAACCAAACAATATTCTCTGCAGATAAACCCATCAACCTTTTTGACCATTCTGAAGTACTGGTAGTGGCAACAAACGGACCCGTCTTGGGTAGATGACTAATAAACCATGCATACAACAAAGGAACACAACAAGCTACGTTCTTTCCCCTTCGTTTCTCATTCTTGTAGTGCACAAAATGATAAACATCTCCAAGTAAGGTGGGCACTGGGTTGCCTGAAGCTAAAATATAGAACGCATCGACATCTGTAAGTTCAGAGTATGCCTAAGAGGGGGTGAATTAGGCTTATGGAAAATTTTTCGGATTTTTGGTGTTCTTTAATTTTTTCTTTAGTTATGTTCTTGGTGATGAATGCAGTAGAAAGCATAAAGAAAGTGGACACCAAGATTTATAGTGGTTCCCTTCACAATCCGAAGGTACTCCACTCCCCTTTCCACATGAAAGAGAGTTTTCACTATTGTTTTAGAAAGTACAACCTATCACACCATCAACCGGTGAGGCCTACAATCTAACAACAAAACAAACTAGTGTGCAAGAACAATCCTCTTGCAAAACACTAACCCTTGTGTCCAACAATCCTGGATCACAAGTCACAACAGACTATTCTATAATTCTTTTTGTAATTGAGAGTACAATAGTAATATCAATACTAAGATTGATCTTCTCCTTTAATATGAATTCACAACTTAATCTCAATACAAGTGTTCAAACAAATGAATGTGAAAGGTTATGCAAGTATGAACACTTTTGAATGTATTTGAAATTATTTGAAAAGTAGTGAATATGATTCAATGATTGTTTTTGAAAAATTGTTGGAGGTTGTTAATCTGAAATTTTCAGAATTTATATCATCCAAAACACCTTTTCAAAAGGGTATATTTTAGTATCAGTTAACATATGGAAAGGTATAACTTTTAAATAATTTTTGAACTTGAAATCAAACTATTTTTCAGAAAACGTTTAGTGTTAATCGGTTAACCATATAGGTTAATCGGTTAACACTGTAACGTTGGCCCAAAGAATTTAAAATTTTAGGGCGTTAATTGATTAACCTATATGGTTAATCGGTTAACACTGTAAAAACTTTGAAAAATAATTAATTTAAAAGTGTTATACCAATTCCAAATGGTTTTAAAACATGTTAATGCATTATGCAAAAATATTTTATAGTTTTGAACACTTGTATATCAATTAAAGTAGAGAATTTGATATACCATAGCTTGTGTCCAAGTCTTGAAAGATGATCGAGCATATGTACATGAAGCTTGAATGTTGATCACTTTCATAATACTTTGATCTTGGTCTTTTGAAAGCTTTTGACTTTTTGCACAGATGAAATAATCTTGAATCTTGTTGTTGTTGTCATCAAAATCTTGATCTTGAATTCTTGACACCAGCCTTGCATACGAAAGACGGGTTGAAAGAGATAGTTGTTGTTGAAGGTGATACATGATGGTCAGAATCCAATTGACACGAATCTTGTTCTTGATGGCAAAAAGAAGTTGCATTTCCAGATCATTAATTTGGGCATGATTTGAATCCTTGGGAATCAACACATAACAGATTATGTAATGAAGCATCCGATCAGAAATGGTAAGAATCTTTGCATAGCACAACAGATGAGTAGTGCGTTGGTTGGCGATAATCACCTCCTTTGGAAATCTGCAGATCTGATAGTAGAACTCCATCTTGTCGTAGTTGGACCAGGGCCCTTCCACGTGGTTAACTCCCTTTCTCAGAAAGTACCCAGATGATGGTATGTTCAGCATTGCAGCAACATCAGACAGATTTTCTTCCACAACACAGTCTCTAACAATTGTTTTCATAATATGCTCATCATTTGCATTTATAAACACAAACAGCTTATGCAAAAGGATTTGACAAGATCCGGATAGCAGTTTCCAGAATTCGACACAAATTTATCGATCCTCTGATATTTGAGCAAAGCAGGAAAATCAAAAGATGATGCTGGACAAGCCTTAAGATTCACATACTTTACCGGGAGGATGGAACGAACTCAGACTTTGAAATCCATTATGCGCTTCTTGGTTGTTTCCATAGGGATATCTTCTTCATCAGATGCAGAATGATGTTCTGGTAGCTTTCCCTTGCCGCGATTTGATGCTGAAGCCATGGATGAGTTTGATGGAACTGAAGTTGTGGGTTCTGAGGAAGTTAGGGTTTGAGAAGTTGTGGGGATGGTTATGAGGAGTTATCCAACTTTAGAGAGTGGGAGAGAGATAGTGGGTTTTTAAAACTTAGGGTTTGAAGAGGGAAGTTCCAAAAACTCTTTAAGAGGGAATAGGATTTTGGATATGGATTTTGGACACTTAGAAGAATATGGACCACATAAAAAATGCATTTATCACATATAATATTTCAAAAATTTAATTAATTTTCGTTTCTGATTTTTAGAAAATTTAACAGTGTTAATCGGTTAACCATATAGGTTAATCGGTTAACACATTAAAAAATTGAGTCAGAATTGAAAATTTAACAGTGTTAATCGGTTAACCCATATGGTTAATCGATTAACACACGCGAATTTTTGAAAAAAACTTAAAAAAAAGAATGCATACACATGAAAACATAACACAAATAATGCATACACATATTAGGGAAAAAGTCAGATGTCACCTTCATCAAGAATCCCAAGTTCTCGCCGAATTTTGTAGAATGGTTCTTTAGCCAAAGGTTTGGTGAAGATGTCGGCGAGTTGATTGTGCGTGTCGACGAAAGTAACATCTACATCTCCATTCAATACGTGATCTCGAAGGAAGTGATGTCGGATATCTATATGTTTTGTTCTTGAATGCATAACCGGGTTCTTTGTAATGTTGATGGCACTTATATTATCACATCGAAGAGGAATGCAGCCGAGGTCTACACCGTAATCGAGGAGTTGTTGCTTGAGCCACAGAATTTGTGCACAGCAACTTCCTGCTGTAATATATTCCGCTTCGGCTGTACTGAGTGCCACACACGCTTGCTTCTTGCAGGCCCATGACACTAATGCATTCCCGAGAATGTGACACGTACCACTTGTGCTTTTTCTATCGGTCTTACATCCTGCATAGTCAGCGTCAGAGTAACCAACTAAAGAACAAATACTACCTTTAGGATACCATAATCCGACGTTCATTGTCCCTTTGAGATACTTTATGATTCTCTTTACAGCTGTGAGATGAGATTCCTTCGGACTTGCTTGAAAGCGTGCACACAAACAAACGCTAAACATAATGTCAGGACGACTTGCCATCAAATATAGTAATGAACCGATCATACCTCGATATTTTGTTATATCAACTGGAGTACCGGATTCATCTTGATCAACGTACATTCCGGATCCCATAGGAGTGGACATCACCTTGCAACTATCCATATCGAATTTCTTCAACAATTCCTTGCAATACTTAGATTGGTTGAGGAAGATGCCATCCTTTGTTTGCTTGATTTGTAGTCCAAGAAAATAATTCAATTTTCCCATCATGGACATCTCGAATTCTCCTTGCATCATCAGTGAAAATTCTTCGCAAACCTCTTTGTTTGTTGATCCGAAGATGATGTCGTCGACATAGACTTGAACCAATAAAGTGTTTCCTTTGATCTTCTTTATGAACAATGTCTTGTCAACCTTTCCTTTTGTAAATCTCTTCTCACATAAGAAATTGCTAAGGCGGTCATACCATGCTCTTGGTGCTTGTTTTAGTCCGTAGAGTGCCTTTTTCAGTTTGTAAACATGTGAGGGATTCTTGAAGTCTTCAAAACCCGGAGGTTGTTTGACGTAGACTTCCTCATTGATGTAGCCATTCAGGAAAGCGCTTTTGACATCCATCTGGAACAACTGAAAATTCATAGAACAAGCGTAAGCAAGTAGTAATCTAATTGCTTCTAACCTTGCTACCGGAGCGAACGTTTCATCAAAATCAATTCCTTCCTCCTGGTTGTAGCCTTGTGCGACCAATCTTGCTTTGTTACGAACTATGATCCCATTCTCGTCAAGTTTGTTCTTGAACACCCATCTTGTTCCTATGATGTGCTTATGATCTGGTTTTGGTACAAGACTCCAAACTTGATTCCTTTCGAATTGATTGAGTTCTTCTTGCATTGCTACAATCCATTGGTCGTCGCCTAAGGCTTCATCAATCTTGGTTGGTTCAATTTGAGACACAAACGCCATGTTGAGACAAGCATCCTTTAGATTAAGTTGAGTTGCAACGCCTTGGCTAATATCACCAATAACTTTATCTATCAGGTGATCTCTATGCGTTCTCCATTCCTTCGGGAGATCTTGATGTTCTTCAGTGATTTGAGTGACATCTTCTTGTGATATTTCCTGATTCTTTGAAGTCTCTTCTTGTTGTTGTGAAGAACCTACTATATCATCATCATCATCCATAATAATATTATCCTCTTTCGAGGGGTTAGTCTCATCAAAAGAAACATGAATGGATTCTTCAATAGTAAGTGTTCTCTTATTAAAAATTCTAAATGCTCTACTATAAGAAGAATAACTAAGAAATATACCTTCATCGGATTTCTCATCAAACTTACCGAGATTATCCTTATTGTTGTTGAGAACAAAGCATTTACATCTGAATATGTGGAAGAATGCTATATTTGGTTTTCTACCCTTGAACAACTCATACGGAGTCTTTTTGAGAAGTGGTTGAATATTGACACGGTTGCTTACGAAGCATGTTGTACTAACTGCATCTGCCCAAAAATATTTAGGAAGATTTGCGTCGCTAAGCATCGTCCTTGCAAGCTCCACCAGTGATCTATTCTTCCGTTCTACGACACCGTTTTGTTGAGGCGTCCTTGGTGCTGAAAAATTATGAGAAATTCCACGCTCTTTGCAAAAATCTTCAAAGTCTGAATTTTGGAATTCTCCACCGTGATCGCTTCTTATAGAGGCTATGGTGAGTGATTTCTCATTCTGAATTTGCTTTGCATACTTCTTGAATGCTTTAAAAGCATCATTTTTCTGCACTAAAAACAATGTCCAAGTGTATCGAGAGAAATCATCAACAATAACTAAAGCATAAAAATTACCTCTGAAGCTTTTTGTTCTTGATGGACCAAAAAGATCCATATGCAACAATTGAAATGGCCTTGATGTAGAAACCACTTGCTTGGATTTGAAAGTTGTCTTGGTCTGTTTTCCCTTTTGACATGCATCGCATAATTTATCCTTGATGAATTTTATTTTTGGGAGTCCAACAACTAGATCATGTTTTATCAATTTGTTTAGATGCTCCATGTGAATGTGAGCAAATCTTTTATGCCAAAGCCATGCCTCGTTGTTGTTTGCCATAAGACACTTTACCTTCAAGGAAGATTCATCAAAAGAAATCATAAAAATGTTATTATATCTTTTACCTTTTAGCAAAATGTCATGAGTGACTTCGTGTTCTATCAAGCATCCCTCCTTTATGAAGTTGATTCGGAACCCTTTGTCACACAATTGACTTATGCTAAGTAGGCTGTGTTTAAGGCCTTCCACATAAAGAACGTCTTCGATGATTGTACAAGGAGGTGCACCAATGGTTCCAACTCCAAGAATTTTTCCCTTATTATCATCACCGTAAGTGACGTATCCTTTGGCCTTTAATGATAGACTTGAAAATTTGTTTATATCACCCGTCATATGCTTCGAGCAACCGCTATCAAGATACCATTGATTAGACGTTGTCTTGAAGCATACCTACAACACAAATTTAAGTAGTGTTAGGTACCCAAATTGCTTTGGGTCCTTGATAGTTAGTACCTTTTTCAACCCACACATAATGCCCTTTAGCAACACCAATATTGCGCACATAGCAAGCATTAGGTGTATGGCCTTTAATTCCACAATAAGAACACGTAGGTTGAAAGTGACTTCTATATCTAAGAACATAATTCTTTTTCTTTGAGATTTTTATCTTGTTATGATTTTGATGCTGATTTTTAGAATTGCTTCTCTTTTCTTTAGCAACTTGTTCACTTGCTTTTACAAAAATGGTCTCATTGGTACTTGGTTTTGAAAATTTAGAATATCCTAATCCACTTTTATCATTAGGATATCTTTGATGTTTAAGAATTTCTTCCAAGCCAATTTGACCTTTTTTGTATCTTTCTAAAACTCTTTTAAGTTGCACAATTTGAAAAGATATAGATTCACAATTCTTACATACAAGACTTTGTTTTTCATCTATTAATTTCTGTTTTTCATTTTCAATATTTTTCATAAAAACAAAATTTTGTTCTTCTAAAAAAGAAATTCTTTTCTTTTGTGCTGAGATGCTTTTATACAAAGTATTGCATTCTTTTAGAAGTTCATCTATAACTTCTTGTGCATCATTATCATAAATAGAAAAATTGCTACTAACCTCATTTCTTCATCGGGGTGGTGTGAAGCCATTAAAGCCATATTTGCATATTCATCGCCTTCCGACTCCGATGATGAACTTATCTCATTATCGTCCCACGCAACATAAGCCTTTTTGTTCTTGAAATCCTTTTTGCCTTTGAATTTTCCTTTATTTGCGAGTTTCGGGCAATCCGGCTTTATGTGACCTTGTTTCCCACATTCGTAACATATAACTTCTTGATTTGATGTGGATACCTCCTTTTTCCTGAAATGTTTATTCTTTTTAGAAACAGAGGAATTTTTATTATTATTAAAAAACTTACCAAGCTTCTTTACTAGAAGCATGAAATTTTTGTCTTCGGAAGATTCATCATTTTTGTCATCCTTTGTGTCAATCTTCAAGGAAATTCCTTTGGACTTCTTGTCTTGACTTTCATGCTTCTCAAGCCTTCCAAGTTCTAGTTCATGCTCTTGAAGTTTGCCAAATAAGGAAGCGGATGTCATCGTTGAAAGACTTTTCTTTTCCGAAATAGCGTTCACCTTCGGTTGCCATTCTCTTGTTAAGGATCTTAGGACTTTCAAGTTGAGATCATCATTGGTGAAGGTCTTCCCGAGAGAAATCAAATGATTTGTTAGATGAACAAATCTCTTTTGTAAGGCAACAATGGATTCACCAGGCTGCATACGGAACATTTCATATTCTTGACTTAAAGTATTAAGTCTTGATCTTTTTACTTTGGCTGTCCCTTCATGCGTTTCTACCAAGGTGTCCCAAATTTCCTTTGCTGATTTACATTGTGATATACGGAAGAATTCGTCAATACTGAGAGCGCTTTGAAGTATGTTGATTGCTTTCTTCTCATTCAAAATTCTCTTCTTGTCATCTTCATCATATGAGGATTTTATCTTTGGAGTGCCTACGTTATTTATGACGCTCATAGGAACATGCGAACCAGTTTCTACGGTTTCCCATATACCGTCTCCTTGAGCCTCAAGATGTGCCTTCATACGGATTTTCCAAAAATCAAAATACTCTCCAGAAAAGAGTGGTGGCTTGTTACTATTTCCACCATCTTTGAAAACCGGGTTGGTACTTGCGGAAGCCATACTGAATCGTTAGGAACAGGTTACCTTAAACCGGGTTGGTACTTGGTGAATTAGGCTTATGGAAACTTTTTCGGATTTTTGGTGTTCTTTAATTTTTTCTTTGGTTATGTTATTGGTGATGAATGCAGTAGAAAGCATAAAGAAAGTGGACACCAATATTTATAGTGGTTCCCTTCACAATCCGAAGGTACTCCACTCCCCTTTCCACATGAAAGAGAGTTTTCACTATTGTTTTAGAAAGTACAACCTATCACACCATCAACCGGTGAGGCCTACAATCTAACAACAAAACAAACTAGTGTGCAAGAACAATCCTCTTGCAAAACACTAACCCTTGTGTCCAACAATCCTGGATCACAAGTCACAACAGACTATTCTGTAATTCTTTTTGTAATTGAGAGTACAATAGTAATATCAATACTAATATTAATCTTCTCCTTTAATCTAAATTCACAACTTAATCTCAATACAAGTGTTCAAACAAATGAATGTGAAAGGTTATGCAAGTATGAACACTTTTGAATGTATTAGAAATTATTTGAAAAGTAGTGAATATGATTCAATGATTGTTTTTGAAAAATTGTTGGAGGTTGTTAATCTGAAATTTTCAGAATTTATATCATCCAAAACACCTTTTCAAAAGGGTATATTTTAGTATCAGTTAACATATGGAAAGGTATAACTTTTAAATAATTTTTGAACTTGAAATCAAACTATTTTTCAGAAAACGTTCAGTGTTAATCGGTTAACCATATAGGTTAATCGGTTAACAATGTAACGTTGGCCCAAAGAATTTAAAATTTTAGGGCGTTAATCGATTAACCCATATGGTTAATCGGTTAAAACTGTAAAAACTTTGAAAAATAATTAATTTAAAAGTGTTATACCAATTCCAAATGGTTTTAAAACATGTTAATGCATTATGCAAAAATATTTTATAGTTTTGAACACTTGTATATCAATTAAAGTAGAGAATTTGATATACCATAGGTTGTGTCCAAGTCTTGAAATATGATCGAGCACATGTACATGAAGCTTGAATGTTGATCACTTTCATAATACTTTGATCTTGGTCTTTTGAAAGCTTTTGACTTTTTGCACAGATGAAATGATCTTGAATCTTGTTGTTGTTGTCATCAAAACCTTGAAGCCTTGAGATGAAGCATGCTTCTTTAACATCCACAAAGTCTGGGAGATTAGGAAACAGGACAATGCCATATATACAAAGAGCCAGGATGGCGCTAAACACAATCCAACAGCCATCCTTAGCGCACTGCTGAGCTTTCTCAATCAAGCAAGGCAAAGGAAAACCATACATCCCAAGTCTCCGGATCATCTTCCCATCCAATTCTGAAGCCTCAAGGTGCAAAATAGCGGCGAGCTCGGCCAAGTCAGGCTTAGTATCAACACGGACAAACGGCATCCGACTCCGAATGGGTACCCCTAACAACTCAGAATATTCCCCTAGTGTAGGAGCCAGGACATAGTCAGGAAAGACGAAGCATCTTAACTGGGCATCATAAAACTGTAGGAGAGCATAAACACCACTAATCTCATATTCATAAGGCTTGCGAACATATCTCAATAATCTCCCATAAGACTTTCTGAAATCTCCCATTACTGTTTTCTCACCCAAGGCAATCAGACTCAACAAAGTACTAACATATGGAACTGGAAACTTGTAGGCCACCGTACTCTTCAGGGACTCCATAACAGCAATGAGGGAAAAAGATCACTAGAATCAAAGAAGAAATATGCACCTTGTTGCTACTGCGAAAATCGGCGCCGGCTGAACAGAAGAGTCGCCACCGTGCGTTATTTATCCCACGGGAGGGAAAGGAAACGCTCAGAGTAAACCTCGCACAACAAGGGAAAAGGTATGGTCGTCGCAACCAAAACTTGGATTCGGGAGTCGGTTACGCAAGGGGAAGGTATTAGCACCCCTCACGTCCGTCGTACTCGACGGGATCCACGCTTGTTTTCGGGTATGGATTGTTATTCTATCTACTCTATAGGTCAGGGGTTAAAAGAAAAGAAAATGACTCGGCAAAGTATCGCGCTTTATACCTACGTATTCCCGTATGGAACGAGAAATCAGAGTCAACGTAGTTCGCCTACCTACAGGAAAGGAGGGGAAGGTTGCTCGCTAGGATATCGCATCCTATGCCTACGTACTTCCACACAGCGTGAAAGATCAGAGCAAACGTAGTTCGGGCCACGTACGACACAAGTCTGTCTTGGTTGATTTTATTCCTTCTGAAAAAGGTTTTTCTGATTAGCAGTCCAAGCGGACAAAAATGACGTCTTGATGAGTTCACCTTCTTTTACGGAAGAAGTGTCTTTTATTGTGTTTGAAACTTTATTATATTTTTCTGTTTGTTTTGAGAAAGAAGAGACAGAACTCTAACCTACGGTTGCGAAGGGAATCAAACTAACCTAATGTTATCATGCATGGGTTAAGACCTAATGTCTATCATGCTCCTCTCTTGCGCAGAGAGAAACAGAGATCCTAAGGGAATAGACGGAAACAGAAACAATAGCAGATATATACAGTAAAGCGGTAAAATGCATGAATGCAGCAATACAAGCGAGGCAAGGGAGTCCCACTCAACCTCGAACCTAGAAAACAATAGGCAAAAGTGAACAGACTTCACTTTCAACCCAACAGGGTAAACAACAAACAATACAGTCCAGAAAACCAATCAATACATCAAGAATGAAATACAGCAAAAATAAACAGCATCAGCAGCTCTGAATCAACACCTATCTTCAAGTCATCTCCAAACAGCTATCAACTTTAGCAAGCATCAATCTTCATCTCCACAGCCTTCAAGCAAGGGCTTTGGTCATCAGTCTTCCATCTGCAATGGCTTTCCTTCAAGTCTCAATCTCCAGGATGAACATCAATCAACAAGATGAAGTGAATGAATGTTAGCCAGTCAATTACCTACCAAGGGTGGTTCATCAACTGTTAACATTAAACAGACAGTTTTCCCTCAAAAGTTCTATCTTACAAATACATTCACTGATCCTTCCAAAGGAAGGAGGTGGATATTTGAAAGAGACTTTGAATCATAGAGAAGGGATGGATGCAGACAAGGCATTCCATGTTTGAGAAACAAGCTTTCTAATCTAGAGCTCTGCCTAGCTCCTAAACCCTAGTCTCCTCAACAGCTGCTAGCAGGAATCTCCTCTTCAACTCTGGAAGTTGGTCTTCAGTCTCTGGATCTCCAATGGCTTCATCATCACAAGTCTTCAACTCCCCAATCCCCAGACAATCCCAATACCCACACAGACAAACAATAATCCCCAGAGGGCATACCACACCAATCAATCAAATGTAGACAGTAATATACTAATAGCAGTAGGGGAATCCTAGTGATTTCTAAGGGATATAATAACTACCCATAGTCCCTATAGTCCCATACCCCAAAGATTCAATCTCTAACTCCTAAGGGAAATGAACTAATTCACCTATGTTTTCTTAAAACCCTAGTTTTGATCATGTTATTCACACCTAAACCAATCACCTAAAATTAAGTCCTAAAAATATGAACTAAATTTTATATACAAGCTAACATTATCTATTAATCAACCTAAAAAGAATGGACAAAAAATATTAAAGCAACTATGCAAACTAAAATTAACAAAATCACGTACCAAACAAAATATTATTTACACCTAATTAAAAGGAAAATATGCCAAAAATAAGAAAATAAAATGAACCATTAATTTTTTTGTGTGATATTTTCCTTAACAAAGTTATGAACAATGTGCAAAAAGAACCAATTAAAATCATGCATTTTTTCATTTTTTATGAATTTTCAAAGAATTAAGAAAAATGGAAGAAATAAAATGAATTGAAATTGGATGAGGGTGCAGAAAGCAGGTTAATTCAGTTAAAAAGCAAGGATGGGCCCAGACTGGGGGGCGCGCATAGCAAGCGCGTCTGGGCCCAATGCAATCAGAAAACTTAACAAAAATTAAAAAAAACCCTGAACGGTGTAAAAAGCAATAGATTCAGTTCATTATTGGTTTGGGCCTGAGGATAGGGGTGTGCATAGCAATGAATTAATGAGCCCAGTCAGAAAACATTAATGAAACGATGCGTTTAGGTTGAGTGTCTCCCTCCGTTTTTCATTTTAAATCAGGGCCATTGGATCAGTCCCAAAGTCAAGGTCAAAACCCTGATCGTGTGGCCATGGCTTCGTCTTCAACCTCCAGCAAACCCTAGGTCCTGAAACTCATCACCATGCACAAGCTTTACACTTCTCTGTTCTCCTTCGTCCTTCCATGAATTCACTTACTGCAAAGAGCAAAGTTGCTCTAAGTTCTTCCCTCTACACAACCATAACAATAACTTCCTCTAAAGCTCAACCAATAAGTGAACCCGATAGGTATAACAGCTTGGATCCATCAATACCACCTGATATCAATTGCTTCAATTCTTGCTCAATTTTATCCTAACATAATCTACATCTCATGCTGATCAATCTGAGCTATTAACCTAAGATTATTTTGCATTATCATCGATGTTATAAGCTCCAACAGAATTGGTACACCATGATCAACCTCCATGAAACTTCTCCAAACTCACCAAAATCAATCACCTAACTATGCCTAACCATTCTAACCTAATGATTCACTATGATTCTACCTAATTCAGTCAATTCGAAGAGGAACTAACCTGGTGCAAAATGGTGAAAACAGCTATGGAACCTTTTGGATCTGATGCTTGCAATGATTGGAAACTGATCCACACACTCAAATCTTGATTCTGTATGCAAAGATTCTGGCTCAAATCTCTTGGATCTTGTGATTGAAAAGTTCTTGCTTCTTGGATGATTAACTTGAACAGCACTAGTTCTTCCCCAATTCTACCAAATTCTGATGTGAATGTGATCTACGGAAGATATTGATGATGATCCAATCAAGAAAAATTGAAATTGATAGAGATTTGAGAGAGTTTGAGATGCTTTTGCAAATTGGAAGAATTGTGTATAGCTTGTGTCTTGAACAAAGTGATTCACCAACCATGGCATGAACCCTCTCATATCAATATATACATGTCATTAGAACCTCCTAGAAACTTGGAGAAACTTCCCTTGTGTGATTTCCCTTGGATTTGGCTTATGTTTCTTCTATGATAAGTAACCATGAATAACTTCCAAAATGTGAACCAAGCTCAAAATTCCACTTTAGCCAATGTTCTCAAAATGATCTTTCCATTCAAAATGACCTATAATTTTGCTTCATTTGGCCAAAATATGAAAAAACTCATTTTTTAAGTCATTTTTATTCATTAAATCCAACAATTTTGAAACCTTGTGCTATGAATCTTTCCAATCTCTCATGGTCACTTTTCTAGACTCAAAATGTAATTTGGAACAAGTTTGATGTTGTAAAGTTTTCCAATTGAAGCTTCCTTGTAGGAGTTTTGGGCATAGGCTTGAAATGACCTATAATTCTCAAATGACCAAAATACCCTTTGCTTGCCAAGACCATAAGTAGAGTTCCACAAATCATATGAAGGCATACTATACCATTCTAGAAATCTAAGACAATGAGGAACAATTCTTATGTTGACCCGAAATTCATTTGAAATCTCCTTGAGGGGTAAAAATTGCTTGGAAGTCAAGTCACTTTCACAGACAAAATTTCAGATACCTCAGATGACCTGTAACTTGCAAGGACCATAACTTGAGTTCTATAAATCTCCTTGATGTCTTCCACCACTCAAATTAAAGGTCTTGAGATCCTATACAAGTTTCATGTTGTCCAAGGATCCATTTTAAGCTTGAATTTTGACTTATCTTGCTTGGAAATTTGACCTAAATTAGGGGATTTTACACAGAAACCCTAATTTAGAAACTCCTCTTCTCCTTGATTTCTCTTGAATTCTTCTTAGCATATCATCATATCCTTTTTTACATGCCAAATGATGAACCCCACACCTTTCCAATAGCCCTTAATGCCTTTCAATCAATCAATTGACTTAGAGTTGACCCAGGGTTGACCCTAGATGAAACCCTAGTTGACTGTTTTCAACTGCAATACTTGTGATCATATCAAGGACTTGTCTCCTTCTCCAAATGACTTTCTAAGTCTCCCATGATGCCCACATACTCTCCATGCTCCATCCACAGCTCACCACTTACTTGTTGATCCTCAGATACCCTCAGTTAGGAGATAGACTCAATGCTTGATCCACTGACTTCTCCAACTTTCAAATTCTTTTCTGATGACTTGAATGAGATTGAATCAGGATAATAACCTCTTGATAGGCCTCTAGAGATGAGAATAATGATTGGTCCCCTGTTGGATGACTTGCTATGCTATGTTATGCAGATGATTAGACTATGTACATGCAAATGCTAATGATATTGAAACATAAACCAAGTGAATAAGGTTGAGCAAATTTTAGGGTGCAACAGCTGCCCCTATTCAAGCGACTCGGACCCGATTGGGTGAAGAGCCCGGAGCCTTCAGACATTCGCGGTACGAGACGGTTGAATACTAAGAACCCGGAAATTTGCCAACCGCAGAAATAAACTGCGCCCCTGCTTGGGGAACGACCTTCATCGACTGAATTTAACTGTTACGGCAACCCACTGATCTCGTGCGACCGTGTTGGGGGATTCTTCTCATCGTCCTGAAAAAGATTTTATCATCGCAGAGATAGAACATTGTCCACGTCAGGACGCCTGCTTCGTCAATTCGGAAAACTTCAACAACTTTGCTGGGGATGGCTCGTCTGCCTTCTCGTCAGAAATAAATCGTCCACGTTAGGAATAAACTCTTCCACGTTAGGAATAACACCGTCCACGTAAGGAGTAACACCGTCCACGTAAGGAATAACACCGTCCACGTTAGGACTAAGACTTCGTCTGAATCTGTCCACGTCAGGACTAAAATCTCTGGGTTATGAATACTTCGTCCACGTTAGGACTCACCCTTCCATGTTAGGAATACATGTCCACGTCAGGACCCACCTTTCCACGTAAGGAATATATCGCTTTTCCACGTAAGGAAACCATCTATTGTCTTGATTTGTCCACGTAAGGACTCCAATCTTTCCCCGTAAGGAATACAATTTCTTTCCACGTAAGGAATACCTTCTCAATCTGTCCACGTAAGGACTCCAATCTTTCCACGTAAGGAATGCCATCTTTTTCCACGTAAAGAAACAAACTTCTTTTCTTTCCACGTAAGGAAACACAATCTTATCTTAGTTTGTCCCCGTCAGGACTCCAATCTTTCCGCGTAAGGAAACACAACCTCGATCTGTCCACGTCAGGACTCCAACTTGATATGTCCACGTAAGGACTCAATCTTTCCACGTAAGGAATGAATCTGATATGTCCACGTAAGGACTCAATCTTTCCACGTAAGGAATAAATCTGAAAACTCTTTCCACGTAAGGAATGCAATCTTTACACGTAAGGAAACGCTTTTCGTCTTGATTTGTCCACGTCAGGACCCACCTCTTGACTCGCTGAGGAAATAAAACCTTGTCCACGTCAGGACTCATGCACCTTCGACCCACTGGGGAAGTGAGACTTGTCCACGTCAGGACTCACATCTCAACCTGCTGAAGTAATAGAACCTGTCCACGTCAGGACTTACGCGTCTTCGACTTGTTGGGGAAATAAGACTTTGTCCACGTCAGGACACACACTCTGCCAACAACACGAAGACGAATAAATTTGTCCACGTCAGGACTCTCGTATCTTGTCATCGCGAAAAACTATAATTTTGCCCACGTCAGGACACACAGTTCACTATTAAGAAGAAAGACACTTGCCGGAAATAAATTGTCCACGTCAGGACGCCAACACGAAGAGTAATCAACCTTGTCAACGTTATAACTTCATACTCAATCAATACTGAGAACTCGAATCTGTCCACGTTAGGACTAGCACACATCGTCAACTTGAGGAAATGTCCACGTCAGGACTCCCACTTCTCTTAGCACAAAAAAAACCTGCCAATAAACCCGTCCACGTTAGGACTCATCCTTCCATTGGTCCGCAAACTTTTTATCACTGACATTACAGCAGTTTTGAGGCTGACTCTACTGGGGATATTTGGAAACCAAACTTTCGGACGCCTGTTCTGATAACTGGCGGTAGCCTCTGAAATTCTGGTTCATGAAACCTTTTAATGCTGACCTAACAACAACTTTGAAGGAAACAATCCGCTGGTCGGACTAGAGAAACTTCAACAAGAAAACCTGGCGGGGAAATAAGTAACTCTGCTTGGGGACAAAGAGAAACTTATCCTGCTGACTCTGTGGGGAGTAGTGCCAAGGCTGACACTTCGTTGAATGTCTCATGCCGAGACTTCGAATGTTTAGTGATTTATTTGAGCAAGAGCTCCTTCAACCTGCATGAGAAACAACACTTGAACACAAACGGTTAGCCACCCTGGTTTATGTTTCACAATGCATGCGTTTGTCAATGATGCCATGTTCCATTTGACATGGAAATGCTACGCTTTTCATTTGGTGGATGCAAGTATGACACTATATGCCAATGCAAATGCGGACTTGAACTGTCGTGATACAGGAACTGGCTTCAGCAAAATAAATGCTGAAAACAATGCCAACTCCGCTAGGAATAGCCAGGTGCTACAGGATTATTCCAGCAAAATAAATGCTGGGAGAGTGAAGTCGACTCAACTGGGAAATTGGGAACTCAAACCAAACACCTCGTTGAAGTAACACCCTGCTGGGGGACATATCTCTGCTGGAGAATGGCAGAGGCGCCTGTTATGATCGAACTTCTGCTGGAGAGTGAACTGATATCACACGGTATTCTAACAAAATAAATGCTAGGACTCACGCCAACTCTATCGGGGAGAGTCCCAATCTTCGAGTTCCACTGGAAGGAATGAAAACACTTGCAAAGAGAATTCCGCTGGGGATGGGATGATTCTCTTGGGGAAAATCAATTGATTCCGCTGGGAGAGAGTAAATGACTCTACGGGGAAAGGTAAACTGCCTGAATACAGCTCACAAATATTAATCTTCTGAGGCTAAACCCACTCTGCTTGAGATACACTGTCTGGATATAGCCTTATAATCCTGGAATCGCCCAAACTCTGAAGAGGATAACTGACTTTGCTGGAGCATGTCCTTTGAATAAGCTACGACTAGCTGGGGAATTCGATCCTTCTTCAGCGAGGAACAATGTTATCTTGGAAGCACGACCTGCATGGGGATCGAGTCCTTCGTTACGAGCTTCTGGTCAATACTGCAGTCTTTTGATCGTCCTCTTTGTCGCTATGAAACCTGCAACAACACAAACAAGACAAGACAAGCCTATGCAACCAAATCGATTCAGGTTAGTGACGTTATTTTCAGTTAATTCAAAGCTTTAGCAATTGTTGGCAAGGGCCAGTGATGTTATACACCTGCTAGTTTTAGTAAACTTAGGCGTTTTATCATGCACAAAACAGTAAAGAACCAGCATCAAGTACTGAATAACATATTTTATTGATTGGGCCCCTGAATGGGAGGAGTTTTTGTACACGGGATGTAACTCCTGAAAAGAGGAAGCTACGCAAAGCAAATACACAAGTATGCACAAGAAGCATAAATATTTTGACAAATTAAATTTTGTACACATGTCGGCAACGGGATGCAGACGAACACCACGAACTGATCCTCCCATGACTCGTCCGACTCTAATGCTTTCCCGGTATTCACACTTCCGAAGAGGTTGTATCTGATAACTGACCCCTCAGGTATTCTCCCGCATTGATGCTCACTGCAGTATCAAATTTGGACCGCAGTCATTTGCTTTTCAAATCCCTAACTTTTGCGTGAACCGCCCTTTACGGGTTTTCAGTTCACCGGGATACCCCTTTTTGCCGAAGCCGCCCAGTGTAGGTTTTCAACTTCGCGGGTGTACATTTTTTCAATTTTATCCCTAACTTTTGCCCGAACCTTTCATTTTGTTTTTGGTTCGCCAGGATGCCCCATTTTTGCCTGGACTCTCTTTTTTTCTTTTTGTCCAGCGGGTCAATTTTAAGCAAAGTATTTTTTAACTGCGTCCGAATTCACAGGTGACGTAAAGTCTTCACCGTCCATTGTGGACAACAATAACGCCCCTCCTGAAAAAACTTTCCTGACAACGTATGGCCCTTCGTAATTGGGGGTCCACTTGCCCCTGTGATCTGCCTGCGGCGGGAGAATCCTTTTCAGCACAAGGTCGCCCGTCTGAAAGTTTCGCGGATGTATTTTCTTGTCATATGCTTTCTTCATTCGGCTCTGATACAAACGACCGTATGCTAGAGAAGCGAGCCTCTTCTCATCCATCAAACTCAATTGGTTCAACCTGTCTTTCACCCATTCTGCCTCGTCTAGCTGAACGTCTCGCAATACCCTCAGAGAAGGGATCTCAACTTCCAATGGTAATACCGCTTCCATTCCATATACTAACGAGAACGGGGTTGCCCCGGTTGATGTGCGTACCGTCGTACGATAACCGTGCAAAGCGAAAGGTAGCATCTCATGCCAATCCTTATAAGTCACCACCATTTTCTGAACGATCTTCTTGATATTCTTATTGGCCGCCTCGACAGCGCCATTCATCTTGGGTCGGTAAGGGGAGGAGTTGTGATGTTCGATCTTGAAATTCTGACAGAGCTCCTTCATCATTTTGTTATTCAGGTTTGAACCGTTGTCCGTGATTATCCGCTCGGGGATCCCATATCGGCAAATGATATCTCTCTTGATGAATCTAGCCACCACTTGCTTCGTTACATTTGCTTACGACGCCGCTTCCACCCACTTGGTGAAATAATCGATCGCTACTAGAATGAACCTGTGCCCGTTAGAAGCTGTCGGCTCGATCTTTCCAATCATATCGATTCCCCACATCGAGAATGGCCATGGCGATGACATCACATTCAGAGGACTCGGAGGCACATGGATCTTATCTGCATAGATTTGGCACTTGTGGCACTTCCTCGCAAACTTGAAACAATCAGTTTCCATAGTCAGCCAAAAATAACCTGCCCGCAGCAGCTTTCTAGTCATAGCATGCCCGCCAGCATGCGTACCAAAGATACCTTCGTGTATTTCCTCCATGAGCAGCTTCGCCTCTTTCTCGTCTACGCAATGCAACAGCACCAAGTCGTGGTTTCTTCTGTATAAGATGCCATCCGGATTCAAATAGAAATTACTCGCTAATCTCCTGAGAGTCTTCTGATCTTGACTGGATGCCCCAGCCGGATACTCTTTGTTCTTCAGGAAATTAAGGATGTCAAAATACCACGGTTTGTCGTCAGATGCTTCATCAATAGCAAATACGAAAGCTGGTCTGTCAAGCCGAGAGATAATGATTCTGGGAGCCTCGTTCCAGAAGTTGACTTTGTACATGGAAGACAAAGTGGCCAGGGCGTCAGCCATTTGATTCTCTGCCCGCGGTACGTGATGCAATTCAACCTTGTCGAAGAAAGGCAACAATCTCCTTGCATAATTCATGTAATGTATCAAATTGGGCTGACGTGTCTCCCATTCCCCTTTTATTTGATTCACCACCAGAGCTGAGTCTCCGTATACGTCTAAATTCTTGATTCGCAAATCAATGGCTTCTTCAAGCCCCATTATACAAGCTTCGTATTCGGCTTCATTATTGGTAACGGCAAAGGTCAATCGGGCAGTAAACGGGATGTGCGACCCGTGTGGCGTAGTGATGATTGCCCCTATTCCGCTACCGTAAGCATTCACAGCTCCGTCAAATATCATCTTCCATTTGGATCCCAATTCTGGTCCTTCGTCTGGCAAAACGGCTCTTCACAATCTTTCATCTTTAGGTACATGATATCCTCGTCAGGAAAATCAAACCTCATCGATTGGTAATCTTCAATAGGCTGCTCCGCCAGATACTCAGACAGCACACTCCCCTTTATAGCTTTTTGCGAGACATATTGGATGTCATATTCAGTCAAGACCATCTGCCAACGGGCAATTCTCCCTGACAACGCCTGCTTTTCGAATACATATTTGATAGGATCCATCTTCGAGATGAGCATGGTTGTATGATTCAGCATGTATTGCCTCAAACGCTTGGCGGCCCAGGCTAGTGCGCAACAAGTTTTCTCAAGCATTGAGTATCGAGATTCACAATCTGTAAATTTCTTACTCAAGTAGTAGATCGCATGCTCTTTCCTTCCTGTCTCGTCGTGCTGACCGAGAACACAACCCATGCTTCCCTCAAGAACTGTCAAATACATAATCAAGGGTCTCCCTGCCACTGGGGGTATCAAAATAGGAGGCTCCTGCAAATACTGCTTTATTTTATCGAACGCCTTTTGACAGTTTTCGTTCCACGTTACAGCTTGATCTTTCTTTAACAGCTTGAATAATGGTTCACACGTAGCAGTTAGGTGAGATATGAACCGGGCGATGTAGTTCAACCTCCCTAAAAACCCGCGCACCTCTTTCTCTGTTTTAGGCGTCGGCATTTCTTGAATTGCTTTTATCTTAGCAGGATCAACCTCTATTCCTCTTTTGCTTACGATAAACCCCAGTAGCTTACCCGATCTCACCCCGAAGGTGCATTTGTTAGGGTTCAGTCTCAGCCTGAACTTCCTAAGCCTCTTAAATAACTTCAGCAGATTCACCAGATACTCTTCCTCCGTCTGGGATTTGGCAATCATATCGTCAACATAAACTTCGATCTCTTTATGCATCATATCATGAAAAAGAGTCGTCATCGCACGCTGATATGTTGCCCCAGCATTCTTCAAACCAAAGGGCATCACTTTGTAGCAAAATGTTCCCTAAGGCGTTATGAAAGTGGTCTTTTCCATATCCTCTGGCACCATTTTAATCTGATTATAGCCTGAAAAGCCATCCATGAAGGAGAATACGGAGTATTGAGCAGTATTATCAACTAGCACGTCAATATGAGGAAGCGGAAAATCGTCTTTTGGGCTTGCTTTATTCAAATCCCTATAATCCACGCACATTCGAACCTTGCCGTCTTTCTTTGGCACTGGTACGATGTTAGCAACCCATGAGGGATATTTTGTCACAGCCAGGAAACCAGCGTCCCACTGTTTTTGAACTTCCTCTTTGATCTTCACTGCCATATCTGGTCGAGTTCTGCGGAGCTTTTGTTTGACCGGCGGGCATTCTTCTTTCAGTGGCAGACGGTGCACAACCATATCTGTATCGAGTCCCGGCATATCTTCATACGACCAAGCGAAGACATCACTATACTCTCGGAGCATTTCAACCAGTCTTCGCTTGATATCGCCCTGCAGTGCGGCCCCGATACGAATATTCTTCTCAACCCCTTCCGATCCCAAGTTGATAATTTCGATGACCTCTTCGTGAGGCAGAATGGCTCTTTCCTCTTGCTTCACCAACCAAGACAGTTCTTCAGGAACATCACTATCTTCGACAACCTCTTCTTCGGCCTGAAATACCGGGTGCTCAAAGTCGGGACGAGTCATAGGTGGTTCAAGGATGTCATCTGAAAATGTTATCCTGCAAAAGGAATGGTTAAGTGCTTCAAAATGCGTATAAAGCGAATAACCACGTTGCCATTTTATTGAAAAATACAAAACAAGAAAGACAGAGATTACAATATTTGCACATGAAAAAACGCCATTTATTTAATGATTAACACGCAATGTTCATAACAACACAACCCTAAGCAAATCACGATGCCCCGGGCAAGACATCAGATTATTCAACAATTAATAAAGCAAAGCATTACTGTTTAAGAGTCACAGGAACAAGCTCCTGAATAGACCAGTTGCACAGTCCTTGTCCTGGCGTGCTTGGCTGAATCCAGGCATCCATATCACAGTCGCTATCTCCTTCGTCAGACTCCGAAGCAGCATTGATGGTTTCATGACATACTCCACTGGCAGAGATGGTTATTGGTCCTCTGAAACGGGGTGCGCCCACAGCAGGTGCTAACGACGACGGTTGGTACCCCAGCCCGAATCGGTCCATCTTCACAGGGATATCCAGCACTTTGCCCCAGCCCTTTGCTTCTCCTGCCTCCACTAGAGCTTGAGCTTCTTTATACGATGAGACGGCTATCTCTGACACCTTGCTCGGCCCGGGACCTTTGTCCTTGATACGCAACCCTTCAAATGCCTGGCAGGGTGTTTCGTGGATCTCTCCGTCGACCTCCACATATTTAAATGACGACAGATGGCTGACCAGGATGTCTTCTTCTCTGCATACGGTGACTACGCTGTCTCCGACCATATATTTCAACTTCAGATGCAGGGTAGACGTGACTGCCCCAGCCCCATGAATCCAGGGTCTTCCGAGCAGGCAGCTATATGCGGGCTGTATATCCATGATATAAAATTCGGTCGCAAATACCTCCGGCCCCACCTGCAGAGGCAATGTTATCATTCCAAAGACGGTTCTTCACGTGCCATCAAACGCTCTGACTACCAAGTCACTGGGCGTGCACAGGATTCCTCTGACATCTAGCTTCATCATCGCTTTCTTGGGCAGCACATTCAAAGACGATCCGGTGTCGACCAATACATGCGACATTACTGATCCTCTACATTCGACAGATATGTGCAGCGCCATATTATGATCTCTCCCTTTCGGGGTCAAATCGAAGTCGGTAAAGCCCAAGTTGTGGCCTGCATTCACATGTGCTAACACTCCTCCCAGCTGATTTACAGAGACGTCTTGGGGTACGAAGGAAGTATCCAGGACTTTCAACAAAGCATTTCTGTGAGCTTCCGAACACAAGAGCAATGACAAGATGGATATTTTGGAGGGCGTCTGTTACAGATGCTCCACAATCTTATAATCGCTTTTCCGAATCAAGCGCATGAACTCTTCTACATCCTTTGATGCCGATGCTTTTTCGCTTGCTTGCACTGGGACATTCTCAACCATCTTCCCTTTTCCTTTTGCTAGTCTTTCGGCCCCCACTTCAGGTGATATAAAGATCCTACCACTCCTTGTCATACCTCCTGAACCAACAACGTTGTCTACAGTCTCGGTTGGCTGCTTATTAACATCAATCTTTATCCCGTCACAATACACCTCCAACCCATATGACCATGGGACTGCTTTTGTGTTCTCGTACGGGATCGGTCCGGCCTTAGTTATGGTGATCGGTGGTCGCTGGACCGGTGCTGCAATAGTGATTGTCTTTCGAGGAATCGTTACAGTGGCCACATCACTCTGATCATCTGCTACTGCCCCTGCAGGCTCTTCAGTTGCTGCTCGGTCAAACTGCAATGTGCCTCCATCAATTAAAGCCTGAATGCCTTTCTTCAAATCATCACACCCCCCAGCTATGGTCCAGCATTCTACGCAATACTCGTCACATCCTGGATAAACACCCCCTTGCAACAATCTGCTTTTTATCTCGTTCAGCGGCGTCTTTAAATCGTCGACATTCATAATCAGATTCAACCCTTCCTCAGTCAGAATGGCGTTTGCCCCGTGATTAGGCATGGGTTTCTGCACTATATTCGGCCCTGCCGTTCCGAAATTGATAGCCTTATTGTCCAAAAGATCCTGCACAACGTGCTTAAAAGCATGGCAACCCTCTACATCGTGGCCCGGCGCCCCAGAGTGGAACTCGCAGTGCCTGCTTGCATCATAACCATACGGAGGAGTTCCCGTTATCGGTGCCAGAGTTCTCTTCTCTACCAGGTTCAAACCCAACAATGTCTGCAACAAATCAGCATACGTTGAGGGAGGCTTCTCAAACACTCTTCTTGGTTTACCACCATGGAATCTTCGCTGAGCCTGATGTGCCCCCTGCTGTGGCTGCTGCTGCTGCTGCTGTTGCTGTTGTTGTTGCTGCATTGGTTGCTGCTGAAACGGTTGTTGTTGATATGGAATAGTAACACTCGCCACCTGCTGCGGCTGGTGATACTGGTTTCGTCCCCTGCCTCGGCCTCTAAATACTGCGCTTGCCTCGCCCTGACGGCGCCCACCAAAAGCCTTCCTATTACTGCCAGATGCAGTCGATTCCTTAGCCTGGAACCTGCCTTGCTTAATGTTGTTTTCAATCTTTTCTCCCATCAGAATCAAGTCTGAGAAACTTGCCAAAGATGTGTGAAACAACTTGTCATAAAACATGCCTGTGAAGGTTCCGATAAACATGTCATTCATTTCCTTGTCTTCTAAAGGAGGACGGACCCTGGCAGCCATATCGCGCCACCTTTGCGCGTACTCTTTAAAGCTCTCACCCTTCTTCTGAGACAGCCCTGTCAATTGGACCCGATTGGGCGCCAAGTCGCTGTTATACTTGTAGTGAGCTACAAATGCCTCTGCCAATTGCTTCCATGTCTTTATATCAGTCGGCTCCAACCCCATGTACCATTCTAAGGAAGGACCCGACAGACTATCTTGAAAGAAATGCATTAGCATTCTCTCATCAGTTGAGTACGCAGACATCTTTCTGTAATAAGCCCGCACATGCACTTTCGGACAGGTGTCCCCTTTATACTTATCAAACGTAGGAGCTTTGAATTTGATTGGCACCCTCAAGCCAGGTACCAAGCCCATTGTTGCCATGTCTAAGCCCACAGCACTTTGGTTCAGGACCCCCCTCATCTGCTCTTCTAGCATTCTGATCTTCTGGGAGTTATCCATCGGCCCTTCAAAGCCTCCGCCGGAGAAAGCGTCCTCCTGCTGATCTTCTTGCCACATACCATTCCCAGCTCCATACCCATCATATTCATTATTGCGGCCAGCTCTAATCTGATTCGTCACCGGGCCTCGGCCTCTGTTGCCGTATCCCTGAACACCTCCAGCAGGCCCAAAAGCCATTAACCCAGCGCCGTTTCCATTTCCGAAACCTCCGTAACCCTGATTGGCCACACCATAACCATCTTGCCCAAAGCCTTGAGCATTGAAACCATACTTCCCAGCATTATCGAATCCTTGAACGTTGAACCCGAATCCAGCATTGCCAAAGCCGTTGCCTCCCATATTATCACCCAAGTTGACATCACCAAGCCCAACGTTATGGACATCAGTCTCGTTCCCAACTCCGACGTTACCGTTCCCAGCGGCGGTAGCGTTGTTGACATTAGCAGCAGGTATATTGACTACAGGTGGAGCCACTGGCGTGGGAGTACCATCTCCATGAACAGTATCGACTCGCACAGACTGATGATCCTCATTACCGTGACCAGCGTTTCTGACCAACAGAGGCTGCACCATGGCTTGCAAATTCTCCTGACCTTTTGCAATAGCTTCCATGGTCTGCATAAAGAGAGCTAGCTTCTCGCGCACATCTTGCATCTCGTTCTGCATTTGATCCATGATTCTTCGACAGTTGGTGCGAGTGGAATAGCGGTGCGGGTGCTGATCTGCAATCCTGGAAAGTACCTGGTACAGAGCAGGAAATAAGACACCATCTAAAGATTACCTGTAATGCAATATGAATATGAATGTAATGCAATGTGTGTGTCTGTGCATTAGGGAAATTCATTCCCCGATTCTAGTGTGAAGGTGCCGGTGCAGTGACAGTGCTAGCAATACAAAGATCGGAGTTGAATCACAGAAAGCCTCATATATTGCGGAGAAACCAATAAGCCAAGAATACAACATCACTGAGAGTGCAATGAGAAAGCATGACCTCAACTAACAATCCTGATGATGGTCAGCACTATGCAAATAAAGCATACAAGTTACTACATGAAATGATGAAACACTCCCATAAGTCTGGTACTCTTCTAGCAACTTCTTGGTCTCCGGATGACTTGGTCGAGCAAGCAGCCCTTCAACAAGTTGGTTTCTTCTCTTGAGAACACGTCGCACGTCTTCAGCAGTTTCTTCCCATGCCCCCTCTCCGAAGCGATCCTCTAGCTTACGCTTCTGAGACACAGCTTCATCTCTGCCTTTGATGGCCTTATTCAGGGCGTTCTGGAGACTATACCGGGTCATCACTTCTTCTTCACACTTCTTGATGCTGGACTTCAACTGCTCTTCGAGGTCGGAGATTTGCTGCTTCAACTTATCTTCCCTCTTCTTATTATTGGTGAGCGTGGCATTCCAAGTCTTATTGCAAGAAGAGATCTCTCGGTGTGCTGCGTCGAGCGCTTTCTTTTTGGATTCCAGCATGTCATGGGAACTTCTGAACTCTTGCCCCAGACGTTCGCGCTTCTTCCTCTCCTCAGTCAACTCAGCCCCTAGTCTGTTCATTAGCTCAATCTGCTGTTGGAAAGCATGCACGACCTTGTTTTTCTCACTGCGTATCTGGGCTAGCTCCTGCTCTAACCCTTCGTTGATCTTTATCAAGGCTTCCTTTTCTTTCACAACTTGCTCGTAGGCCTCCCTAGAAACAGTAGTGGGCTCTGCTACCGGAATAGGAACAAGGACTGGCGCTGCTGGAAATGGCATCAGCAACTGACTTGCTCTCTCCTGGATCCAAACTCTGTATGGTGCATAGGCCTGACAGTCGTTCTTCCCTAATAACGGCTTCCCTCTTCGATTAATACGCGTCCAGGCATGCTGCAGCTTGGCTAGTAACTCCCCCTTCAAGTCTCCGGTGAAGTACAGAGATTCATGTACTTCCTCTTCCTGCGGGTGGGTTCTTCAGCGCATATCCGAACTGACGGACCAACAGCGATGGGTTGTAGTTGATACACCCTTTTCTTCCTATCAGCGGGACATTAGGGTACCCAGAACAACTGAATATAAGCTCAGCCCCTAGCAGGTCTCGATCAAACCACTCAACGTCTTCGGAAGATAGCCTCATCAGGCGCTCTGACCAGCTAGCGGTGGTTGCACTCTCCGCAAAAGATCCCTTCATGGGAAGGTGACTCTTGAACCACATATTCAACAAAGGCGCACAGCAGTAAACAACCTTTCCCCTTCTGTTTTCATTCTTGTAGTGCAAGGAGTGGTAGAAGTCTCCGATCAATGTTGGCACTGGATTGCCGACAGCAAAAAGATGGAAAGCGTCCAAGTCTACGAAATTGGGCAAGTTAGGAAACAACACAATCCCATAGATGCATAGAGCCAAAAGAGCATTGAAAACCACCCAACATCCGCTCTTGGCATACTCCTGAGCTTTGCCAACCAAGAAATCCAGAGAGAAACCTGAAACCCCAAGCCAAAAAGTCACTAACAGTTCTGCAGCGTCCATATGCAAGGCCTTGGCTAAGTCCTCCAACTTGGGCTCAGCAGCAGAGTGAATAAAGGGAACCTTGTTCTGCACTGGTAGCTCAGTAAACTCCACATACTCCTCAATGGTGGGCCCTAGAATGAAGTCGGCAAACGTAAAACATCTCAATGCGGGGTCATAGAACTGCATCAAGGTGTACAGCTCGTTCATCTCATCAGCAGTGGGCTTGCAGACTAATCTCAGTAATCTCCCGTGACTCATTTTGAAGCCTCTCCTAACCTCCTCATCAGCAAGAGATATCAGACCGAGCAAAGGAGTAATATCAGGTGTAGGCAGCTTATACGCAGCTGTTTTCCTCAAACCAGCCATAATCAATACTCAGAAGTCTGGGCACTAGAATCGGAGGATATGCAAATGCACCTGCAGCACAGACACACGTTAATGAGATGCAACGATAATGGGTATGCAAACAATGCAATGCAAGTAACATGCAACAGGGACCAACTGCCGTAGCTGAATAGCCTGAACCATATCAAGAGGTCTCAAATAGACTCTTTAGAAGTCCTCAAACCCTGGTCTCAGGTAGAAATAGAACAAAGCTCCAATACTGGTCTCTGATAGACCCCATAATCATAACCTCGAATGGTCTCTGGCAGACCTCAAATCATATCTCCAACTGGTCTCTGACAGACCTCAAATCACATCTCCAACTGGTCTCTGACAGACCTCAGACCTCTCCATAAATACCCAGGATCTCTGATCAAGAAATAACCGGTATCTGAAGGTCTAGTTACCTGCATAACCCCAAACCCTCTCACAGGTGAATGTCCTAGTAACTGACAAAGGTATGGCATCCTATGCGGTCGTCGGCGTCACAGACTTTCAGGGTTGATGATACGATTCCCAGAAGGAGTGGCATCATCAAATCCTGAAGAGGCCTCACTTAGCCAACTTCCAAATGATCGGTTCCCGGAGTCGACAATTCAGCTGACCAACAACCCCTTCGACCCAACGGGTAGAAAAAGAAGCCAACCAGAAGAACCTCGTCCGAGTGTAGATTTCATGAGACACTAATGCAAGCAAAGCCGACACGTGCCCACTACTTTCTACTCTAATTCTAGGTGCACTCAAGCCCAGGTCCGACTTATCTCTCAATCATAGAACCACCCATCACACCCCAAAATATAGCAATAATAATCAATATATATAATGCTGAAAATAAAGGTCAGAAATATAAATCCATACAAAATCCTCGACGGGAAAACAAGCGTTAGGATTGACTCTCTGAAGGGACGTTGGATCCCAAATGCGTAAGAACTATCGCAGTCCTTAGCAGCCAGGGGACGTTGGATCCCCAGCAGAGTCGCCAGCTGTCGCTACTGCGAAAATCGGCGCCGGCTGAACAGAAGAGTCGCCACCGTGCGTTATTTATCCCACGGGAGGGAAAGGAAACGCTCAGAGTAAACCTCGCACAACAAGGGAAAAGGTATGGTCGTCGCAACCAAAACCTGGATTCGGGAGTCGGTTACGCAAGGGGAAGGTATTAGCACCCCTCACGTCCGTCGTACTCGACGGGATCCACGCTTGTCTTCGGGTATGGATTGTTATTCTATCTACTCTATAGGTCAGGGGTTAAAAGAAAAGAAAATGACTCGGCAAAGTATCGCGCTTTATACCTACGTATTCCCATATGGAACGAGAAATCAGAGTCAACGTAGTTCGCCTACCTACGGGAAAGGAGGGGAAGGTTGCTCGCTAGGATATCGCATCCTATGCCTACGTACTTCCACACAGCGCGAAAGATCAGAGCAAACGTAGTTCGGGCCACGTACGACACAAGTCTATCTTGGTTGATTTTATTCCTTCTGAAAAAGGTTTTTCTGATTAGCAGTCCAAGCGGACAAAAATGACGTCTTGATGAGTTCACCTTCTTTTACGGAAGAAGTGTCTTTTATTGTGTTTGAAACTTTATTATATTTTTTTGTTTGTTTTGAGAAAGAAGAGACAGAACTCTAACCTACGGTTGCGAAGGGAATCGAACTAACCTAATGTTATCATGCATGGGTTAAGACCTAATGTCTATCATGCTCCTCTCTTGCGCAGAGAGAAACAGAGATCCTAAGGGAATAGACGGAAACAGAAACAATAGTAGATATATACAGTAAAGCGGTAAAATGCATGAATGCAGCAATACAAGCGAGGCAAGGGAGTCCCACTCAACCTCGAACCTAGAAAACAATAGGCAAAAGTGAACAGACTTCACTTTCAACCCAACAGGGTAAACAGCAAACAATACAGTCCAGAAAACCAATCAATACATCAAGAATGAAATACAGCAAAAATAAACAGCATCAGCAGCTCTGAATCAACACCTATCTTCAAGTCATCTCCAAACAGCTATCAACTTTAGCAAGCATCAATCTTCATCTCCACAGCCTTCAAGCAAGGGCTTTGGTCATCAGTCTTCCATCTGCAATGGCTTTCCTTCAAGTCTCAATCTCCAGGATGAACATCAATCAACAAGATGAAGTGAATGAATGTTAGCCAGTCAATTACCTACCAAGGGTGGTTCATCAACTGTTAACATTAAACAGACAGTTTTCCCTCAAAAGTTCTATCTTAGAAATACATTCACTGATCCTTCCAAAGGAAGGAGGTGGATATTTGAAAGATACTTTGAATCATAGAGAAGGGATGGATGCAGACAAGGCATTCCATGTTTGAGAAACAAGCTTTCTAATCTAGAGCTCTGCCTAGCTCCTAAACCCTAGTCTCCTCAACAGCTGCTAGCAGAAATCTCCTCTTCAACTCTGGAAGTTGGTCTTCAGTCTCTGGATCTCCAATGGCTTCATCATCACAAGTCTTCAACTCCCCAATCCCCAGACAATCCCAATACCCACACAGACAAACAATAATCCCCAGAGGGCATACCACACCAATCAATCAAATGTAGACAGTAATATACTAATAGCAGTAGGGGAATCCTAGTGATTTCTAAGGGATATAATAAATACCCATAGTCCCTATAGTCCCATACCCCAAAGATTCAATCTCTAACTCCTAAGGGAAATGAACTAATTCACCTATGTTTTCTTAAAACCCTAGTTTTGATCATGTTATTCACACCTAAACAAATCACCTAAAATTAAGTCCTAAAAATATGAACTAAATTTTATATACAAGCTAACATTATCTATTAATCAACCTAAAAAGAATGGACAAAAAATATTAAAGCAACTATGCAAACTAAAATTAACAAAATCATGTACCAAACAAAATATTATTTACACCTAATTAAAACGAAAATATGCCAAAAATAAGAAAATAAAATGAACCATTAATTTTTTTGTGTGATATTTTCCTTAACAAAGTTATGAACAATGTGCAAAAAGAACCAATTAAAATCATGCATTTTTCCATTTTTTATGAATTTTCAAAGAATTAAGAAAAATGGAAGAAATAAAATGAATTGAAATTGGATGAGGGTGCAGAAAATGAATTAAGAAAAAAGCAAGGATGGGCCCAGACTGGGGGGCGCGCATAGCAAGCGCGTCTGGGCCCAATGCAATCAGAAAACTTAACAAAAATTAAAAAAAACCCTGAACGGTGTAAAAAGCAATAGATTCAGTTCATTATTGGTTTGGGCATGAGGATAGGGGTGTGCATAGCAATGAATTAATGAGCCCAGTCAGAAAACATTAATGAAACGATGCGTTTAGGTTGAGTGTCTCCCTCCGTTTTTCATTTTAAATCAGGGCCATTGGATCAGTCCCAAAGTCAAGGTCAAAACCCTGATCGTGTGGCCATGACTTCGTCTTCAACCTCCAGCAAACCCTAGGTCCTGAAACTCATCACCATGCACAAGCTTTACACTTCTCTGTTCTCCTTCGTCCTTCCATGAATTCACTTACTGCAAAGAGCAAAGTTGCTCTAAATTCTTCCCTCTACACAGCCATAACAATAACTTCCTCTAAAGCTCAACCAATAAGTGAACCCGATAGGTATAACAGCTTGGATCCATCAATATCACCTGATATCAATTGCTTCAATTTTTGCTCAATTTTATCCTAACATAATCTACATCTCATGCTGATCAATCTGAGCTATTAACCTAAGATTATTTTGCATTATCATCGATGTTATAAGCTCCAACAAAATTGGTACACCATGATCAACCTCCATGAAACTTCTCCAAACTCACCAAAATCAATCACCTAACTATGCCTAACCATTCTAACCTAATGATTCACTATGATTCTACCTAATTCAGTCAATTCGAAGAGGAACTAACCTGGTGCAAAATGGTGAAAACAGCTATGGAACTTCTTGGATCTGATGCTTGCAATGATTGGAAACTGATCCACACACTCAAATCTTGATTCTGTATGCAAAGATTCTGGCTCAAATCTCTTGGATCTTGTGATTGAAAAGTTCTTGCTTCTTGGATGATTAACTTGAACAGCACTAGTTCTTCCCCAATTCTACCAAATTCTGATGTGAATGTGATCTACGGAAGATATTGATGATGATCCAATCAAGAAAAATTGAAATTGATAGAGATTTGAGAGAGTTTGAGATGCTTTTGCAAATTGGAAGAATTGTGTATAGCTTGTGTCTTGAACAAAGTGATTCACCAACCATGGCATGAACCCTCTCATATCAATATATACATGTCATTAGAACCTCCTAGAAACTTGGAGAAACTTCCCTTGTGTGATTTCCCTTGGATTTGGCTTATGTTTCTTCTATGATAAGTAACCATGAATAACTTCCAAAATGTGAACCAAGCTCAAAATTCCACTTTATCCAATGTTCTCAAAATGATCTTTCCATTCAAAATGACCTATAATTTTGCTTCATTTGGCCAAAATATGAAAAAACTCATTTTTTAAGTCATTTTTATTCATTAAATCCAACAATTTTTAAACCTTGTGCTATGAATCTTTCCAATCTCTCATGGTCACTTTTCTAGACTCAAAATGTCATTTGGAACAATTTTGATGTTGTAAAGTTTTCCATTTGAAGCTTCCTTGTAGGAGTTTTGGGCATAGGCTTGAAATGACCTATAATTCTCAAATGACCAAAATACCCTTTGCTTGCCAAGACCATAAGTAGAGTTCCACAAATCATATGAAGGCATACTATACCATTCTAGAAAGCTAAGACAATGAGAATAAATTCTTATGTTGACCAGAAATTCAGTTGAAATCTACTTGAGGGGTAAAAATCGCTTGGAAGTCAAGTCACTTTCACAGACAAAATTTCAGATACCTCAGATGACCTGTAACTTGCAAGGACCATAACTTGAGTTCTATAAATCTCCTTGATGTCTTCCACCACTCAAATTAAAGGTATTGAGATCCTCTACAAGTTTAATGTTTTCCAAGGATCCATTTGAAGCTTGCATTTTGACTTATCTTGCTTGGAAATGTGACCTAAATTAGGGGATTTTACACAGAAACCCTAATTTAGAAACTCCTCTTCTCCTTGATTTCTCTTGAATTCTTCTTAGCATATCATCATATCCTTTTTTACATGCCAAATGATGAACCCCACACCTTTCCAATAGCCCTTAATGCCTTTCAATCAATCAATTGACTTAGAGTTGACCCAGGGTTGACCCCAGATGAAACCCTAGTTGACTGTTTTCAACTGCAATACTTGTGATCATATCAAGGACTTGTCTCCTTCTCCAAATGACTTTATAAGTCTCCCATGATGCCCACATACTCTCCATGCTCCATCCACAACTCACCACTTACTTGTTGATCCTCAGATACCCTCAGTTAGGAGATAGACTCAATGCTTGATCCACTGACTTCTCCAACTTTCAAATTCTTTTCTGATTACTTGAATGAGATTGAATCAGGATAATAACCTCTTGATAGGCCTCTAGAGATGAGAATAATGATTGGTCCCCTGTTGGATGACTTGCTATGCTATGTTATGCAGATGATTAGACTATGTACATGCAAATGCTAATGATATTGAAACATAAACCAAGTGAATAAGGTTGAGCAAATTTTAGGTTGCAACACACCTGCAACACAAATACATGTTAATGAAATGCAGATGAAAATGCAAATGAAAATGCAAACAAGGGATCAAGACTGCTGTGCTGTTGGTCGAGAAAAACCAGAGCTTCGCCTTAGCAAGAACAAAGTACCGACAGTAGGATCCACTGATATCAGGAACACAAATTCACACTTGTAAAGAACCGGGTAATCTAAAAGCTAAGGTTTCCTGCACAACCCAATCCCTCTCACAGGTGTGGACCTATCCACTGACACGGTTCGACATCCTATGCGTTCATCAGCGTCACAGACTTTCAAGAAATGATGATATGTTCACCATTTCTCGTTTGGCATCATCATCTCCTGAAGAGGCCTCACTTAGCTGACTCACAAATGATCGGTTCACAGAGTCGACAATTCTCAAATCCAAAATCCCAACCGATCCTAAGGATCTGAAGGAAAATCATCAAGAGAATCTCTTCCGAGTGTGAATTTCATGGGGAACTGTATTTGCTAAGCAAACAGGCCCCCCACTAATCTCCACTACTAATACTAGGTTTGTACTCAAGCCCGTGTCCGGCTTATCACTCAATGGAACTTCCCTCCCCACAGCACAACAGTAATGACATATGATGCGGAAAATAAATACGGGAAAGTAAATAAAGATAAAGCACATATATACAACACCCAAAATATAAACAGACAAGCGCTAGGATTGACTCGCATAGGGAACTAGAGTCCCCAGCAGAGTCGCCAGCTGTCGAAACTGCGAAAAACCATCGGCGGAAAAAACAGAAGAGTCGCCACTTTTTTTATTTATCCCAAAGAGAGGGAAAGGAAACAATCGGAAAAACCTGATGGAAAAGGGAAAGACAAGGTCATCGCAACCATGTCTGGATTCGGGAGTCGGTTACGCAAGGGGAAGGTATTAGCACCCCTCACGTCCGTCATACTCGACGGGATCCATGCATTGTTGTCTACCTAAAAGGGTGTGTTGAAACTATCTAGCTAAAGGCTCAGGGACAAAAGGAAAAGAAAAAGAACTGACTCGGCAGAGCGTCGCCGCTCTGTGCCTACATACTCCCTCGTGCAATGGGAAAGTCAGAGTCAACGTAGTTTGACTAACTACAGGTAAATAAAGGGGAAAGGTTGCTCGCCAAGACATCGCGTCTTGTGCCTACGTAATTTCATCTGGTATGAAAGATCAGAGCGAACGTAGTTCGGGCTAAATGGACCACAGGTTGGTTCAAAAGTTTTTTAGGCCCGAGTAGGGTTAACAAGTAGTTCTAGCAGTTGGTGTATGCAGCTCGACCATTGGAGACTTAGGCGTTACCGTTTGCGATAGAACTAAGAGTTAACAACACTCTTTTTGTGAAAAGATTTTCCGATTAAGAATCCCGAAAGATGAAAAAGGTTTGAAGTGTTTTTGTGTTTTTTAGAGAAGAAGTGTTTTGAATTTGAGTGTTTATAATGTACGTTGTACTAAAGTCTAAAACCTAGGATCGAATGCGTCGCATATCGTCCTAAGGACTCTAGGCAATTGAGAGGTGGCCTCTCAATCACAATTTCCCAAGTATAAGGCTCATGGCACAACATTCATTATCCTTATTAAGTATGTTAAGATTGTTTGAAGATGAGAAGAGAATAAAGGACACTAATGGGAGACTAATCAATCCTAAAAGTTGTCATGCAAAGTGGACTTAAAGTTCAGTTTTAAAATGGGAACTACCTAATGTTATCATGCATGTGTAGAACCTTAATGTCTATCATAACCTCAAGATGTTAGAGAACTTATGGAGAGCATGGCAAAGAAAAGCAAAAGAAGAAGAAGAAGAAGAAGAATGCATATGCAAATGAAGATGCAAACATAAGATGCATAAATAGAATGAAAGTGGGAGGAAAATAGTGTGGGGTAGTAGCCTCCACAAGCTCATCTCAACCAAGCATGCATATGGAAATGCAAGAAAAGAGAAGAAGGATAAGTGCACAAGAAGAAATCAATCCAACAAAAGCAAAACACACAAAGATGCATCAAAAGTGTCCTCAAGGATTCATCATTCTAGGCATGCTTCAAATATCTCCAAAGGAGGGACCAAGCCACCTTAAATGACACTCCAAGGTCATTGGACAGAAGGGGGATGAAGAGAAGAGAGCTCAAAAGCTAGAACAGAACAAATCAAGAAGAAATGCAAGCAAGAGCACAAAGGAAGCAAGCACACACCACTTAGGAGTTCAAGTTGAAAGCTCAAAAAGAAATGCATCAATCAACAAGCAATGAACATAATTTTGACCTAAAAATGAACATACAACAAGCTCAACATGTCTATTATGTGAAACAACAAGAGTTGAGAGCTCAATGGATCCACAAAGGTCATTTCCAATTCAAACTAGGTCATACACTTGTATGAGTTGTCCTATGAAATGACCTAACTTGCAAGTCATCTCAAAAATAGGAAAAAGGCTCAAAAAATACCAAATAAAATACACAAAGAAGCTAAACATATTGGCAAACAGAGGCCAAAAGCTCAAAGAAAATATCCCCTCAAAGCACCATCAAAAGAAAATAATATTCAAGATGTACTACTTTGAAATGGGAGAATGGAGGGTCAAAAGAAAAGAATCAAAAGTCAACCCTAAAGTCAACCAACCAGGGGCAAAATGGTCCTCAAAAATTGTTCAACTCATCATGAATATGAGGATTAATTTTCATTCATTGGATAAAAAAGGAAGAAGAGAAATAAATGAAAGAACAAACAATGCACAATTTAATTCAATTAAAAACACCTCCAATATTTAATTGTATTTAAAAATGAAAAATAATCTGAAAAATAAAATAAAAAATGTATAAAAATAATAGACATCTCAAGGTTTGTAAAAATATCTTTTATGGAATTTTTGGAGTATTGGAGCTATTTTTAATGATTTAAATTGAAACAGAATTAAAAGAAAAATCAAAAAAGAAAACTAAAAGGAAAATAGGAAAATATGAAGTGCAAATAGCAATGAAATCCAGTTCAAACTGGCAATGGACCCAGCAGCGGGGTGCGCCTAGCAAGCGCGTACAAGGCCCAAACAGAAAAATCCAAGAAAAACATATAATCTGGTACTCGTGTGTGATGAGGTCAAACAAGGACCATCATGGAACTCAATCAGGAAGCACATGATCATAAGTATGCAAATCATGTGGCTGTCAGGCTGCCAACACATTAATGAGGTATTTAAATGTGGTTACATGCAATCAGTCAAAGGAGGCCTACCGTGTTTCTTAATCACAGCCATTAAAGCCAAAAGTACGCAAATCGTGCGCACCACAAGACGACACCTCGTCATCGTCTTCAATGAAACATGGAGGGAAACGGAGGTGGTCGGACTACAACTCCGGTCGTCCCTACCAAACTTCCGGCCACCGCAGATACAACAACAACACACGGCCAAACCAAATATCAACCGTTTTGCCAAATCTTATATCAAAATTCAACTAGAGATCACGAGGATCTCAAATCCAGCATCAAAATTCAATTATCATGCATAATGAACTCAAACCGAAGCAAACAAGTTTGTGCATCAAAACCAAAAGTTCACCAAAACTCACTCAATTTGGTTTAAACATCATTTGCATGTTATGGAGGTTACAGATCCACCAACAATCAAGCAAAAACACGCAAGAACAAGCCAATCCAAGTCCAAACAATTTGGAGCTCATAAACTCAATCATCACAAATGCCAGTTCGTTTTAGTTATTAACGATCTACATGTTTCCTAGGTCTCAAATATGCAAAAATGGCAATGAATTATGGCATATTGAGAGTGTAAGGTTGATTTGTAAATACCTAGTGGAGAACTTCCACTGAGCCTTCAATTGATGCTTAAGCTTGCAGAAAAATGTCCAGAATCACTCCACAAACTTCAATAAAGCTTTTGCAATTCACAATTTGGCTTGAAACTTGCTAATTCTCATAATTCGAATTTTGAATTTTCACCACTTTTTCAAAGTTGTTCTTGAGCAATTTGCCTCAAATTTCGTATTCTGATGAGTTGTGAAGGTTAGAAACCTTTTATGTAATGGATTTGAATCAAAAAGAAGCCCAATTCTAGTCCCTAGAGCCCAATTGAAAATCCATGGGAATTGATTTTGGAGCTTTTTCAAGTGCATGAAAATGCTTCAAATTTGGCTCCAAATTGGCTCAAAACTCTTGCTGGGAGTGTATGGATTGTGAATGGCCATGATTTACTCCTTGTTTAATCTCAATGGTTGATATTTGTCATGTTACTTCTTCTTGAAGCAACTCAAAAATTGGCCATGAAATGAGACTCAATTTGAAATTCTAATAATGCCAATATGTTCAAAAAATCAAATGCACTCAAAATATGCACAAGCTTGCATAATTTTGAGCCAATATGAATTATTTTGAATTTTTCCATTTTAATGCCTTTAAAATGCCCTTTTGTAAGATTTTCTTCAACCAACTCTCATTCCTATCCATATCAATGAACCCTCGATGCTTGGTTGAGTAAATAACCCCATTTGGAGCACATTTGATGTTGGACAAATTTCCATTTGAGATGTGCAAATTGGTGAAATGCACCTATAATCTCACTTTCCCAAAATACCCCTGACTTGCAAGCCTCATAACTTGCATTCTACAAATCAGATGAAAGAATTCTAGTACTTTTTGGAATGCTAAGACCAAGACCTACAACTTTTATGTTGGCCAAAAGTTGAGGAGAAACATCTTTCTAGGTCAAAAATGGCTTGGAAGTTGGTTGACTTTTGTTGACCAAAATCACATTCATCTGATGATCTGTAACTTGTCTGGATCATAACCTGAGCTCTATAAATCCAATCAAGGACTTCTAGTACTCAAAAGAAAGCTAAGAGCATGCTCTACAAGTTCCATGTTGGTCAAAAGTTGAGATGAAACTTGTATCTTGAGATAGGTGGTCTTGAAGTTAGGCACTAAATAGGGGATTTTACCCTGAGAACCCTAATTTAGTAACTTCTCACACTCTTGATTCTTGATGAATTGATCTTGAAATGATATCTCATGTATATTAACACAATATCCCATGACCATGGTGACTTTGAATTGAGTTTTAATCTCCTTCAATTTCACAATTAACTGAGGATTTACCAGATGGAAACCCTAGCTGCAACATCTTTGACTGTGGCTTGTTCCACCTCACACAACAACTTGAATAAGCTCCAAATGGATCTCAAAGCACTCAATGAGATCTCTCAACATCCTATATCCATAACCATGAATTCACAATCCTCTGATGATCTTGAACTGGCCTCCAAGTTAGGAGTTGACCCACATACATCCATCAATCCTTTCACAAGACTATTGCCCACCTCCTGATGACTTGATGACCATTCAAACTTGAGTAACACCCCTTGCTTAGGTTCAACCCTTTGAGTAGACTCCTCTTGATATGCACAAACTCTTTGATCCCCTGTTCAATGAAAAATGCCATGCAATGCAAATGCTAGAAAGAAATGAAATGAAACATAAACCAAGTTAAGAAAAGGTTGAGCAAATTTTAGGGTGAAACACAAAGTACCCAAGAATAGGTCAACCAATTCTCTATCCAGAAGTGGTGGTTGAACACGAGCTGCGAATTCTCTCCATTTCTGCACATATCCTCTAAAGGATTCATTCTCCGCTTGAGATAATTCTTGTAACTGCATGCGACTGGGAGTCATGTTGAGATTGTAGTTGTACTGCTTCACAAAGGCATTGGCTAAATCTGACCATGATCTGATGCAACCACTTTCCAACTGCACGTACCAACTTAATGATGCCCCACTCAGACTGTTCTGGAAACAGTTAATCATAAGCTTGTCATTATGGACATGAGAGGTCATTCTTCTACAGAACATCACCAAATACTGCTTCAGATAACTATCTCCTTTGTACTTCTCAAAATTCAGTGTCTTAAACTTCGTAGGCATCACAAGGCCTGACACCTAACACATGCTCAAAGCATTCAGATTAAGAGTATCCCGACCCATCAAGGTATCAAGCTTTTCCTCTAATAGATGACATCTCCTCATAAATTCAACAGTCTGTGAGTTTTAAGATTAATCTTCGAAACAACCCTTTGAGAATTTGGCACAGGGAAAATGAAGCTCTAGTAGTTTGAGTCCATGAGAGAAGATGAATCTCTATCTCGGACAATAGTATGCTCTTGATCTCCAACAGGAATCTGCACGGGCTGAGCATGAGCAACATTGTTCACTAGAGTCCTCTAAATATCAGCCTCTCCTCTAGTCATAGCTGTCATGGCTTCCATGAGCTGATCTAGATGATTCTTCATCAATTCAAACTTTGCCCTTGTAACAACCAAGTTCTACTCTCCTGAGTTCATGATTCTTCCAGAAGCTAACTCAAACCCAATGCGAATGTTAGGAAATCAACTGCGGGTTGGACAAAAGATGGGTAAGCTCTCTGTTCCGGCCGAGGGTGGAAATGCAAACGTGAGATGCAAATGCAATGCAATACAGGATGCTGATGCAACAAACAAAAGATCAAAGCTTCCACAAAGCTCTGAATAACTGCTGTACTACTGACTGGATAAATTCAAAAGTCCGCTCTGAAGAAAAAACTAGAATATCGGGTTGGTTGGAGGTCAAGTTTTCTGCATAACCCTCCCACTCACAGGTATGGACCTAATCTCTAATAAGGTTCGACATCCTATGTGGTTGTCAGTGTCACAGACTTTCGAGAAATGATGATACGTTCACCATTTCTGGTTTGGCATCATAGTCTAATGAAGCGGACTCACTTAGCTGACTCCCAAATGATCGGTCTCCAGAGTCGATAGTTTCCAAATCCAACATCCCCGTCCTGACCCGCAGGATGAGATGTCTTCAAAGAAAACCTCGTCTGAACACGAATTGCATGAGGACTAGTGCATGTCTCCATATAGGTCCATCACTACTTTCCACTTCTAGCGCTAGGTATGTACTCAAGGCTGGGTTTTGGCTTATCTCTCAAAGGAACAACCACCCAACAGCACAACAGCAACAATATAATAAAGTGCGGAAAATGTAAATACAACAATACAAAATACAACACACAAATATATACACATCCACAAACAAGCAAACAAGCGTTAGGATTGACTCGCATATGGGATGGGAAAAGTCCCCAACAGAGTCGCCAGCTGTCGCTACTGCGAAAAAAGGCCGGCAAAGACAAAAGAGTCGCCACCGTTTGTTATTTATCCCAAAGAGAGGGAAAGGAAACGATCAGAGAAAACCTACGAAAAAGGGAGAAGACAGGTCATCGCAACCAAATCTTAGGTTCGGGAGTCGGTTACGCAAGGGGAATGCATGATCACCCCTTACGTCCGTAGTACTCAACGGGATCCACACTTGTTGTCTAGTCTATAGGTGAAAAACAAACTATCTACGACTACTATTGCTAACAAAAAAAACTGACTCGATAGGATATCGTCGCCCTATGCCTACGTATTCCCTCGTGCAATGGGAAAGTCAGAGTCAATGTAGTTTAGGAAACTACAGGGGGTTGCTCGCCAAGACATCGCGTCTTGTGCCTTTGTATTCTCATCTGGTATGAGAAATCAGAGCAAAACGTAGTTCAGGCTAACTACGAAAAAAACGGGGTGTTCTCGATCGCACGGGGGAGAGAGAAAAGGTAGACGATACTAGTGTACACATTCTAGCAGTTAGGTGTATTGATGCTAAACCATTGGAGACTTAGGCGTTACCTGTTTGCGGTAGAACGGACGTAGCACGTCATTGGGATAAAAGGTACAAATCTTAAAGGATTAGAACAACAGGCTAATCTCGATTGCACTGGGCAAGAGAAAGGGGAAGTTAATTGTTAGCGGGAAGGTCTCGATTGCACGGAGGCGAGAGAAAAGAAAAATTATTTGTTAATGTGCTTGCCAAGACATCGCGTCTTGTGCCTACATAATCTCATCTGGCGTGAGAAATCAGAGCAGCTGTAGTTCAGCTAACTATAGAAACGGTCTCGATCGCAAGGGGGCGAGAGAAAAGAGAGCCTCAATCGCGCGGGGGCGAGAGAAAAGAGAGTATCAATCGCGCGGGGCGAGAGAAAGGATCTCAATCACACAGGGGCGAGAGAAAGGGGGTCTCAATCGCAAGGATGCGAGAGAGAGGAAAAGGATCGGGACGCACACGCTAAAACCTAAGACGTAGGAGCAAATGCGTCAAATATTATCCAAAGGACATACACTAAACACTTTAGACGAGAGAGAGGACGCATCCCACTCATCATTTCCCACGTGTCTATCGCCTACGACTCACAACACTCGGGGGCTAATAAAAGAGAATTTGAAAGATGTTATCGAACGGAGTGGTTCCGTTGACCCTTGACGTTGCGTGCAAACTCCATTCCAAGCTTCTCCTCTTTGATCCTTGATAATGATGTTTCGAATCGGGACCATTGAGATGCTAAACCGTTGTAGTTCAACTTATAAGAGGAGTCGAACTATAGGAGGTCGCGTATTGACATCCGTGCTATGGACAAGATAGAGAAACGATATTGAGGATCGTTCTCCAATTGAATCGTTTCGCACGGACCAAAAATAGTGGGATCTCGTCTTTAGGATACAAGACTTCATCGATCACAGAAAGTCAAAATAAAACCGAAAAGAAGAAGAAAAATGAGGAGAGAAATAAGGTGGTCTCGGATCCAACATTATCCATCAATAATTTGACTAATAACGGTTTGCGGAGGTCTCGTCATCAACCAAAAACGGTGAAAAATGAACAGAGATGGATAAACGGTCGGAAAATGTTAACGTGAAGAGAAAAGTGGTCTCGGGATTGTCGTTTCCATCAATAATTTGACGTATAACAACTTGGAGGTCTCGTCATCGACCAAAACAAAAGAAAATGGGATAAAAAGCCCAATAACAAATGAAAAATAGAATTCAACTTCTAATAAAATAAGAATAAAAAATTCTAATAGAAATTGAATATAAAAATTCTAAAGAAAAAATAATAAAACTTCTAAGAAGATATAATAAAAATATTATATATATATATATATATATATATATATATATATATATATATATATATATATATATATATATATATATATATATATATATATATATATATATATATATATATATATATATATATATATATATATATATATATATATATATATATATATATATATATATATATATATATATATATATATATATATATATATATATATATATATATATATATATATATATATTCTAAAGAAAAGAAATTAATATATAAAATACATAAAATATATTTACAAAAAAGGTATAACCAAACTGTTTTAAAAACTAAAACAGAATACTATATAACATAATTAATATAATAATAATATTTCTTAAAAAAAAGTGAAGAAAAACATGGGGTTTTAAATGAAACAGGGGGCTATGAAAATAGAAACCCGGTGGGCTGAAAGCCCAAACCAATAATCAAAACAGTCTAAGCATTATTCTTCAACGAAATAGGGCACGACAAATGATGAAACGTTCTCAGCAATGCGTATCAAGAAGCAACAGTAACACAGTGAAAAAATCAACATCCAAACATAAAACGCTCATCATTGCAACTTATCACCAAATGAAACGGAAAAGAAAAAGTGGCCAGCCTTCGACTCCGCAAATCTACCCTCTTTTCTCGCCCAACCTCTCTCGATTTGAAACGTTTGCGTTTATTTTTCTACTTCTGGTTTGTGTTTGAATCCGACTCTCACCTCATCTTTATTGCATTTCTATCCATCTCGTTCTCTTGGTTCTGTGGAGTTTTTGATTTGGGATTTTGGAGTTTAAGTTTGTATGCTTTGGTTAAAATTCTGGAAATGGATTGGAGAAAAGTGAAGGTGTTTGAAGATTTTAACTTCTGGGTTGAAGAAAGAGTGAAACGGAAGGGGATTTACGGTGAGGAAGTGAGGGGTTGAGTTTCGGTTAAAATGGGTTTTGAGGTTTGAAATTTGAGTAAACGGTGAAGATGGAAGTTCGTTGAGAGATGTGAGCCGCGGTTGGGTTATGTGTGAGTTTCAGAGATGGAGGTCATGGTTTTAAGAAGTTCTGAAGATGTTTGATGAAGATGAGAGTTGGGTTTTTTTCGGAGGTTTTTGAAGATGAAAGGAAGAGGAAGAACGGTGTAAGGAAGAAGACAACGGGTTGGTGTGGTTTTCATGTGAGTTTTAACAGGTAGTTGAGTGTTGAAGTTGAGTGTGTGAGAGATTTTCGGAGGTGAGTGAAGGTTTGTTGAAGAAGGTTGCTTTAAGATTCATCAATGGTGGTTCTGGGTAAGTTTGAAGTTTGAAGATGTGTTTATGGGATGATGAAATTCTGGTTTTGTTGTTCAAGAAGGAAAAGGTGAGTTCCGTTGTGGGTTGTTAATGGAGGATGGTTGAAGGATTTCCATGGAAGTTTGTTTGTTTGAAAATGGAAGAGATAAAGGAGAGAGTTGAAGATGATGTTGGTGAGGATGGAGGCAGCGGCGGATTAGGGTTTAGAGGTTCCAAGAAGGAAGAAAATGAATAGTAATTTATACGGCAGAATGTTGACACGTGGCGCAAGACTGATTAAGTGATAAATTGCTCAATTAAATGCCGATGAAATGATTAATGAAAATGACGATTAAAATAAAGGTTGATGATTAAAAGCTGACTAATGAACTAACTTATAAAATGCTGATTTAATGAAAAATAATTCTAAAAACCTATAACAAAATTAATCTAATTAAATGATACTAATAATAATAAAAACAAGATTAATCCTAATTAACAAACCTATAAAAAAAATTAATAAAAACAATTCTATAAAAACTTAAAAATAAAACCTATTTTAATCTCTATTTCCTATTTAAAACAAAATAATCTAAACTATTTAAAAATTCTAAATAAAACCAATTAATAATCTATTTAAAAAATAACATTTTCTAGAAGGCTAAATTCTATAGACTATTAAAACCTAATAAAATCTATTATTATAAAACTCTAAAAACAAATAAAAACTAAATCTATCCATTTAAAAAAAACAATATTAAAACCTATTTAAAATAATTTCTAAACAATTGAACATGAAGCAAAAATAACAATAAAATGCAAAATGCCATGAAAAACGGGCGAACACCGAAATGCGCCAAATTATCAGCACAGATTGAATCATCAAGAAAAGAACGAATCTCGCTTGATTTCAACACTGAACTTCTCATTTGAATTAATTTGAATCACCTGAAATGCGAGCTAAGCGGCTAAAATCCTGATAAATTCAATTCGGCTGATAACACGGGCAAGATGTGACCTAAATGATATGCAGATGAAAACGAAGCAAAAGCCAGTCAAAGTCGGAGAACCGGTGGGAAACTTTTAAGGTGCAACATAAGGTAAGAGTAGTGTGTTGTTGTTGCTTGCTGGATGCAACTATAAAGGGGGAGCATGATAGCTTGTGAGGCTGGATGTATTTGAGAAAACTACTGTTGTTGCTGCCCTGATAAGTTTTCTTGGTTGTTTTAGCCAAAATTTGCCAAAGGGGGAGATTGTTAGTCCCATGATTCTATGATGGTCCACGGTTCTATGATTGGCTAAATTTTGGTAAAACATGATTTTGCACTGATGTTAAGCAAGATGTTATAACATCTTCATCTACTGTCAAGACAGAACTGCTGTCATGTGTTTTAATCAAGATGTCAAGACAGACGTCATGACATCTTTGTCTGGTACAGCAGGAGCTGCTATTTTATATCTTTTGACAGAGGTGTTTTGGTTTGATGAGATCCTGATGGATACACCTCATCAGTGTGTGCAGGTCAAAGAGATTTATTTGGAACAAAGTACAGATTTAATTGGTGTTCATAAAAAGGATCTTTGAGACTTTGTAGGAAACTATAATATATTTGTTTCTACTGTTATGAAGAAGATTCTGAAGAAGAATGGGAGTTTGTAGATGTTCTTGATTAGCTGTATTTTATGGTAAAACATTGATGTGTGTAGATGTCTTGAATGATGTCATGACATACTTGTGTAGTGTACTATTGGGTAAGTTTGGTTAGCTAGAACGGAGTGTATTGGATGTCATGCTGAATGCTATGACATCAGGTAGCTGCCAGCAAGGGCGCGTGTTTGTTTTTCTGTTATGGTTTCTGAGTTATCTCAGGCTATATTTTAGGAAACCTACTAGGGTTCCTTAGTTATCTCAGGAGAGACTCTAGGCAGTGCTGAGCATAACATGAAACGCCTATGACCTATTTGATAGCACCATGAATTATGGAGATTGGATTAACTTGGTTAAACCTAATTTCTGTTTCAATTTATGAACATTGAAATCTTCTCTCCCTGCTATTACTTTTGATCAGCCCAAGCCCAGACTGCATTACTATTTAAGGAGGCGCAGAAGCAAGGAAAATTAAGCACTCACAGCAAGAAAAACTTGAGTGTAAAATAAGGTTTTAGGGTTTTGAGAGTCTTTGTGTGTGACTTTGTAAGTCACCCTTTGTATCTTTTGATGCATCGTGGTAGACATATTGTTAATTGTTAATTGTTCACTCAAAGCTTTTAAGCAAGAGTGTATTGTTCTTGATTGAAGCTGTTAAGCAAGATCAAGTATTATCTTTGAAGAGTGTCTTCTAAAGTTTTATTAATTTGTTGTCATCACTGTTGTGATTGAGGGGAGTGAGAGATGTCTTATATCTAGGAGTGTCCTAGGTAGAAGTTGCACTGGGTAGGGATTAAGTGAGGGGTTGTAAATCGGGGAGTTTAGCTCTGAATTGATACTACTGATAGTGGATTTCCTTCTTGTCTTGGTAGCCCCCAGATTTAGGTGATGTTGCACCGAACTGGGTAAAAAATTTCTTGTGTTCTTTACTGCTTTTGTTACCTATTTACTGCTAAGTTTAATAATCTATTCAGAAGTGGATGTTATAACATCTGATATAACATCGACTGTCAGTTACTTATCTTTCTGCATTTAACATTCTGCTCAATTTAAAAGGTTAGATAAACTATTCTGTTAGTCTGCAAATGTTACATCATATGTCATGACATTGCTAATTTTTAAAGTGAATTAAAATGCACATGTTCTGTCCTTGTTCTGTTTTAGCAGAGATCAATGTTCTTAGCATCTATTAGGACATCTGAGATCTGCATACCAGAATTTCAAATCTCATTTTCGTGAAAACAAGAGACTTGTATAGCATCTTTCAAGCTTTCTTTTAAGTACAAGAACTCATCCATTGATTTTGTACATCTCAAGTTATGATTACAACAAGTTGGTGTCCTCAGATGAAGAGGATTTTGGTCAACTTAAAGTCAACCCACTTCCAAGGCATTTTTGACCTAGAATCAAGTTTCTCCTCAACTTCAAGCGAACATGAAAGTTGTCCCTTATGATCTTAGCTTTATAAAAAGTCCTAGAAGTCCTCTTTATCATTTGTACATCTCAAGTTATAGACCTCACAAGGCAAGGGTATTTTAGGAAAGTTCATTATAGGTCATCATTTTCAATGACCTTTTTCATGAACTTATGAGCCTCAAATGCAATTCCATCCAACATGAAACTTGTGCCTAAGGGTATTAACTCCACAATTAACTTGAAACTCATGAGGATTGATGGATTATATGGTCATGAGAACCATTTTAAGGTGGAATTTGGATTTTTGGTCATGACTTAAGTACCTTACATTACAAGTCATGTTTTGCTCCATTTTTGAATCTTTTCATACCATCACATGACCCAAAAGAGCTTTACCACATTTGGACCAACATGGAAAGCCTTTATGTACCACCTTTTCAAGTTTTCTTACTTGAAAAGTAATGAATCCAAACTTGGTGTATGGAATGGTTGTAAGACCAAAATTAATCCCTTTCATTTCTACACCATATGTTTGCCATTTTGCTGACCCCAAAAAGAGTGAAAGAGGCCATAACCTGTGTGTGCTTCAAAGGAGAATTGTTTGGTCAAAATTTGAAATCACATGATTCAACCAACATGGGCATGCATTGTCATGCAAAAACCACCATATAAAAGGTATTTGGTTGCCCTAGAAGCTCAGACTTGGCTGCTTGCGTGAGAGGAGAGAGGATAACTTCAAAATTCTCCAAAATTTCTAATCTTCATATCAAGCAATTCCTGGCTGATTTCTCCAAATTTTTGCTCGTTCCTTCTTCACTAAAGCTCAAGGAGAAGATTGCAAAGCTTGTACAGAAGGTTGCTCATCATTTCAAGAGCCAACGGAGCTACTCCATTCAGTAAGATTCTTCACACTTTTTCTCTCATTCTAGGCATGTTTTAGGGTCATGCTGGTGTGCACCTGAAGCCCTTTGTATCATAGGCCATGTTTGGATCATTAATTTGTCTGTATGTTGAAGTTTCAACATGAACATCATAACTTTCATGCCTTCGTTTCTCTCTATTTTTGGACCTTTTTGAGATTTGGAGGGTGGATTCATAATCCTTGAGGTGTCAGCTTTCGTTTGGTACCAGAATCCACCATTTTTATGGAGGTTTCAAACCTGGTCTCCAGCGAGGTAGCCGGAGAAGACGACTGGAGCCCTAGCTCCGGTGTCTGGTCTAACTTCTGGTCTAATCTGACTCACCCCCCATTTGAATGTTTGACCCATGATTTGTCTCATTCCCATTGGCTTGACTTTAGACACGCATGCGTTGAAATCCACATGGGATTAATGAAACGCTGCGTTTCATGCTGGTCTGAATTTATGAAGGATTGGGCTTCAATTGCTATCCACACACTCCATATTTATGGCCCGGCGTGCAGTTTGCCTTGATTCAATTCAAATTGGTTTTGCTAGCCACACCCCTTTGGCCTTTGCTTCCCTTTTTATTTCATTTAATTTTCTGTTTTCTTTTTAATCATTTAAAAATACTTCTCATTATCAAAAATTTCCCAAAACTTATTTTCTTGCACTTTGATGTGCTATTTAATTTTCTATATTTTTTGTTTCTGTTTTTATTTTATTTTTCTATTTTATTTTAATTTTTCAATTAGATGACTTTTATGGTGTTTACCTTGCATAGTCTTGATCTTTTGGACTTCAAACCCTTATCCCCTATGAATATGGATTCTCCCTCACTTAGGTGAGGGACTGAGGCATCCTTGAGGGTGAGTTTGAGTGGTCATTGATCCTTTTCTATTTGGATTTGAGTTGACTTTTGTTGTCCCTCGATTTATGCTCGATAAGGTGGAACACCATTAATGATTAAATTATTTGGTGATGCCTTGAGATGATTTTATCCATGATATCTTGGGTTCTTTTTGTTACTTGACCTAGCTTGTTTTTGTTTTTTATTTGAGATTTATTGAACATTTTTCCTATTTTTGGTGAAGCTTGCAAGTCAAGTCATCTTAGGAAGTGTTCATACAAACTAGTTTGACCTAGTTCTTTAGGGAGATGACTTCTATGGATCCCATATGCACCTTATGAGTCTTGATGCTTGTTTATAACATAATTAAGATACTGGTTCATTGGTTTAAGGTCATAAACTTGTGTAACTTGTTTTGCAAGTTACTTGAAAGTCATGCATTTCCACTTGGATTTAAGTGTTGAATTTGTGATGGGACATTGATTCTTTCACTTGCCATGACTTGGGTTTTGATTGTGATTTATTTCTAACCATTGAATTGAGCTTTCTTATTATTGATACACCTCTTCCCCATGTGTTTTGATCATTATTCAAGATGATTTGGTGTTCATAACTTATGCTTTGAGTTTGTCTTGAATAATGGATCATTTCTTGCACTTATTTGTTTGTTTCTTTGCATGATCAATGTGAGATGTTTGGTTGAGATAACCCCATATATGGTTGCTGCCAAATTTTCTTTCTCCCATCATTCCTTTGATCATGGCTCTTTGCTTGTGCTTTGTGTTTAGCATTTTGCTTAAGTGATGGATGTTTGAATGGTTGTAGGAGTTGTCACTTCTCCCATTTCATCTCACTCTTCTTGACTTGTTCAAGTCGACTTGTTTAAGTCAATCTATTTTTATTTTAATCTCATATTGTTGAATCTTTGTTGCATCATTTGAATCTTACATCCTATCTTTACATCTTTTCATTCCATGTTTGCATTGCCTTGGCTTGTTTAAGTCAACTTCTTCTTTTTTCATTTCATATGTGATTGCATTATTTAGTGTTTACTTGGTCTTTTGCCATGATCCCTTAGGATTCCTAGTCCCTCTGTTTAAGATAGGAGTAGGAGAGACATTAGGTGTTCAATCCTTTTCATGACAACATTAGGATAGCTTCTCCCTTTTCAATCCCAACTTTAGGATCATCTTGCATGATAACATCAGGGTTGATTAGTTTCCCCTTAGAGTTTGTGTCTTCTTTCTCATCTCATAACATCTTAAGACACTTAATAAAGGATAACAAATGTTGCACACTATGATCCTTAAGTACTTGAGAAATTATGGTTGGGGAGCCTCATCTCATAATGTCTAGAGTGTTTAGGGTATGCCCTTTAGGCGATATGCGACGCATTCGCTCTCAAGTCATAGTCTTTAGTGCAACACGAGTTACAAACCTAACTCAATCAAATTCTTCTCTAAAAAACACAAAACAAAACATCAAACCTTTTTATCCTTCGGGATTTTTTGAAAATCATTTTCTGAAAGAGTGTGTTAAGTCTTAGTTCTACCGCAAACAGGCATCGTCCCTAACTACTAGAACGAAGATTTAACCCTACTCAGTTAAAACACATAACCAACCAGTGGTTGTGTCATCCTGAACTATGTTTACTCTGATTTCTCATACCAGATGAGGATACATAGGCATAAGACGATGATGTCTTGGCGAGAAACCTTCCCCCCCTTCACCCGTAGTTTCCCAAACTACGTTGACTCTGAATTTCCCATTGCATGAGGGAATACGTAGGCATAGAGCGGTGATGCTCTATCGAGTCTCTTTTCTTTTCATTTGTCCTTGTGAGCTAGCGTGTTGATAGATTAACACCCTTTTGGATAGACAACAAGCGTGGATCTCGTTGAGTACAACAGACGTGAGGGGTGCTCATACCTTCCCCTTGTGTAACCGACTCCCGAACCCAAGATTTGGTTGCGAAGACTTTATCTTTTCCCCTTTTCGTAGGTTTTCTCTATCGTTTCCTTTCCCTCTCTTTGGGATAAATAACGAACGGTGGCGACTCTTCTGTCTTTTCTGGCCCCTTTTTCGCAGTAGCGACAACAATAGAGGAACACAACATAAGATAGTACCATCTCCTTTAAGAGTCCTATATTAAATAGAATGGTACATATCTCCAAGTAGAGTAGGTACAAAATTACCAATGATGAAGATTTGGATAGCGTTGATGTCCATGAAATTTTCTTCTTCAGGGAAGAGGACCAAACCATAGATTAAAAATGCAAGGATTTCTTCAAAAACATCTAATCTATTTTATTTGGCAAAGAGAGCAGCTTTCTTTATCAGAAATTCAGCAGGTAGACCTCTGAGTCCATACTTGGAGACGAGATTGGCTTTGACTTTGGAAGCTTCTAGGTAGATGGCATTTGCAATGTCCTTTGGTGAAGGAAACTTCTCCAAACCACTGAAAAACTTTTTATCCAATACTGTCAGACCAATGTGGTATGAGTATTCTTCCAAAGTTAGGACTAGTTGATAATCGGCAAAGGTGAAACAATGATATAGGGGGTCGTAGAATCGCACAAGAGTGTTGAGAACTCCTTCTTGCATCTTAATATTGACAAGTCCTAATAATCTTCCATATCTCTTTCTGAAGTTTTCAGGACAAGACATTAAGGCCACCAATTTCCTTAATTCTGTCAAATATGGTCTCTTGATGTTGTACTTCCTAGTGTTTCTTTTTCCAAAATCCATGACCTAACGTTTTTTTGCAATAAAGAAGACAACTGAGTTTCTCAAAACTAACTGCATGAATGCTTATGATGGGATGATGAGATGATGATGCACAAGCAACACATACACAAGTATTCACATAGTCACATATATAATATATATGCAGACAAACAAGAGTCCTAGGTTTGGGTTATAAGCATGGAACCATGGTATACCCTCTCCAATTTGATATGTACTATGGTTTGCTGGTACCCGCACAATAGGTTCTATGAGGTTTTTAGAGTCATGGATAAATCTTTCGGATGTTATCAACCTACATGACTACTCATGTGAGTCAAAAATATTCTCAAGATAAAATCGTCTAAGTGTAGTATCGCGTAGCAACCATTCGGGACTACTCCCTCACAGTTATCGCACTACGTCCTAAAAGGCCAAGTGGGGTAAGTGGGTAACTAAAAGGTCTCTCAGTGTCACGGACTCCCAGGTCGGAAAACGTAATGAACATACGACTACTCATACTCCATCAGTAATCCCAAAGGGGCCTCGACTAAGCGCGGTTACATCTTATGTCAAACATGTTAGGATTACTCCAAACCGTCAACTTTTGATCTTACCACAATCCTATCATAGGTGTACACTCAAGTCCGGGTTAGGACTTATCTCACCTCTCAAGGTAGCAACCCAATGCACATATGCAATACAACAGGTATAATGTACAGATATTCACAAATATACATGTATAAAGGAAACAGACACGATCAAAACATAATTGCAAACAAGGTGGGCTTAACCCTCTAAAAAAACATATTCCCCAGTGAAGTCGCCATTTCTGTTGTGGTGAGAATCAGATATCAAGCTATTAATTAACTTGAATCGCAAATCTTTAAATATTCACCACCGAGCTTTGATTTATCCAAAGGAAAGGGTAAAGATCGAAGAAAACCCTAAATGCGCTACGTAACAATGAAGCTAAGAGATTGGGGGAGTTCGAGGGTTGGTTATACTATGGGAAGGTATTAGCACCTTAAGTATCTGTATTACTCTACAGAAGCCTCTTGTTTGGTAGTTGTGTTATTTTCAATGTCTGTTTGCTAATGGTTATGTGCTAAGGTCAGTATTGCTAAAGGTAAAGACCTATGGGTTTGTACACTAAGTATGCTTGCCAAGACGTCGCATCTCGTGCCTACGTATCCTAACAAGGATAGAATTAGAGCAACCGTAGTTCTCCTAACTAGGGAGAGAACACTTGGCTATGGTCAAGGCTCAAGGGGAATAATCATTCATAAGAATGATACTTATATAGAGTTAACAAACTCTCTAAGTCTAAGTTGAAGGACTAACTGGGGGTTGACTTTAACAAAATCCAAAAGGGGAAAAGTGAGTACCCATAACAATGGTACATACATAGAGTTAACAAACTCTAATCCTAAGTTCTAAGTTATAGGGTTCCTAGCAAGGTGTGCTAAAGATCTTGACTTGATAAAGTCAAAGGGTAGTGGGTTCTGTAACAGCCCAAATTTCATTAAATAATTAATTGTAGTAATTAATTAATTTAGTGGGATTTTATGTTAATATTGGAATTAATTTTTATTAATTGGAATTAATAGAGAATTGAAAGGAAATTGGAAGGAAAGAAAATAAAAGGAATATATAAGTGAGGAAGAAAAGAAAAGAAAGTTAGAAACATTTGGAAAGAAAGAGGAAAGAAAGAAGAAAGAAGAGAAAGAGAGGAGAAGAAGAGGAAAGTGGAAATCATCAAGAACCAACATCAAAGCTCCGATTAATCGAGGTAAGGGTGAGAAATGTTTCTATTTGATCATTGCATGATGTTATGTATGTTGGGTTGGGGTTTTGGTAGAGTTTTCATCACTTTCCAATTAGGGCAAAAGTTGGATTAATCGGTAGAATGATGATTTAATCGGTTGAAACTTGGAAATAACGCCGTAGAATAGTCGGGTAACATGTATTGATGCTATTTGTACTGATTTGGATGTTTGAGGTTTGGTTGATGACAAATTGATGAAGGAGAGGCAGAATAGGGTTCTGTTCTGCGCAGGTTCGCTGGCTCTCGCCAGGCGAGCGAAGGCGAAGCTTCGCCAGGCGAAGCCTAGCGAATGCTGGCGAGTAATTATGATTAAGTCCCAGTGGACTTCGCTGGCGAGTTCGCCAAGCGAAGTTGGATAGCGAAGGTTCGCCCAGCGAAGGTGCTGGCGAATGGTGACGAATGAAGTCAGTAGCTACTGACTTGGGCTCGCTGGGAAGTCTCGCCAGGCGAAGCCTAGCGAGTGTTCGCTGAGAGAGTTCGCCAAGCGAAGGCCAGGCGAAGGTTCGTTGCGAGGGTTCGCCAGGCGAATGAAGGCGAATGTGACAGCATTTTTCTTTTGCTGTGTTGTTCATGTGGAGATGGTTTGGTTGCTTCTCATAGGGGAGTGCCTCTATGATATGATATATAGATATGATCTATTGTGATGATGTATGCTGTGGGTAGCCTACGGGCGTGAATGCTAGTTGATGCGCGATGCGTATTAATTGTGGTAAATAGAAATACATGTGAATACAATGATGAATGTATGTGTATTGTCTAATGAACTTGCGAATGCTTGATGTGTATACAATTATGTGATGAGTATGCATGAGAACATGGTGGATATGTGTGCATAACTTATAATTGTATGATTGGTATTGTGATGTGTATACCTTGTATGAGATGGCATGAGATAAAGAATAAACATACTATGTGTAATACCCCAAATTTTACCCTTATATTTAGTCAGTCATTTCGCATATCATCTCATATGTACATTTGCTAACCACTAACAAGTTAGGGAGGTGTTTGTTTTGCAGATTTGGTTCCAGGGGTATTTTGGCCATTTTACGCAAATTCTGCTAACTCCTTGAAAACGGGTTGTTATTACGTTCTGAGGCATTTATTTGCCACTTGGGTCATGGTGCCGGTATGTTTTGGACTCGGGGCCGTGCTTTGTTTGATGTTGAAACATTTCTAAAACAATTTTGTTTCCTCTTAATAAGATGAGGTTGGGTTGAAAAGGAAGTGGATACTGTTAAGGTTATTTTAAGTGATGTGATCAACGAGATTTTAATTTGAATTTGTTTGAATATAATCATATGGCGGGATATCATTTATAAAAGGCAAAGGAGAAGTAAGTTTGAACTTTGTGTTCATAAGTACTTATAAGTTACTACTCAAGAGGGAATTTAAATGGTTCTGAATTTACAACTGAGAAAGTAAATATGAATATTTGTTGAATTTCATTTCATAAATAGTTATAGTTTACAAATTGATGAGTGAATTTGAACTTGGTTTACAAGAGGTTTCATTTACAATAAGTATCTATCCTAAATCCTAAAAGTTCCTAAGTGTCTTCATGATGTCTTTAAGCTTCTCCGCAGAATCTCCGATTCACCTGCACATCAAAACAGAACAAGCAATATAGAAAAATGTTAGAAGTTTTTTTGACACTCTCAGAACAGTGACATCATCGAGTGCCGGGAGTGGCACAACCGAAGCTGCGTCCTACCCCCCGTTACCGATCCGCGCCATGGGCGTCAGATCAGGTAACACCTGTTCTTATCGGTACGGGACATCCGAGAGATAGAAGTAATAAAAGAAGCAGGACTGATTCGTTTTGCCGCGATTGGATTTCCAAACTGATACAAGAGAAAGGCAACACGGTCAATCTGGACCCAGACCCGGATGCCGGCAGGTCGAAGTCATTTTTTTTCAACACCTGAAAAGCCACAAACAGTATCAGATTCAGAATTTGGGACTCAAAACCTAAACAATTCGTGAGCAGTATTAATTCTGAACCATTAGGTGAAGTCATGAAAACCAAATGCCAAACAGAACACCAAATACAAACTGCATCAAAGCAATGTATCAGAAGGCAGATTCATGCGCAAGAAGCCATAGGAAAACATCTTATAAGTCTGTCGTAACAGAAAGCCCCAACGAGATCCAAAGAAAAGGGTATCAGCAGTTAATACAAAGAAAGCAAGTTCAAATAGAACAAGAAGAATGAAGTACCCAAACAAGCTGTATCAAGCTGCATAACAATGTACCAAAGGTTGTCGGTTAGGGACAAGCTTCAACCAATACGGATGGCAAGTCACAAAAATGTACACCAAATCACAGCACCGAATCATAGCACATAACCATGACAGAAAGCGAGATAGGCCAAATGTGCAAGCACATTGGAAAAACAAATTACCAAACACATGGTTCAGGACATCAACATCATAGCCAATCATCATCACCAATTCAATCAACCTGCCAAAACTGCACAGAAGAGTCGAAGTCCATATTAGTTCAAGAATACGCCACATCACAAAATCATGGCATGGATTGTACCAGAACGAACAAGAATAATCTAACATAAACATGTCAGTTCATGAGATAAACAAGTGCACAAAACCATAACAGTTCGTATCGGTCGCACACGGCTCAGTTAATCAGCATCATGGCCCAGCTCACAGTCACAACTGAGCATCGAAACCAACAAGCAAAAAGCAACCGCGACATCGTCGAAGAACATCCCTCAACTCCAAAACCTTACAACCTCACGAACCCTAATTTTCACAAATGTCTCGCCGTGGACAAAATTACAAAACTACCCCTAGCATTAGGTCAAAGAGCCGCCGCGCTCAGTTTAGGGTTTCCCGCCGTGGAATCCCTAATTTAACCCTAATTACAACTTAACATTTCAACGTAGAGATTTGGAGTTTCTACACTCCACGTAAGCGTGTCCTTAAGATGCGTTTATTCCCCTTGAGACCTTGACCACAGTCAAGAAGTCTCTAACCTCCCTTTTGAGGGGAACTACAATTACTCTGATTCCATTCCCGTAAGGATATGTAGGCACAAGATGCGACGTCTTGCCGAGTAAACTTAGAATTAACCCCTTAGGTCTCTTTTCTCACTTTTAATCCTTTGTACATATACCTTAAGCAAATAAATAAAGCAAATAGTAAACATCTGAACAAAAGGTTCCTGTAGAGTACTACAGAAGTTTAGGGTGCTAATACCTTCCCTAAATTTAACCAACCCCCGAACCCTAGATCTTTCCCCCGCATTGTGTTTACGATGCAAAATAGGTTTTCCCTCTTTTGACCTTTTCCTTCGGATAAATCAAAGAGCGGTTGTGAATTGAATTGCGATTCAAACTCATTAATAGTTTGTAATCCTATTTCCACCGCAACAGAAAATGGCGACTTCACTGGGGAATCGTCTTAACTTTTGAGGGTTATCCCTAACTTGTTCATATTTATTACTATCTGTGTTATTATTCATGTATATATTTATGCTTTCATGGTGGGACTGTTCCTTGTGCTGTGAGATAAGTCCTACGCCCGGACTAGTGACATTATTATAGGATGGGGATATATTCGATGAGGCTTATAGGGAGTGAATCCCGACCAAGCTGATTCGAGAATCACCGCTCAGTTGAGACCTTTTCGAAAATGGTTCGGTTGAACGAGTAATCGTGAAAACTTTTTCCATGGTCGATTGGAGTCTGTGATATTGAGGACTGTAGTACCTTAAACACCACTTTGGCCTTATTTAGGACGTAGTGCGGGAGCTATGTGGGAGTAATCCTACAATGGCTGCTACGCGATACTACACTCAAAAGAGGTTCTCTTGAGAATATTATTAACCCCTGAGTCAGTTGGAAGGTTGATAATATCCGAAAGATGGGCTGATGACTTTGGGCACTTTGTAGAACTTTGTTCGGCAGGTACAACTAACCTATAGTACACTCCTTTTGGGATGGGTAGACCTTGACTCCGCTCACGTTCCTTTAACCTAGAACTTTGTGTGTTTTCATGCATTGCATCCATAAAGCATCTCATTGCATTGTATTTCATGGAGTTCAAATATCATTTATGGATATCGCGGGATACCATAAATAAATAAAAAAATAAGAAAATGAAAAAACAAGAAAAAGATTTCCTTGGTACCCCACGACATTCGTAAATGTTTGAATTCCATGAAATCTTCATTTGCATCATAACATCATTTACTTTCTTGCATTGCATGTGTCTTCCGTTTTCTCATGTTCGGTTCTCTCGCCTTCCAGTTTCGTCACCCTGAGTTCTCGGCACCAGTACAACACCAGAGCTCAAACTCGGAAAAGAATGGAGGATCAGGCAAAAGAGATTGATCGCCTTAGCAATGAACTTGAAGACCTTCGAGGGGGTATGGGGCGTATGATGGAATTGTTACATGTCATGAATGCTAAGATGGATACCCAGCCCACTGTTGTTTCCGAGATTACCGGTGTTACTGTGGACCCTCCACCAAGTGGGACCGTAGCAAGGGACCCACCTTATGGTCTTGCTTCAGGTTTTGTGCCTCCTCAAGCCACTGTTCCGATTAATCAGCCTGTTCAGCAAGCAGTGCCTTTATTTTCTGAAGTTTCTAGGGGGGCTCCTATCTTCGCACCACCTGTTGTACACACCCGTGCGCAACCGTACTTCAATGAGACAGTTTTTGATAATCTTGATGAGAATGTTGAAGGTTATGAGAAACATGATAAGCTTCGTGAGGAAGTAAACACCATCGTCCAGAGATTGAAAAAAGTAGAGGGTGATCAAATTTTTGGGACTGCTGCAAGGGATGTTTGTTTGGTCTCGAGTTTGGTTATTCCCCCGAAGTTCAAAACTCCGAACTTCGATCGTTATGAAGGTGCCACCTGTCCTAAGAGTCATCTGATCATGTATTATCGCAAAATGGCTGCCCATGTTGAGAATGATAAACTAATGATTCATTGCTTCCAAGATAGTTTGAAGGGTGCTTCCTCCAAGTGGTATTTAACTTTGGACCAGTCTCGCGTTAAGAGTTTTCAAGATTCATCTGACGCTTTCATCAAACACTACAAGTACAATATGGATCTGGCTCCTGACAGAAGACAGTTGTTGAGTATGTCACAAAAGAATTCTGAGTCATTCAAAGAGTACGCTCAAAGGTGGAGAGAGATTGCTTCGCAGGTAGAACCTCCTTTGACCGAGAAAGAGTTAGCTGATTGGTTTGTCGACACGGTTCGTCCCGAATTTTACGAGAGGATGGTGGGTAGTGTGACTTCAAATTTCTCCGACATCGTTTTTGTGGGTGTCAAGATTGAATTGGGTATGAAAAGTGGTAAAATGACAAATAATCATGGTGCTTCTAAGGATCAGCCGAAGAAACCTCCGTATAGCTCCCAGAAGAAAAAAGAGGGCGAGACTAATGCTATATCCTCTGGTAGACCAAGAGAACACTTTTATCGATATCCGCAAGGTTATGCTCAACCTCAAGGGTACCCAGTCCAATATGCTCAACAACCCTATGTGGCAGCTATTACACCTTCTTTCAATCAACAGGTTCCTATGTATCAACCTATGCAACAACCTCCTGTTTATCCACCTCCTATCAACTATCTACAGGCACCCAACGCTCCTGCTCCTCAACAGCCAAAGAGCCTGGCTCCTCGCCAGAATGTTCCGAACAGAAGAACGTATAAGCCTTGTCCGCCGATTCCGATGACTTTCACCGAGTTGTATCCCTCTTTGGTCAAGCAAGGTCTGATCACTACTCGGGCTTTGGGTCCGCCTCCTAATCCTCTACCCACCAATTACAACGCCGCCGCTCATTGTTTATTTCATGAGGGTGCGCCAGGTCATGATCTGGAGAATTGTTATGCTCTCAAAAATCTTGTCAGGGATTTATTGGAAAAGAAGATTTTGTCATTTGAAGATCCTCAACCGAATGTTAAGAAGAATCCTTTTCCTAACCATGAGAGTGTCAATGCCATTAGTGCCGATTCGGAGGAAAGTTATGTCCTTGATGTTGTACAGATTAAGACTCCTCTCAAGATGTTCCATTCGAAACTGTTTGAAGCTGGTCTGATAGATACTTCCCACATTGCATGCGTAAGTTGTGAAGCCAGTATTAAGGGTTGTGTGTTGGTTCAGAATGATGTTCAGAGGTTGATTGATGAGGGTGTTCTACAAGTGACAAGTCAACCCAAAAAGGATGAGGTCGCTGTGGTTGAGCCAGTTTTCCATCAGCCTGGATCAAAGGGAAAGGTACCAGTGTTTAATCTATCAGGGGCAGGTTCTGCCAATCTCGTGTTCGATATACCAAAGTTGTCTATCCCTGAAGTGAATCAGCATAAGCCAATAGTTATTCGAAGACCAAGTCCGTTTCCTTTCAGTGATCCTAAAGTTGTGCCTTGGAAATACGACGTAACGATGATTGACAAGGAGTCTGGGAAGGTTATTCCAAATGAAGAGGTTAAGGACACTGTGACCAATATCGCAGAGGCAAGCAGGATGACTCGCAGTGGTCGTGTGTATACTCCCCGTTCCAATGAGGTTCCACCTAAGGAAACCACTAGTATCCCTGTTCCTGCCAAAGACAAAGGTAAGGGAGCCGTTACGAATGATGAAGATGCTGAGTTTTTGAGGATCATCAAGAAAAGTGACTATAAAGTTATCGATCAACTTCATCAGACTCCTTCCAAGATTTCGATTTTATCTCTGTTGATGAGTTCACCCGCTCATAGGATGGCCTTGCAGAAAGTTTTGACTCAAGCACATGTGGATCAAGATATCAGCACCAGTCGGTTTGATAGTGTGATTGCCAATTTGACCGCCTGTAACACCCTTAGTTTCAGCAATGAAGAGTTACCAAAGGAGGGTCCGAATCATAATTGTGCTTTACATATATCGGTGAAATGTCAGGAGGACAATTTAGCGAGAGTACTAGTAGACACCGGCTCTTCTCTGAATGTTCTACCCAAGAGGGTTCTTGATAAGTTGGTTTTCAAAGAGACTATGTTGAAACCTACTCCTTTGATCGTCAAGGCTTTCGATGGGTCTCGCCGGTCGGTAATGGGGGAGGTTGAGCTTCCTATCCTAATTGGTCCGCAAGTTTTTAATATCACGTTTCAAGTCATGGACATTAATCCCAATTACAGCTGCTTACTTGGAAGGTCGTGGATTCATGCCGCTGGGGCAGTAACCTCAACGTTACATCAAAAGATGAAGTTCGTGATCGATGGAAAATTGGTTATTATACACGGGGAGGAGGATCTGATGGTCAGTAACCTGTCTTCTTTCCGTTACATCGAGGCCGATGAGAATGCTTTGGAAATCTCCTTTCAAGCACTTGAGATCGCCAATGCTGTGCTGCTAGAAGTCGAAGAGACAGTGGGTCAGGGTAATCCATCTTTTGCATCTCTGAAGAGTACCAAATCAACAATTGACAGGGGCATTCCTGAAGGTTGGGGAGAGGTAATTGATGTCAAGACCAAGACTGATCGCTTTGGGTTGGGTTACAAACCAACTCAGAATGGAGCTGCCACAACTGTCGAAGGACGTCCGAAGGTTATCCAAGAGGTATTTGTCAGCGAAGGTTTCCAAGTCAATGCCATCAGTGACTGTGAGGAAAATGAAGAGCTGAGCAACCTGGTGTTTAAGGGTGATGCAGTTTTGAACAACTGGGAGGCCATAGAGATCCCTGTCATTTTTCCCTTGTCAAAGTAATTTTTTTTTTTATTTACATTTTCAAATAAAAATCCGTAGCTCTGCCCAAGGCTATAGGGTCGTTTTTGTTGGGCCACCTTTCATTTTTAAAAAGGATATTAATAAAGGCATTTTGTTCAGTTCCACTTTGGTTCATTTGCGTTTTTCGTTTTCACCTTTAAAAAATGAAATTGGCAACCCTTTTTTCCAAAAACAAAACAAAAAAACAGCATTTCATTTCTTATCTTACATATCTTTGAGCATTTTAATTAAGTAAGCCTTCCATCATGCAGAGACATCGTAAACCTTGTTGGATCCAATGACTTTACTGACACTCCTGACTGGGATGCACCCATCAATCAAGCTGAGGACGAGGGTGAAGAAGATTTTGAAGTACCCGCTGAACTGACAAGATTGATTGAGTACGAGTACACAGAGCTTCAACCGTATAAAGAGCAGGTAGACTTAATTAATCTCGGTACAGATGAGAACAAGAAAGAGGTCAAGATTGGTGCAATGCTTGGGACAGAGGTTAAGCCGAGGTTGATTGAGTTGTTAAAAGAGTATATTGATGTGTTTGCGTGGTCGTATCAAGATATGCCGGGTCTAGACACAGATATTGTTGTTCACAAGTTGCCACTTAAGCCAGATTGTCCACCTATCAAACAAAAGCTTCGAAGAACGAGACCCGACATGGCTTTGAAGATTCAAGATGAGGTTAAGAAGCAGTTGGATGCAGGTTTCTTGGCAGTCGCAAAATATCCAGATTGGGTTGCCAACATTGTGCCAGTGCCCAAGAAGGACGGTAAAGTTAGGATGTGTGTGGATTACAGGGACCTGAACAAAGCAAGTCCGAAAGACGACTTCCCTCTGCCACATATTGATACACTTGTAGACAATACAACCAGCTTTGCGTTGTTTTCATTTATGGATGGTTTCTCTGGCTATAATCATATCAAGATGGATCCCGACGATCGAGAGAAGACTACTTTCATTACTCCTTGGGGAACCTTCTGCTACAAAGTCATGCCCTTTGGTTTGAAGAACGCAGGGGCAACTTACCAACGCGCTATGACCACTCTTTTTCATGATATGATGCACAAGGAGATAGAGGTGTATGTGGACGATATGATAGCCAAATCTCAGAGTGAAGAGGAGCATCTAGACCATTTGGTGAAGCTGTTTGAACGACTCAGGAAATATCAGTTGAAATTGAACCCTGCTAAATGTACCTTCGGTGTCAGATCTGGAAAACTGCTTGGTTTCATTGTTAGCCAGCTAGGGATTGAGGTGGATCCTGACAAAGTCCGCGCCATTCAAGATATGCCAGCTCCGCGAACCGAGACGCAAGTTAGAGGTTTTCTGGGACGTTTGAATTATATTTCCAGGTTTATCTCCAGCATGACCGCTACTTGTGAGCCGATATTCAAATTGCTTTGTAAGGGGCAGATGGTTGAGTGGAACCCTGATTGCCAAGAGGCGTTTGAGAAGATTAAGAGTTATTTGCAAGACCCCCCTATTCTGATTCCTCCCGTACCTGGAAGACCGTTGTTTATGTACCTTACTGTTCTTGAGAAGTCTATGGGTTGTGTGCTTGGACAACATGATGAGACTGGGAAAAAGGAACATGCGATTTATTACCTGAGCAAAAAGTTTACCGATTGCGAAAATAGGTACTCACCATTGGAGAAAACTTGTTGTGCATTGGCATGGGCCGCTAGGCGCCTTCGGCAATATATGGTCTGTCATACCACATTGTTGATTTCTAAAATGGATCCGATCAAGTATATTTTTGAAAAACCTGCTCAAACCGGGAGGCTAGCCCGTTGGCACATGTTGTTATCCGAATATGACATCCAGTATGTACCCCAGAAGGCGATTAAGGGTAGTATTTTATCTGATTATCTTGCAGATCAGCCAGTTGAAGATTATGAACCTCTTAAATTTGATTTTCCCGATGAGGATATTTTGTTGATTAAAAGAGATTGTGAAGAGCCAGATCCGAGCGAAGGTCCAGAGCCAGGTCTTTGGTGGAGGATGATGTTTGATGGTTCCTCGAATTTCAATGGGCATGGTATAGGCGCCGTTTTGATGAACCCAAAGGGTGGATTCACTCCATTTACAGCAAGGTTGGACTTTGAGTGTACTAATAACGTCGCAGAATATGAAGCATGTATTCTTGGCCTCGAAGAAGCAATTCACCTCCGAATCAAACTTCTTAAAGTAAGTGGTGACTCAGCCTTGGTTATTTACCAGGTACAAGGCAAATGGGAAACGAAGAATGAGAAGTTAATCCCTTATAAGGATTACATTATTGAGCTGATCAAGTATTTCGACGAGATAGAGTTCGAGCATGTTCCTAGATCCGAGAATCACGTTGCTGATGCTTTAGCCATGTTAGCATCCATGTGGAAAGTTAAATTCGTTAATGAAGCACCTCTTATCCATATTGAGCGCAAAGTTGAGCCCGCTTATTGTCAGGTGGTCGAAGAAGTTGAGGTGGATGAAAAACCTTGGTTTCATGATATCAAGAACTATCTCGTCAAACAAGAGTATCCCGATGGTGCTACTGGTCTGGACAAGAAAACATTGAGAAGACTAGCGTCCAAATTCTTTATCAGTAATGGTGTGTTATACAAGAGAAATCACGACATGGTTCTGCTCAGATGTGTTGATAAAAGGGAAGCGGACATGTTGCTACAGGAAATTCACGAGGGGACCTTCGGAACTCATGTCAATGGTTATGCTATGTCCAAGAAGATGTTAAGGGCTGGGTATTATTGGTTAACCATGGAAGCTGACTGCATCCAATACGCTAGAAAATGCCATAAGTGCCAAATTTACGCTGATAAGATGCATGTACCTCCGTCACCGTTGAATGTTTTGTCTTCACCATGGCCATTCTCTATGTGGGGCATTGACATGATTGGGGCAATCGAGCCGAAGGCTTCTAACGGTCATCGTTTTATCCTTGTTGCTATTGATTATTTCACCAAGTGGGTAGAGGCTGCCTCCTACACCAACGTGACCAAGCAAGTGGTTGCTCGCTTCATCAGGAAAGAAATCATCTGTCGTTATGGAATCCCAAGCCGGATAATAACTGACAATGGCACCAATTTGAATAACAAGACTATGAAAGAGCTGTGTGACAGTTTCAAGATCACTCATCACAATTCTTCTCCGTACCGTCCTAAGATGAATGGGGCCGTTGAAGCTGCGAATAAGAATATCAAGAAAATCCTGCAAAAGATGGTTGTGACTTACAAAGATTGGCATGAGATGTTACCGTTTGCATTGCATGGATACAGAACCTCAGTGAGAACTTCGACAGGGGCAACACCTTTCTCATTGGTGTATGGAATGGACGCCGTGCTCCCCATCGAAGTAGAGATACCTTCTTTAAGAGTATTGATGGAAGCTGAACTTGAGGAAGCTGAGTGGGTTCAGGACAGACTGGATCAGTTGAATCTCATTGACGAGAAGCGCTTGACAGCCATGTGCCATGGGCAATTATATCAGAAACGGATGAAAAGAGCGTTTGACAAGAAGATTCGTATCCGTGAGTTCCGTCAAGGAGAGCTCGTACTTAAAAAGATCTTGCCAGTACATAAAGATATGCGTGGAAAGTGGATGCCCAATTATGAAGGCCCATTTGTTGTAAAGACCGTTTTCTCCGGAGGGTCTCTGATACTCACAACAATGGATGGGGAAGAGCTTGCACACCCCGTGAATTCTGATGCAGTCCGAAAATATTATGCCTAAAAACCCGCTAAGTCGAAAACCTGCAAAAGGCGACTTAGGCAAAAGTAAGGGTTGAAAAAAAAGAAATAATAATAAAAAGCTCGCTAAGTTGAAAACCCGAAAGGGCGGCTTAGGCAAAAAGGAGCGTCCCGGTGGATTGAAAACCCGAGAGGGCGGTCCAGGCAAAAGTTAGGGACAAAGGCATTTCATTGCATCAGAGGACACACTTTCCGCATGAGAGCCATGTTTCGTTTCTTTCATCCTTGCCCAAAGCAAGATTCTGGATTAGTCTTAGTTATTAGTGTCAGTAGGTGTCATTGGATTCAATGTAACCTTTTCCCATGTTGCCAATTTTAAAACATAGTCATCTGTGGAGCTATGCCTTCAGCGAGCTACCACCTTATAATAAAAGATACCATTTTGTTACTTACATTCCCTTGTGCATTGCTCTTTGTTTTCTATTGTTATGCAAAATGCGTTTATTCTTAAAATTTGAAAATGAAAGGTGCATTGTAGATTTTTCAAAAAAAAAAATTTGTTTTTCAAAAAAAAAACGAAATTGAAATATAATAAATTACTTTGACTAGTGGAAATTTCGGAAGGATCTCTTCACTCCCCGAAAATATCATTATTGCAGAAACACTTTCAAAACATTGCTCTAACACAGTCCCCAACGAGACTATTAGCTGACAACCTTTTCTTGGGTAACCCGAAAATGTCCCTCAGGTTTTCCTCTCCCCATGAGAAGACGTAATACTGTGCACCTAAGCAATTTACTTTCTCCCCAGAGAATTCAGAATTTTGAAACCAGATTTGGTCCTACCATTCCTTCCCGTGATTGACGTATTGGTTGCAGAGAACGCAGGGTATCTCCGTCGAGATGTTTATTTCATCTCTCGTCCCGTCTCTAGTCTGTTTCGTCAACGTACGCAAGGGCATAAGCATCACATGCCTATCTCATTACATATTCATTATATATTCATTACATATTCATTACATATTCATTACATACTTATTTCATAACATCTTGCATACATAAACATTAACATACATTCATATTAACATATTCATTAACATACGCGTTAGCATGCATAGGTTCATTGTGTCTCTATCATTGGTTGTTACCGTCGAGTAACTGGGTTCGTCCATTCTCTCCAAATAGATTGTCAGCCCTAAGCATAAAATACTTACTTGTTTCCAGTTTCCCCACGGAGCTCGATCCTCGTGGATGACGGTTACTTAAGCTATCTTTCCTCGCCAGGATAAGATATCTACCCTTCGAGTTCATTCCCTCGATGGAGTCTTGATTACCAGTCTTTCTTTCTAGCTCGATCCTAGATTGAATCTCAGTATTGTCGGTCGTCGAGCCCAACCGGACGTGCATTTATTTTGCACCATCTAAAGATTTTCACCATACCATGACAGGTACGCGACTGTTCTCGCCCGAGAAGTTCATCACTATACCCGGATGTGCATTTATTTTGCACTATCTTTCAAGAAAATCAACCACAATCCTTTACAAATACACGCCAGTTCACGCCTGGAAAATCTATCAATACAATATTTTACAATCCTACAGGTTACAATACTTCACAACACTTTACATCTTACAACGTCGGTATACAACTTTTCTCACCGAAGAAACCGATCCTATCTTCGTTATGACTCGCAGCAAATGGCCATCTCCATGGAGCAGTTGGGCTTCCATTTACCTGTCGTCTTGAAGTATGGGAGGTTTGAACCAAATCGTATTCAGGAGAGCACGATCTTGAAGTACGGGGAGGTTTGAGCGGAATCATATTCAGGAGAGCACGATTCTGAATTATGAAGAAGTTCATTTATCCTTTAGTAAAAGAAGAAACCAAATCGTATTCAGGAGAGCACGATCTTGAAGTACGGGGAGGTTTGAGCCGAATCATATTCAGGAGAGCACGATTCTGAAATATGAGGATGTTCAGTTAACCCTTTTCATATTCAGGAGAGCACGATTCTGAAGTATGAAGAATTTCATTTACAAGTAAGAGCGAATCATATTCAGGAGAGCACGATTCTGAAGTATGAGGAAGTTCAGTTCACCCCTTTCATATTCAGGAGAGCACGATTCTGAAGTATGAAGAATTTCATTTACCCGAAGGAGCGGAATCATATTCAGGAAAGCACGATTCTGAAGTATGAGGAAGTTCAGTTAGCCATTTTCATATTCAGGAGAGCACGATTCTGAAGTATGAAGAATTTCATTTACCCGAAAGAGCGGAATCATATTCAGGAGAGCACGATTCTGAAGTATGAGGAAGTTCAGTTAGCCATTTTCATGTTCAGGAAAGCACGATCTTGAAGCATGAAGAAGTTTATTTATCCTTCAGTAAGAGAAGAATCAGAATCGTATTCCAGGCGCCGACCTTAAATGCGAGAAGATTTATTTATCAGATAAGCAGCAGCCTCTTTATTTGAGTGCTTATCCATTTTTGCACATAAGTCCCTTCCAACGATAAGTGACAATTCTCCCGCGAGAAGCTTATCAGGGCATTTCTCATCAAAGTCCATTTATTTTGGCATACAGCCGGTCTTTACCCTGTATATTTGTTACGGAGTTCCGAAAAGTCCGTTTGATCCTGTCACGAGGGGTAGTTTACCGAAGCTTGGATGTTATTCTTTGCTCAATGCTCCAGCATTCTGTAATCAATCCTGCAATTGTACGTGATCCAGTTTTATTTTTGGATTCCCCAGTGGAGGCCGTCCCACAGGTGTCATCTCCATTTGAGAATCTCGTTCCCAAGATGACAATTGGTCATGTTCGCACCAGTTGACCATCATTTTAGAATCCCCCAGTGTTGTTCTGTGTCTCAGCACGTCGTTTTCCCCAGTGTGTTCTTCTCGTAGCGTCTGTGTCGTCGTATTCGCATTCATCATTCCAGCATACGTAACATGTCATATTCATGGCATCATCTGCATTAAACGGTCCTCGCTTTGTCCATAGCATTGCATACCGTCGCATATAAGGGCAAAATTTTCGGTTATCTATATTTAAATCTCTCCACCACGATTCCTCGAGTCTCTGTCACTCAAATCGTCCGGTGTAGCTATTTAAATAGGGGCAACTGTAATACCCCAAATTTTACCCTTATATTTAGTCAGTCATTTCGCATATCATCTCATATGTACATTTGCTAACCACTAACAAGTTAGGGAGGTGTTTGTTTTGCAGATTTGGTTCCAGGGGTATTTTGGCCATTTTACGCAAATTCTGCTAACTCCTTGAAAACGGGTTGTTATTACGTTCTGAGGCATTTATTTGCCACTTGGGTCAAGGTGCCGGTATGTTTTGGACTCGGGGCCGTGCTTTGTTTGATGTTGAAACATTTCTAAAACAATTTTGTTTCCTCTTAATAAGATGAGGTTGGGTTGAAAAGGAAGTGGATACTGTTAAGGTTATTTTAAGTGATGTGATCAACGAGATTTTAATTTGAATTTGTTTGAATATAATCATATGGCGGGATATCATTTATAAAAGGCAAAGGAGAAGTAAGTTTGAACTTTGTGTTCATAAGTACTTATAAGTTACTACTCAAGAGGGAATTTAAATGGTTCTGAATTTACAACTGAGAAAGTAAATATGAATATTTGTTGAATTTCATTTCATAAATAGTTATAGTTTACAAATTGATGAGTGAATTTGAACTTGGTTTACAAGAGGTTTCATTTACAATAAGTATCTATCCTAAATCCTAAAAGTTCCTAAGTGTCTTCATGCTGTCTTTAAGCTTCTCCGCAGAATCTCCGATTCACCTGCACATCAAAACAGAACAAGCAATATAGAAAAATGTTAGAAGTTTTTTTGACACTCTCAGAACAGTGACATCATCGAGTGCCGGGAGTGGCACAACCGAAGCTGCGTCCTACCCCCCGTTACCGATCCGCGCCATGGGCGTCAGATCAGGTAACACCTGTTCTTATCGATACGGGACATCCGAGAGATAGAAGTAATAAAAGAAGCAGGACTGATTCGTTTTGCCGCGATTGGATTTCCAAACTGATACAAGAGAAAGGCAACACGGTCAATCTGGACCCAGACCCGGATGCCGGCAGGTCGGAGTCATTTTTTTTCAACACCTGAAAAGCCACAAACAGTATCAGATTCAGAATTTGGGACTCAAAACCTAAACAATTCGTGAGCAGTATTAATTCTGAACCATTAGGTGATGTCATGAAAACCAAATGCCAAACAGAACACCAAATACAAACTGCATCAAAACAATGTATCAGAAGGCAGATTCATGCGCAAGAAGCCATAGGAAAACATCTTATAAGTCTGTCGTAACAGAAAGCCCCAACGAGATCCAAAGAAAAGGGTATCAGCAGTTAATACAAAGAAAGCAAGTTCAAATAGAACAAGAAGAATGAAGTACCCAAACAAGCTGTATCAAGCTGCATAACAATGTACCAAAGGTTGTCGGTTAGGGACAAGCTTCAACCAATACGGATGGCAAGTCACAAAAATGTACACCAAATCACAGCACCGAATCATAGCACATAACCATGACAGAAAGCGAGATAGGCCAAATGTGCAAGCACATTGGAAAAATAAATTACCAAACACATGGTTCAGGACATCAACATCATAGCCAATCATCATCACCAATTCAATCAACCTGCCAAAACTGCACAGAAGAGTCGAAGTCCATATTAGTTCAAGAATACGCCACAGCACAAAATCATGGCATGGATTGTACCAGAACGAACAAGAATAATCTAACATAAACATGTCAGTTCATGAGATAAACAAGTGCACAAAACCATAACAGTTCGTATCGGTCGCACACGGCTCAGTTAATCAGCATCATGGCCCAGCTCACAGTCACAACTGAGCATCGAAACCAACCAGCAGAAAGCAACCGCGACATCGTCGAAGAACATCCCTCAAAGGCTCAGAACGGTGTCATCATTGCCGTATACCTTTCCCGGTAATTTTGATTCGACCGAAGCCGTAGCATCAGCCCTCTCTGAAAGAAGAAGAGGAAAAGCTAACTGCACCAGAAAATCAAAAACAAATCGAAAAACGCATCAGTACAGTCCAGATTGAAATCAAACAAAACAAACGAATTAATTCAGATATCGAACAGATCAAGTGAATTCAAAGGCAACCCAATCTACATCAGAAAATGATCAAACAAAATCGAATCTGGAAATGGAAAGTTTCGAGTCAGATCCAAATCGTATCAGGAAACATCCCCATTGGAATTCAATCTGAATCAATCAAACAAATCAGTCAAAAAACGAATCAGTTCGAAATCAAACGAATCAGTATAGATCAGTCAAACAAATTAATGTCAGATGAAACCAGGATCGCGTCAAAACCCCAATCAGGTTCTAAAAGAGGAAACAGAGTATCAGATTCATATAATTCAATCTCACCAAAATCCGAATCAGGTTCTAAAAGAGGGAACATGGTCCAATCAGCATCTGAAAAAATCAAAATCAAAATCAAATCGAATCAACACGAAATCAAATCTCAGAGTAACGCAAACCCAACACAGATTGAAAGCCCAAAAGGTAAATCAAAGTATATATAAAAGGGAAGATACAACCTGATAGAGGGAGGAAAAAAATCGCGTACAAACCCTAACTGGTAGCCGCGAGTAAGAGAGGAACGGACGAGCCACATGCAAAACCCTAGGCGGCACAAATAAGAACAAACAGCCGCGAACTCAGACGAAAAGGAATCGTCATCATCGTTCATCACCAACCCTGAATATCATCTGCAAATTGGTAGCCGCGAGAGAGAGATAGAACATCAAAGCGACGAAGCCGCGAACAAACCCTAAAGGGAAATCGCGAAAGGGAGAGATCACCATCACCGTTCGCGAAGAACGACGGATAATCAACCCTCAGGCCTCAGCTCGCATCCATCATCGGCCAGTTTCACTTTAAAGGTGAGCCAGGGATGCTTTTCATCACTATTTTCATGTGTTTTTCAGGAAAATCGAAAGAGAACGGAGAAGAGGATGATTGGCATCGCGGATGAGAATGAGAGAAAGAAGAGGAAGATGAAGAACAGTGGCGCCGCGAGAATGAGGCTGGGTTTGGAAACCCTAAAATCTTTTTTTCTTGTGACTAACCACTGGGTTGGGTCCGGGTGTGGTTACCGGCCCAACCCCCCCCCCCCCCCCCCCCCCTTTTTATTTATTTTATTGTTATTTTGTCTTTTAAAAATTTGTTTTATATTTTCTTTTTAAAAAACCGTTTTTAACATTTTAATTTTATAAAATCATTTTTAAAATATAACATTTTAATTTTATAATTAAAAAAAAAATCTTTTTTTTAAAATATAAATATTAAGGATAAGAAAAAACCCCTTTTTTAAATAAAATAAGAAAAACTTTTTTGTAAAAAAATAAAAATAAAACCTTTTTAAAAGAGTAAATTATTTTTAAATTAAATTTCTTTTGCAAGCTAACATTAAATTATTAAGATTTTTTTTAATAAAACAATAATAAAATCTCAATTTTGCATCTTTTTCTTAACTCACTTGATCACCGCCTAACTCTGCCCACTAACGCCATTTGTTCATTTTGCAGCTCATTACATTTACCGTTACTTATCTCATTTTATTTCATTACTATATTGTAACTGCTTCTCATATGTAACCCCGCGAATCTAATAATCGCGCTTTAAATTTCTGCCTTTAAATTTCTGTTTGCATGGCTTTAACTCTTGTTTTATTCCCTGCTTGCAATTCAATCTCTCCCACATCTATCAACATTCCAGTCACATTGCACACCCTGCCGAAGGAATTAGGTCTAGCTTTTGACCGCCGTGTCAATAGTCCTCAACTCCAAAACCTTACAACCTCACAAACCCTAATTTTCACAAATGTCTCGCCGTGGACAAAATTACAAAACTACCCCTAGCATTAGGTCAAAGAGCCGCCGCGCTCAGTTTAGGGTTTCCCGCCGTGGAATCCCTAATTTAACCCTAATTACAACTTAACATTTCAACGTAGAGATTTGGAGTTTCTACACTCCACGTAAGCGTGTCCTTAAGATGTGTTTATTCCCCTTGAGACCTTGACCACAGTCAAGAAGTCTCTAACCTCCCTTTTGAGGGGAACTACAATTACTCTGATTCCATTCCCGTAAGGATATGTAGGCACAAGATGCGACGTCTTGCCGAGTAAACTTAGAATTAACCCCTTAGGTCTCTTTTCTCACTTTTAATCCTTTGTACATATACCTTAAGCAAATAAATAAAGCAAATAGTAAACATCTGAACAAAAGGTTCCTGTAGAGTACTACAGAAGTTTAGGGTGCTAATACCTTCCCTAAATTTAACCAACCCCCGAACCCTAGATCTTTCCCCCGCATTGTGTTTACGATGCAAAATAGGTTTTCCCTCTTTTGACCTTTTCCTTCGGATAAATCAAAGAGCGGTTGTGAATTGAATTGCGATTCAAACTCATTAATAGTTTGTAATCCTATTTCCACCGCAACACTATGAAAAATGTGTTGTGGATGCATATTGTTTATATACGATTGTATGTTAAAATACATGAAGAATGCATGAGAGCATAATGATGGATATGCGTGCATTGCTTGCTAAGTATGATGTTGTATTGAATTGTGAATATACGTGGATAATGCATGAGAACATATCGCGAATATGTGTGCATTGTGTGTTAATGTGGTGATATTATTGAATTGCGAATACATTGGTGATTATTGTGATATGTTGTATGTGCAATCATTGTGTAATTCTTGAAGAGATGAATTATGTAAATGCATGAGATTAAGATGTCGGTCTTAAGTGCATTTGTTGTGATTGATTGTACATGCATCATTTAGTCAAGAGGCAATGTCTGTTAGTTTCGTGGAAACTAGTGGCTTGTCCCAAACCTAGAAGAGTGGGTTTGAAGGCTTGGAGGACGGGCCTTTGTGGTTATCGGTCTAGAAGAGTGGACCCGGTTTAATGTAAAAACCGAAAAAAGATAACGGGTTATCGGTCTAGAAGAGTGGACCCGGTTTAATGTAAAAACCGAAAAAAGATAACGAGAGTCGGTACCGCATTGCATGAGTTGCATTGAGTTGTTGAGTCACATTGATATATGACATATGCATGAAGAGATGCTTATGTGTGAATGATGAGATTGTGGAAATTGTAAGTGTATGCATAATGTGGGAATGCTTTGTGAATATCCATGTTTGTCTATATATGTGTGGTAAATATATATGACTAAGAGAATGAAGCGTGGTGAGAAATGTGAATATGTGTTATATGACTACCTATATATATATAATCTTATGCTTTGATTATTATGGTTATATTTCTCACCCTTCTGCTGTTTTATAATGCTCTATGAGGCATTGCAGATTAGGATGCTGGAGTCCTTTTGTGAAGTTAGTCTTCATTCTTTTGAGTCGGCTGCTCTGATATGTAACACCGGGTAGTTAGACTAGTATAGTCATTCTTTTGTGATACATTGCGATGTATCAGCTGATGTGGTTTTGTAATCTAACTGATATGATGTATTAATTTGGATTAACTTGTGTGTACGTGGATTAATATTTTGAAAACGATTAAATGATTTGATCTTCCGCTTAATTTTGAAAATGTTACATATCTTATGGAGAAAAATGTGAAAGTGTTTTATTGGTAAAATTGTGGCATTCTTCTTTTATACCTTATTATAAAACCTTTTTTACTTTGATAATTTGTATGTGCTTAATTGTTTTATATGTACTTATTTGGGGTATAGAAGGGGGTGTTACAATAGTGGTATCAGAGCAGGTCGGTCCGTCCGGCCAAGTTGTTAGAGTGTTTTTCCCTATGTGTTATTGATATGCGTGTGATGCATTATCAATATTGGTTGTTCTTACGTGGTTCTGTTGTTGGAATTAGTAAGATGGTTGCAGGAAGGAAAGACGAAGCGATTGCGGAGGCATTGACGAGATTGGCGGGGGCAATTGGGCAGAATCCTCCGGCCAATGTGAATGTGAGGAATCATGCTGATGATGGATTCCGTGCTTTGGGGAAATTCTAAAAGAATAACCCTCTGGTCTTCAAGGGAACTCATGAACCGGACAAGGCACAAATTTGGTTGAAAGCTGTGGAAAAGATTTTTCGAGTTATGAATTGCTCGGATGCACAGAAGGTGCAGTTTGGGACTCATATGCTCGAAGAAGAAGCTGAAGATTGGTGGGGTAATACTCGCCAAAGATTTGAGGAAGAGGGTATTGTGATTACGTGGGATTTGTTTAGAGAAACCTTTCTGGAGAAGTATTTTCCAGAGGATGTGCAGGGGAAGAAAGAGATCGAATTTCTTGAGTTGAAGTAAGGTAATTCGACGGTTGCTGAGTATGCGGCGAAATTTGAGGAGTTGATCAAATTTTGTCCTCACTATAATACTGGTAATGCTGAGAGGTCTAAGTGCCTCAAGTTTGTGAACGGTTTGAGACCCGAGATTAGACAAGCTATTGGATATCAGGAAATCAGGCGGTTTTCGGAGTTGGTTAACAAGAGCAGAATTTATGACGAAGACAGTAGGGCTAGGTCCAGCCACTACAGGAGTCTAAGTGACAAGAAAGGAAAGGGACAATTCAGAGGAAAACCTTACGTAACTCCTGCTGATAAGGGGAAACAAAAGATTGGTTTTGGCAAGAGGCCAAGTGGGGGAGTTTCTACCCCGGTTAGGTGTTACAATTGTGGTGAAGCGGGGCATCGTGCTCTGGAGTGCAAGAGTGTTGAACAGAAGTGTTTTAAGTGTGGCAAGCCGGGCCACAAGGCTCTAGAGTGTAGAAGCAGTACCGGTGTAACTTGCTACAACTTTGGTGAGCGAGGGCACATCAGTACCAAATGCGATAAACCGAAGAAGAATCAAGGAAGCGGAAAAGTGTTCGCTCTATCTGGATCTGAGACTGCTAGCGACGATCGATTGATCCGAGGTACGTGCTTCATTAATGGTACACCTTTGATCGCTATAATTGATACCGGAGCTACGCATTCTTTTATTTCTTTGGATTATGTTAGAAGGTTGAATCTTGAGTTGTCTGTGATTGGTGGCGGTATGGTTATTGATACTCCTGCTATGGGTTCGGTAACTACACCGTATGTTTGCTTGAATTGCCCGTTGAGTATTTTCGGTAGAGATTTTGGGATTGATTTATTGTGTCTTCATTTAGATCAACTGGATGTCATTCTTGGAATGAATTGGTTAAAATTCAATCGTGTTTATATTAACTGTTTTGACAAAACGGTTATTTTTCCCGATTCGGATGTTGAAAGGGAATTGTTTATGACGAGGAAACAAGTGAAGGAATCGGTACAAGATGGGGCTAAGGTATTTATGCTTATGGCAACTTTGAGAATTGGTGAGAGTGAAGAGATTGATGCCTTTCCCATTGTTAGAGATTTTTCGGAAGTTTTCCCTGAAGAGATAAAGGATTTACCGCCGGAGCGAGAAGTGGAGTTTTCGATAGATTTGATTCCTGGAACTAGTCCGATATCGATGGCTCCATATCGTATGTCGGCCTCGGAGTTAAAAGAGTTGAAGAGTCAACTTGAGGATTTGCTTGAAAAGAGGTTTATTCGTCCGAGCGTGTCACCGTGGGGTGCACCGGTGTTGTTGGTTAAGAAGAAAGAGGGTTCTATGAGGCTCTGTGTGGATTACAGACAGTTGAACAAGGTGACTATTAAGAACAAGTATCCACTTCCAAGGATTGATGATCTGATGGATCAGTTGGTTGGTGCAAGTGTGTTCAGCAAGATTGATTTGAAATCTGGGTATCATCAGATCCGTGTGAAAGCTGAGGATATTCAGAAGACGGCCTTTCGGACGAGGTATGGACACTATGAGTATTCCGTGATGCCATTTGGTGTGACTAATTCACCAGGTGTATTTATGGAGTACATGAATAGGATTTTCCATCCTTATTTGGATAAGTTTGTGGTGGTGTTTATCGACGACATCTTGGTTTATTCGAAGAGCGAAGGAGAGCATGCCGAGCATCTGAAGATTGTGTTATCTGTGCTGAGAGAGAAGCAGTTGTTCGCGAAGCTTTCTAAGTGTGAATTTTGGTTGAAGGAAGTTAGTTTCCTTGGTCATGTGATTTCTAGTAGTGGTATTGCGGTCGATCCGTCGAAGGTTGAAGCGGTGTCGCAATGGGAGACTTCGAAGTCAGTTTTTGAGATCAGAAGTTTTCTTGGTTTAGCCGGTTATTATCGGAAGTTTATTGAAGGATTTGCTAAGTTATCGTTACCGTTGACACAGTTGACTAGGAAAGGTCAAGCCTTTGTTTGGGACGCCAAGTGTGAAGCGAGTTTTCAAGAACTTAAGCGAAGGTTGACGACAGCTCCTGTTTTGATTCTGCCAAATCCAGAAGAACCATTCGTTGTGTATTGTGATGCTTCTTTGATGGGTTTCGGAGGTGTGTTGATGCAGAATAACCAAGTTGTAGCTTATGCTTCGAGGCAACTCAAAGTGCATGAGAAGAATTATCCGACGCACGACTTAGAGTTGGCCGTCGTTGTGTTTGTGTTGAAACTCTGGAGGCATTATTTATTTGGCGCAAGATTTGAAGTGTTTAGTGACCACAAGAGTTTGAGATATCTTTTTGATCAAAAGGAATTGAATGCGAGACAAAGAAGATGGCTTGAACTTTTGAAGGATTTTGATTTTGGCTTGAACTACCATCCGGGTAAAGCGAATGTAGTAGCGGATGCATTGAGTCGGAAATCATTGCATATGTCGGCATTGATGGTGAAAGAGTTGGAATTGATTGAGCAATTTCGGGATTTGAGTTTGGTATGTGAGAGGACTTCTTTTGGATTTAAGTTGGGTATGTTAAAGCTTACGAGTGGTATTTTGGACGAAATTCGAGAAGGACAGAAATCGGATTTGAGCTTAGTTGATCGGTTGACTTTAATCAACCAAGGCCAAGGTATTGATTTTCGGATTGATGAGAATGGTATTATGAGATGTCGGGATCGAGTTTGTGTTCCGAACATGGTTGAGCTTAAGAAGAGCATCCTTGAGGAAGGACATCGTAGCGGATTGAGTATTCATCCGGGTGCTACTAAGATGTATCAGGATTTGAGGAAAGTATTTTGGTGGCCTAGTATGAAGAAGGATATCGCGGAATTTGTATATTCTTGCTTGACTTGCCAGAAGTCAAAGATTGAGCATCAGAAGCCATCGGGTTTGATGAAGCCGTTGTTTATTCCTGAGTGGAAATGGGATAGTATCTCCATGGATTTTGTATCGGGTTTGCCGAGGACGCCGAGTAATTTTGAGGCTATTTGGGTTATCGTGGATAGATTGACTAAATCTGCTCACTTTATCCCTATGCGTATGGATTACCCTTTGGAGAAGTTGGCTAAGTTGTATATTGAGAGGATTGTGTGTTTGCATGGTATTCCGTCGAGTATTGTTTCAGATAGAGATCCGAGGTTCACTTCGAGATTTCGGGAGAGCCTGCAGAGTGTTTTGGGTACTAAGTTGCGTTTGAGTTCAGCGTATCATCCTCAGACTGATGGTCAGACGGAGAGGACGATTCAGTCGCTTGAAGATCTTTTGAGAGCTTGTGTATTGGAAAAAGGAGGAGCTTGGGATAGCTACTTGCCTTTGATTGAGTTTACCTACAACAACAGTTTCCATTCGAGTATTGGTATGGCACCATTTGAGGCGTTGTATGGTAGGCAGTGTAGGACACCATTGTGTTGGTTCGAGTTCGGAGAGAGTTCTGTTGTTGGACCCGAGTTAGTTCAACAGACTACTGATAAGATCAAGATGATTCAAGAGAAGATGAGAATTACTCAGAGTCGTCAGAAGAGTTATTATGACAAGAGGAGGAAGGCACTTGAATTTCAAGAGGGAGATCATGTGTTTCTTCGAGTCACTCCGATGACAAGTGTTGGTAGGGCACTGAAGTCGCGCAAGTTGTCGCCGCGTTTCATTGGTCCTTATCAGATTTTGCAAAGGATAGGAGAAGTGGCCTATCGTGTGGCTTTACCACCGTCGCTTGCTAATCTTCACGACGTATTCCATGTATCTCAGTTGAGGAAATACATTGCGGATCCGTCTCATGTAGTCCAAATAGATGATGTGCAGGTGAGAGATAACCTGACTGTTGAGACATCACCTATGCGGATTGAGGATCGGAAATTGAAACAGCTTCGAGGTAAAGAGATTGCTTTAGTGAAGGTCGCTTGGGGAGGACCGGCTGGTGGAAATGTTACTTGGGAGCTTGAGAGTCGGATGAAAGAGTCTTATCCAGAGCTGTTTGAATCAGGTAACATTTTCGAGGACGAAAATTCCTAAGTGGGGGAGGGTTGTAACATCCCAAATTTCATTAAATAATTAATTGATTTAGTGGGATTTTATGTTAATATTGGAATTAATAGAGAATTGAAAGGAAATTGGAAGGAAAGAAAATAAAAGGAATATATAAGTGAGGAAGAAAAGAAAAGAAAGTTAGAAACATTTGGAAAGAAAGAGGAAAGAAAGAAGAAAGAAGAGAAAGAGAGGAGAAGAAGAGGAAAGTGGAAATCATCAAGAACCAACATCAAAGCTCCGATTAATCGAGGTAAGGGTGAGAAATATTTCTATTTGATCATTGCATGATGTTATGTATGTTGGGTTGGGGTTTTGGTAGAGTTTTCATCACTTTCCAATTAGGGCAAAAGTTAGATTAATCGGTAGAATGATGATTTAATCGGTTGAAACTTAGAAATAACGCCGTAGAATAGTCGGGTAACATGTATTGATGCTATTTGTACTGATTTGGATGTTTGAGGTTTGGTTGATGACGGATTGATGAAGGAGAGGCAGAATAGGGTTCTGTTCTGCGCAGGTTCGCTGACTCTCGCCAGGCGAGCGAACGCGAAGCTTCGCCAGGCGAAGCCTTGCGAATGCTGGCGAGTAATTATGATTAAGTCCCAGTGGACTTCGCTGGCGAGTTCGCCAAGCGAAGTTGGATAGCGAAGGTTCGCCCAGCGAAGGTGCTGGCGAATGGTGACGAATGAAGTCAGTAGCTACTGACTTGGGCTCGCTGGGAAGTCTCGCCAGGCGAAGCCTAGCGAGTGTTCGCTGAGAGAGTTCTCCAGGCGAAGGCCAGGAGAAGGTTCGCTGCGAGGGTTCGCCAGGCGAATGAAGGCGAATGTGACAGCATTTTTCTTTTGCTGTGTTGTTCATGTGGAGATGGTTTGGTTGCTTCTCATAGGGGAGTGCCTCTATGGTATGATATAGATATGATCTATTGTGATGATGTGTGTTGTGGGTAGCCTACGGGCGTGAATCCTAGTTGATGCGCGATGCGTATTAATTGTGGTAAATAGAATTACATGTGAATACAATGATGAATGTATGTGTATTGTCTAATGAACTTGCGAATGCTTGATGTGTATACAATTATGTGATGAGTATGCATGAGAACATGGTGGATATGTGTGCATAACTTATAATTGTATGATTGGTATTGTGATGTGTATACCTTGTATGAGATGGCATGAGATAAAGAATAAACATACTATGAAAAATGTGTTGTGGATGCATATTGTTTATATGCGATTGTATGTTAAAATACATGAAGAATGCATGAGAGCATAATGATGGATATGCGTGCATTGCTTGCTAAATATGATGTTGTATTGAATTGTGAATATACGTGGATAATGCATGAGAACATATCACGGATATGTGTGCATTGTGTGTTAATGTGGTGATATTATTGAATTGCGAATACATTGGTGATTATTGTGATATGTTGTATGTGCAATCATTTTGTAATTCTTGAAGAGATGAATTATGTAAATGCATGAGATTAAGATGTCGGTCTTAAGTGCATTTGTTGTGATTGATTATACATGCATCATTTAGTCAAGAGGCAATGTCTGTTAGTTTCGTGGAAACTAGTGGCTTGTCCCAAACCTAGAAGAGTGGGTTTGAAGGCTTAGAGGACGGGCCTTTGTGGTTATCGGTCTAGAAGAGTGGACCCGGTTTAATGTAAAAACCGAAAAAAGATAACGGGTTATCGGTCTAGAAGAGTGGACCCGGTTTAATGTAAAAACCGAAAAAAGATAACGAGAGTCGGTACCGCATTGCATGAGTTGCATTGAGTTGTTGAGTCACATTGATATATGACATATGCATGAAGAGATGCTTATGTGTGAATGATGAGATTGTGGAAATTGTAAGTGTATGCATAATGTGGGAATGCTTTGTGAATATCCATGTTTGTCTATATATGTGTGGTAAATATATAAGACTAAGAGAATGAAGCGTGGTGAGAAATGTGAATATGTGTTATATGACTACCTATATATATATATATATATATATATATATATATATATATATATATATATATATATATATATATATATATATATATATATATATATATATATATATATATATATATATATATATATATATATATATATATATATATATATATATATATATATATAATCTTATGCTTTGATTATTATGGTTATATTTCTCACCCTTCTGCTGTTTTATAATGCTCTATGAGGCATTGCAGATTAGGACGCTGGAGTCCTTTTGTGAAGTTAGTCTTCATTCTTTTGAGTCGGTTGCTCTGATATGTAACACCGGGTAGTTAGACTAGTATAGTCATTCTTTTGTGATACATTGCGATGTATCAGCTGATGTCGTTTTGTAATCTAACTGATATGATGTATTAATTTGGATTAACTTGTGTGTATGTGGATTAATATTTTGAAAACGATTAAATGATTTGATCTTCCGCTTAATTTTGAAAATGTTACATATCTTATGGAGAAAAATGTGAAAGTGTTTTATTGGTGAAATTGTGGCATTCTTCTTTTATACCTTATTATAAAACCTTTTTTACTCTGATAATTTGTATGTGCTTAATTGTTTTATATGTACTTATTTGGGGTATAGAAGGGGGTGTTACAGGTTCTAACTTAAGACTAAGTTGAATGTCCTAATGACTCTAACAAGGTCAGAGGGAGATGGGAACAAAATGAGCTACCTATGACATTGATTCAATAAAGAGACTTTCCTTTGGAACTAGGGACACAAGGCAACTCCTGAGGATGAGAGCTAACAAGCTACATCACTTGGGGAAATTATCAAAGCTTAAGCACAAATACATTCATTCAAACATGATGAAGATATAATAACATGGTAACAAATAAGAAAGTAAATTCAAGCATGTAACAACATCAAGCAAAAATAATAACAAGGTTACAACCAAGTAATCATTCATAAAAGTTTAGAATCAAACCAAATGGTTACTACCAAAGGTAAACATAGATGTAACAGCATCTAAATGGTTATGAAATAAGGTTCTTACAAGACCGAACATCATAAAGGACAAGTGAATCATGCATAATTCAAGAAATTACTTATCATGGCAAAGTTCAAATATCAACATGCACAAATCATAACAATATTTAAGCATGGATACAAGTCAAGGTAAGTGTCATGTATAAGTCAAAACATTACTTATAACAAAGATCAAAGGATCAAGATTGACATGCATAAATCATAACAATATTTAATCATGGAACACATTAAGGATCATGCATAAGTCAAAACATTACTTATCATGGATATAAATCAAGTAGAGGTAACAACCAAAATAACTTGAACATGTGTGGGACATGTGTGAATAATCATGTGATTTGTGGTGAATCATGTTAGACAAATAGGTAACAACCAAACATGTAAAGGGATTCAATCATGGATTTGTAAATGATAAGAAACGTCTCAAAGAGGATTCATGTATACTTGAACATGTTCCAAAGATAAAATACAAGTGTACGAGAACACTCAAAATAAGGTAACAAACAAGGTTTTAAGGTATGCATTCATATGTGAAAATGAACTTGAAAAATTAACAACCATTATGTAACAACAAGGGTATGCAAATTCAAACATCAAGTGAGGTTCATACAAAGTATAATGGGTGCATACAAGCAAAGAGAATCAAAGGAATCAATCACAAAGATAAAAGAAATCCTAAGAAACCCTAAAAAGTCACAAACTTTGAACATGCACAAGGGCAACAAAAATAATCCTTTTTTGCCATTTTCTTGATATGGATAGAAAATAGATATTCTCATGAACATTTAGCAAAAAGAACGGGGAAAAATGATTAAAAAAAATCAAAGAAGTTATGATTAAATCAATTTGTGAAGAAAAACATAAAAAATAGGTATTAAAAATAAGGAAATGCACTCCAAGGGACTTGAACCCACACACTCAAGCTAATGGCTCAAAACCTTAGCCAAATGAAACACATTAGCGTTGTGAATTACAAGTGGAAGCAAGTTAAAATATGCATTCGGCTTTGAAAATGGGAAAAAAGCCCAAAAGGGTTGATCAGCAGGATCGAACCCAGGTCAGGCAACGCAAGAAGGTTCTAAAGCACGCATGGTAAACCACTAGGGTGGTGATACATCCATTGTATCATCTCTCCAAATTAAATCATAACCCTAAACATGCTCTGAGGCCTTCTCAAATGCGCCACAGCCAGAACTTGACCTCATCAAAACCAGTTTGCAAGAGCACCTGTAACTCTCTCATTTCTCCATGAAAATGGGTGATCTAAAGATCAAACTCACTCGAAACTTCACAAGGAATTTAGTGGTACCATTGATTTTTTCTAATAATGCTTCTATTTCAAAACCCGATAGTAAGATCAAAAATGCCATATTCTTGCATTTTTTAGCACAACCTTTTTCAAACATGATAAGCATCAAATAATAGTTCAAACATGTCACAAATTTCATACCAAACATGTCCATGATCAGTGTATATCAAAACATAGCATGGTTTGAAAAATTCAAGTTCAAGCGAACTTACCTCTTGGAGCTAAATTGGAATCTTCAAGAGAGTTGCTTACAGAAGTGCTTTGTTGATTTAAGCAGCTCCAATATACCTTCGAGAACCTCTTTAAATGCTTAGAATCAAACGGAAACACTTGGAGCAGAATATCCCTTCCTTCTTGCAAAATGTGAAAAATGACCAAAATGAAACTTCAAGTGATTGGAGTTACAGATGGAAAACTAGGTTTGGAACAGTTTGAGGATGATTTATAGTGTGTTTTTGAAGTGTTTGAAGGTTTGAAAATGGACTGGATGAGGTTTTGGATATCAAAACGCAGAAAGTCAACAAAAATGAGGTTTGAGGGTTGACTTTTGGATTTGCTGGTCTTTTGATGATTGTGATGATTTGAACACTTCTAACACATGTTTTGTGATGTGTTAAAATGATTTTGGTGGTTTAGTGTTTGGAAATGATTTTGAGGAGTTTTGTGCAAAGTGGTGATCTTTGGCAATAATGGTGTTTGGTTTGCAAGATACTAGTTTTGGGGGTGTTTTCTCTAGTTTCAAACTCTTGTTCTTTTCTTTTATGTATTCTGCCTCTTCCCTTGAATCATGAATTGCACCTCTATTTATAGAGCAAGGTTGGACGCTGAATTTGTGACTTGTTGGTTCCATGTTCTCGTTGAATTCCAACTTGAAGTTTTTTGATTTTCCATGGTTTCAAGGCAAAGTACCATGATATATTGAGTGGTTGGGATGTTGCTTCTGAATTTGAAAAGGCTTGAGTGCAGAGAGGACAAGTTGAAGGCTCAAGAAGCTGGTTTTGTGCATAAAGTTACCTTTATCAAAATGGAAGTCATGCCTTTATGCCAAAAATGGAAAAATCCTTGAAATCAAGCTTTAACCTTTTGGATAATGCACCAAAGCAATGTGTACTTATCTGATTTAAACCAATTCAACAAGTAATAGGGTCTGCAACATGAGATCTTGGAGATTTGGATGGTTTTGCAAATTGAACTCGTGAGGTCATGACCTAGAAATAAAGTTTTGGACCCCAACTTCTTCTCTTCAAAACTCCTAGCTCACAGATGTTATGGAGGAGTTCATTTACATTTTGGAAAGTCATAAACATGCTCTACAACTTTCATTTACATTTCCAAATTGAACCAAAAACCCTAAAGTCAAAGAGTTAAGTTCGTCAGATAGATTTTAAATCAGATGAATTCAACTGTGTGATCTTCAATAAACATTACACTTGGGACTTCCCAAACATCATGATAGGCTTCAATGAGGTATATAAGCATGTTGAATCATGTCCCAGGGCTTGGGATTAGGCTTGGATCAAAATTCAAAGGAACAGTTGACTTTTCCTAACAATACCCTAATTTGGGGCCAGATGAAATTGGGCTTCAATTGACTTGCAATCAGATCAATTGACACTTAATTCTTGTTGAATATAAGCTCCTTGAATGTAGGGGAACCTTAATTTGGTGGTGATCAATCCAAAACATTGACTGATCAAGCAGTGATCCTTTTGATTCCACGAATGCAAAACCCTAATTCAGATGAATCTCAACAGTAAAAAACTTGAAACAATGTCCGGCTTAGGCAATCAATGCTTGATGTTCCTAGAATGATAATGGAATCTAGGGGTCAAAATTTGGGGTATGACACACCCCTTTGTGTATCTTTTTCCTTTATGTTTATATGCTTTATGTTTCACTAACTACTAATCAAAATACCAAAAATATGTCTTGTATCCTTTTGTTTTATTTGAAAGGTAGAGTGTTATATCAACAACATCAAGCATGATTCATCAGCTAGGATTTTTCTCTCTCAAGTTTAAAGTGTGATCAACCATTTATTCCCAATGTCTTTCTCATTAAACTGAGGCTTCTAATATCAAAGTACAAGGTTTCAAGCATCATTCAATCTCATTTTGATCAAAGACATCTCCAGGCTTAGTATCTTGTCTCTCAAGAAAAGTCAAAGGTCCATGTGTTTATTTCCATGCCTTTATCAACAAGTTACCTCAATCTTTTGTCAATTTAATTGAAGTAATTTCAATAACACATTATTTTGAGTTCATATGATTATCTATGTGTTTTGAAATGCAAGGAAAGTCCAAGTTTACAAGTTGATTCAAAGAAGTTTAACCTAAAAAAGTCAACATTTCAAGTCAAAGTTCAAAAGATCACAACTCCTTCAATTATCATCTTTTTTTAATGATTATTTTTTCTTATTACTCTTGTCAATGTCCTCTTCAACTTCTCTTCACATGAAAAGATCCAATTATGCTTGGAGGATCATCAAAAGTTTGAAGACATTATAGGTCATTTGTGGACTTAGTGAAATTTTGCCTATTTTCAAGTGACTTTTTCTCAACTTTCAATAATCATAACTTCTTTAATTTTCAAAATTTTGAGCTCATTATTTTTGCAAAATATCATTTGTGATAACCTCTTTAATATTTCTTCAATGATCAAATTCAAATTGTGCTTGGAAGGCCATGGAATTCATTGATACATTATAGGTCATTTTTAGCCATTTGGACTTAGAATATTTCAAGTTTGGTTTGCCAAATTTTTGTTCCAACTTCAACATGACACAAATTTTTTCTCAAGCATCCAAATGAAACTTTTCTTGGCACATTGTAATCTTTTCCATGATGTTAACAAATTCTAAAAAGAATGGGATCAAAAAGCTTCTTGTACAAAATGCCCCATTAACGCAAACATGGTTACTTGGAATAGAAGTTTTGCACCATGATTATATTTTTACCTCAACCAAAACTCAATTACAAGCCAAATTACCATGTGTTTTGGACCTAAACATGTTTAATCAAGTTTCCATAAGTTAATCGACTCATAAAATGCATGATTTGGTTGAGTTTTGAGCAGTGGTAAGTCACATTTTTCTCACTTTGAGGGTGCACATGAATTCACTCAATTATTGATCATTTTACCCCTTTCAGCATTCCATCATCTTCAGCTGTAAATAGAGGATCATTCCACACTGAAAACCAAGCTTTTGATAGCCAGAAAAGCCCTGCTCAACTCTCAAATTTTCTTCAAAACGTGAGCTATCATGTTATGATTTCCAGCATGTTTCAACTCAATTTCTTGATTCAGTTAGCTCCATCGTGTTCCTCTGAAGCTTCTGCAACAATTTTCAAACTCCAAGAGTCCCTAAATCACTCCAACCAAATCCAGTTTCAGAGCTCCTCCGATCGTTTTTGGACAAGGTAGTTTGAGGCTTCATTTTCAATCAAACAAGTTACCACAATGTAGTCATTTGGTTGTTGATTGTTTCCTGTAACCTAGTTGGTGTTGATAGTTTGTGTTCATCATTTAATTTTTGTTTTTGTGTTTTTCATTTCACTGAGTTTTCTCTACAATTCTCTATACTCTCTTTCAATAAATGAAAATGGAGGATGAGGCTGAGTTCGCCTCGATGAGACGGTTGTAATGATGGTGACTTTGTGCATTAATGTTACCACTTAGCATTCTCCAGTGAGCATCTCACTAGAGAAGATGACTGGAGAGGCTGAGGATGATGACCTGAGTATAGACACGATGGCTAATTGAAATGTTTCTATTGGCTGACTTCAAATGTGATTATGTGTGTTTTCTTTAGTAATTCCCATTGTGCATCATCATCTGAGGAGCGTGGGATATGCCACATCAATTAATGTAGTCAGATCCTACGCTCCTCCTTTTTTCCTTTTATTCTATTTTCTGATTTTATTTTTAAAATTGCATTTTCATTCAAAAACTGATAGAAATTTTATTTTAACTCCAAAAAAATCCGAAAATAATTTCTAAAATTCTCATTTATTTTTCTCTTTCTGATTTTATAATTTTCATATTTTATTTTCATCATTTTCTAATTTTCATGATTTTTCTCATTTTTTGAGCATTTTAAATTGTTTAGAAATACTGTTATGCATTAAAAAAATTCTCAAAAATGTTATATGTCATTCTTGACTTGTTTCTGGCTTGCATGAATTTTATTGACCATTTGTGATTTGATTTGAAGCATCATTTGCATTTTCATCTTTATTTTCATTTTAAAGTTAATTTTAAAAATCATTTTAGTTCATTTTAATTCATATTATTGCATTTAATATTTGTTTGACGTGTGTTAACTTTTGTTGGCCTTAGATCTTGGTTGGTTTGGTCACAAGTTTCATCAAACTCAATGGATCTTGCGTGTTGATGGGGTGAAAATCCTAATCCACCAAAATGGATGATTGATTTTGATGATAACTTGATCATCAATTGGATCCAATTTGGTTTTATTTTTTTATTTGATCCTCTCTTCTTCATCCCTTTCTTTTTCTTTTTCACCTTTCTTTTGATCAATTGGAGGATGTGTAGACCATTTTGTTCATGAGATCTTGAGTGGTGCTTGATGAACTTTCATCATTTCAAATCTACCATTTGATTGATCATTTGATCAATTAAGGTACTTTGGATTGATGCAGAAGTTTGTCCTAAGTACCATGAGGGTTTGATTGATGTAATGGATCCATCTTTCCTTGACTTAGGTCTTGAACAACTTTGTTTTGACTTGTGTTACATGTTTTATGGGTGATTTATATCATATCTATAACATGTATGGTACATAAAATGTTATTGACCGGCCTCCCATAGTATGGTCTTCCTTATAGATTGTGCTACGATTGCTTAACATAGCGTTAAATTTGTCTCTAATCGGAACGTGATCATTTGGTCCAATTTTAGATATGAGTAATTTTTAATTTAGATGTAAATCTCTTATCTTCATAGTGTGTAGATTCTTTTCCACCTAAGAGAGCTAGTGGCATACTTGTTAATTTTATCCAAGTTGGAGCCCTTATCAAAGGATGATACAAAGTTCTCACACTTGTTGGGTTGATTAGTTGAGTAATCTAATTTAAATGACAAAATGTCTTCTCCATTAAATTTAACACTAACACTAATATGAATTGTACTAACTTTTACTTTATGCCATTTATTTTTATACACTTTTACCTTTACGCTCTTTATTTTCTTGTTCTTTATTTTATGCTTATCCATGCCTTTTTCTTTCTTAAGACATTAATAAATGCTTAAATCATTAAAAGACTCTTAATGATTCCTTGAACTATTTGGTGACTATCTTTTGCTCATGGATGATGGACCTAGAATTAGGTTCCTTCCCCTATGCTTTGGAGTTATATCTTGAGACCTTGAATCTTATCAGGTACTTTGACCTTGAGTTGAATTTTTATGAAGACTTGGATTTCATATGATGCTTGGTTATCTCTTCTTATCTTATTGCTTACCTTGTTGCTTGAGTTTAAAGGATGGGATTTTTGACTTGTTTATGTCAAAGACTTGTATCTTGATTAGATATTACCTTCCCTAACTTTTATTTTATTGCTTTAAGATATTATGTTCATCTCCTCCCTTTCTTAAATTTTCAAAATCTTCTCCCTTTTTTCAAAACCTTCTTCTTTTTTCAAACTAGAACCTCTTTCTTAATAAACCTTAACTTTGTCAAGTGTATTTTCAAACTCATTTTCTTAATAAATTCTAAATCAATCTTAAGCATTTCAAGACTATTTTCAAAAGACTTAAAAAAGGTTAAAACTCATTCTAACCATTTTGTGCTTTTGTGCACTTTTTTCTTTTAAAACTTTTTCATAAATTTTAGATATGATTTATTTCCATAGTTGAGATGTAATCCTCATATTCCCATAGTATTGTTTGAAATTAGTTGATTCTTTTCCACCTTAGAGAGTTAGTGGCATACTTGTTGATTTTATCCAAGTTGGAGTCCTTCTTATGGCGATGCAAAGGTCCATTTTCACTTACTTGGGGGTGATTAGTTGAAGTTTTCTCCTTAAAATAACAAGTTGTATTTTCATTTAAAATGAATCATAACACACCATTTTGTTATTTTTACCATAAACTATGAGGTTTCGATCCTCCATTTCACTTTGTGAGCATGTAGGCACGAGGCTCGGGAAGTCTTGTCAAATAAAAGTTATTAAAAGATACTTCTCTTCTAACCTCACCAATCTTTTGCAAGCAACACCTTTTTAAGCCAAACACTAGATTTTCAAAGAGGTTCGTATAGAGTACTATAAACATTTTGGGTGTTAACACATTCCCTTTGTGTAACCAATCCCCTTACCCTGTCTCTATTTTTATTAGTTTTTGTTTTAAAACTTCTTTTGGTTTTGTTTGCTCTTTTCTGTTCCCTTTAGAAAAATAAAAGTGTGATTGCGACTCTTGTTTTGCGAGTTAAGTTAATCAATAACTTAATCTCAAATTTTCCCGCTATACTTTCCATCCTTTTGGTTGGTGTATGTCTGGTTATGGGGGTGTACACTTCCCAACTAGCGCCTTTGATTGAGGCGCATTGGTCTTGGGTCGACATTCTATAAAGCTTGTGGCCACATTCTGTGTCCTATAAGGGACACCTCTTTTGTTGAAAACATGATTTAGCCTCAACTGCGGCCATTTTCCCCTTGGAAGATTTAGGCTTAGGCTTTTTAAGGCCTTTAATAACCTTTCTATCAAACACAGCGGTGCACCTGGAGCACAACATCACTTCCGAGCCTTTCAATTTGCATGTATTGAGGAAATCTACAAGTTCCTCTTCAGCAATTTGGTAAATTGTAACGCCCCATTTTATTTTAATAATTTTTCATAATTAAATCATCTGATATTGTGTGTATGTATGTGATAATGTGTGTTTTATTATGTTGGGGTACCTTGTAGTGAAGGATAGAGGCCTTAAGAATAGACTCTAAGGGTTGAGGGGTGTGAGAGTAATTGAGTAGAGATGGGTGGTGTGGTTGGTAAAGCTAATTAGTACGGCTAGTTATTAATTATTTATTTAAATAATATAAGATTGATATTATTCGAATTAAATAATTATTATTATTGTTATTATTTGTTGAATGATAAAAATAATAATAATATAATAAGAAGAATTTAGGGAGTTGATGGACATAATTGTTTTGATCGTAAAATAAGAGAAAGCTGATAAGAGAGCTAGGGCTAGGAAGAGCTAGGAGAAGAGACTTTCATTGTTGAGGTAGAAGAATCCTTGTGCAAGAAGTATAAGGTAAGGATGGGGTTATTATTATCTAAGGGTGATCATGATGAATGGTGGATAGATTATACCATGTATGATTTGTGTATTCTTCTCTATCTATGATTTTGATGAATTGATGATTGTGTGATGAATGAAATTATTAATGAATGATGCATTGTGCATTAATGTTGTTGTTGTAAATGATGTTAGAATGATGCATTGATGCTATGTTTTTTGTTGAAATCTTGTAGTTGATTGCATTGTATGTTGTTGATGTTATATGGTTGATGTTGTTCAAAGTCAGAGTCGGAACTCAAATTTATAAGTATTTTGTGAAAAGAGTTGAAGTTTTGGTGTTTAGAAAAGTTATTTTTGGGCTAAAAGTATGTGTTAATTGAATGGTTTAAAAATGGAGTTTTGGGGTTGACTCAAAAGTGATTCTGGTTTTGAGAAGTTGCAAAAAAGTACTTTTGTCCATAGTGTAATCGGTTACCAAGATTATGGTAACCGGTTACACTGCTTAAAACTGTATTTTTGGACATTCTGGCAGGGTGTAACCGGTTACCTTGATTGGAGTAACCCGTTACACTGTGTGTATTTTGCGTGGTGTGACTGGTTACAAGGAGTGTAACCGGTTACACTGGGAACATTTTTGGAAAAACTTTGAAAATTCATAACTTTAGTTCAGAGTGTCTGATTCGAGTGTCGTTCGAAGTGTTGGAAAACTAATGCGGTGAACTACCTTATAAAAAAGGGTTATATTCCAGAAGTTGATTATTTGGTTATGTGATGGCTTAATGCAATTATAGTGTTTGTGTTGTAGTGTAATATGAACAGAATTTTATCGTTGTTGATTGCTATGCTGTAAATTGTTGTTGTTGAGTGGTTATAGTATGTATGTTGAGCATGATGTCCAGTATTGGCGGAGTACATGACTATGGAGGTGTTGGTCATTATCTCGATGTTGTTGTTGTTGTTGCATGATTAATATGTTGCATGCATTCATGATGTTGGGACATTGGTTCGTTGTTGTAAGCATCAATCCTAGGAAGTGAGGATTGTATACCGGTAGCTGATTACCGGAATGAATGGAATCAGTGAGATGTTATCGATATGATGATAAAAAATTATGAACCTGAGTGTTCACGTATTGGAATTCCGATGGGAACTATGATTCTGAAAAAGGGATCAGGTTCTAAAATAGAAATTGAATAGTACCACATGCATTGAGTCTGGTTGTGAGTCTCATTGCATCGCATATTGGTTGCATCTGTTGTTAAGTTGGATGTTGTTCTTGTATGTTGAATGTTTGTTGTTAAGTTGGATGTTGTCGTTGTATGTTGGATGTTGTTGTTGTATGTTGAATGGTTATTGTTATTATGTTGGATGTTGTTGTTGTATGTTGGATGATTGTTGTGTTGGCTGTGTGGAATGAGTGATGTGCATGAGATAATCTGTTACTACTTATTATCATGTTTTCCTTTATATAATTATGATATCTCACCCCTTCTGTTTGAATTTTTCTTTTACATGGGCATCGTGCAGATAACTCACAGTAGAGGAGTTGAAGTAAGTAGAAGATGAAGTATTATATTTTCCCTTTAGTGGCGGCGTCTGCTCTGATGTGTAACACCGGGGTCAGGGAACATTGTGTTATGTTGAGTTGATAGAGATTTTTGGATATCTCTAGAATATTGTTGTTTATGTTATTTTGAAGAATAATTATGCTATGAATAATTGTTTAAGTTGATGCTTCTGCTGTTTCAATTAAGTTTTGAGACTTCAGACCTGTTGAGTTGTTATTTTTATTATAAATAGTTGTTGAAAAGATGCATATGTTACATGTCTTTTTTTATGAGCGGCTTTGGTGTTGAATTGCGTGACATCTTAAATATGAAATGTTTGAATTTACTCTGATTTTTATTTATATTTTACGGTGTATATTTGAGGTGTTACATAAACTGCCTTAAACTTCTCTGCATATTTCAACTTAGAAACTTCCATTTCCATGTCAGGGCTCTCAGTAGCCTCGACCATTAAACATTTGAGTGATTCAGCATGGTTTTCATCTTTGATTTGTAGAGGGTCAGAATTCACTTGCATTGGGGCTCCTTGTGTAACAACCCATAAAATATATGTCTAGAATGATATCATACAAGTGTTAATTCTTGTTATTGACCCAACACAAGTTCCTAATGGCATTATTATATACACATGTCCAACTAAACACATCTATGGTACATGTTATACAATAAAGCCTAAAAAAATAAAACCTAAGAACTATGTACAATATCTTCATTGTACACCAATCCACAGTGAAAGATCATAATAATAATCATTCCTTATATTATGGGTCCACTCGGGTCTACTCGTCTATAGAAGCGAGGTAACGAAGGGCGACATCAAAACTCACCACTTATCACCTCGGTGGTATTAAAACCGAGAAGTAAAGTTTAATTCACATGGGTTCGAACCCCATCATTAGCACTTTTATTATTTTTAAAACTATTGTATCTTTTATCTCAGTTTATTTTAAAAACCGAGGGGTAAGATTATTTCTTTTTTATATAAAAAATTGTTACATTGTTTACCCAGAATATTACATTGTTTAAAATAAAAATCAAATTACCTAGAGAGTAAGGTAAAAATCAAATTCCCCAAACATCTAGATTTTAGATCTTCGAATTATTGATTCTTGGGGAAGATCAAATGTTGGGTGCAAGGTTATTTTCTTTGGATTTTGCATGCATTTGATTCTGAAGCAAAAAAAAAGAGTTAGATAAATAAAATTAATATTCAAATATAAGATTTTATGCTCAAATAAATATTTAAGAAAACAAACCTTAAACTCAAGTAATTTCCTGCTCTTGCAATCCATCTTAGAGAAATTTTTCAAACGCCTTTATGTTTGAAGTGTTCCATGTTCCATATAGGTTAGATTATCAATATTTAGAAAACTTTTATAACGAATGTCCCTTAGGTTTCACACGGATCACTAATGCCAAATTCATGAGCGTTAATAAACATTAAATGGATAACAAAGATTTGTTTAAGGGCGTTGAATATATTTAAAAACGCTTAACTATCTCATCGGCCAAGGAGAAAACCGAGGTGGATAAGATGTTTTTTTATATACATTGTTTATAAAAAATATTAAAAATACATTGTAAAATCTGTTTTCTAATGAGAAATTTTATTTTATATGTCCAGGTCCCATGCTAGATGCTAGAGATTTCTTTACCAATGAGATTTTTTATTTTCTACACTTACAATCCATCCCAAAGATCTGTAGTAGCAACTCATGATAGAAATGGACAGTGGTGAATATTTCCTCTCTATGGGGCGGCTACATATAATTTAGTATTAGGGTAAAATCTGTTTAACGAATACTTTTATAGTAAAATATGATTACTAACCACCTATGTTTTACTATAAGACCGAGGTGTTATATTAACTATCACCTCGATCTTAAATAAAATTGAGGTGACTATTTCGTTTTCTTTTTTTTTAAATACATTGTTTACACAAAATATTAAAAATCATTATTTATAACAAATCTTCGGCGATATCCAGATTTTGTTGCATACGCATTAAAACAAATATTTTTGAAACAAGAATTATTCTCTACAATTGCAATATATTAACTGTGTACTATTCAAAGGTTGAGATCCTTTCTTTTTTGGTTAAGCTCCATTCAATTTTTAACTTGAAGCATGAATGATTTTCTGCACTTGCAATCTATCAATTGAACTCTTTTCAAAGGTTGAGCTCCCTTCGTTGTTGGTTAAGCTCCATTCTTTGATTAACTTGAAACAAGAATGATTTTCTGCACTTGCAACCTATCAATTGAGTATCCTTCTTTAACTGAGGGTTATTCTAAAAAATACAATAGCGACAACATCAACACCATTATTTGAGATAAATTGTAAGGCCAGAAAAAAATGTTTTGTTCAAGATAGAAGAATATTAAAGATTTTTTTTCTCTTGCAATCCATCCCAAATAATGATGTTTGGGAAAGCTTTATATTAGTAAGGATTAGGATAAAATCTATTTAACGAGTACTTTTATAGTAAAATCTTATCATTTTATGCCTCAGTTGAATATAAAACCGAAGGGTTAGAATATTTTGTTTACACTTATAAACAAATAGAATCATAAATTGCGATAGTTGGGAATCAAAGCTTGTACTTATTTGTTTTTTCACCTCGGTTTTATGAAAAAACGAGGGAATTTATGTTTTTTTAATAATAAAAAATAGTGCACCTTGGCTTTATACCTCAGTTTTCTATTGTTTGAGGTGAAAGTTTCGTCATGAAAAGTGTTGTTTGTTGTAGTGGCGTCTAAGGGATATTCACAAGGTATGGAAACATGTTATTGAATTCTTGCAACTCAAACAATCACTATTGGGATTCACGAAACATCAATCCCCGAACGTACCTATGTCAAAGCCAGGCTCGATTCATGCATGCTCGTATTATTCGACTTTTGCAGTGGATATCGGGCCATATATGAAAGTAAAACCAAGTTCAAGCGATTGTCACTCGTATGAGACTCTAACCCACTTTTAGTATCTTTCACCGTATGAGACTCTAACCCACTTAGGTTTCCACTTTTCCCCCATGTCTACCATGGTTGCGGCTCAAACCCAATTGAGGCATGAATCATTGGTGCGACATCCCCACTTACCGCTTTACTTAAGCCTTTGAAGTGGTGTGCATAATTCACATCCGAATACGTCATTAGGTCTTAACAACAAAACGAACTTTAGGAGCAAGTCTCCTCACCAAATAGGACTTTTTGGAACAAAGGTTGCTCACCAACAATCAAACCAATTCTCATGGTATTCATTAAATACTATGTGATCATATCCACCCATTCACATGCTATTCCACATGTTCCATACAAAGCATATTGATTCGTTAATCAAACGACTACTTGTTTGCGATATACACCGAGGTACCTTTGCATCCAAGCATCACCGCTTAAATTCATTTCACAACCTAAGTTATCTTTCTAAGTCGTTAATCGAGTTGTACTCCTAAGGTTTCTTCACTCAATCATCATAGGCTTTTAATCATGTTATTTCACAATCAAGACATTCTACTAATTCAAAGCATACATATTGTCGCTACTGCGGAAAAAGGTGCCGGGAATGACAGAAGAGTCGCCACCGTTTGTTATTTATCCCAAAAGAGGGAAAGGAAACAATCAGAGAAAACCTGACAAAAATGGGAGAAGACAGGTCGTCGCAACCATGTCTCAGGTTCGGTAGTCGGTTACGCAAGAGGAAGGTATTAGCACCCCTTACGTCCGTCGTACTCGATGGGATCCATGCTTAGTTGTCTATCTAAAAGGGTGTTTATCTATCTAGCTAAAGGTCTCAGGGACAAAGGAAAAGAAAAGAGACTCGGCAAAGCATCGCCGCTCTGTGCCTACGTATTCCCTCATGCAATGGGAAAGTCAGAGTCAACATAGTTCGACTAACTACGGGCGAAAGGTGGGAGAAGGTTGCTCGCCAAGACATCGCGTCTTGCGCCTACGTATCCTCATCTGGTATGAGAAATCAGAGCAAACGTATGTCGCAACTGCGAACAACAACCGACGGAAAACAGAAGAGTCGCCACCTTTCGTTATTTATCCCAAAGAGAGGGAAAGGAAACGTTCGGAAAAACCTAACAAAAAAGGGAGAGACGGGGTTATTACAACCAAGTCCTGGGTTCGGGAGTTGGTTACGCAAGAGGAAGGTATTAGCACCCCTCATGTTCGTCGTACTCGACGGGATGCACGCTTGTTTGTTATCTGAGAGGGTTGTTTATCTATCTATGCTACAGGCTTCAGGGTTGAAAGAAAAATAAAAGAGATGACTCGGCAGAGCATTGCCGCTCTGGGCCTACGTATTCCCTCGTGCAATGGGAAAGTCAGAGTCAACGTAGTTCGGCTAACTACGGGTGAAAGGGGGAAGGTTGCTCGCCAAGATATCGCATCTTGTGCCTATGTACTTTCATCTGGAATGAAAGATCAGAGCGAACGTTGTTTGGGCGGACACGAAACCACAGGTTGATTAAGTGTTTTATCCGAGTAGAGTTAAACATCCATTCCATCAGTTAGGGACAAAATCTGTTTGCGGTAGAACCGAAGTTTAACAACAGTCTTTTCTGAAAAAGAAGTTTGATTAATCCCGAAGGAAAAAGGTTTGAATTTGTTTTGTGTTTTTTAGGGAAGAAGTATTTTGACTTTAAGTATTTATAATGAATGTTGTACTAAAGTCCAGAACCTAGGATCGAATGCGTCGCATATCGTCCTAAGGACGTATACTAAACACTCTAGGTAATTGAGGAGAAGCCCCTCAATCACCATTTCCCAAGTATAAGGCTCATGGCAAATATCCATTATCTTTATTAGGTGTGTTAAAGTTGTATGAAGATGAGAAGAGAAGACGCACGAAAGGTCTAAGGGAAACTCAGCCCTAACGTTGTCATGCAAAGTGATCCTATAGTTTGGATGAAAGGGGAAACATCTACCCTAATGTTAGCATACTTGGATTGAACACCTAACTTCTCTCCCACTCCCATCCTAAACGGAGGGAATAGAAATCCTATGGGGATAATGGCAAGACAACACAAGAAGAACAAAGGAAGAATCAATCACAAGTAGAGAAATGCAAACACGAAAATGCACAATTAGAATGGTGGGAGGGAGGAAAAATGTGTGGGGCAGCAGCCGCCACAAGCGCGTCTCGACCTCAACAACGATGCAAGAATGATGCAAACATGTGGGGAAAAGTGAGAAATGAAAGCAACCGAACATGCAAACGAATGATCGATTCGAACCGCATACACAAGCATTCAAATAATTGAAAAATGATCATACATATCAACAACATCATGATTAATCAACCATAAATAGTGGCAATCATCCAAAACAATTCAATCATAATGCATCACATTGATCTATGATGATTCGGATTGAACCGGTATGCGAACATGCAAACAGAACAACAAACATGGCATTCTGGTGCAGTGTTAATCGGTTAACCCCTGGGGTTAACCGGTTAACACCTTAAGATGTTTGGAAAATCTGAAGTTTTGGACAGGTTAATCGGTTAACCCTATACGTTAACCGGTTAACACTGGTAACGTTTAGAAAAATTTGAAAGTTTGAATTGGTTAACCGGTTAACCATATAGGTTAACCGATTAACACTGCACCAGAAGTGAAAAACAGCAACAGAAAAAGCACTTAATGCACAAAATCACTTAATCAAGTGATCCAACATATCAGCTTATCAAATAAGCACGAAATTACACCTGCAAATAGAAAACCAATAGACATGGAAACATGTCTACACAACATAATCGCAATTCACACGGATCGGAATCCACCAAAATTCAATCGAATATGAAAATCATCATGGAAATGCAAATAAGCTCAAAAATGTTATGGATCTAGAATCTCCAACCTTCGAAGCGGAGATTTGCTTCAGTTAGTGTTGATCTTGTTGTAATTGAGTAGTTCAAACGCTAGAAATCCGGAAAACTTCGAGATCTAAGCTAATTGTAGTTGTACGAACGAATATCCACCAAATTCGAGTCGAAACGCTTCGAATAATCACTTCCAACTCAAGCTCCAAAATCAGATCTCAATTTGCACGAAATTTGATAATGAAAATTGATCCAAAGATGAGGATGGATGAAGGTTTATGCTCAAGAATCCATTGATTTCAATGAAAAATTAATGAATCCTACTGAAAAAGAGCTTTGAGTGTGGGTTTTAGAAAATGGAAAAGTTGAGAGAATTTGAGAGAGTTTGATCAATTCTGAAAATGGATGTGAGAAATGAGAATTTGGCCCCTTTTGGTTTGGAGTAGATCACTTAAATACCATATAGGTTTGGATCCCAAAGGTGGGGTTTGGATTTTGGATTGGAAAGTTGGTTTGGAGCTAGGCATGGGAATTTGGAGGGAAAATTGAAATAACCAACTTTCAAAAACATTCTAGATCCTTCTTTTTGGTAAAAATGAATTTCAAGGTGATCAAAATTGGACCCCAAGTGCAAATGGCTTGCAAAATCACGTAAAGGCAAAATCTGCTATGGTTAACCGGTTAACCATATGCGTTAACCGGTTAACACTGTTAAAATTTCAATTCTGGGCTGATTCTCCAGTGGTTAATCGGTTAACCATATGTGTTAACTGATTAACACATTCAAAAATTTGAATTTGGCGCCTTTGGCAGGGAAACCTGCCTGTTTGCCTGCTTCTCGCCGTTTTGAGCTCTGCTAAGCTTTCAACACTTGCTCTTGAATACTGTGATTGTGATAATGCTGGATATAAACTGAATGTTGTCTCCTGATCTGAGCATAACCTGCAAATAAAATCGGCCGTTCGACCACTAGGAAAAATAAATGTCGTTTCTTCTGATGCTTGCTGCTCGGTTGCTTGCACGGGAATGCAACTTGAGCCACGGGAACCTTAATCCCATGCCTCGAGAACCAATGCTATGTAAAATGCGGATTACATATGAAATGCAAGAAAAGATAAGCTAGGTAAAGAAAATAGGTTGGGAAAATTTTGGGGTGCAACAGCTGCCCCTATTCGAACGGCTTGGACCTGACTGGGTGAAAAGCGAACGACTTTCAGACAATCAAGGTAAAAGACGGTTGAATACCAAAGAAACTCGGAAATTTGCCAACCACAGAATTGAGCATGATGAACGTCTCAAACATTCCGTTGGGGAAGAGAGACCTAATCAAGTAACTCTGCTGAGGAACTCCGTAATAAAACTGATGTCATGGTCCGAATACCATGTGGGTTAAAGGGTGGCATGTCGAAATTGCCAGAATCTGGATATTCGATGAACACAACGAATCGGTGAAACTTGTCGGGGCCTAGATACTCAAAGAAACGAGGAATACATTATCAATTGGAACTGGCCAGAGTATGAACACTCAACGAGATAAACTGGAACAAACCGGAGCCAAGATACTCACGCGATAAACAGACGAAACGAACCGGAGCCACGACACTCACGCGAGAAATGAACAAAACAAACTGGAGCCAAGATGCTCAACACGATACATGAACAAAATGAACCGGGGCTAAGACGCTCAACGCGATAAACAAACGAAACGAACCGGAGCCAAGACACTCAACGTGAGGAACTAACTAAACGAACCAGAGCCAGGACACTCAATGCGAGGAACTAATGAAACAAACCGGAGCCAGGACGCTCAACGCGATAAATGAACGAACAAACCGGAGCCAAGACGCTCACACGAGAAACAAACGAACAAACCGGAGCCAAGACACTCACGCGAGAAACTAGAGTCGGGGTACCCAATGAAACAAATCAGGGGCGGAACGTTCAATGCAACAAATTAGAGGCGGAACCCTCAATGAACCACATCAGAGGCGGAACCCTCAATGAAACAAATCAGAGGCGGAATCCTCAATGAACCAAAGTCAGATCCGGAACACTCAATGAACCACATCAAAGGTGGAACACTCAATGAAACAAATCAGAGGCAAAACCCTCAATGAACCACAAAATCAGAGGTAGAACCCTCAATGAAACAAAGTCAGAGGCAGAACCCTCAATGAAACAAAGTCCTTACTGGGGATTTACCTGAGTCTGGAAATTCAACGGCCAGGAGGAATACGTCATGAACTGAACACTCACCGGAATCTAACCATTCAACGGAGCAGAAGTACCATCACAAAGTTCATTAGGGTCAAAATAACCAATCAGATTCTGGGCACTGCACGGGTAGAACAAAACGTCTCAAATCGAAAATTCACCGGAATCTGTATGTTCAACGGAGAAGTCGGGACCTGAATATCACCTGTAGGAGATAGCAATTACCTGAAATCGGAAAGGTAACTGTCGCTTGCGCGAAAATAAGGTGTCGGCACAACAGAAGAGTCGCCACCTTTCGTTATTTATCCCTCAGAGCGGGAAAGGAAACGATCGGAAAAACCTGACGAAAAAGGGTAAGACAAGGTCGTCGCAACCGTTGTTTGGATTCGGGAGTCGGTTACGCAAGGGGAAGGTATTAGCACCCCTCACGTCCGTCGTACTCGACGGGATTCACGCTTGTTGTGTTTACTTGGACGGGTTGGTTTTATTCTATCTACCTATCAAGGCTGACTTTAACAGAAAAGAAAAATGACTCGACAAAGCGTTGCACTTTATGCCTACGTATTCCCATCAGGGAATGAGAAATCAGAGTCAACGTAGTTCGACCTACGACGGGTTATGGGGGAAGGTAGCTCGCCAATACATCAGTATTGTGCCTACGTACTCTCAACAGGCATGAGAGATCAGAGCTCACGTAGTTCGGGAAACTACGGTTTATTTCCTGTCTTTTACGAAAGAAGTGTTTTTTATTGTGTTTGCAATTTCAATCGCACTAGAGACTATGACCTGAGAGTGAATGCGTCGCATGTCACCCAAAGGGTACCATACTAAACATCCAGACTGTGGAAAAGAAACTCTCCCACAATCCTTTCTCAGATAGCTTAAGGCTCGTAACGTACGAAAGAAATCATTCATGATTACTGTATCTTAAACTGTTTTGAGATGAGAAGAGAACGGGCCCAACTAGGAGGGAGACTATCAAGTCCTACTGTTGTCATGCCATGGATTCATCCTATGGTTGAGGTTTGAACAGGGAACTCCTAGAAGTTGTCATGCATAGGTTTCAACCTAAAGTTCTATCATCAAATCCTTATCAAAGGAAATGAGAGTCCTAAGGGATCATGTCAATGATACACCAAAATAGACAAAGCATCAGCTTTAAACAGTAAAATGCATGCAATGCAAGTGAGGGAGGAAATGTGTGTGGGGCTTCAGCCTCCACAAGCTCATCTCAACCTCAAGCCAGAATGAAGAACAGTAATCATACTGAAAATAACACATGCTATCAAGCAATATACAGTAAACTGCAATCATACAGAGGAAATGAAATGAAATGCCATCAGGCAAACAAACCACATGGGCAAGGGAGCAGGGCTCTACCGAATACCCGCAAGCAAAGCCACACAGTAACGGTACAAGCAGAGGGAGCAACTCAACCTCTAGTGCAATCATGCTCCTAGATTCTACCTATTCTAGATATGAACTTATTCTAATGCATCAAACAAGTCAAACAAAACACATCAATACAGAAAGAAAATAGAAGAAAGCAGACCAACTTCTCTCAACTTCAAGCTTCAGCTCTTCCAACAGCAATTCAGTCTTCAGACTTTAATCACCCTTGACAAATATCAATTTGCTTTTCCAGGTTTCAACCCTTCAACATAAGTTTCAACTTATCTTCTCCTCTAAGCTTCAGCTTCTTGATCAGCTCCACCTTCAGGCTTTACTGGATCTTCAGGTATCAAAGTAAGTATCAACTTCCTTTGTTCTTCAAGCTTCAGCTGGAATGGCAATACTCAAGGATTCATCCTCTTCAACACTCTTCAATGAAGTCTTCATCTTCAAACTCAAGCTTAACATCTCTCAAGATAATCAAACTAGAGGAAATCACTTACTGGATAAGCTGGGGATATTGAACTGCTTATTGACCACCAAAGGTGACCTATAAGGGTTCAACATCAAAGGAATGGTTCCCTCAAAAGTTCTACTCCCTGGGTACATCACTTATCCCTCCAAAGGAGAGAGGTGTATACCATGGAAGGACTTTGAATCATAGGGAGGAATGGAGGTGAAAGATACCATCCATGTTTAAGAAAGAAGTTAACTAGGTCTAAACTCTTCCTAATCCCTAACCCTAAAACAATAACAAAACAAATAAGATCAAGCTCTCAATCTCCTCAATCCATCTTCAAGTCTTCTACTATGCTCCTCAATGCTCCTCAGAACAAGACCAAGCTCTCCAAGCCCACAAAGCAAAGCAAACAACAATTCAAGCCCACAAGGGCAACACAAACAATCATCAACTACAAAAATCATCCAAAAATAGTATACTACTATATTAAATACTAATATAATTTCTAAGGGATCCTACATACCTACCCTTAATACCCTTATATGCCCCAATACCTATCTTGACCTAGAAACCCAAAATTCTAATGTTATTATGGACCTATGTTAAGGATTAACCTAATTCTACACAACCTAATGTCATCTAAGCAAAACTAACCTAAAATTCATTAAAAAATTATGGGATAAATCCAGGGGGAAGCTAAAGCTTATATCTAACTATCCTAAAAAGAATGGCCTAAAAATGTTAAGGGAACTACCTAAACAAAATTCTACAAATTCATTTATCAACATAAAAGCATTAAAAAGCAATTAAAATGGAAAATATACAAAAAATGCTAAAAATGCATGAAATGAAAATATTTTTATTTGATAATTTGAAATGGAAGCAAAAATTCCCATTACAAAATCTTTAATTTTCAAATTGATATGATTTTTCCAAGCTTGAAATAAAATGGAAGAAAATAAAATGAAATATGAAGGGATGGGGTGCAGATAGTAATGCAATGCAGTTCAATACGCGCATAGGCCCAGAATGGGGGGTTCAGATAGTCATGCGCTAGGCCCAATTCATTCAGAAAAAAAATTAATAAAATGAAACGAAAATAGAAAAGGAACGGTGCAGGAAGTAACCCAATACAGTTCATTTTATTAATGGGCCAGGATTGGGGGTGTTGGTATCAAAAGATCACTTAAGCCCAAGCCAGGACTTAAGTGATACGCTGTGTTTTGCCTCTCAGAATTTCCCTCCAAGATGAAATTAAATCGTGGCCAATGGATCGTTTCTCAGTCAACCGGTCAGCTCCTCATCCAACGGCCCTGAACCCGTCTTCAACCTCTAGCTAGGGTTCTTGGAACCTCCATGGAAATGCAGGACACTAAGCTTCATCTTCGTCACACACGAACTCCATCAATACCTCACCAATTGCAACAATTAAAAACCCTAGATTGCTCCAAATTTCACCAGGAATCTAGCCATGGCATCAGAACTCATTGAAACCTTCTCAAACTTAAAACCCGATCGTGAATCAAAAAACTGATCAAGAACCAATCTTAACAACTCTCAAAATTAGAGGTCCTAATCTCATCCTCATGTTTCCCTGAACACTTCTTGCTATTAAACTAAGATTATCCCCCAATATTCAGTGAGTTCTTGGTCCATAAAGAAATGGTGTCAACAACAAAACCATCACCAATTCTCTTCAAACTTTCCAGAAATGATCTCCTAGTTATCCTTAACCATTCTAACCTACTAATTCTATCTAATTCTACTTAAATTAGAGTGTAGAGAGAAAGTTACAAACCTGGTAAAATCAAGTGAACAGATGAAGAAATCCCTCAATTCAGCCCTTCAATCTTTCCCAATTCCTTCACTAAGTAGTATTCTTGCTTCTGTATGCAAAAAGAATGGTTGAAACTGCTTGATTCTTGGAAACCGATCTTGAACTGCAGAGGTGAAAATCCAAAAGCTCATGCACGATTCATCAATGGAATTGCCCTCAATTTGATCTGCACACCCTCACTATGATCTATAGAATGTGTTTGTGTAGAAAAAAGGAATGGAAATGAAGAAGAATGAAGAAATGAAACTTGACTTGCAATGGAAGCAACAAGATAGCACTCTCTCTTCTCTGCACCAACTCTCACCAACCCTTCCTTTGAGCAAGTTCTAATCATCTTATAGAACTTGTAGGAATTGTCTAGAACCTTCTGGAACACTCCAATGATAATTTGAACTTTTCATCTCATGATATTTGACTTCACTTCTCACGATATGAGATTTCATGCCATAGTCCTTGTAACCTTTAATTCTGACTTGAAATTCTCCCCATATGAGATTTATGATATGTTACAATGCATAACCAACTTGTTTGTTGAGTTTTGTTGAGTTTTGCTTTGGTGCCTTAAGATGCAAGTAAGCCATTTCCAAAGCAGCCCTATGATTTATGCCTCAAATCAAAATTGTGGATGAACCATTGTTCTTAGAATGTCATTTGGAGTCAAAATGACCTATTATATGACATGGTTTGGATGTATAACTTGTGATTTCCAATTTTCAATTTCAACTTATTTAACTTATGCCTCCATTTTAGGCCATTTTCATCACTTTTTGATACAAGCCTTTTAAACATCTCATGACCTCTCTACTAGACTTAAAACATCATTCTAAGCAAGTTTGATGTTGAAGATTTTTCCATTTGAAGCTTGGAAATAGGAGATATGGCCTTATGCTTGAAATGACCTATAACCTCCAAATGACCAAAATGCCCTTGACTTGCCAAAGCCATAAGTTGAGTTCTACAAATCCTATCAAGGACTTCTAGTACTCTCTAGAAAGCTAAGAAGATTCTCTACAACATTCATGTTGACCAAGAGTTCATAGGAATCATCCTACTAGGGAAAAAGTTGGATGCAAGTTAGGTGAATTTCAAGGACCCAGATTCACATACCTCAGATGACCTGTAATTTGTCAAAGTCATAACTTGAGCTCTACAAATACTATCAAGGACTTCTAGTACTCAAATTAAAGTTAAGAACAAGATATACAACATTCATGTTGTGGGGAAGATGAGATGACAATCACACCTTGAGCTACACTGCCTTGAAGATAGGGATCAAACTAGGGGATTTTACACTGCCAATCCTTAGAAACCCTAGCTTGAAACTTCTCAAACTCCTCAATCATGATGAGTTGGTCTAGGAATCATCCTTATAGAATATCAATGCATCATTCCATGATCACATGGCTCTTGGATTAGGTCTCAACCCTCTCCAAATCATCAGTTGACCTAGGGTTGACCCAGTCAAACCCTAATTCCACCACTCATGGCTGAATCTTCTGAATTCTTGTGCAATGACCTCTCTAGGCTTCATGATGGCTTCCAAGACATCTCATAAGCTTTCCCAAAGCTTCAAGTTCATCCTCATAGTCTCAGAATCATCTGAGGAGCTCCCACAACTCTCAAGTTATGAGACACACAACCTTGGTTTCAACCAATCTCTCTGAGGATCTCTTGAGTTTTCTGACAAAGATATCAACCTTTGAACCTTTGAATAACCTTCTTGGCTAGCTTCAAAGTCTCATACAACTCTTGATGGGTAAATAAATGTTGGTCAAATTTTGGGGTGCAACAGCTGCCCCTATTCAAACGGCTTGAACCTGGTTGGGTGAGGAGCGACCGGCTCTCAGCCAACCAAGGTGCGAGACGGTTGAATACCGATAAACCCGAAAATTTGCCAACTGCACAAGTACACGGTACTCTTGCGGGAATAAATCTTCGCAAACTGAAATAATAGCTGCACGGCAACTAGCTGGAGACATACTGATCTGAACCTTGTCGTTAGTTATCCACATTAAATTCCTCTGACATTGTCATCAGACACCTGACCTCGCCGTCAAGCATTCATGAAAACAAAGCGACTGACATCATCGTCGGACGACCAAAACACCCAACATCGCCGCTGGAAAACTAAATCACCTGACATCGCCGCCAGAAACAAACATCCAACATCGCCGCTGGAGAACTAAAGAATCTGACACCGCCGTCGGACAACCAAAACACCCAACATCGCCGCTGGAAAACTAAATCACCTGACATCACCGCCAGAAACAAACATCCAACATTGCCGCTGGAGAACTAAAGAATCTGACATCGCCGTCGGACAACCAAAACACCCAACATCGCCGCTGGAAAACTAAATCACCTGACATCGCCGCCAGAAACAAACATCCAACATCGTCGCTGGAGAACTAACTCACCTGACATCGCCGCCAGAAACGAACATCCAACATCGCCGTCAACCAAACATCCAACCTCGCCGCTGGGACATCAAAGAATCTGACATCGCCGTCAACCAACTATAACTCTGAGAAACACCCGACATCGCCGTCAAGTACTCAACATAATCTGACTTCGCCGTCAACTCTCAACATCGTCTGACCTCGCCGTCAGGGTGAAGAAACTCCATTGGGGAATTGGTCATACGGTAACCGGTAATACATAGTCGATCATGCCATCAGGCATTCAAAGAACACTGTCGGGCATCAGCCGGACTTCAACCATCAGGTTGATCATGCCATCAGGCATTCAAAGAAATTGTCGGGCATCAGCTGGACTTCAACCATCAGGTTGATCATGCCATCAGGCATTCAAAGAAATTGTCGGGCATCAGCCGGACTTCATCAGCAAGTCGGGCATAGAATTCTTGGTCAATCATGAGCTAACTGGGAATATCTAAACCTCTGCCATCAGGCACTCCGCATCAGCTGAGAGAACTGCTTCATTAACACGGTCAGACTTCAATCATGGAGTCTTCAAGGGAGATTTCAACTTCGCCATTAGAAAACCTGCTGGGGATTTCAGGAATCATCCTGAACTGAAGACTGGGGACTCGAAGCATCAACTTGAGCGACCAACTCTGGAGACTGCACTGGGTACTTAAGAATCATCTTAAGCAAACGACCCTGCTGAGGAATTCAAGAATCATCTTGAACCGAAGACTTCGCTGGGGATCCCAAGAATCATCTTGAGCAAGCGACTTCGTTGGGGAGAATGTCAGGAATCATCCCGAGCAATCAATTCTACGGCAGAACACCTGCAAAACAAGAACGGTAACAACCTAGATCCTGTTTATTATGCATATGCTTCGGCAATGGCGCAATGCTCCACACGGTGGAAATGTTATGCGTTTATAATAAATGCTATGCAATCATGCACAATGATGCGATCCCGTCAGCAAAATAAATGCCGAAGGGAGAATCCTCCTGTCAAGGAGAACGAACTACTCAGATAGGGGAATCATCCTGCTGAGGAGAACATGGTCACGCCAATCTCAATTGGACTCCGCAGGGGACACAACTTCAGTTGACTGCTGCAGGGGAAACAACTTCCGTTGATTGCTGCAGGGGAACGAAGCTCTATGGGAACCTGGACCAGGATTCGGCTCTCTTGGGGACCTGCAAACTCGGTTGGGGAAGAAGAAATCATTCTGCTTCGCTGGGGAGTACAACTCTGGGGGAATCTCAATTCCGCTGGGGAAGAAGGAATCATCCGACTTCGGGGGAGAGTACGACTCTGGTGGGGAATTTCAATTCCGCTGGAGACTTCAGTCTGGCACCATCAGTTGCTGCATACTTCGGCGAACGAACATTTCTATGAAACCTGCACTTGTGACCCGGTGCTGGGGGGGGGGGGGGGGGATGCGCGCTTCAGCGCCTGACTCAGCTGAGGAGGTGACGTTCCTTCAGGATACATCGAATTGGGGAGAGAATCATCTCTGCCTGGGGAGACATATTAATGCTCACGATCTCGCGTTCAGACTCTGTGGGGAGAGGCTATTGAACTTTGCTGGAGAAAGAGGAATCCTGCTTCGGGATGCGCACGGCACCCTGTCTGGTATATGCTACACCTGTAACAACACAAACAAACAGACAAGATACCCTTATCAAAGGGACCTATCGAGGTTATTATCTCATGACAATATTCAAGTAATTAATTGTTTCAACAATCAGTGGCCTAGGCCCGTGAGTTTATGTATGCGCATTTTATCAAAAATATCGGCGTTCTTTTTCGCAAACAAAACAGATAAATGCTAAACAGACAAACAGAATTGCTGAATAGTATGCATTTTATTGATAACGAACCCCTGAACGGGTAACAAATGTTTTACAACAGATGCAAGCTCCTGGAATGAGGAAGCCGCGCAAAAAATAAAACATAAATATACATCAGTATATACAAATGTCGGCAACGAGGCGTAGACGAACACCATGAGTTGATCCCTCTATGACCCACTCGACTTCGATACTTCTCCGACGCTTCAGCTTCGGAAGAGATTGATTCGGATGAATGGCCTTCAGGTCCTCCAAACCACTGAATAAAGAAAGTCCACACGCGGAACACAGTCATTTGCTTTTTCAAATCCCTAACTTTTGCGTGAACCACCCTTTGTGGGTTTTCAGTTCACCGGGATACCCTTTTTTGCCGAAGCCGCCCAGTGTAGGTTTTCGACTTCGCGGGTGTACCTTTTTCAATTTATATCCCTAATTTTTGCCCGAACCTTTTTATTCTGTTTTTGGTTCGCCGGGATGCCCCTTTTTTGCCTGGACTCTCTTTTTTGTCCAGCGGGTCACTTTCAAGCAAAGTATTTTTTAACTGCGTCCGTGTTCACCGGGGATGCAAAATCTTCTCCATCCATCGTGGATAACAACAAAGCTCCTCCCGAGAAGACCTTGTTGACGACGTACGGGCCTTCGTAATTCGGAGTCCACTTGCCCCGGTGATCGGAGTGTGGAGGAAGAATCTTCTTCAGGACGAGATCACCCGTCTGAAAGCTTCTAGGACGCACCTTCTTATCATAAGCTTTCTTCATTCGGCTTTGGTACAGACGACCAAACGCAATCAATGCTAACCTCTTCTCGTCCATCAGGCTGAGTTGGTTCAGATGATTCTTAATCCATTCTGCCTCGTTGAGTTTCACATCAACCAAAACTCGCAAAGAAGGGATCTCCACTTCTAACGGTAGGACAACTTCCATACCGTACACCAAGGAGAAAGGAGTTGCCCCGGTTGAAGTACGTACCGTTGTACGATAACCGTGCAGTGCAAATGGCAGCATCTCGTGCCAATCTTTGTAGGTCACAACCATCTTCTGAACAATCTTCTTTATGTTCTTGTTGGCCGCTTCAACGACGCCATTCATCTTCGGGCGGTAAGGAGATGAGTTGTGGTGTTCGATCTTGAAACTCTGGCACAGCTCCTTCATCATCTTGTTATTCAGATTCGAACCATTATCGGTAATAATCCGCTCGGGAATTCCGTAACGACAGATGATGTCCCTCTTTATGAATTTAGCCACCACCTGCTTGGTCACATTAGCGTACGAGGCTGCCTCCACCCACTTGGTGAAGTAGTCGATAGCTACCAGAATGAAGCGATGACCGTTAGACGCAGTGGGCTCGATCTTGCCTATCATGTCGATGCCCCATATGGAGAACAGCCACGGGGAGGACATGACATTTAACGGGCATGGCGGCACATGAACTTTATCAGCATAGATCTGGCACTTATGACATCTCTTCGCGAATCTGAAGCAATCCGACTCCATTGTCAGCCAGTAGTATCCTGCTCTCAGGATCTTCCTCGTCATGGCATGTCCGCCGGCGTGCGTACCAAATGTGCCTTCATGGACTTCTTCCATGAGCATGCTCGCCTCTTTCTCATCTACACATCTGAGTAGCACGAGATCGTGGTTTCTCTTATACAGAACTCCATCAAGATTGAGATAAAAGTTTCCAGACAGCCTCCTCATAGTCTTCTTGTCCTGGGTTGACGCGCCCGCAGGATACTCCTTAGTCATAAGGAAAGTCTGGATGTCATGGAACCATGGCTTGCCGTCGGCGGCTTCCTCGATTGCAAAGACAAATGCAGGTCTATCAAGACGAGAAAGGACAATTCTTGGAGCCTCATTCCAAAAATTGACTTTATACATTGAAGCCAACGTGTCTAAGGCATCATCCATCTGATTCTCGGCCCTGGGCACATGATGGAGTTCCACTCGATCAAAGAACGGAAGTAGCCTTCTGGCATAATTCATGTACGGCACCAAATTCGATTGACGATTCTCCCACTCCCCTTTAATTTGGTTGATCACAAGCGCTGAGTCACCATATACGTCTAGATTCTTGATTCTCAAATCAATTGCCTCTTCTAGACCCATGATGCATGCTTCGTACTACGCCTCATTATTGGTGACTGGAAACGTCAAGCTCGCAGTAAACGGGATATGGGATCCGTGGGGAGTCGTGATGATAGCCCCGATGCCACTTCCATAGGAATTAACCGCCCCATCGAATATCAATTTCCACTGGGATTTCCTATCTGGCCCCTCGTCGGGCAACGGCTCATCGCAATCCTTCGCTTTGAGAAACATAATATCCTCGTCAGGGAATTCAAATTTCATTGGCTGGTAATCCTCGATCGGCTGTTCAGCAAGGTATCAGACAATACGCTTCCCTTGATGGCCTTCTGGGAAACGTACTGAATATCGTATTCCGTTAACACCATTTGCCATCTGGAAATCCTGCCCGAAAGAGCCTGCTTCTCGAAGACGTACTTGATCGGATCCATCTTCGAAATTAGCATGGTGGTGTGATTGAGCATGTACTGTCGTAGACGTTTGGCAGCCCAGCCTAGTGCACAACACGTTTTCTCCAGCATCGAGTAACGAGATTCACAGTCAGTGAACTTTTTACTCAAGTAGTAAATGGCATGCTCCTTTCTGCCCGTCTCGTCGTGCTGACCGAGAACACATCCCATACTATTCTCAAGAACTGTCAAGTACATGATTAGAGGTCGTCCAGCCACTGGGGGTATCAAGATTGGAGGTTCTTAAAGATACTGCTTTATCTTATCGAATGCCTTCTGGCAGTCCTCATTCCAGATAATTGCCTGATCTTTCTTTAAAAGCTTGAACATTGGTTCACACGTGGCCGTGAGCTGAGAAATAAACCTTGCAATGTAGTTTATTCGGCCTAAGAAACCACAAACTTCTTTTTCTGTTTTCGGCGCTGGCATTTCTTGAATGGCTTTTATTTTCGCAGGATCAACCTCGATGCCTCGTTCACTCACGATAAACCCCAGTAACTTTCTGGACCGTACTCCGAAAGTACATTTGTTAGGATTCAGCCTCAACCTGAACTTCCTAAGCCTCTCAAAAAGCTTTAATAAGTTGACCAGATGCTCTTCCTCCGTTTGGGACTTCGCAATCATGTCATCAACATAGACCTCAATCTCATGATGAATCATGTCATGAAACAAAGTAACCATTGCTCGTTGGTAAGTGGCCCCTGCGTTCTTCAAACCGAAGGGCATTACCTTGTAGCAAAATGTTCCCCAGGGAGTGATAAACGTTGTTTTCTCCATGTCCTCCGGCGCCATCTTGATCTGGTTGTAACCGGAGAAGCCATCCATGAACGAAAACACGGAGAACTGGGTTGTGTTGTCGACCAACACATTGATATGAGGCAACGGGAAATCATCTTTAGGGCTCGCCTTATTCAAATCCCGATAATCGACGCACATGCGTACCTTACCGTCCTTCTTCGGTACATGCACTATGTTGGCGACCCACGGAGGGTAAGTGGTGACCGCTAAGAAGCCAGTATTGAGCTGTTTTTGCACTTCTTCTTTGATCTTAACGACCATGTTTGGTCTCGTCCTCCTAAGCTTCTGCTTAACGGGAGGGCAATCTTCTCGTAGCGGCAAGTGGTGGACCACGATGTCCGTGTCAAGTCCGGGCATATCTTCGTATGACCAAGCAAAGACGTCACTATACTCTCTTAGCATCTCGACCAATCTCTGCTTGACATCATTCTGCAATGCGGCCCCTATCCTGACATTTCTGACGAGCTCTTTAGAACCCAGGTTCACGATTTCGATCTCCTCTTCGTGAGGCAAAATAACTTTCTCCTCTTGTTTCAACAAGCGGGCCAACTCTTCAGGAAGGTCTTCTTCTTCATCAATCTCTTCTTCGGCTTGATAGATCGGGCAATCGAAGTCGAAGTGAGCCGTAGAAGGTCCAGAGTCGATGTCCTCTGTTATATGGATCCTGCAATAATAAGGGTTAAGTTTAAAACAAGAGTATGCAGGTTAGCACAAACCCCATTGCCATTTTACTGTTTTTCAAAACAAACATAAAACAGGAATAACAGAGATCACAATATTTGAATACGAAGAAAACGCCTTTGATTTATTAACAAAATGCATGTACATAATCCAACAAGGCCCTGAAAATAGAACCGCTATGCCCCGGGTAGGACATAGGGTTGTACAATGATTGGAAAAAGTAAATCATTACTCTTCACTTGTCATCTGGATGATATCCTTGATGGTCCAATTGTTGAGGCCCTCGCCTGGCTTGCTTGGCTGAATCCAAGAGTCGAGATCACAATCGCTATCCCCGCTGTCTTCAGACGCCGCGTTGATGCTTTCGAAGATCACTCCGCCACTGGTAAATTGGATCCGCCCTTTACCTCGAGACGCACTGCTAGACGAAGAAGAAGAAGCTTCAGCTCCAGGAGAATACCCCAACCCAAACTTATCCTGCTTGTTGGGTATCTCCAAAATTTCCCCCCAGCCTGGGGTAGATCCAGCTTGGACAACGGCCCGAGCTTCTTTGAAAGAGGAGAGATTCATTTCTGGCTTTTCTGTGACTACAGGAGCTACTTCCTTCACCTTGACGACTTCAAATGCCTGGCAGAGAGTTTCATGGATTTCGCCATCCATTTCAACATACTTAAAGGATGACAGATGGCTCACCATTATGTCCTCCTCGCCGCACACGGTTACAATGCTTCCCCCGACAGCGTATTTGAGCTTTTGGTGCAACGTGGAGGTCACGGCACCAGCAGCATGGATCCACGGTCGGCCCAAGAGGCAACTGTAGGCAGGCATGATGTCCATAATATAAAAGACCGTGTCGAACGTTTCCGGACCGACTCGGACCGGCAGGGTCACCTCCTTGAAAACGTGGTGTTTAGTCCCGTCGAATGCTTTCACCACCAGATCCCTGGGTGTGCAGATCACTCCACGAGTATCCAACTTCATTAAGGCCTTCTTCGGAAGCACATTAAGCGACAAACCCGTGTCCACCAGCACGTGCGACATGATTGTGCCCCTACACTCTATCGAGATGTGCAGGGCGCTATTGTGATTCCTCCCTTTTGGTGTCAGCTCTAGATCGGTGAAACTTAGCCCATTGCCGGCATTGACGTGGGCTACCACCTCTTCTAGCTGATTCACCGATATCTCTTGCGATACGTAGGCGACGTTCAACACCTTCAGCAGCACGTTGCGGTGTGCTTCAGAATACAACAATAGGTTGAGAATGGAAATCTTAGAGGGCGTCTGAAGGAGATGATCTACAATCTTGTAGTCGCTCTTTTTGATCAACCGCATAAACTCCTCGGCGTCTTTAACAAGCAAATCCTTCTCTACCCCACACGAGACCTCTTCGACGACTTTGCTTTTACCCTTATCGGCCGCATCAGCCCTGACCGCTTTATCTGCCACGACCTCTGGCGGTGCAAATACTCTTCCGCTGCGAGTAATACCACTGATTTCTGCAAGACTCTCCACAGTCGACCCATACGGCTCTAGTTCCAACCTCTGTCTATTACAATAGACTTCAGCCCCATAATGCCACAGAACGATGTTAGTGCTCTCGAAGGGTATCGGCCCGGCTTTGGTAATAGTGATTGTAGGCGGTCTGGGCGCAGAAATGGTTATTGGCTGGCGAGGGATGGTGATGGTGGCGACTTCATCGGCCTGCTTCAACACTACCTCTCCCGATACACTTTCAGCCTTCCGGCTAAACTGCAGAATCCCCTCAGTCATCAGACTTTGAATTCCTTCTACCATCTGCTCGCATCCATCAGAATGTGTGGCACAGTCCATACATAATTCTCCGCATCCTGGAAAGAACCCTCTTTTCAACAACTTAGCTTTGACGAAGCTAAGCGGCGTCTTTAGGTCTCTGACATCAGTCAACAGATCTGCACTCTCTTCTTCGATAATGGCGTTCACTCCGCCTCCCCTATGATTCGGCATAGGGTTTTTCGTGACATTGGGCACATTATCGGAGAAGTTAATGATCTTGGCATCCACTAAATCCTGCACCTTGTGCTTGAAGGCTTTGCAGTTCTCGATTGTGTGGCCTGGTGCCCCTGAGTGGAAATCGCAAGTGGCATTTGCGTCGTACCCTGGTGGAGGTGCCCCTGTCAAGGGAGCCATCGTCCTCTTCTGAACCAACTGAAGCTGAAGCAAAGTCTGCAAGAGCTGCGCGTACGACATGGGTGGTGCCTCGAAGTGACGGTTTGCCAAAGATGCCCAATTCTGGTACTTTCTATATCCCTGTTGATTCGGTTGCTGCTGCTGCTGCTGCGGGGCTGCTGGGATATTTATATTGGCTATCTGCTGCTGAGGGCCTTTTCCCTTCCTTCGAGCGTTGGTCACAGCGCTCGCTTCTCCTTCTCGTCGTTTTCCAGCATAAGGTTTCTTTCCACCTCCTCCAGCTGAGGATGATTCACCTTGAATTTTCCCGATCTTGATTCCATTCTCGACGTGCTCGCCCATGATAATGAGAGCTGAGAACGTCCCAGACATACCGCTGACTAACTTTTCATAGTAAACCCCCGGGAGGGTAGCTACAAACATCTGCACGAGCTCGCGTTCAACCATCGGCGGTTGAACCCGGGCTGCCAACTCACGCCACCGCTGGGCGTACTCCTTAAATCCTTCATTATTCCTCTGCGACAGGTTCTGGAGCTGGACTCGGTTCGGGGCCAAGTCGTTATTGTACTGGTAATGGTGCACAAACACTTCAGCGAGATCCTTCCATGTGCGCACGCTAGTGGGCTCCAGACCCATGTACCACTCGAGGGATGGTCCGGAAAGACTGTCTTGGAAGAAGTGCATCAACAACTTCTCGTCTTCGGAATAAGCAGACATCTTCCTGTAGTACGATCTCAGGTGGACACGAGGGCAAGTGGTGCCCTTATATTTCTCAAAGTCAGGCACCCTGAACTTAGGAGGTACCTTGAAGTCAGCAATTAATCCCAGCTTGGACATATCAACGCCCAAAGTATTCTGATTCTCGATATCTCTCATTTTATCTTCAAGTGCTTTGAATCTGAGTCGCGCTTCAGCATTCAACTCCCCTTCGGCACCCCTTTGAGAGAACACATCATCCTGATGATCCTCAAGCCATGGCTGAGGCACCAACAGATTCCCGACGCCTGCATTGCCGTTGCCCGGTCCGATGTTGACATTAGCTCCCAGACTCCCATTACCGACGCCCGTCGTATTGAGTCCGATGTTGGCCATCACGTTGCCATTAGCACTGCCATTGCCCCCAACCACGGGGACACCATTCTGCGGAGTATCGACTGGTGGAGGAGTAGGCACGGTCCCACCATGGAGTATGCCGTTGCTATCAACCCTGGAGATCAAAGGCTGAACCAAAGTCCTGAGCTGGTCCTGGCCATTGGCGACCACTTGCATGAGTTCCATGAAGTGATCCATCCTCTCGCGGAGCTCCTGAACATCTGTTTGCACTTGATCCATGATCCTGGTCTGATTAGCTCTAGTCGGATAACGGTGAATTAGTCTCTGATCAATCCTGGAACCACCGGAAACAGCCTGGGACACCCTGTAAACCTGAAAAACCTGTTAAACACAGAAGGGTTAGGAAAAACAACAAAATGTGCGTCATGCAAATGCTTCATGAAAATGCATGCGTGTGTCTGTGTGTTTGGGAGATTTCCCCCGATCCTAGTGCTTGAGTGCCAATGTTGATAATAATAATAATAAGAAGTCCGAGTCCAATCATGGAAACAACAATCTCATATATAAAGAAAGCCTGTCAAGGCAATACATAGCATCAGCGAGTACAAGACGAATCAACAGCGTGACCTCAGCCAACAAGCCTGGTGATGGTCAGCATACAACAATGATCAAAACAAAAGGAATACAAATAGTCAAGTACGGCCACGGGCGCGATACTCTTCTAACAACTCCTTCGTCTCTGGATGATCTGGCAGAGTGAGCAACCCCTCGACGAGCAATTCCCTCTGCACAATGGTATACTGAAGTCCCTCAACCGAACTTTCCCATGCTCCTTCGCCGAAGCAATCTTCTAACTTCCGCTTTTTGGACTCAAACGTCAGCTTGCGCTCCTTCAGGTTAGCGAGAGCTTTGTTGAGCTGGCCTTGCGGGCGGTTTCTTCGTCAAACCTCTTTTCACTGTCCTTCACCTGGGCTTCCAGCTTGGAGATCTGCAGCATCAGCTTATCCTCTCGCTCTTTCCTGGTGGCCAGGGAAGCTTTCCAGTGCTGGTTGAACTTGGATATCCTCCGATATGCCTCGTCCAAATGCTGCTTCTCGTAGCCAGTACGTCGTTGACAGCTTTGAAGTCTCGACCCATGCGTTCACGCTCGGCTATCTGCTTAGTCAGGTCTATACCTAGCTGGTTCACCAGCTCTGTTTGCCTTTTGAAAGAATGAACGACTTCGTTCCTCTCGCTTCGGAGCTGAGCTAATTCCTTATCCAGTTCTTCGTTCGCCCGCTTCAATTCATCCCGCTCAGCCAACACCTGATTATGCTGCTGAATGGGCACAATAGTAGGCTCTTCGATCACTGGAGGGCTTTCTGGCTTGGCAGGAGGAAACGACATCCCTATAGCATCGACCCTGGCTCTGATCCATGCCATATACGCCGGGTAGGCTTGATTGTTGCTTTTTCCCAGCGAAGGCTTTCCTCGCTTATTGATACCATTCCACGCGCGTTGAAGTTTGGACAACAGATTCCCCTCTAGAATACCAGTGAGGTACAAAGATTCCTGTACCTCTTCATCCTTCGGCGGAGTTCTCAGAGCATACACGAACTGTCGAACCAGCAACGACGGATTGTAGTTTATACAGCCCTTCCTACCTATCAAAGGCACATTTGGAAACCCGCTGCAACTGAAAATCACCTCAGTACCCAACCTATCTCTGTCGAACCAGTCAATATCCTCTGCAGATAAACTCATCAGACGCTCAGGCCACTCAGCTGTGGCTACAGACAAGACAAAAGGACCCCTCTTGGGCAGATGACTTTCCAGCCATTTGTAAAGCAAGGGTACACTGCACGAGACATTCTTCCCCCTCCTGTTCTCGTTTTTGTAGTGGACTGAGTGATAGACATCTCCTATCAAGGTAGGGACTGGATTCCCTGAAGCAAAGATATGAAACGCATCAAAGTCTACAAAATCGGGCATATTGGGGAACAGAATAATGCCGTATATGCATAGAGCGAGGATGGCATTGAACGCGACCCAACATCCGTCCTTGGCACATTGCTGAGCTTTACCCACCAGAAACTGCAAGGAGAATCCAGGAACCTTGTTCCAACTGGTCAATACTAACTCAGAGGCGTCCAGATGAAGTGTAGGAGCTAAACCAGCCAGATCAGGCTCAACATCCATGTGGACAAAAGGCATCTGCCTCTTGATAGGTGCACCTAGCAAATCAGCATATTCTTCCAGCATAGGTGCGAGAATGAAGTCCTGAAAAGTGAAACATCTCAGCGGAGGGTCGTAGAACTGCAGCAGAGCGTGCAACCCATTCAACTCGAACACAGAAGGCTTGTGAACCAAACTGAGCAACCTGCCGTAAGATTTCCTGAACTCATCCTTCACATAATCATCTGCTAGAGCTATCAAACCAGTCAGCTTAACCACATCGGGGGCAGGGAACTTGTAAGCCACGGTCTTCCTCAGAGAGCCCATAACAATACAATAGGAGGCAAGAAATCCTGGATCGGGGAAAACGGTACCTGCAACACAGACACACGTTAATGAAATGCAAATGAATATGCAAACTAATGCAAAATGCAATCATGAAATAGGAGGCCAAAGCAACTGCTGCTGTGGAGATTCGGTATCAACAACCACTGATAAGAAGAAAACCCCGGTGTAGGACCATAAATCTGATCTGCCAAGAACCACCATCTGATAGGACCATATACATAGGATCATAATTCTGCTCTGTCAAGAACAAATGTCTGATAATAAGGACCTCTGATATAGGATCAAGAAATATCTGCTGATGAGGTCTTCAGACCCCAAATCAAAAATCTGCTCTATCAAGAACAAACAACATCTTTGCTGATAAGACCCTCTGATCAAAACCTGCTCTTGTCAAGAATAGACATACACTTGATGATAAGATCCTCTGATCAAAACCTGCTCTGTCAAGAACAGACAAATCTGCAACTGAGAAACCCTGGTACCAACAAAACTGATTCACTGTCAAGAAAACCAGGTAGTCTGAAGGTCAAGGTTTCCTGCAATAAACCCAACCCCACTCACAGGTATGGACCTAAACTGACGCAAGTTCGGCATCCTATGCGTTCATCGGCGTCACAGACATTCAAGAGGGGTGATACAATACCCAGAAGGTGTGGCATCACCAGCTCATGAAGCGGCCTCACTCGGCTGAATCACAAATGATCGGTCCCCAGAGTCGAAAATCCACCAAACCAGCAACCGTTTCAACCCAAAGGGTTGAAAGAGAAGCTAACCGGATGAACCTCGTCTGAGCGTGGATTTCATGAGACACTAGTGCCTGCAAAGCAAGCACGCGCCCACTAATTTCCACTCTAAGTCTATGGTGCACTCAAGCCTGGGTCTGGCTTCTCACTCATCAGAACTCCCATCCCACAACAGCACATATAATCATATTATACTGAAAATGAAATGCGGGAAATAAAGTGCGAGAAGTAAAATGCGATACATAAACACAACCCAACAAGTAAACATACAAGCGTTAGGATTGACTCTCGCAGGGAACCGTTGGAGTCCCCAACAGAGTCGCCAGCTGTCGCTTGCGCGAAAATAAGGTGTCGGCACAACAGAAGGGTCGCCACCTTTCGTTATTTATCCCTCAGAGCGGGAAAGGAAACGATCGGAAAAACCTGACGAAAAAGGGTAAGACAAGGTCGTCGCAACCGTTGTTTGGATTCAGGAGTCGGTTACGCAAGGGGAAGGTATTAGCACCCCTCACGTCCGTCGTACTCGACGGGATCCACGCTTGTTGTGTTTACTTGGACGGGTTGGTTTTATTCTATCTACCTATCAAGGCTGGCTTAAACAGAAAAGAAAAATGACTCGGCAAAGCGTCGCACTTTATGCCTACGTATTCCCATCAGGGAATGAGAAATCAGAGTCAACGTAGTTCGACCTACGACGGGTTATGGGGGAAGGTAGCTCGCCAATACATCAGTATTGTGCCTACGTACTCTCAACAGGCATGAGAGATCAGAGCTCACGTAGTTCGGGAAACTACGGTTTATTTCATGTCTTTTACGAAAGAAGTGTTTTTTATTGTGTTTGCGATTTCAATCGCACTAGAGACTATGACCTGAGAGTGAATGCGTCGCATGTCACCCAAAGGGTACCATACTAAACATCCAGACTGTGGAAAAGAAACTCTCCCACAATCCTTTCTCAGATAGCTTAAGGCTCGTAACGTACGAAATAAATCATTCATGATTACTATATCTTAAACTGTTTTGAGATGAGAAGAGAACGGACCCAACTAGGAGGGAGACTATCAAGTCCTACTGTTGTCATGCCATGGATTCATCCTATGGTTGAGGTTTGAACAGGGAACTCCTAGAAGTTGTCATGCATAGGTTTCAACCTAAAGTTCTATCATCAAATCCTTATCAAAGGAAATGAGAGTCCTAAGGGATCATGTCAATGATACACCAAAACAGACAAAGCATCAGCTTTAAACAGTAAAATGCATGCAATGCAAGTGAGGGAGGAAATGTGTGTGGGGCTTCAGCCTCCACAAGCTCATCTCAACCTCAAGCCAGAATGAAGAACAGTAATCATAATGAAAATAACACATGCTATCAAGCAATATACAGTAAACTGCAATCATACAGAGGAAATGAAATGAAATGCCATCAGGCAAACAAACCACATGGGCAAGGGAGCAGGTCTCTACCGAATACCCGCAAGCAAAGCCACACAATAACGATACAAGCAGAGGGAGCAACTCAACCTCTAGTGCAATCAGGCTCCTAGATTCTACCTATTCTAGATATGAACTTATTCTAATGCATCAAACAAGTCAAACAAAACACATCAATACAGAAAGAAAACAGAAGAAAGCAGACCAACTTCTCTCAACTTCAAGCTTCAGCTCTTCCAACAGCAATTCAGTCTTCAGACTTTAATCACCCTTGACAAATATCAATTTGCTTTTCCAGATTTCAACCCTTCAACATAAGTTTCAACTTATCTTCTCCTCTAAGCTTCAGCTTCTTGATCAGCTCCACCTTCAGGCTTTACTGGATCTTCAGGTATCAAAGTAAGTATCAACTTCCTTTGTTCTTCAAGCTTCAGCTGGAATGGCAATACTCAAGGATTCATCCTCTTCAACACTCTTCAATGAAGTCTTCATCTTCAAATTCAAGCTCAACATCTCTCAAGATAATCAAACCAGAGGAAATCACTTACTGGATAAGCTGGGGATATTGAACTGCTTATTGACCACCAAAGGTGACCTATAAGGGTTCAACATCAAAGGAATGGTTCCCTCAAAAGTTCTACTCCCTGGGTACATCACTTATCCCTCCAAAGGAGAGAGGTGTATACCATGGAAGGACTTTGAATCATAGGGAGGAATGGAGGTGAAAGATACCATCCATGTTTAAGAAAGAAGTTAACTAGGTCTAAACTCTTCCTAATCCCTAACCCTAAAACAATAACAAAACAAATAAGATCAAGCTCTCAATCTCCTCAATCCATCTTCAAGTCTTCTACTATGTTCCTCAATGCTCCTCAGAACAAGACCAAGCTCTCCAAGCCCACAAAGCAAAGCAAACAACAATTCAAGCCCACAAGGGCAACACAAACAATCATCAACTACAAAAATCATCCAAAAATAGTATACTACTATATTAAATCCTAATATAATTTCTAAGGGATCCTACATACCTACCCTTAATACCCTTATATGCCCCAATATCTATCTTGACCTAGAAACCCAAAATTCTAATGTTATTATGGACCTATGTTAAGGATTAACCTAATTCTACACAACCTAATGTCATCTAAGCAAAACTAACCTAAAATTTATCACAAAATTTTGGGATAAATCCAGGGGGAAGCTAAAGCTTATATCTAACTATCCTAAAAAGAATGGCCTAAAAATGTTAAGGGAACTACCTAAACAAAATTCTACAAATTCATGTATCAACATAAAAGCATTAAAAAGCAATTAAAATGGAAAATATACAAAAAATGCTAAAAATGCATGAAATGAAAATATTTTTATTTGATAATTTGAAATGGAAGCAAAAATTCCCATTACAAAATCTTTAATTTTCAAATTGATATGATTTTTCCAAGCTTGAAATAAAATGGAAGAAAATAAAATGAAATATGAAGGGATGGGGTGCAGATAGTAATGCAATGCAGTTCAATACGCGCATAGGCCCAGAATGGGGGGTTCAGATAGTCATGCGTTAGGCCCAATTCGTTCATAAAAAAAATTAATAAAATGAAACGAAAATAGAAAAGGAACGGTGCAGGAAGTAACCCAATACAGTTCATTTTATTAATGGGCCAGGATTGGGGGTGTTGGTATCAAAAGATCACTTAAGCCCAAGCCAGGACTTAAGTGATACGCTGCGTTTTGCCTCTCAGAATTTCCCTCCAAGATGAAATTAAATCGTGGCCAATGGATCGTTTCTCAGTCAACCGGTCAGCTCCTCATCCAACGGCCCTGAACCCGTCTTCAACCTCCAGCTAGGGTTCTTGGAACCTCCATGGAAATGCAGGACACTAAGCTTCATCTTCGTCACACACGAACTCCATCAATACCTCACCAAGTGCAACAATTAAAAACCCTAGATTGCTCCAAATTTCACCAGGAATCTAGCCATGGCATCAGAACTCATTGAAACCTTCTCAAACTTAAAACCCGATCGTGAATCAAAAAACTGATCAAGAACCAATCTTAACAACTCTCAAAATTAGAGGTCCTAATCTCATCCTCATGTTTCCCTAAACACTTCTTGCTATTAAACTAAGATTATCCCCCAATATTCAGTGAGTTCTTGGTCCATAAAGAAATGGTGTCAACAACAAAACCATCACCAATTCTCTTCAAACTTTCCAGAAATGATCTCCTAGTTATCCTTAACCATTCTAACCTACTAATTTTATCTAATTCTACTTAAATTAGAGTGTAGAGAGAAAGTTACAAACCTGGTAAAATCGAGTGAACAGATGAAGAAATCCCTCAATTCAGCCCTTCAATCTTTCCCAATTCCTTCACTGAGTAGTATTCTTGCTTCTGTATGCAAAAAGAATGGTTGAAACTGCTTGATTCTTGGAAACCGATCTTGAACTGCAGAGGTGAAAATCCAAAAGCTCATGCACGATTCATCAATGGAATTGCCCTCAATTTGATCTGCACACCCTCACTATGATCTATAGAATGTGTTTGTGTGGAAAAAAGGAATGGAAATGAAGAAGAATGAAGAAATGAAACTTGACTTGCAATGGAAGCAACAAGATAGCACTCTCTCTTATCTGCACCAACTCTCACCAACCCTTCCTTTGAGCAAGTTCTAATCATCTTATAGAACTTGTAGGAATTGTCTAGAACCTTCTGGAACACTCCAATGATAATTTGAACTTTTCATCTCATGATATTTGACTTCACTTCTCACGATATGAGATTTCATGCCATACTCCTTGTAACCTTTGATTCTGACTTGAAATTCTCCCCATATGAGATTTATGATATGTTACAATGCATAACCAACTTGTTTGTTGAGTTTTGTTGAGTTTTGCTTTGGTGCCTTAAGATGCAAGTAAGCCATTTCCAAAGCAGCCCTATGATTTAGGCCTCAAATCAAAATTGTGTCTGAACCATTATTCTTAGAATGTCCTTTGGAGTCAAAATGACCTATTATATGACATGGTTTGGATGTATAACTTGTGATTTCCAATTTTCAATTTCAACTTATTTAACTTATGCCTCCATTTTAGGCCATTTTCATCACTTTTTGATACAAGCCTTTTAAACATCTCATGACCACTCTACTAGCCTTAAAACATCATTCTAAGCAAGTTTGATGTTGAAGATTTTTCCATTTGAAGCTTGGAAATAGGAGATATGGCCTTATGCTTGAAATGACCTATAACCTCCAAATGACCAAAATGCCCTTGACTTGCCAAAGCCATAAGTTGAGTTCTAAAAATCATATCAAGGACTTCTAGTACTCTCTAGAAAGCTAAGAAGATGATCTACAACATTCATGTTGACCAAGAGTTCATAGGAATCATCCTAATATGGAAAAAGTTGGATGCAAGTTGGGTGACTTTCAAGGACCCAGATTCACATACCTCAGATGACCTGTAATTTGTCAAAGTCATAACTTGAGCTCTACAAATACTATCAAGGACTTCTAGTACTCAAATTAAAGTTAAGAACAAGCTCTACAACATTCATGTTGTGGGGAAGATGAGATGACAATCACACCTTGAGCTACACTGCCTTGAAGATAGGGATCAAACTAGGGGATTTTACACTGCCAATCCTTAGAAACCCTAGCTTGAAACTTCTCAAACTCCTCAATCATGATGAGTTGGTCTAGGAATCATCCTTATAGCATATTAATGCATCATTCCATGATCACATGGCTCTTGGATTAGGTCTCAACCCTCTCCAAATCATCAGTTGACCTAGGGTTGACCTAGTCAAACTCTAATTCCACCACTCATGGCTGAATCTTATGAATTCTTGTGCAATGACCTATCTAGGCTTCATGATGGCTTCCAAGACATCTCATAAGCTTTCCCAAAGCTTCAAGTTCATCCTCATAGTCTCAGAATCATCTGAGGAGCTCCCACAACTCTCAAGTTATGAGACACACAACCTTGGTTTCAACCAATCTCTCTGAGGATCTCTTGAGTTTTCTGACAAAGATATCAACCTTTGAACCTTTGAATAACCTTCTTGGCTAGCTTCAAAGTCTCATACAACTCTTGATGGGTAAATAACTGTTGGTCAAATTTTGGGGTGCAACAGTAACAACCTAGCTCATGTTTCAAGATGTGGATGTTTGAAAATGGCGTAATGCTCCATACGAAATGGAAATGTTACACGTTTGGGTAGATGCTATGCACAATGCAAAATGCAAAGGAACCGCTCCAGCAAAATAAATGCTGGAGAGACAGTGCCAACTCCACTAGGGGAAGAAACGATCCTGCTGGAAATAGCTTGCACGTGCCAACGACGATTGGACTTATGCTGTGGAACGAAACCTGAACGGCTAACTCAGCTGGGGAACATTCCATGAACGGATTTCCGGAAATACGAACTCTTTTGGGAACATAGACGAATCCACTAGGGAGACAAAACAGCTTGCCAAACATCCACTCTCACCTACTGAAGAGAAACAATGCCACGACCGGCCTTCCGAGATACAACTTTCTTGGGGGGCTGTAAACTTCGGCTGAGGCTAGACAACCAGACGCTGGAATTGATCTTACCTGCCGGGAAGGATAACTCTACGGGGAATCGACTCTGTCGGAGACCTCGGTCCGAACTGCTGAGAGTCAAATGCTTACAGACAATCCTACTGGAGAAAACCACGGGCTAACTCACTGCTAGGGAAAATGCCACACTTGCTTGGTGGACGGAACCCTGATCTCGACTTGCTGGGGAGTAAGCATATACCTGCAATCTGTGGGGATTGATTGTGTACCGACCAACTGCCGGGGACTACAGGTACATATTTGACTGCTCTTGTTATCTTTCACATAACTCTACTGGGGATAGAGATACAAACTCCCCCTACTGGGAATGAACTCTGGTTGGGGAGAATCGATCCCAGCCTGGGGAGACAAGTCAGTGCTCACAGTCCAATGCTCAGACTCTATGGGGGAACACAACTAAATCTACTGAGGAGATTCCACTTCTGCTCGGAAAGAAATCCTATCTTGATTTGCCGGGGAGTGGGTGTCACCTCTCTGCTTATGACTTGGCTAGGGAAATAACGAGGATACATCTCTGGCAACGTGCCCCAAGGATCACAATCCTGCAACAAAATGAACAAACAGACAAGATACTCTTCACAAAGGGACCTATCGAGGTTATCATCTATGACAATGTTCTGGCAATTCAAAGCTTTAACAATTATTGGCCTAGGCCAGCAAGTTTATGTATGCGCATTTTGACAAAAACATCGGGCATTTTTTTGCAAACAAAACAGGTAAAAGCTAACACAAAAACGAGGTGAACAAAGTACTAAATAGTATGTTCATTGATGAAATGGGCCTGTAAATAGGCAAAATGTTTTACAACAGATACAAGCTTCTGAAATGAGGAAGCTACGCAAATTTGTACAAAAATATACAAAACATATTCAAATGTCAGCGATGTGGTGTAGACGAACACCATGAGTTGATCCCTCCATGACTCATTCGACCTCGATTCCTTCTCGACGTTTCGTCTTCAGAAGAGATTGATTCGGATAAACGGCCCTCGGGTCTCCCCAAACCACTAAGCAATGAAAGTTCACACGTGGACCGCAGTCATATGCTTTTTTAATCCCTAACTTTTGCCTGAACCGCCCTTTCGGGTTTTCGATTCACCGGGATATCCTTTTTTTACCAGAGCCGCCTTTTCAGGTTTTCGGATTTGCGGGTGTACATCTTTTCATTTTTATCCCTAACTTTTTCCCGAACCTTTTCCTTTTCTGGTTCGCCGGGATGCCCCATTTTTGCCTGGATATTCTTTTTTACCAGCGGGTCATTTTAAGCAAAGTATTTTTTGACTGCGTCCGCGTTCACGGGGGATGTGAAATCTTCGCCATCCATTATGGATAACAGTAAGGCTCCTCCCGAGAAGACCTTTCTGACGACATATGGACCTTCGTAGTTGGGTGTCCATTTGCCCCTGTGACCTGTTTGTGGCGGGAGAATCTTTTTCAGCACAAGATCGCCCATCTGAAGGCTTCGAGGGCGCACCTTTTTATCATAAGCTTTCTTCATCCGGCTTTGGTACAATCGACCGTATGCAATGGATGATAACCTCTTCTCATCCATCAGGCTGAGTTGATTCAATCTATTCTTTATCCATTCTGCCTCATCGAGCTTCACATCGACCAGAACTCTTAAAGAAGGAATCTCAACTTCTAGTGGTAGGACAACTTCCATACCGTAAACTAGTGAGAAAGGAGTCGCCCCGGTTGATGTGCGTACCGTCTTACGATAACCGTGCAAGGCAAAGGGCAACATCTCATGTCAATCTTTATAAGTGACAACCATCTTTTGCATTATCTTTTTGATGTTTTTGTTGGCCGCTTCGACACACCATTCATCTTTGGCCGATAAGGCGATGAGTTGTGATGTTCGATTTTGAAGTTCTGGCATAGCTCCTTCATCATCTTATTGTTCAAATTCGAACCATTGTCAGTAATGATCCGCTCGGGAATTCAATATCTGCAGATGATGTCCTTCTTTATGAACCTGACTACCACTTGCTTGGTAACGTTAGCGTACGACGCTGTCTCTACCCACTTAGTGAAGTAGTCGATGGCCACTAGGATGAAGCGGTGTCAGTTGGATGCAGTGGGCTCGATCTTGCCGATCATATCGATGCCCCACATGGAGAACGGCTATGGAGACGACATAACATTTAATGGGCACGGTGGCACATGGATTTTTTCTGCATAAACCTAGCATTTGTGACATCTCTTCGCGAATTTGAAACAATCCGACTCCATTGTCAGCCAGTAATATCCTGCTCGTAATATCTTCCGAGTCCGCAGCGTGCGTACCAAATGTGCCTTCATGGACCTCTTCCATAAGCAAGCTTGCTTCTTTCTCGTCCACACATCTGAGTAGAACTAGATCATGATTCCTCCTGTAGAGAACCCCATCCGAGTTGAGGTAGAAATTGCCAGACAACCTCCTAAGAGTCTTCTTATCCTGGGTCGACGCCCCCACTGGATACTCCTTGGTCTTGAGGAAGTTCTGGATATCATAGAACCACGACTTGTCATCGGTGGCCTCCTCAATTTCAAATACAAATGCAGGTATGTCGAGACGGGAGATGACAATTCTGGGAGCTTCATTCCAAAAGTTAACCTTGTACATTAAGGACAAGGTTACTAAAGGGCCAGCCATTTGGTTTTCTGCCCTTGGTACATGGTGGAACTCCACACGATCGAAGAAGGGTAGCAGCCTTCTTGCGTAATTCATGTAAGGGACCAAATTTGATTGCCTAGTCTCCCACTCCCCTTTGATTTGGTTAACAATGAGTGCTGAGTCACTGTATACATCCAGGTTTTTGATTCTCAAATCAATGGCTTCTTCTAAACCCATGATGCATGCCTTATATTCTGCTTCGTTGTTAGTGACCGGAAAAGTTAATCTGGCAGTGAATGGAATGTGAGATCCCTGGGGAGTCGTAATGATTGCCCCAATCCCACTTCTATAGGAATTAACTGCACCGTCGAATATTAGCTTCCACTGAGAGCCAAGCTCTGGTCCTTCATCGGGCAGTGGTTCATCACAGTCCTTCATCTTAAGGAACATAATGTCTTCATCGGGAAACTTGAACTTCATCGGCTGATAGTCTTTGATAGGCTGTTCGGCAAGGTACTCTAACAGAACACTTCCTTCAATGGCCTTTTGGGATACGTATTAGATATCATACTCTATCAGTACCATCTGCCACCTGGAAATCCTCCCTGAAAAGGCTTGCTTTTCGAAGACATACTTGATCGGATCCATCTTCGAAATTAACATGGTCGTGTGATTGAGCATATACTGTCTTAAATGCCTGGCAGCCCACGCGAGTGCGCAACATGTTTTCTCTAGCATTGAGTAATGGGACTCACAATCCGCGAACTTTTTACTCAGATAATAAATGGCATGCTCCTTTCTGCCAGTATCGTCGTGTTGACCGAGAATGCAACCCATGCTATTCTCAAGAACTGTCAAATACATGATTAAAGGCCTTCCAGCCACTGGGGGTATCAAAATGGGAGTCTCCTGCAAATACTGTTTTATTTTGTCAAATGCCTTCTGGAAATCCTCATTCCAGACAACCGCCTGATCTTTTTTCAATAGCTTGAACATTGGTTCGCACGTGGCTGTGAGTTGAGATATGAACCGAGCAATGTAGTTCAATCTCCCCAGGAAACCACGAACTTCTTTTTTAGTTTTAGGCGTTGGCATATCTTGAATGGCCTTGATCTTGGTAGGATCAACCTCGATGCCTTTTTCGCTTACGATAAACCCCAGAAGTTTTTTGGACCGCACCCCGAAAGTGCATTTGTTAGGATTCAGCCTCAACCTGAATTTCCTAAGTCTCTCAAACAGTTTCAGTAGATTGACCAGATGTCCCTCCTCCGTTTGGGACTTTGCTATCATGTCATCAACATATACTTCGATCTCATGATGAATCATATCATGAAACAAAGTGACCATAGCCCGCTGGTAAGTTGCCCCTGCGTTTTTCAACCCAAAAGGCATTACTTTATAGCAGAACGTCCCCCATGGTGTAATGCATGTAGTTTTCTCCATGTCCTCCGACACCATCTTAGTCTGGTTATAGCCGGAGAAGCCATCCATGAATGAAAATACAGAAAATTGAGCATTATTGTCGACCAATATGTCAATATGAGGGAGCGGGAAATCGTCTTTAGGGCTCGCCTTGTTCAAATCCCGATAATCAATGCACATCCGCACCTTACCGTCTTTCTTCGTATAGGTACTATGTTGGTGACCCACGGAAGGTAAGTAGTCACGGCCAAGAATCTGGCATCCAACTGCTTTTGGATCTCTTCTTTGATTTTGACGGCCATGTCTGGTCGTGTCCTTCTAAGCTTCTGCTTAACTGGAGAACAATCTCCGCGCAATGGCAAGTGATGAACCACTATGTCAGTGTCAAGTCCGAGCATATCTTCATAGGACCAAACAAAGATATCACTATACTCTCGAAGCATCTCGAGCATCTTTTGCTTGATGTCACTCTGTAATGCAGCCCCTACTCTGACATTTCTGACCACTTCTTCAGACCCCAGATTAACAATCTCGATAACTTCCTCATGAGGCAGAATGATTTTGTCTTCTTGTTTCAAAAGCCGAGCCAACTCTTCCAGAAGGTCTTCATCCTTGTCAACCTCTTCTTCAACTTGATATATCGGGCAATCAAAGTCGAAATGAGTCATGGAAGGTTCTGGATCGATGTCATCTATAGTGCAAATCCTGCAAGGAAAATGGTTAATCATAAAAACAATGTGCAAGGCAGCACAAACCACTTCGCCATTTTATTGTTTAAAATATCACAAAACAAGAATAATAGAGATCACATAATTTGAATGCAAAGAAAACACCCTCTGATTATTGATAAAATGCACATGCATAAGCAGGCAAGGCCCTGACAATAAAACCTTTATGCCCCGGGTAGGACATAAGGTTGTACAATAATTGGAAAAAGCAAATCATTACTCTTTACTGGTCCCTTGGACGAAATCCTAGATGGACCGATTGCTGAGGCTCTGCCCTGACTTGCACGGCTGGATCCATGCATCTATATCATAATCACTATCTCCTTCCCCGTCGGACACAATATTGACCTGTTCAAAGATGACTCCACCCCTAGTGAACTGAATCGGCCCCTTGTAACGCGGCGCATTCTGAGAGGATGAAGCAGCAAAAGGATGATACCCCAAACCAAACTTATCTTGCTTGTTGGGGATGTTCAGCACCTGGCCCCAACCTTGAGCTGAACCAGTCTGTACCACAACTTGAGCCTCTTTGAAAGAAGAGAGAGCCACTTCAGGTGCTTTGCTTGAGGTTGGAACCGAATCCTTAACTTTGAGAGTTTCGAATGCTTGGCACAACGTCTCGTGAATCTCTCCGTCCACTTCCACATAATTAAAAGACGACAGATGGCTCACTATAATGTCTTCTTCCCCGCAGACCGTGACGATGCTGCCACCCACAACATACTTCAATTTCTGATGCAGCGTAGAGGTCACAGCTCCCGCTGAATGGATCCAGGGTAGGCCTAGCAAGCAGCTGTAGGCGGGCTGGATATCCATGATATAAAATACTGCATTGAAGGTTTCTGGCCCCACCTTAATGGGCAATGATACCTCTCCGAACACGGACCGCTTGGTCCCATCAAAGGCCCTCACCACTAGATCACTGGGTGTACACAACAACCCACGAGTGTCCAGCTTCATAAGCGCTTTCTTTGGCAATACATTCAAGGAAGACCCGGTATCCACGAGCACGTGCGACATAACAGTTCCCCGATATTACAGCGATATGTGCAGCGCATTATTATGGTTCCTGCCCTTAGGCGTCAAGTCACGATCGGTGAAGCCCAAACCATTACCGGCATTGACATGTGCAACCACTCCTTCGAGCTGGTTGACAGAAATTTTTTGAGGTACATATGATGCGTTCAAGATCTTCAACAAGGCTTTGCGATGTGCTTCGGAGCAAAGCAACAAGTTCAATATAGAAATCTTTGAAGGCGTCTGCTGTAGGTGGTCAACTATCTTATAGTCGCTCTTCTTGATCAATTGCATGAATTCTTCCGCGTCTTTTACCAGCAAGTCTTTTTCTACCTCTCGAGAGGTTTCTTCAACAACTGCTTTGTCTTTACCCTTATCCACCCGGTCGGCACCGACTTCAGGTGGCGAGAATACTCTTCCGCTGCGAGTAATCCCTCCTGATCCAACCATGTTGTCCACAGACTCTACAGGGGGGTACTTCAAGTCCATCTTTTATCCGTTGCAGTAAACCTCTGCTCCATAATTCCAGGGGACAGCATTGGTACTTTCGAACGGTATGGGGCCAGCCTTCGTTATAGTAACGTGGATGGCCTAGGAGCAGAAATGGTGACGGTCTTATATGGGATGGTGATTGTGGCAATTTCATCGTTCTGCTTGGTCAGCATTTCTCCGGACTTGCTCTCAACCTTCCGATCAAATTGTAGGACCCCTTTGTTAATCAGACTCTGAATACCTGCCTTCAACTGATCACAACCGTCTAGATGCCTCACACATTCAATACAGAACTCCTCGCAACTTGGGAATACACCCTTTTTCAACAACTTGGCTTTGACAAAACTCAATGGTGTCTTCAGATCATCGACCTTCTTCACTAAATTCAAACCCTCATCTTCGATAATTGCGTTAACCCCATCCTGTCTGTGGTTAGGCATTGGGTTCTGAATGACATTCGGCACGTTATCGTAGAAATTGATCGCTTTGCTGTCCAACAGGTCCTGGACCTTGTGCTTGAAGGCTTTACAATCTTCAATGGTGTGACCGGGTGCCCTGGGATGGAACTCGCAATGAGCGTTTGTATCGTAACCGGGTGGAGGTGGTCCGGTTAGTGGAGCCAACGTCCTCTTCTAATCGAGTTGCAATTGTAGTAGCGCTTGAAGTAGTTGAGAGTATGGCATTGGCGGCGTCTCAAGTCGTCTATTCGCTGGTCGGACTGGATACTTTCTATATCCCTGCTGATTTTGGTTCTGCGGTTGCGCCTGCTGTTGTGGAGCTGTAGAGATAGTAATACTAGCGACCCTCCCTGCTGATAGTAATAATTTATATTCACCCTCTCTCTTCTTTCCTCCAAACCCTTTATTTCCTCCAGCTGAGGAACCTTCACCGGCCTAGATCTTTCCCAGCTTAATCCCATTCTCAACTCGCTCACCAGTAATGATTAGGTCAGAGAAACTCCCTGACATGCTGCTGATTAACTTTTCATAATAAACTCCGGGTAGAGTTTCCACAAACATGTCTACCAGTTCACGGTCAACCATGGCCGGTTGTACTCTGGCTGCCAATTCACGCCAGCGCTGCGCGTATTCTTTAAAGCACTCCCTATTCTCTTGTGACATATTTTGCAGCTGGACCCGGTTGGGAGCTAGGTCACTATTATACTGGTAATGTCTAACGAACGCTTCTGCAAGATCCTTCCAGCTACGTACACTCACAGGCTCCAAGCCCATGTACCATTCCAGTGAAGGTCCTGACAGACTATCTTGAAAGAAGTGCATCAATAACTTCTCATCGTCGGAGTACACCAACATCTTCCTGTAATAAGATCTCAAGTGGACACGAGGACAGGTGGTGCCCTTGTATTTATCAAAGTCTGGCACTTTGAATTTCGGCAGTATCTTGAGGTCAGGGATCAGCCCCAAGTTGGCCATATCGAGCCCCATGGAATTCAGATTCTCAAGGCTTTTCATCTTATCCTCAAGCATTTTGAATCTCCGGCTAGCCTCAGAAGGTAGCTCAGCCTCATCACCTCTCATTGAGAATACGTCAGCTTGACGATCCTTGTTCCAGGGTTGATGAACATTTCCATGGACTACTCCCACAACTTCGGGTCCATGGAAGTTTCCATTTCCAGTGTTACCAGCGTTGTTACCACTTGTACCAATGTTACCAATAGCAGCTCCGATGTTGCCATTACCAGCCTTAACATGGCCAGTACCTAATCCAGCGTTCCCATTGCCTCCAGCGTTGGGAATGATCACAGTTGGTCCATAATTGTCAGCCCGGGAGTCTCCACATGAGAAAGGTTGGTAGTTTCACCTCTGTGCAAAACCCCATTGGTGTCAACGCGTGCAATCAAGGGCTGCACGAGAGTTATGAGTTGCTCTTATCCACTGGCAACCACTTGCATGATGTCCATGAACTGGGACATCCTCTCCCTAAACTCTTGCATTTCAGCCTGAACTTGCTCCATAGCTCTGAGTTGATTGGCTTGGGTGGAGTAGTGGTGAATTGGTCTGCAGTCAATCCTGAAACACACATTCGAAAGAAAACATAGGGGTCAGATTAACACGTCCAAGGTACCTGTTATGCAAGATGATATGCAAATGCAAACATGTGTCTGTGCTTTAGGAGATATTCCCCCTGATTCTAGTTCCAGAATAACAGCAACACAAATAAGGAGCTAATTATGGAAACGAATCAACATCTGATATATAAAGAGCCCACATAGGCAGCATACAGGAGGGACTGAGTACAACTGAATCAACAGTAACAGATTGACCCCAGCCAACAAGCTTGGTGATGGTCAACAATATAGCAGCAAATGAAAGTTACAAAGAATACAAAAAAAATCAAGTGCGGCAGCGGGCACGGAAATCCTCCAATAGTTCCTTTGTCTCGGGGTGATCAGGCCTGGTGAGCAATCCTCGAATAAGCAGCTCTCTCTGTCTGACGGTGCTCTGGATATCTTCCACAAAGTCTTCCCAGGCTTCCTCTCCGAAGCAGTCTTCCAATTTGCGTCTCTTGGAATCAACCCTCGGTTTGCACTCCTTCAGGCTTGCCATAGCTTCTTTCAACTTGCACTCAGTGTTACACCTGAGAGATACTTCAGCTTCAATCTTCTCGCTCTTGGCCTCGAGCTGAATCATCAGCTTGGCGATCTGATGCTTTAGCTTCTCTTCTCGTTCTTTGTGATTGGTCAGAGTAGTGTTCCACAATTCCTTGAATATAGAGATCTTCAGATATGCCCTGTCCAAGTCTTGCTTCTTGGTGGCGAGAACGCTGTTAACAGCTTTGAAGTCTAACCCCAAACACACTCGAGCATCGGTCTCTTTGGTTAAGCTGGCACCCAGATGGTTTATCAACTCGGTTTGCTTCTTGCAGGAGTACACAACTTCACTCTTCTCGCTTTGGAGTTGAGCAATTTCTTTCTCTAGCTTTTCGTTGGCTTTCCTCAACTCTTCCTTTTCTTGCAGCACCTGGTTGTATTTCTGAATGTCAACCGTAGTGGGCTTCTCAACCAGAGGAGGATATAATAGTCTAGCAGCAGGATAAGGCATTAGAAACTTCGTGGCTCGCTCACGGATCCAAACCAGGTATGGCTCAAAGGCTTTGTTGTTGCTCTTCCCCAACATTGCTTTACCTTTCCTGTGAAGATTTTTCCAAGCATGCTCAAGCTTAACCAATGCATCACCATCCAACAGCCCGGTGAGATACAGAGATTCCTGTATCTCGTCTTCTTTGGGAGCCTCCTTCAATGCATAACCGAACTGCCTGATCAACAATGACGGGTTGTAATTGACACACCCTTTTCTCCCAATCAGAGGAACATTGGGAAAACCACTGCAACTGTAGACGAGTTTTGTACCCAACACATCCCTGTCGAACCAAGTGATATTCTCTGCAGCTAAACCCATTAGACGCTCGGACCAATCTAAAGTGCCCACAGAAGAGACAAAGGGACCCGCTTTAGGCATGAGGTTGGCAAACCATCTGTATAGCAAGGGAACACAACAGAACACCATCTTCCATCTCCAGTTCTCGTTCTTATAATGGATAGAGTGGTAAACGTTTCCAAGAAGAGTGAGTACCGTATTCCCTGAGGCGAGAATATGGAATGCGTCTACATCCACGAAGTCTGGCAAGTTAGGAAATAGTATGGTACCATATATGCAAAGAGCTAAAATGGCGTTGAACACGATCCAACAGCCCTCCTTGGCAAACTTCTGAGCCTTCTCCACTAGGAAAGATAGAGGAAAACCATACATCCCATTCCTTTGAGCCACTCCTCCTCTCAACTCAGACTCATCCAAGTGTAAAGCAGCGGCAAGATTGGCCAGATTAGGCTTACTGTCAACATGATGGTAAGGCATTTGATCCTTGATGGGAATGCCTAGCAAGTCTGAGTATTCTTCTAGAGTGGGTGCTAGAACATAATATGGAAACACAAAGCATCTCAACAGAGCATCATAGAACTGTAGCAGAGTATACAGGCCACTGATCTCGTGTGCGGCAGGCTTGCAAACAAATTTCAACAACCTCCCATATGATTTTCTAAAGTCTTCTGTTACTGAACCATCAGCCAGGGCAATCAACTTCAGTATGGGACCAATGTATGAGGTGGGAAATCTGTATGCTATTGTCCTCTTCAAAGTCTCCATATCAGAAATACAGAACAAGACCACTAGAATCGGGGAGAGATACACACCTGCAATATAGACACACGTTAATGAAATGCAAAATGAAAATGCAAGGACGCAAATGCTAAGGATGCAGGCAGGAGATCAAGGTTGTTGTGCTGTTGAGTGAGAAGGACCAAGATTCTGCTTCAACAAGAACATATCAATGATCCGATAGGAACCAACTGACCAGTAAATCGGATTCAAACTGTAGAGAAAACCGCGTAGTCTGAAGGTAAAAGTTTCCTGCATAACCCCAGTCCCACTCACAGGTATGGACCTAATCCACTGATAAAGGTACGACATCCTATGCGTTTCTCAGTGTCACAGACTTTCAAGAAATGATGATACGTTCACCATTTCTGGTTTGACATCATCACCCCCTGAAGAGGCCTCACTTAGCTGAGTCACAGATGATCGGTCCCCAGAGTCGACAATCCTCAGATCCAAAATCAATTCCGATCCTAAGGACCAGAAAAGAAATCATCAAAGAAGATCTCGTCTGAGTGTGAATTTCATGGGAACTGGTGTTTTCTAAGCAAACAGATCCTCCACTAATCTCCACTCTAATGCTATGTTTGCTCTCAAGCCTGGGTCTGGCTTTTCACTCATCAGAACTTCCCTCCCACAATAGCACAATAATGATAATATATACTGAAAATAAAATGCGGGAAAATAAAGTGCGGAAGTAAAATAAAGTACAAAACGCATGTACAAAACCCAAAGAGGTAAACCAAACAAGCCCTAGGATTGACTCGCATAGGGAACCAGGGTCCTCAGTTGAGTTGCCAGCTGTGGCAACTGCAAAAAATAACCGGCGGAAAACAGAAGAGTCGCCACCTTTCGTTATTTATCCCAAAGAGAGGGAAAGGAAACAATTGGAAAAACCTAACGAAAAAGGGAAAGACGAGGTCATCACAACCATGTCCTGGGTTCGGGAGTCGGTTACGCAAGGGGATGGTATTAGCACCCCTCACGTCCGTCGTACTCGACGGGATCCACGCTTGTTTGTTATCTAAGAGGGTTGTTCATCTATCTACGCTATAGGCTTCAGGGTTAAAATAAAAAGAAAAGAGATGATTCGGTAGAGCATCACCGCTCTGGGCCTACGTATTCCCTCGTGCAATGGGAAAGTCAGAGTCAACGTAGTTCGGCTAACTACGAGTGAAAGGGGGAAGGTTGCTCGCCAAGATATCGCATCTTGTGCCTACGTACTTTCTTATGGAATGAAAGATCATAGCGAACGTAGTTCGGGCGGACACGAAACCACAGGTTGGTTAAGTGTTTTATTCGAGTAGGGTTAAACATTCGTCCCAACAGTTAGGGACAAAGCCTGTTTGCGGTAGAACCGAAGTTTAACAACACTCTTTTCTGAAAAAGAATTTTGATTAATCCCGACGGAAAAAGGTTTGAATTTGTTTTGTGTTTTTTAGGGAAGAAGTATTTTGAATTTGAGTATTTATAATGAATGTTGTACTAAAGTCTAGAACCTAGGATCGAATGTGTCGCATATCGTCCTAAGGACGTATACTAAACACTCTAGGTAATTGAGGAGAAGCCCCTCAATCACCATTTCCCAAGTATAAGGCTCATGGCACAATATCTATTATCTTTATTAGGTGTTTTAAGGTTGTATGAAGATGAGAAGAGAAGACGCACGGAAGGTCTAAGGGAAACTCGGCCCTAACATTGTCATGCAAAGTAATCTTATAGTTTGGATAAAAGAGGAAACATCTATCCTAATGTTAGCATACTTGGATTGAACACCTAACGTCTCTCCTACTCCCATCCTAAACGGAGGGACTAGGAATCCTATGTGGATCATGGCAAGAAAGCACAAGAAGAACAAAGGAAGAATCAATCACAAGTAGAGAAATGCAAACACGAAAATGCACGATTAGAATGGTGGGAGGGAGGAAAAATGTGTGCGGCAGCATCCGCCACAAGCGCGTCTCGACCTTAACAGCGATGCAAGAATGATGCAAACATGTGAGGAAAAGCGAGAAATGAAAGCAACCGAACATGCAAACGAATGATCGATTCGAACCACACACACAAGCATGCAAATAATTGAAAAATGATCATACATATCAACAACATCATGATTAATCAACCATAAACAGTGGCAATCAGCCAAAACAATTCAATCATAATGCATCACACTGATCTATGATGATCCGGATTGAACCGGTATGCGAACATGCAAACAGAACAGCAAACATGGCATTCTGGTGCAGTGTTAATCGGTTAACTCATGGGGTTAATCGGTTAACACCTTAAGATGTTTGAAAAATCTGAATTTTTGGACAGGTTAATCGGTTAACCTTATGCGTTAACCGGTTAACACTGTTAACATTTAGAAAATTTTGAAAGTTTGAATTGGTTAACTGGTTAACCATATAGGTTAACCGATTAACACTGCACCAGAAGTGAAAAACAGCAACAGAAAAAGCACTTAATGCACAAAATCACTTAATCAAGTGATCCAACATATCAGCTTATCAAATAAGCACGAAATTACACCTGCAAACAGAAAACCAATAGACATGCAAACATGTCTACACAGCATAATCACAATTCACACGGATCGGAATCCACCAAAATTCAATCGAATATGAAAATCATCATGGAAATGCAAATAAGCTCAAAAATGTTATGGATCTAAAATATCCAACCTTCGAAGCGGAGAATTGCTCTGGTTAGTGTTGATCTTACTGTAATTGAGTAGTTCAAACGCTAGAAATCTGGAAAACTTCGAGATCCAAGCCAATTGTGGTTGTACGAACGGAGATCCACCAAATTCGAGTCGAAACGCTTCGAATAATCACTTCCAACTCAAGCTCCAAAATCAGATCTCAATTTGCACGAAAATTGATAATGAAAATTGATCCAAAGATGAGGATGGATGAAGGCTTATGCTCAAGAATCCATTGATTTCAATGAAAAATCAATGAATCCTACTGAAAAAGAGCTTTGAGTGTGGGTTTTGGAAAATGGAGAAGTTGAGAGAATTTGAGAGAGTTTGATCAATTCTGAAAATGGATGTGAGAAATGAGAATTTGGCCCCTTTTGGTTTGGAGTAGATCACTTAAATACCATCTAGGTTTGGATCCCAAAGGTGGGGTTTGGATTTTGGATTGGAAAGTTGGTTTGGATCTAGGCATGGGAATTTGGAGGGTAAATTGAAACAACCAACTTTCAAAAATATTCTAGATCCTTTTTTTTGATAAAAATGAATTTCAAGGTGATCAAAATTGGACCCCAAGTGCAAATGGCTTGCAAAATCACGTACAGGGCAAAATCTTTTGTGGTTAACCGGTTAACCATATGCGTTAACCGGTTAACACTGTTAAAATTTCAATTCTGGGATGATTCTCCAGTGGTTAATCGGTTAACCATATGTGTTAACCGATTAACACCTTCAAAAATTTGAATTTAGCGCCTTTTGGAGGGAAACCTGCCCGTTTGCCTACTTCTCGTCGTTTTGAGCTCTGCTAAGCTTTCGACACTTGCTCTTGAATACTGTAACTATGATAATGCTGGATATAGATTGAATGTTGTCTCCTGATCTGAGCATAACCTGCAAAATAAAATCGGCCGCTCGACCACTGGGCAAAATAAATGTCGTTTCTTCTGATGCTCGCTGCTTGGTTGCTTACACGGGAATGAAACTTGAGCCACGGGAACCTTGATCCCCTGCCTCGAGAACCAATGCTATGCAAAATGCGGATGACATATGAAATGCAAGAAAACATAAGCTAGGTAAACAAGATAGGTTGGGCAAATTTTGGGGTGCAACAACGTAGTTAGGGCTAACAAGAACACCGGTTGGTTCAAAATGTTTTAGGCCCGAGTAGGGTTAAAACTTAGTTCTAGCAGTTAGGTGTATGCAACTCGACCATTAGAGACTTAGGCATTACTAGTTTGCGGTAGAACCAAGAGTTAACAAAACTCTCTTTTATGAAAAAAGGTTTTCCATTATTAGGATCCCGAAGGATAAAAAGGCTTGAAAGTGTTTTTGTGTCCTTTAGAGAAGAAGTGTATTGATTATTGTTTGTAACTCGTGTTGCACTAAAGGCTATGACCTAGGAGCAAATGCGTCGCATATCGTCCAAAGGACATACACTAACATTCTAGACAATTGAGAAGAAACCACCCAATCATCATTTCCCAAGTAGCTTAAGACTCGTAACGCACAACATTCTTAACCTTTATTAAGTGTTTTGACACGATTTGAAGATGAGAAGGAGAGAGGACAAACTAAAGGGAGACTAACTCAAACCTAGTAGTTGTCATGAAAAATGGTCCTATGATTGAGGTTAAGGGGATACTACCAAATGTTGTCATGAATGGTTTAAGTCCTAAGGTCTATCATAATCTCAAGAGATTAGAGATCCTAGGGGGACATGGCAAAGGAAGACAAAAGAAGAAGAAGAATCAATCACAAGTAAGAGATGCAAACATGCAATGCAACACACAAGCAAAGGGAGGAAAAAGTGTGGGGTAAATACCTCCACAAGCACATCTCAAACTTTATTAATGCAAGAAAGAAGTTGCAAAAAGAATGCACACAAAGCAAAGAAATGCAAGAAAGCTAGCAAACATGAACATGCAAGCACACTATCACTTTGAACGACAACTACGAAAGTATGCCCTCAAGTGGAAACCAAACACACGTGTTGAAGAAATCACGATTAAACAATTGAGAACAATGACATATATCCAAAACATCTCACTCCTAATACATCATAATGATCTATGAAGATTCGAAGTGAAACGATACCACAACAAGCATGAAAAACAGCAAAATAGGCCTGTTGGCACAGTGTTAATTGATTAACACCAGGGGTTAATCGATTAACCATTGAAAAATGCGTGAAATTTTGAATTTGAGTTGGTTAATCGATTAAAAAATTGGTTAACCGATTAACACTGTTCCAACAGCGGAAAAGTACTTTTCAGCAACTTATCACTTAAGCAAACATCCACATGATCTCATAAACAATTGTGCACGAAATTAAACCATAAAACAGTGATCTAAACAAGATGTAAACACATCTAAACAGCACCATCACAATTCATATTGATCAAGAATGAATCAAATCAATCAAAAATGAAAATCAACATGATTATGCAAAATAAGCTCAAAATGCAATAGATCTAGAACTCCAACCTTCGAAGCGGAGAATTGCTTCGGTTAATGTTGATTAACTTCGAACGTGTAGATCTATGCAAGAAATTCGGAATACTTCAAGATCCAAGCCAATTCTTGTAATAGAAGTGATGATCAACCAAAATCAAGCCAAATTACTCCAAATAATCACTTCCAACACCACTCCAAAATTCAGATCCAAGTTTGCACAAAAATTGAATGAAGAAATTGATTCAATGAGGATGATGGATGAAGGTTTGCGCTCAAGAATTTATTGATTCCAATGAAGAATCAAAGAATTCAATGGATGAAGAGCTTTGGTGAGGGTTTTGGAAGTTGAGAGAAACTTGAAAGAATTGAGATGAATTCTGAAAATGAGAGTGAAAAATGAAGATTAGATGTGTGAGGTTTGGAGTAGATCATTTAAATACTCCTTAGGTTTGGATCCAAATGAGAGGTTTGGAATGTGGTGTGGAAAATTTGGTTTGGAATGAGGAATGGAGATTTGGAGGGAAAATGAGATTAACCAAAATTTGAGATGATTCTAGATCCTTCCCAAGTGTAAAAATGAACTTCCAAATGATCAAAATTGGACCCCAAAGTGAACCCCTTTGAACATTCACGTGCAGAGGAAAAACCTACACTGGTTAATCGATTAACAGTTTGGGTTAATCGATTAACACTGTTAAAAATTCAAATCTGGCCAGATTTTGACTTGGTTAATCGATTAACACATTTGGTTAATCGATTAACACTTCAAAAATTTGAATTTGGCGCCTTTTGGAGGGAAATCTGCACATTTGCCCGTTTTCATCTGTTATGAGCTTTGTTCTGCTTTTGAAACTTGTTTTCGAACATTATAACCATGAGAATGCTTGAGGTAGCCTGAATGCTGCTTTCTGAGCTGAAAATACCCTGCAAAACAAAATAAAATCGATCGCCCGACCGCTGGGGAAAATAAATGCCAGAGCCTCTGACGCTCGATGTTCAGGTTCATGCACTGAGATGAACACTGAGCCACAGGAAAACCTTGATCCCCTGTCTCAAAAACGAATGTTATGCAAATGCAAAAATGCAAGGAAACAAAAGCCAGATGCTACCAAACCGAAAAGGAAAATTTTAGGGTGCTACAGCTGCCCCTATTCAAACAACTTGGACCTGAAGGGAGGAAAAGCATTCGCTTTCAAACATTCAAGGTATAAGGTGATTGAATACAAAAGAACCCGAAAATTTGAACCCTCCGGGGATGCCAAACAGCGAATACCAACCAAGAGTTGGAATACGACACGCTAGGGATAACAATCCTATACGATCTGAACTTTATTCAAAAGATACCAACCAAGAATTGGGATAACGAACACCAGATACCAACCAAGAGTTGGGGATAACGCCCAAAGGATACCAACCAAGAGTTGGGAAACAACCAAAGATACCAACCAAGAGTAGGAATACAACCACAGGATACCAACCAAAAGTTGGAATAACAACTCCGCCAGGGAATAAAAGAGAAAATTAGCCAAGCAGCCTTGTGGCGACTTCATTGGGGAAAGAGTATACTAACCAGACGACTCTGCATGGGATACACATCCATCAAAAGATACCATCCAAAAGACGGGATAATACTTACTCTCTAGGGATAACAACCAAGAGTTGGAACCACCACAACATTAAACGAAATTTAAATGGCGAGGCGACTTCGCCGGGGAGGTATACTGACCAAAAGTCGGAATCAACAACCTGAAAACAAAGGTTACCAACCAAGAGTCGAAACGACGTCAACAAGGTGACCAAACCAGATATTACCACCCAAAAGTTGGGATCAGACTCCACTGGGGAACCAAAGACTACCAACCAAAAGTTGGAAAATAAACAGACGTCCAAGCTGGGTATTGCCGACCCTATTGGGGAATCAAAGACTACCAACCAAAAGTTGGAAAACGTCAACCAAACCTTACCAACCAAAAGTTGGGATAACGACCCCGCTGAGGAATAGAGGAGGACTACCAACTAAAAGTTGGAACAACAACCAAATCAAGCAACAGACCACCAACCAAAAGTTGGGATAACAACTGCAGGGGATAACATCCAACCAAAAGTTGGGAAACAAAGCTACTAACCAAAAGTTAGGATCACCAGGACAGATTATCATTGACCAAAAGTCTGAACAATGGCTACTAATCAAGAGTTAGGATCACTATGAAAAGATCACCATCGACCAAAAGTCGGAACAAGAGTTACTAACCAAGAGTTAGGATGCCGGGAAAAATCCCCATCGACCAAAAGTCGGACCAAGAGCTATTAACCAAGAGTTAGGATTGCCAGGAAAAAAAATCCTCATCGACCAAAAGTCGAAACAAAAGCTACTAACCAAAAGTTAGAATAAGAGCTACTAACCAAGAGTTAGAATAGAAGCTACTAACTAAGAGTTAGAATTGCCACCCACACTAAATGAAAATGAGCTGACCACAACAAAGGTTACCAACCAAAAGTTAGAACCCCCGACTTTGCTGAGGAAAATAGAGATTAACCACCAAAAGTTGGAATAACATCTAAACGCCAATGGGTCACCAACCAAGAGTCGGAATGAAACAAAGATTACCAACCAAGAGTTGGGATAAGAACTCTGCAGAGGGAATCGAAAATTACCAACCAACAGTTGGAATAACATATCCCAGAAATTACCAACCAAAAGTTAGAAAACCAAGCACAATAATTTGGACTACGTTGGGGATTACCAACCAAATGTTGGGATAACGCACCCAAAATAAGCAGGCAACAGAATCAACCGACTCACGACTTGCAAAGAAACATCTGATAGGAAAAGATAGGTTCAGACAAATGACTCTGCCAAGGAACATCAGTTCATTAACCACTATGTTGGGGGGAAATGTCTGACCAACAAACTCGACCAGGGAAGACAACACTCGCAAGTGACTCACCTGGGGAGAACGACGACACTTAACCAAACGACCCTGCTGAAGAAGAAGACGTTTGACCAAACGACTAACTAGGAACAATCCACCAACATGAATAACCAAAAGATCCACCTTGCCACGGATAACACGAAAACCTCTTGAATCAAACAACCTCTGCTGAAAAGACATCTGGTCCTTAAAGGTACGAATCCTGGCTTATGCTTCAATGCATATGTTTGAAAATGGTGTAATGCTCCATACAAAATGGAAATGCTACGCATTTGGGAGGATGCTATGCAAAAAATGCAAATGCAAAGGAACCACCCCAGCAACATAAATGCTGGAGAGAAACGACCAATTCTGCCAGGGAGAAATAGGATGTCGAGCATGATTGGACTCATACTGGGGAGCAAACAAGCCCTGAATAACCTCCTTGTAAAGCACCTTTCGGATACAACCGTTCTAAAGAGAACAAAAATCCACTCCGCTGGAATCAAAACTCTGCTGAGGAAAATGCCTTGGATGGCTTCCCAAAAAACAACTCTTATGGGGATCAAATGCCTAGGCTGGGGAAACGCCCGGAACAGCCTTCCAACACTCAGGGAAATAAACACACTCAACCGGGGAGAACCGTTCAGAATACGACCCTACTGAGAAGTAAAGTAAACTATTGGGAAATAGCTCCACTCTGCTTGGAAAGAAATTTCACCCTGCTGGAGAATGTCAAATACTTCTACTGAGAACCCCACTCTACCGAGAAATGGATCACGCTTCGCCTAAACATCTGCCACGTCGAGGGAATCAGCACTGAACTCTGCTCGAGGAAGAAACCCTGAATACCGATACTGTCGAGAAAACACCAGAAAGTCGATTCCATTGGGGAGAGGGCATCGAAAACGTTGCCTCCGCTGGAGAATACTATGCTGAGAACAAACCCACCCCGCTGGGGGTTAGCCTTTGTAGGGAAACGAAACCTTATCCCGTTGGAGATACACTACCCACCTCCGCTGGCGATACCTGACCTGATAATGAGACTCTGCGGGTAAGACAAAATCTCTGCTAGGGGAGAAATGAATCTGTATTATAATTTCAATGTCGTGGAGGAACACATCTGCTGCGGAGAGCTGCCATCCTACAATAAAACAAAAGAATGTACACATGCGAAATGGTTACCTCAGTTACCATTCATAACACTTACCATGCGAGCAAAGTCATTTGCTTTCGTTACGCTCTGTAAAGCCTCCTGTTTTCACCTGCAGTGTTTATCAAAATATCAAACGTTTTTGCAAACAAAACAGTAAAAGTAAAACAAGAAAGGGAATGCTCTTTAACTGAAGTGAATACTTTATTGATAAAAGGCCTGTAAATAGGAAAATTACAATTCGGATGCAATTCCTGAAAAGAGGCAATTGCGTAAAAGCAAAAGAATATATACAAATGTTGGTAACGTGGCAACAAACAACCACCATGTGTCCATCCGGCTATGACCCGTATGTCTTCGATGTGCCCTGTGTTTTTCCTTCTGAAAAGACTGACTAGATTGATTCCTTTCCTTCAGGATAACTGCTCGTAAGCTCACAGATCGAACACAGACCGCAGTCGTTTGCTTTCAAATCCCTAAATTTTGCCTGGATCACCCTTTCGGGTTTTCAATCCACCGGGATACCCATTTTTGCCAAAGTCGCCTTTTCATATTTTCAACTTTGTGGGTTTACATCTTTCCTTTTTGTCCCTAATTTTTGCCCGAACCTTCTCTTTTTCATGGTTCGCCGGGATGCCCCATTTTTTCCTGGACTTTTCTTTTTCTATCCAACGGGTCTCTTTAAGCAAAGTATTTTTTAACCCCGTTTGCATTCACAGGTGTCGCACTTCAAAAAATCACGGAGACATTTCGGAGACACGACCCTCGCGCTAAAGGCGCGGAAATGCGGTTCGACAGAGTCGCCACCGAACTTTATTTTTCCCGAATAAACGGGAGAGGAAAATATCGAGAAAACCTCTTAAAACGAAAAGGATAGGAACATGGTTGTTGCAACCATGTTCCGGGTTCGGGAGTCGGTTACGTGAGAGGAAGGTATTAGCACCCCTCACGTCCGTCGTACTCGACGGGAACCTCTTAAGGTAAATGTGGGGAGTGTTGTTTAGGTTTACTTGTTTTCTTCTCGTTGTTAAAGGTAGAATTGGTAAGGTAAAAGGTTTAAGACGTTAGGGGGATGGGGTGGTTAGAAGATAGGGTGCTCGCCAAGGATTGGGGCCCTTGTGCCTACGTATGCTCATTCAGACGAGAATGAGAAATCAGAGCGTCGTAGTTCGACTACGGGAAAGGATGGGGCAAAGTGTGGATGGAATAATGGAGGAAGATAGAAGTGTGCTCGCCAAGATCATCGCAATCTTGTGCCTATGTATCTTATATTCAAGAATGAATAAAGAATCAGAGCGTCCGTAGTTCGTGGAGACGACCATGAAAATATGAAGTTTGAAATGGATTGAGAAACGAAAGAGTGACTGACAAGCAACCTAAGGGCATGCCTCAAGAGCTTGTCACTCAAGAATTCAAGGAATGCAAGATCCCAAGAACTCAATTCTTTCGGAAATTGGGTTGAAAAGAGTTGGAGATAAAGGATTGAATGTTTTGAAATCCAAAGAATGAACTAATAACAACTCAAGGGCATGCCTCAAGAGTTACTCATTCAAATATTCAAAGAATTCTAGATTCTAAGAATATCTCTCTTTCGTAAGTTTAAAAAAATGTTTGTAAAAAGATTGAATTGATAACGAAAAAGCGAGGCAAAAGGAAGTTTGCTTGAAAATGGCTCGACGACGTGTCGAGGATTTAACCGAAGATGGAATCGACTTGATGACGTGTCAAGGGCTAGATTGTGAGAAATGATATTGGTCCCTAAGGGTGCTTCCAATATCAAAACCACGAGGAGTTGTGAATGCGTGTACGAAATGTGGGTTGCGAATGCGTACGAGCATTTGACTTAGGAGAACGTTGGAAAATGATTGAGTTTGAAAAAGTCGAAAGGTTGAGTGAATAACAACTCAAAGGGCGTGCCTCGAGAACTATTCACTCGAAAATTCAAGGAATGCTAGATTCCAAGAATCTCCTTCTTTCGGAGTTTTAATCGAAAAAGATGTTGAGAAAGTGTTTGAGAAAATCAAAAGATTGAGTGAATAATAGCTCAAGAGCGTGCCTCGAGAATTATTCACTCGAAGATCCAAGGAATGCTAGATTCCAAGAATCTCCTTCTTTTGGAGTTTGATCGAGAAAATGTTTTTAAAAAAAACAATTTGAAAATGAAATAGTCTCGACTAAATTATCATCTATCAATAACTTGACCGATAATAATTATTAAAGTCATCATTGACTAAAGAATAAGAAAAAAAAGTGGATAAAAAATGAAAATGAAAATTTTGAAAAAATTGGTCTCAGGTTTGTTATTATTTGTCAATAATTTGACAAACTATAACTTGGAGGTCTCGTCATCGACCAAAATGAATTAATACGAAAATAAAAAAAACCTCTCAAAAACACCAAGGTCTAACTTTAAGAAAATATAAATTAAAAATTCTAAAAAAACATAAAATTAGAAGAATATGAAAAAAAGTTTTTAAAAAAATTAATTATATATAAAAAAACATGAGAAAGGGGTGTCTTGAGATTGGTAAGGGGTTAATCAATAATGGGAGAATCCTTTGGGCTTATCAAAGCCCATCATCTCCCTTAAATGCAGCTGAAAACAACAACAAAGGGAGTGGGATAAACAAGTGGGTTCTTTTTAATCAGATGGACCGCAAAGCCCATTCAAAATCACCCCCTAAGATTCGCTCAAGCAGGCTCACATTTTAAAGGAAAAAAAACAACGCGACATGTCCTAGTGAAAAGAGATTGAATCATCATCATCATCCCACTTCAAAATTGAAAACCAGTTCGCAGAAAAGAGAAAAGCATGGTCAAAATGCAACGTTTTACAAGTCGAAAAAATGAAGAATCCAAAAAAGGCAAGCACAAAACCTTATCGTTCTCACTTCACCGCTCCTGTTTCAAACGATTCGTTTGGAATCCAAGTTATATCTCGATTTTTCTTGATCTCTCTCGATCGTGACAAGATCCTGGCCCAGGTCGGTTTATTTATCTTTGTTCTCCAATCTCTTGTTTAAGATATATACTTCGTCTCCAATTTCATCTCATTCTCTTCTTTCTTCTTTTAATTTCTTGGTTGTGAGTTTGGATTGATTTCCTCTTATTTGGGTTGACTCGTAATGAGTTTTAGGGGTTTATGGCTTTTTTGAGTTTGATGAAGAAGATTTGGGTATTAACAATGGGTTACAGAATCTCCATTTAGGTGTCACGTTTTAGCATTTTATCGAGAAGTATGGATGGAGTAAGGGTTTTGGTTTAAGAGGTGATTGAAGGTTGAAGAATGAAAAAGGTTGAAATGGGTTAACTGAAGGGTTTCGTTTATTGATGAAGATTTGAGGGGTTTGATGAAGGTTAGAAGAAAAAATGGGAGAAGTTGAAGAAAGCTAATGGTTGAGGATGTGAGGAATGGATTGAAGATTGAAGAAAAGGTTTATAGGAAGTTATTGTTGATGGAGATTTTCGAGAATGAAGAAAGATGGCCGTGAGGATGAAGAGGGATTTTTTTTTCAAAATGTTGAAGAGAAGAGGGTTTTTATTATTAGGGTGATGAAGGTAAAGTCACTTGGTTGGGTCCGTTGCCGATTTTTTTTCTGGAGAGAACTGAAGAAATGTTTAATTATTGACGAGTGAAGGGTTTTGGTTTGGGCTCCTTCGGTCCTTGTCATGTGAGCTCGCTCCTCCTCTTTTGTTTTCACTGTGACCTTGTCTTATTTCCAACAGCAAAAAGGATACGTACAATTTTAGCTGTGAGGACGTACTAGCTTAGTACGTAAATCAACAAGGTAATGCGTTTAGCCATGTACCGCCTGTTGCTGCAGCTTGCAGGGCGTGATTTTTGCGTATTAGAAATGAGGGAGGTATTGGGGGTTCTGCATTGTCATACTCACGATTCACCTTTTTTTAGTTTTGTGCAGGTACAGTCGGTGTATACATTGTGATGCTACGGTTAGTGCTGGTGTGTATGTTGTCCTTGATGGTACGATTTGCTGCAGGTCTTTTATGGTGGCTGTTGTGTTGCTGGTTTGTTTTGGTGGAAGAGTAGTGGAGCGTGATAGTAGGCTGACTTGGTTATTTGTCGTTTCTGCACAATTTTGGGCATCATTTGTGAATTGGCACATCAACTCTTGTACCAGCTTTTGCTTAGCAAACAATATTAACAACAATCACTTTTCATGTGCTTGATATCTCTTCAATATTATATTGTGGCAATTGTTGATAAAGTAGGAATAAATTAGGCTTAGAGTATGATTTTCTTAATTTTATGCTGCAGAATGGTGCAGTATTGTGTTGTAAATTAAGTTGAGAGGTGCTGCTATCATTGTGCACTTTTGCAGCCGTACGCGTTTCGACCATAGGAGGCACCGTACATGAATTATTGTGATATTTTTGTGCAGCACATTTGATTAAGAGTTTTTTTTAAATGAACCATTGTCTTTTGAATGGGCTTAAAATAATTAATGGGCCCTTGCTCCTTTTGAATGTGTACCTCCCTCTTGTAATGGACTTACCAATTTATCCACATGGTTTGTGATTTGCACAGGACTAAAAAACATCTACAACATGGCATATCTCCAAAACTTGGCATTTAATTAATCGCAATCTCACTTCTTCACAAATTAAAATTCACGTCGTAACTCGATGTAATTCTTCAAGCTTTGAAAATATGTCAAACTTTGCACTAATTAATTCGATCCTGAATTTTTAATAAGATTTGAACTTAATTTGAAGAATACTTGAAGCAAAAGCAATCAATTAGCAATCCACTTGAAATACCGCCTAAACGAAATTGAGATAAGATCTGAGATTAGCTGGATCAAGGCCTTAAAATAACTCACACCATATGGCTCAAACCGATGTTTAACTATATGGTTTAAAATCCACATAATCATATCTCAATTGTTCGATCACAAGTACATATGCTCATCTTTCCTTCAACACACTCTACAAATGCTTGTGATCATATTAAACAACACCACAACAGACCCCATGATATGAGAAGTCTTTAGAGAATCATGTCCCCGGGCCAAATGATCATCTTAGAGAATAATCATAAAAACCGCCATTATTTGCGATAAGAAGGGTAAGAAAGGTAGGACAAATTTAGGGTATGACAACAGGGGACGAAAAATCTTCACCATCCATGGTAGATAGTAATAAGGCTCCGCTAGAGAAAACCTTTCTTACCACATACGGACCTTCATAGTTAGGAGTCCATTTTCCCCTGTGATCTGTCTGAGGAGGAAGGATCCTTTTCAACACCAAATTACCCGTCTGGAAGCACCGAGGATGCACTTTCTGATCAAAGGCTATCTTCATCCAACTCTGGTACACCCGGCCATGAGCAATAGTCGCCAATCTCTTCTCATCAATCAAGCTCAGCTGACTCAACCTGGTTTGCACCCACTCAGCTTCGTCAAGCTTTACATCCGACAATACCCTGAAAGAAGGAATCTCAACTTCCAATGGCAGGATTGCTTCCGTACCATACACCAGTGAGAAAGGAGTTTCCCCGATTGATGTACGCACCGAAGTACGATACACCAGTCCTTATAGGTTACCACCATCTTCTGTACAATCTTCTTGATATTCTTGTTAGCTGCCTCAACAACACCATTCATCTTCGAACTATCTGGAGAAGAATTGTGATGCTCAATCTTAAAACCCTGACACAGTTCCTTCATCATTTTGTTATTCAAATTTGAACCATTATCATTAATGATTCTCTCAGGAATTCCATAACGACAAATGATGTCCTTCTTTATGAATCGGGTGACCACCTGTTTCGTGACATTGGCGTAGGACGCTGCTTCTACCCACTTCATAAAGTAATCAATCGCAACCAGAATGAAGTGATGTCCATTAGAAGCAGTCGGCTCAATCTTTCCGATCATATTGATTCCCCACATAACAAAAGGCCAAGGAGACGTTAACACATTCAGAGGAGCCGGTGGCACATGCACCTTATCTGCATAAATCTGGCATTTATGGAATTTTGTGGCGTATTTGAAGCAATAGGATTCCATAGTCATCCAATAATACCCAGCTCTCAACAATTTTCTAGCCATTGCATGTCCATTGGCATGAGTACCGAAAGAACCCTCGTGGACTTCCTCCATCAACAGGTTTGCTTCAAGTTCATCGACACAGCGCAGCAAGACCATGTCGAACTTTCTTCTGTAGAGCACATCGTCTTTGTTCAGATAAAAGTTAGCGGCTAACCTCCTCAAGGTCCTCTTATCTTTGCTGGATTCCCCAGATGGGTATTCCTGAGTCTGGAGAAAATGCTTGATATCAAAATACCAAGGCTTTCCATCTGATGCTTTCTCAATTGCAAACACAAAAGCAGGTCTATCAAGACGCATAATGGTGATGGTTGGAGCTTCATTCCAGAAGTTCACTTTGTACATCGAAGATAGCATGGCCAAGGCATCTGCCATCTGATTCTCGACTCTTGGCACATGATGGAACTCGATTCTATCAAAGAACGACAACAATCTCCTTGCATAATCCCTGTAAGGCACCAGGTTAGCCTGGCGAGTTTCCCACTCTCCTTTGATTTGGTTAACGACTAACGTTGATTCACCATACACATTCAGGTTCTTGATCCTCATATTAACAACCTCTTCTAAACCTAATATACACGCTTCATACTCGGCTTCATTATTGGTGCAGGCGAAAGTCAATCAGGCAGTGAACGGTATATGAGAACCGTGAGGAGTAGTAATAATAGCCCCGATTCCGTTGCCATATGAATTAACCTCTCCGTCGAAAACCAGTTTCCACTGAGATCCAATATCAGGACCCTCATCAGGTAAAGGCTCATCACAGTCTTTCATCTTTAAAAACATGACGTCTTCATCTGGAAAATCAAACTTCATCAGCTGATAATCCTCAATTGGCTGTTCTGCGAGATATTCCGACAGAACGCTTCCCTTAATGGCTTTCTAGGAAACGTACTGAATATCGTACTTTGTTAAAACCATTTTCCATCGGGAAATCCTTCCGGAGAGTGCTTGTTTTTCAAAGACGTACTTGATTGGATCCATCTTCAAAATCAACAGGGTTGTGTGGTTTAACATGTACTGTCTTAAATGCTTAGCAGCCCAAGCGAGTGCACAACATATTTTTCCAGCATTGAGTATCTCGACTCACAATCAGTGAATTTCTTACTCAGGTAGTAGATGGCATGCTCTTTTCTACCCGACTCGTCTTGTTGACCGAGCACACATCCCATTGAATTCTCAAGAACCGTGAGATACATGATCAGTGGTTTCCCTGCAACTGGACGCATGAGTATTAGAGGTTCCTGCAGATATTCTTTTATTCTTTAGAATGCTTTTTGGCAATTTTCATTCCACCTGACCGTTTGATCTTTTCTTAGAAATGATTCACAAGTGGCTGTAAGATGAGATATAAACCTTGCAATGTAGTTCAATCTCCCCAGGAAACCACGAACCTCTTTTTCCGTTCTCGGCTCAGGCATATCTTGTATAGCTTTTATTTTGGCAGGATCTACCTCAATACCCTTTTCACTAACAATGAAACCCAATAACTTTCCATATCTCACCCCGAAGGTGCACCTGTTAGGATTTAGCTTCAGCTTGAACTTCCTCAACCTTTCGAACAATTTCAGAAGATCGACCAGATGTCCTTCCTCTATCTGTGACTTTGCAATCATGTCATCAACATAGACTTCAACCTCATGATGAATCATATCATGAAACAAAGTGACCATTGCCCGCTGATAAGTTGCCCATGCATTTTCAATCCAGAAGGCATCACCTTGTAGCAAAAGGTCCCCCATGGTGTGATAAAAGTAGTTTTCTCCATGTCTTCTGGGGCCATCTTGATTTGGTTATACGCAGAGAAGCCATCCATGAATGAAAACACAGAATACTGAGCGGTGTTATCAACCAACACATTGGTATGGGGGAGCAGGAAATCGTCTTTCGGGCTCACTTTATTCAAATCTCGGTAAACGACGCACATCTGGACCTTTCCATATTTCTTAGGAACATGAACGATATTAGCGACCCACAGAGGGTAATTCGTGACAGCCAAAAATCCAGCATTCAACTGCTTCTGAACCTCTTCTTTGATCTTGACTACCATGTCAGGCCTTGTTCGTTTCAACTTCTGCTTGACTGGCGAACATTCTTCTCTGAGAGGTAACCGGTGTACCACAATATCTGTATCCAGCCCAGACATGTCTTGGTAAGACCAGGCGAAGATATCCTTATACTCACGGAGCATTTCAACCAATCTTCTTTTAACACTGTCTTCCAATGCAGCCCCTAATTTAACCTCTTTCTTATCATCCTCGGTGCCCAGATTGATAATCTCAATATCCTCCTTATGAGGCACAATGACCCTTTCCTCCTGCTTGAGAATCCTGGCTAACTCTTCGGGTAGTTCACAGTCTTCGTCAGTCTCTTCTTCAGCTTGATAAATGGGATTATCAAAGTCATACGAAGTCATAGCCGAACCTGAATCGATGGCATATGCTAGAAAAGACCTGCATGATGATGTTATGTTTATTATGCGATGCAACAAACAAAACACATTGCTATTTTTATGTTTAATATAAATGTAAAACAAAAACAAGACAAACAGGGATCACAATATTTGAATGCGAAAACGTGCTTTATTTTATGATAAAGTGCGAATAACAAGAGACCGCACAAATTGGGTCACTACGTCTTGGGCAGAATGTAGGACTAAGCATAATCAAAACAATGAACATTACTCTACGATAGTAACATGAATGACTTCTTTGGTAGTCCAGTTGCACAGCTTCTGGCCAGGAGTACATGGACGAATCCAAGCATCCATACCGCAGTCACTGTCACCTTCATCATCTCCAACGACATTAATCCTGTCAAATATCACACCACTGCTGATGAACTGCATAGGTCCCCTGTATATCGGAGTGCTCTGAGAAGAACTGGAGGGTTTGTATCCCAGGCCGAACTTGTCCTGCTTGACGGGAACATTAAGAACTTGGCCCCACTTCTGCGATGAACCGGATTCTACGATAGCACGAGCCACCTTGAGCGATGACATCGAAACCTCTGGGCCCTTGGCTTCCGCATGAGACTTCCCCTGAATCTGAACTGTTTCAAATGCCTGGCAGAGTGTTTCGTGGATTTCCCCATCCACTTCCACGTACTTGAAGGATGACAAATGGCTAACCATAATATCCTCTTCACCGCATACCGTGACTATCTTCCCTTCCACCATATAATTTAACTTTTGATGCAACATTGAGGTGACTGCCCCTGCAGCGTGTATCCAAGGTCGGCCAAGCAAACAGTGTATGCTGGCTGGATATCCATAAAGTAGAAATTCGCATCAAAGATCTTTGGCCCTATCTGAATAGGCAACATGATCTCCCCAAACACTGATCTCTTAGATCCATCGAAAGCCCTTACGACCAAATCACTTGGCGTGCATATCAAACCTTGAATGTCCAACTTCATTAATGCCTTCTTTAGAAGCACATTGAGGGACGATCCTGTATCAACCAGGACATGCGACATCAGAGAACCTCTACATTCCAAAGATATATGCAAAACATGATTATGGTTCCTCCGGGCAGGAGTCAGATCCAAATCAGTAAAACCGAGACCATTATCGGCATTTACATGAGCTATTACCCCCTCCAACTGGTTAACAGAAATCTCCTGGGGTACGTACGTTGCATTCAATATTCTTAGTAATGCATTGCGGTGTGCCTCCGAACACAACAATAACGACAGGATAGAAATCTTCGTAGGAATCTGCTATAAGTGATCTACAGTCTTGTAGTCACTTTTTCGAATAAGTCTCATAAATTCCTCTGCATCCTTCGAAAGATCATCAGCACCGACCTGTGGTTGGACACTCTCTTCAATCACGGCCTTTCTTCTCCCTTTGTCATTCTCATCAGCATTAACCTCTGGTGGTGAAAAGACCCTACCACTTCTAGTGATACCTCCGGCCCCAACTATATTCTCAACTGACAAACTTCCATCTGTAGACGCTGCCCATTCCTGCCTTTGCCCATTACAGAACACCTCTCCCCCATAATTCCATGGGATAGCTCTAGTGCTCTCGTATGGCACAGTTGTTAGATGCCAAATTTCACTTATTTGATCTATCAAATGTTGGCATCTTTCACTCAATTTCGTCAAGAAACTGTTGAAAACCACTCTTGCTTTGTTTGGTTTGCAATATATTGTGAAAATCTCCTGGTACCTTTGATTTGTGTGCTATTGTACAGGAATTAGGCACAAAACAATTGAGAAGTAAGACACAAGAAATGGGCAAGGAAACCAAGGCATCATGCAAACAACAGCAGGCTTCGCTAGGCAAACAGGCAGCGAGCATTCGCTAGGCGAGTGGTGGCGAAGTGCTAGTGAACACTCCCAGACTTGGACAGAACCAAAAAGACCATACGTTCGCTAGGCGAAGCTCGCAGCGAAGGCTTCGCTAGGCGAAGGAATTGCTCGCCTAGCGAACACATGGAAAAGTCTCAGGGGCGGTTTGTTAGATCAGAGGCACCTCACGTGCCAAACTTAAGTGTTCGCTAGGCGAAGGATCTGCTTGCTAGGCGAGCGTAGCAGATCCTGAATGGGTTATTTAAGAGATTTTATGACTTTTTAGGTTAAGTTTTTATATTGTAACATTTCATATAGCAGAACTTATCTCTCTTCATCTATTTTAGAGAGAGAAACACAAAACCCTAAGAGGGAGGAGGTAAGATCTTTGATCTCTTGTTGGGGTTTGGATGTAATCTTTTGATACCTTATGTATTTCATCTAATTTATGTTTGTGAGCTAGTTTGGATTCTCTATTGATTGATTATCTTTGATTATGTATTTGTGGGTCTTGAAAAAACCATTTCACATCTTTGATCTCAGATTTTCTGCTATCAATGAACAAACTTTTGACATGGTTTTGAAGTTGATATTCATTGTATCTTCTATGATGTTGTGTTAATGAAGCAGCATGGGTAGGATCAATATGATGTTGTGTGGGTATGTGATAATAGTGATGAAGAACGATGTTCATAATCATTTGGCGGATTAGATGAATACATGTAAAAAGGGTTAAACGTGTGTACGTATTTTGATCATTATATTTTTTGCAAAACAATTGATTATCCAATGTGGGTGTCGTCTTTGCTTACTTATTTATCTTTGATTTGAACCATGATAGAGATACACTCTTCATATCTGGATCTAGGATGATTACCTGTTAGGTCCTAAATGCTAGAGATAGGTTTAGGCTTAGCATTTGCTTGAGTATCAGTTCGTAATGCTCTGTGTTGTGTTTTTGTTGGTAGAGAGATCACCAATGAGACAACATGGTTGTTCTCTCGACGCTGCATTAGAGATAAGCTTTGTCATGGGTGATACGTGAGGATATTAGATGAATGATTGCGTTGTGTTTAATTTGATCAGAAGAATACATATGTTATCAATTGATGAGATCCAATCCCAACAAGGCTCCGTTTATATTTCAGTTTTTATTTTATATTTCCTGTTTTTATTTATGGTTCTTTGAACCCTTTAAACTAAAAATTTTGAACAATAGGCTTAGAGATGTAGAGGTCGTTGAACGGCGTTCATATCGCATCGATCCCTGTGGAGACGACAAAACTAGGTACTTAATATTTTTTGCTTGCTGCTTTATTACATCAACAACAGGTTCAGGTACAGTAATGATAACCGGAGCTGGCCTAGCAGGCGCTGAAATATTGATTGTCCGGTATGGAATGGAGATCGTAGAAACTTCGCTTCCATCATTAATCACTTTATTCTCAGCATCTTCTTTCACAACTCTATCAAATTGCAAACAACCCTCATCCATCATTCTCTGAATACCCTTTCTCAAAAGATCGCAACCCTCTGGCTGCACTTCGCACTCTGAGCAGTCAAGAGAACAACCTGGAAACACCCCCTTCTTCAACAAACTAGCCTTCACAAACCCCAGTGGAGTCTTCACATCCCCAACATCCGTTACTAGATTTAACTTCTCCCCCTTGTAATACCCCAAATTTTACCCTAAGAGTTGTCGTTTCATCTCGCATTCCATTGCATTTAACCGGTCACTAACAATTTTGTGTAGTTGGTTGATTTTTGTAGGAATAATCATGTGGTGCGCTCTCTAGCATATGGAGGGTAAAATGGTCATTTGTGCACCGTCGACTGCCAATTTGTGAATCTGGGTTGTAGTCAGGAAATTTGAGCCATTGCATATTGTTGATGTGAGTCGGGGCCGAGGTGTAGTTGGAATGGTTTGATCGTGAAGGATTCGAGCTGTTGGAATTAAATCAATTCAATTTTAGTTGGATGGAGTTAATCAGGATATATGATCATTTGAATTTAATTAGACGATTTGGATTTGATCGGATAAGGTTCCTGTGGATTGTCGGAAGGTTTAAATCAGAAGTTCTGTTGGAGACGGGATTAGTTGGATAAATCGGAGGAATTAGGAATTAATAAAAAATTATGGAATTTCATTTTATTTTTATTTGTAGATCAATTGTATTGCATTTTACTTTCATTTTCATTTTAAAATCAATTTCATTTCATTCTATTTTATTCTCATTTCATTTTAAAACAATTCATCTCATTTTTAAGTTTTATTTTCCTTTTTGAATAAATTTATTTTATTTTATTTTTATTTTATTTTATATATTATCCTATTTTTCATTTTAAATTATTTTTATTTTTTATTTTAATATTATTTTCATTTTATATTTTTAAACAAAAAGCATATATCTTAATGTTGGTTTTCATTTTTATTTTGCATAAAAATAAATAAATAAATAAAAATAAAGAATTGTTATTGATAGTAATTATTCTTTACAAAAAAATCATAAATGAATAAAATTATAAAAAAAATACATAATAATAATTTACATTTTCATTTTCTAAAAAATAATAAAAGTTCCTAAAATCCTAATGTCTTTCAATTCTCCTACTTTTCCGGTTATTCCATCGAACCTGCAAAATGAGCAAAAGAACTAAATTTAATCGGTTAGTTTTTCGTCCAGACACCCTCAGAACAATATCATCATCGGGTGCGTCGGGGGGTAACGGATTGCTCCGAAACCGGCTCTCGACTTTATTTCCGACATTTCGGTAAATCAGGTAATTTCTGTTCTTATTTTCCGAGGCAACCGAGAGAGAGATAAAGAAGTGCTTTTGAAATAGCTGGTTTGGAAAAAGTGCTTATCCAAAAAAAATGCTTATTGGAAAAACACTTATTGAAAAAGTGTTTTTTTTCAAAAAATGGTTTTCCAAACAGGCCTAACGGCAATTTCCTGAAAAATCTGTGTACCAACAGATCAAACGGGCAAAACCCCAAAGCAAGTTCATCAAACTAGTTCAAGAAACCAACTCAACAAATCGGTTCAACAAACAAGTGCAACGAGCGAAAACCCAGTCCAAGACACCAACAAGTCCAACAACGTTTTCACAACGAATCCCAAACAATCAGCAGATGAAAACGCTACTTCCAACAATAGTTCATCGTCCATCAAGACCTTTTCCAACTAAAACACAAACCCTACATATAATCCATCCACAAAAATAGCCACAAAATCATGAAAAAAGTCATCATGCTAACGGATCCAAGCCCAGAGTTGCAATAAAAGCTAACAACATCATCATTCAAAAGAAGGAGAAATCATCACCATTTATAAAAACGGCGGACGAAAATCTGGCACACCCACATGCAACCATCATCAAAAGAACCCTAAGATTCAAAACAGGCGACGGAGGCTCAGAGGATCTGAGGACGGATCTTCATCATCGGCGAAGAGAGGTTCATAGGATCATAGATCCTTCATCATTACCCCATCAGAGGAAAGAAGAAGAGAACAATTTTCTCGTCAAAAAGCAAAGAATACGCTTATCGCTATCACCCACGGAGGAATCTCCTCAGCCTCAACATCATCTGAGATTCGTCAACCTCAAAGCGTCCACGGCTCAGGATCGGAAAGTAAGAACTCGGAATCACCATCTCATCATCACCGATCGCCACCGAATAAGCCGCTTCGAACCCGTGAAACAGGGTGAGCAACTCGGTTTGTTTTATCTGTTTGGTTGTTTTGCAGGAAATGAAGAAGAACGAAGAACGCTGGACATGCAAACAGAATTCAAAGCGGAAAAGCTTCAAGAGTGGTCAACAATGGCGCGCCGGTGGCGGTATGAAAAAGAAGAAGAAGATTAGGGTGAAAACCCTAATGAGGAAAAGGGGCTACATATATCCCCCCGTGTCTTTATTTTTGATTTTATCTTTATTTTTTTATTTCTTCTCTATTTTTGGTAGTTTAGATTATTGATTATTTATTTTATGTCATTAGTTTGATTTAGTAATAATAATCATTATTAGGATTTTCTTGTTTTAATTAGTCAATCTTTTTTTCAATGAATCTAAAACAAAAAAAAAAAACTTAACTTTTAATAAAACCTAACTTTAAACCCATTTTTAAAATTAAAACATTTCTTAACTTCAAGAATTAAAACTATTTTTTAACATTAAATTTGTTTACAACAAAAGAAAAACAAACTTTTTTCATCAAAAATCTTAAAAATCAAAACATTTTTCTTTAATTAAATTAAAAAAAAAATTTAATTAAAAACATAAAATAAAACAATTTCTCTTTTTAAAATGCAAAAATTAACTTTTCTGTTAAATAAAATTCAAAAATAAAATCTTGATTTAGGCGTCTCAATTTCTGTCTAACCCTCGTCATTATCTCGTTCGCTTCAGCTTATTAATCTGTCATTGGATTGTGTTGTCGCTTTTCGGTTGTAATCATGCGAGTAATCGTCACAGTTATTTATTTTTGCATTTTTTTGGGATTTGTAATTTACGCGAGTGATCGTCGCGATGCTTTTCTTTACCGCTTTCTTTATTTGCGTATTTTACTGCTGCCATATGATAATATTCGTCATTCGCATTAATTTACCGTCAAACCTTCCAAAGGATTAGGTCTAAACCGTTTGACCACCGAGTCAATAGTCCTAACCCTTGACCATTTCAAACCCTAATCAGCCTAGGTGTCCCGCCGCAGACAAAACGCCCTTTACCCTAGCATTAGGTCAAAGAGTCGTCGTACTCTGTTTTTAGGGTTTCCCGCCGTGGAATACCTAACTTCAACCCTTATTTCAATTCAACAATTTCAACGTAGAAATAGGAGTTTCAAGACTCCACGTAAGCTTTTCCCTAAGAAATGCTTACTCCCCATTGAAACCTTGAGCATAGTCAATAAGTTTCTAACCACCCTTTCAAGGGGAACTACGATTACTCTGATTCCATTCCCTATCCAGGATACGTAGGCACAAGATGCGAGTCTTGCCGAGTAAACCTAGGACTAACCCTTAGGTCTTTTAGGTCACTCTATCCCTTAGCTCAGTATATACTTTAAAACAAATAATAAAGCAAAATAGCAAAAATAAACAAAAGGTTCCTGTAGAGTACTACAGAAGTTTAGGGTGCTAGTACCTTTCCTAAGCTTAACCAACCCCTTACCTAGAGCTCTTCCCGCATTGTGTTTACGATGCAAAAATAGGTTTTCCCTCTTTTGACCTTTTCCTTCGGATAAATCAAAGAGCGGTTGTGAATTAAGAATTGTGGTTCAAACTAATTAATAATTTGATATCCTATTTCCACCGCAACAGAAAATGGCGACTTCAGTGGGGACGCCATAATGTTTAAGGGTTACCCCTATTTTGTTTTCTTTTTTCTATTTGCTTCATTATTTATTTTCTAGTATATATTATCATTGTACCTTGCTTGGGGGTATCTACTTTGTTGTGAGATAAGTCCTACACCCGAACTTGAGTGACATTATTATAGGAAGGTGAGATATTCGACGAGGCTTGCTGAGAGTGAGTCCCGACCAAGCTGACTTGAGAATCACCGCTCAGTTGAGACCCTTTCGAAAATGGTTCGGTTGAACGAGTAGTCGTGAAAACTTTTACTATTGTCGATTGGAGTGTGTGATACTGGGGACCGTAGTTACCTAACATCACCTTGGCCTTATCTAGGACGTAGTGCGGGAACTATGAGGGTGTAGTCCCAAAATAGTTGCTACGTGATACTACACTCAAAAGAGGTTCTCTCGATAATATTATCAACCCCTGAGTCAGTCGGAAAGTTGATAATATCCGAAAGATGGACTGATGACTTTGGGCACCTCTTTAGAACCTTGTTCTGCATGTACAATTAACCCTATAGTACATACCTTTGTGGGATGGGTAGACCTTGACTTTCGCTCATATACCTTTAACCTAGGACTTGTGTGTGTATGTGCATTGCATCCATAAAGCATCACATTTCATGGAATTCAAACCTTGCTTATGAATATTGCAGGACACCATGGATTAAAATAGGAAGATACTTTGAAATATTCTTTTAAGAGTGTTAAGTTGGATGACCTAAGGAAGTTAGGAGCTTTGGTTCAAGATCAAGAAGGATTCAGAAACAAGTATGGAAGGTTGTTATCTTTGTTGAAGCTTCAAGTAGACAAAGGACTTCTCTCTGTTTTCTTATAGTTCTAGGATCCAGATTACCTTTGCTTTACCTTCCCCGAGTATCAGCTCTTGCATACCCTAGAAGAGTACTCTCATGTTGGTGGGGTTACCTATGTTGGATGAATTTCCTTTACCCTTCTTGGAGATGAACCCTAAAGAACAAGACATTGCCAAAGCCATATGTTCGAAGTTATCCGACATCAAGGAAATTAATCACCAACAGTTGTGGAGACTTTTCCAACGTACCCTTTGCTTGGTTCTAATGGAGGATTTATTTTCCTCCGACTCGCAATCTACCTTTTGAAGATAGGCTCATCCTCAAAAAGGCCCAGCTAGAAGAGCAGATCAAGGAGCAGAATACGAAGTTTCCTTAGGGCTTTACTAGCTTTTATTTAGCTACTTTTGTTAAGACTTTCTTTAAAGAATATTTAATTGTAATCCATTTAATAAAAATTTCTTTGGTATGCCGCGATATTCGTAAATATTTGAATTCCATGAAATCTTTCATTCGCATTTTGCATTTTAGCATCATATTTTGCATTACATGTGTCTCCCGGTTTCTCATACTCGGTTCTCTCGCCTTGCAATTTTGTCACCCTGGGTCCTCCGCATCAGTACAACACTAGAGCCCAAACTCGAAAAAGGATGGAAGAACAAGCTCAAGTGATAGACCGTGTCAGCCATGAACTCGAAGATCTTCGAGGAAGTGTAGGGCATATTATGGAGATGCTACAAGCTCTTAACGCAAAGCTGGATTCTCAGCCCACTGTTATTTTTGAGATCACCCATACTGTTGTGGATCCTCAACCAGCTATTACTATTAAGAACGTACCCCCTCATGGTCTTCAATCCAGTTTGGTGTGTCCTACCATTGCTCAACCAGTTCGACGAGTTACTCCTTCGAAGTGCAAAACTCTGAGCGTTGACCACCATAAAAGAGCTACACGTTCGAGGAATCGCTTGATGGCTGCTCATCAACATCAGCAGAATTATGTTCAAGTTTCTCTGATTCAGTATGCTCCACAAACCTATGTAGCTACTGTTGCACCTCCCTTCAATCCTTAGTTTCTTACATATCAGCCTGTGCAACCGGCTCCGACCTATCAGCATTCGGTTTATCAACAGCCTCCTGTTTATCAGCGTGCACAAGCTCCTGTCAGCTGTCAACGAGCGCCCAACGCTCCTGCTTATCAACAGCTGAGGAATCAGACACCTCATCAGAACGGTCCGAATAGGAGACAATACAAGTCTTCTCCTCCGATTCTGATGACTTTTACCGAGTTGTACCCCTCATTAGTGCAACAAGGTCTGGTTGTTACCCGAGTTTTGGGTCCATCTCCCAATCTTTTGCCTGCCAATTACAATGCCGCCGCTCATTGTTTATTTCATGAGGGAACGCCCGAACATGATTTGGAAAATTGTTATGCTCTGGAGGTTATTGTCAGAGATTTGTTGGAACAGAAGATATTGTCTTTCGATGATCCTCAGCCAAAGGTCAAGACTCCCCTCCAGGTTTTCAACATATCTCAGCCAGTTACTTCTCCTGTGAATCCGCCAAAGCCGGTAGTTATTCATAAGCCTAGTCCATTTCATTTCAGCAGTCCTCAAGATGATGTGACCCCGATCGACCAAGAATTTGGGAAAGTTATTTTGAAGGAAGACTCGAAGACTGATAAGAAGCAGTGACATATATAGCTGGGGAAAGCAAGATGACTCGCAGTGATCCTACTCCCCATTCCATTGAGGCTCGGCCAGAGGAAACCACTACTACTATGCCGGTCTTGAATGCAAAGACTTCATAAACATTTAGAAGAATTTTTCCGATAGTTCATTTGTTTATTTATATGTATTTTTCTTTGATGAAGCATAATTAGCATGTATGAACTTGTTTATTTTGGAATAATTAATGCATATATTTGTCTTGAATAAATCCATTTGTTTCACTCGTTAAAAATATTTTTCATAAACTTATAATGCCAAATTTACCCGATCTCTTGTTTGATAGAGAATTGGGAGGAGGATGATGATGAACCCAAAAACATCATATCTCTTGTCGTATGCTTTCGATTGAAACCTGTTGATGATGTAAGGCATTGTTTCAAATCCCAAACAATGGAGATATAAGGACGATAACCCCTCTTTAACCCCTTTGAGCCTTGAAGTAGGAGTTTTCTTTTCTAAGTAAAACCCTCATCTTAACCTGGGGCAGGGTAGCTTTTCAGTTAAATTGATTGAGCGCTCAGACTCTCAAAAAGGAGGAGCGAACCTTCGAGGATCCAGTTTGTCCCTAATATCTTAGGAAGTTGGAAATGGAATGACCATCCCTCTACTACTAAAAGAGTGGGGCAGTCACAAGCCTTTCAAAAGAGTCACACGACTTAGTCAACAAATATATATATATATATATATATATATATATATATATATATATATATATATATATATATATATATATATATATATATATATATATATATATATATATATATATATATATATATATATATATATATATATATATATATATATATATATATATATATATATATATATATATATATATATATATATATATATATATATATATATATATATATATATATATATATATATATATATATATATATATATATATATATATATATATATATATATATATATATATATATATATATATATATATATATATATATATATATATATATATATATATATATATATATATATATATATATATATATATATATATATATATATATATATATATATATATATATATATATATATATATATATATATATATATATATATATATATATATATATATATATACCTGCTAAGTCAAAACCTGCGAAGGAGACTTAGGCAAAACTAGGGCATCCCGCTGGACTCCAAAGTCAAAATCCAAAAGACGCCGTCCATGCAAAAGTTAGGGAATAAAAACAAATAAACAAGGGATTACAATATAGAATCCCCAATAAAGAACAAAAGTCGTGTTGATCAAACACAAAAGAATAGGTGAGTGACTTCCATGTCCAAAGCCCTGATGAGTTCTCGACCATGTCAAATCCGATTGAGATATGAGTGCTCGTGTCCTGTTAACTGAATTAGGATTGGAGAACATCACGAAGAATGGGTGGGTACAAATAAAATTTTGAGCCTGTATCCTTTGTTTCTTAAACCGAGAACCAAGCCACGATACAACCTTTAAAAGACCTAATTGAAGTAGGAATTCTTTTGAAAGAGTACTCGATGAGATAATGTTTCCTGACTCCTATGAGCTATGCTCAATTTAATGCTGGCATTATAAATTAAAATTCATATCCTAACTATGTGATTTTGGTCACGAGTTATTGCGATATCTTTTTCAAAAAGCTTCAAGACAAATATACATGTTGCATTGACAGTTTCAGGATTAGCATTTCACGCATGTTGATTTTTGCTTTATATCTTAGAAATTTACACATAAACATCGACAATGAAACTTGAAGATTCTGCTAAACAAGGGCAGGCGGTTTCCAATTCACTTACTGATGCAAGCCTGACTTTCTTAAGAGCTATTCTTGTGGACTCAGTCGTGATACGGTTGATCCGTGCCAGTTACGTTGAGACCTCACAAATCCCTCCAAGAGTTTGAAAGCAGTGGGGCATCTAGACTCCATGTTTCTCTGTAAAATCCTCTTGAGATGACTTTCTCACAGAGCAGGTACTCTGGGGGATGATATTTTTCAAAATGGTGACTATCCCAAAGTCCATTAAGCTCAATACTATTGTGTTTTCACAACATATACCCGATAGATTTTACTCCCGACGGTCTTCATTCCCCAATAAATCTCATTGTTGCAGAATCTACGTCTAAACCATTGCCTCAGATAGTCCCTAGAGAGACTTTAAACTGACAGTCCCCAGCGAGACATTAAGCCGACATAGTCCCCAGCGAGACTTTAAGCTGACGGCACTTTGGACCGAGTTGGTGATCTCCAAGATAGCAGAGAGCTTACCAGCATCTTCCCAGTGACAGTCCCCAACGAGACTTTAAGCTGACCATACTTCTGGACCAATCCGGCTATCCCCAGTGACTCTTAATACTGCAGAGATATCCATGGTATTCTCCACGTGATATATGTTCTTGAAGACCCATCCTCAGTGGAATTATTTGTTCCTCGGTGAAATTGCCTTACCTTCCTCAGGAATATTCCCCAAGAGATTGCCATATTCTCCCCAAGAAGTCAATATATTATCCCTAGGAATGTCTATTGATTTCCCCCCAGTAAGTCCGACGAACTCTCCTCAGAGAAGTTTGATATACTTTATCCCCTAGTTGGATGTACCTTTTCCATAGGAAGCCGAGGTATTATTCCTAGGAATTTGCTACACTCTCTCTATGAAACTACCTAGCTCCATATCTTCCCCACGAAGCAGATATTTATCCCCAGAAGTTTCTGATCCTAAGGTTTTCTTTGGCTGATTATGGTTCATGATAGAAATCCCTCCCGTGAAGTCATGACATCGTATCCCTATGCGGATATCGTACTCCCCAGTTGAAGTCAGGACATCGTAATCTCCAGTGAAGTCGTATCGTATCCCCATAATGAAGTCATGATGTCGTGTCCCCCAAGTGGATTATTTTCTCCCCAGGGAAGTTAGAACTTTGAAGCCAGATTCGGTTTTCCCACCAACTCTTCCTATCCTCTGATAAATGTACTGTTGCAGAGGTCGCTGGGTATTTCCGCCGAGATGTTTATTTCATTTCATTTTTCCTCCTCTCGTCTGTTTTGTCAGCATATGCATGAGCCTAAGCATTTCATACTCATTGCATGACATTTTCATACACATTAACATACACATTACTATAAACTTTGGCATGCGCATTAGCATCTACGTTGTTTTGCTATCCGTGTCATCCTTTGTCGTTACCAACGAGTAACTGGGTTTGTCTGCTCTCTCCATGTAGATTGTCAGCCCTGAGCATAAAATACTTGTTTGTTCCAAGTTTCCCCATAGAGTTCAACCCTCGTGGACGATGGTTATTTCTGTTACCTTTCCGCGCTACGATAAGTTAGTCCCCATTCGAGTCTGTTTCCTCAATGGAGTCTTGTTTGTTAGTTCTTTCTAGCCCAATTCTAGATCGAACTTCGGGCCCGTCTGTCATCGAACTTACCTGGGCGTACATTTATTTTGCACTATCTTTCAAGGAAAGCCTTTACTATCCTTTGCAGATATGCGACAGTTCTCGCCTGAGAAGCTTATCACTACAATTGACATTACAGTACATCTTACAACAACCGATATGTGACTGTTCTCACCAGAGAAGCCTATCATCATTATCACATTACACTTTCCATAACACTCTACAATCGATCTTCTCGTACAAGAATTTCTTACGTTACACTTTGTGATCTTGATGTTTGTCATCATCACAACTCTCTTTACAATTTACATTACAGTGATCTCGATGTTTGTCATCATCACAACTCTCTTCACAATTTACACTTTGTGATCTCGATGTTTGTCATCATCACAACTTTCTTTACAATTTACATTACAGTGATCTCGATGTTTGTCATCAACACAACTCTCTTTACAATTTACATTACAGTGATCTCGATGTTTGTCATCATCACAACTATCTTTACAATTTACATTACATGTCACCACCTCTACAAGCAATGCTCATCCGAGAAGCTTATCCTTGTTACTTTTTGCATATGAGCAGTATTTCTTACCTGAGAAGCTTATCCTATCTTCGTCATGAGGAGCAGCAAGTGGCCATCTCCATCGAGAAGCTGGTTCTATTTCCGTTATCATTGTGAAGAAAGGGGAGGTCTGAAATGAATCGTATTCAGGAGAGTGTGAATCTTAAAGTATGAGGAAGTTCATTTTATCCTTTAGTAAAAGAAGGAGCTGAATCGTATTCAGGAGAGTGTGAATCTTGAAGTATGAGGAAGTTCATTTTATCCTTTAGTAAATGAAGGTGCTGAATCGTATTTAGGAGAGTGTGAATCTTGAAGTATGAGGAAGTTCATTTTATCCTTTAGTAAAAGAAGGAGCTGAATCATATTCAGGAGAGTGTGAATCTTGAAGTATGAGGAAGTTCATTTTATCCTTTAGTAAAAGAAGGAGCTGAATCGTATTAAGGAGAGTGTGATTCTTGAAGTATGAGTGTCGCTACTGCGAAAAACGAGGCCGGCAAAATAGAAGAGTCGCCACCTTTTGTTATTTATCCCTCAGAACGGGAAAGGAAACGATTGGAAAAACCTGACGAAAAAGTATAAGACAAGGTCATTGCAACCATTGTCTGGGTTCGGGAGTCGGTTACGTAAGGAGAAGGTATTAGCACCCCTCACGTCCATCGTACTCGATGGGATCCACGCTTGTTGTGTTTATCTGACGAGTTTGTTACATCTATCTCCGCTAAAGGTCTGGTCTGAAAAGAAAAGAAAATGACTCGGCAAAGCGTCGCACTTTTTATGCCTACGTATACCCATCTGGAACGAGAAATCAGAGTCAACGTAGTTCACCTAACTACGGGGAAGTTAGCTCGCCGAGATATCGCATCTCGTGCCTACGTACTTTCACATAGCGCGAAAGATCAGAGCAAACGTATTTCGGGACAAGAGAGACACAGGTTTGTCTTTTTTATCCGAGTAAGGTTAACAGACGGTTCCAGCAGTTTGGTGTATGCAGCTCGCTCGACGGAGACTTAGGCGTTTACTGTTTGCGGTAGAACCGGGAGTTAACAGAACTCTTATTCTGAAAAGGGTTTCCAACGGATTAAAGGTCCATGAGGACAAAAAGAGTTTGATCTTTGTTTTCTGTTTTTTAGAGAAGTGTCTTTTATGGAAGTTTGCAACTGATATCGCACTAGAGACTATGACCTGAGAGTGAATGCGTCGCATGTCACCCAAAGGGTGCCATACTAAACATCTAGACTGTTGAAAAGAAACTCTCCAACAATCCTTTCTCAAGTAGCTTAAGGCTCGTAGCGTACAACGTCAATGAACCTTTATTACTGTATTTTGATTTGTTTGCAGATGAGAAGAGAAAAGACGCACTAAAGGGGAACTGATCCAATCCTAAAGTTGTCATGCAAAATTGAACCTATGGTTGAGGTTAGGAGGGAACTACCTAATGTTATCATGCATGGTTAGAACCCTAATGTCTGTCATAACTTCTCTTGAACAAGAGAAGTCAGAGTTCCTAGGGGAACATGGCAATGGAAAAACAACAGCAAAAGAAAATAACTGTAACGAAACAACTGTAAATAAAATGCATGCAATGCAACAAAAAAGCAGAAGGAGCCAAGCTCAACTTCTAGAGCAAGCAAGCCCAAAGGCAACACATATAGCACAGGCAAGGGAGGCAGACTCAACCTTAAGCCAACAAGCAAAGCCAATCAATAACAGTCAAGCAGTGGGAGACAGACTCAACCTCTAAATGCAGACAAGAAAAGGGAGCTACTCTCAACCTTTAGGATGCTGTTAAGCCTAGATCACTATATGAGAAACCTAGTCTAATGCAACACACAGTCAATCAGTCACACAAGCAAAGCAGAGCAATCAGAGAAACAACAGACAAACAGCTCAACAGCAAAGCAGATAAACAACAAACAATCAAACAGTCTGAAAACAAACAACTTCAAGCCAAACCATCTTCAAGAGAAGGAAAGCTCCATCTTCAAGCTCCAACAAAATAGAAGAGAGTAAACACCAAGAATATTGGATTGATGATGGGAAGCAGGAAGGAAACCAAAGGAATCCAACCTGATATTCAACCAGTCATCAGAGATAGGCATCCTCAAAGGTTCTACCTCTTGTAAAATGCCACACATCCTTCCAAAGGAAAGATGAGGCTTTCACATAGGGGCCTTGAATCATAGGATGAGAATGGAAAGCAATCAAAGCAATCCATGTTTATTTGAAGAAAGAGAAAGCAATCAAGCTCTTCCTAAACCCTAATTGAACAAGCTCAAAGAAAGCTTCTAAAGGGAAGTCTAAACACCAAATCCAAGCACCAACATCAAGCAAACAAAAGCTTAAACATGTCTAAAACACCAAAAAAGAAGATTAACAAACCTATTATTCACTAAAGGATACCATTGAAGTCATTCTAAAGCAAGTGCTATGTTGAAAACAACTTAAAAATAGCCTAAGGATTAAATCAACTTAAAATACTAAATCATCTTCTAAAATCCTAAGAAAGTTTCTAAGGGAACCTAAACATGTTAAGGACCTATAGGCAAAGGATCAGAGCCTTAATCTAAAGGGAAGTCACCTAAAGAAATCCTAGATCACAAGGTACCAAATGAAAACCCTAAAATGGAAAGTCTAAAGATCCTAATCCAAAACAGAACCTAATTTTGTCTAAAAAATCTAACTTAAATCATAGGGGATCATACATCTCTAATCTACCAGCTAGCATAAAATCAGCCCCAAATTCAATACCAATTGCAAGAACAAAAATCAGCAAAATCATGTATCAAATATACAAAATTAAAGAAATAACAAAAATGAGAAAATGCCACATAAATTGAAAATCAAGAAAACATCAAATGTAAAATCACAAAAAAATGACAAATAAAATGAGGAGCATGGACATATTTTTATTTTATTTTTCTGATGAATATTGAAATTAAAATGAATTTTAGAATGAAATAAGCAATTAAAATAAAAGAAAAATGAATTAAACAAAATAAAAAGCTGAATTAAAAGAGAGGAGTTGGATGTTGAACTTGGTCAAGGCATCTGAAGGCTCATGTGGCGCCAACACATTTAATGAAACAACGCGTTTTGGTTCAGTCAGAGGCAAATTCAAATTAAAACGTGATCGGTAGATTTGCATACAAAGTCTTCAAAATGGGACAGATCCAAGGGCTCACGAGTCGTCTTCCTTATTTGAAACCTCAGATGGAGGGAAAAAGTCCAGGCAAACCAGACGGTGGTCCGGTGACCGCGCCACCGTCTTCTCCGACGAACAACCAGTTGCAGGTCACCAAACTCTAACAAAATTTACATCAATTCACTCCAAATTCCACGCTGATTTCAGATATCATGCTCATTTTTCCTGATTCCTTCTAGATCCTAAAATACGATAGCAAACAGAAATTACATCACATCCTCAAGTGTCACCAATTCTTAATCAAAAACCACAGATCTCTTCCTCATGTTACATAGATCAATCTAAACTATCTAGATCGTGTTTAAACCTCAAGAACAAGCCTATTCAACTCCAAACAGAAATCACATGTCAACCTAATGTGTCTCTAATCTTCCAATTTATGATCCAAAATCCATCTAAGCAACCTCCTAAAGCCTAACCGCGTGCTAACATATGCTAAAATAACATGAATCTTCAGTAATTTTGAAAACTACATACCTGTGTTAGAGCTTCAAATTGGAGCAATTGGAACATGATTCTCAGCTTCAAACTGTGCAGATCTACTCAAGGAAGTGTGCTGAAGGTGTTTGTAGCCTTGAATTGCCTTGAATTGATCTGAAATTGAAATCACTATTTTCACTTCTCCTCTTGAAACTCCAACTTCAATCTCTAGTTATGGCACGAATAAATCACCAAAATTGCTCTGGATCAATCATAAAACTTATATAGAAAGTGTTTGTGGGCTTTGAAAGTCCAATGGAGGCCCAAATTCAGAAATCCAATTTTCAAATTTCCTCCAAAAACTCAACAATTGAGTGCATGAATTCTGGCTGTTTCCACCTTCTAGAACCTTCAATTATCTTGCCTATGGTCTGTGGAGAGTGTACAGATCAACTGGAGAGCTTAAATTCCTCTCATGACCAAGTTATGATATGTTGCTTATTCATGAAGTTACAAGTTGAAAAGCTATGAAATATGCCTCAAATGAAAAATCTAATAATGCCAAAGTACTCAAAATGGTTGTTCTGATTAAAATGAGTACTCACTTGCCTTGTTTGAGCACAAAATGAATTAATCTTGAATTTTTTTCACTTAAATGCCTTTAAATTCTCCCTTTTGCCAAATTTCCAAACCAAATCTCACCCTAAGCCAAATCAATTCATCATGAGGATATGGTTGACCTAAAAACATCATTTTGAACAAGTTTGGTGTTGAACAAAATTTCATTTGAAGCATGCAAGATGGAGAAAATGACCTATAATGCCAAATGACCTATAATCTCACTTTCCCAAAATACCCCTAACTTGTAAACCTCATAACTTGAGTTCTACAAATCAGATGGAAGACTTCTAATACAATTTGGAAAGCTAAGATGAAGACCTACAACTTTCACGTTGGCCAAGATTTTTTGGGAAACACCCTTCTAGGTCAAACGTTCCTTGCAAGTTGGTGAACTTTCACAGACAAATTTCACATTCCTCAAATGACCTGTAAGTTGTCTGGAGCCTAACTTGAGTTCTATAAATCCAATGGAGGACTTCTAGTACTAAAATTAAAGCTAAGAACATGCTCTACAAGTTTCATGTTGGCAAAAAGTGGAGATGAAACTTGCATCTTGAGATAAGTGGTTTTGAAGTGAGGCACTAAATAGGGGATTTTACCCTGAGAACCCTAGTTTAGCAACTTCTAACACTTTGAACTTTTCCTGAATAGATCTTGGAATATCACCTCATGTATCTAAACACAACTATCCATGATTACAAAGACTTAGAAATGAGCTTTGATCCTCTTCAATTGCACAGTTGACTTAGGGTCACTCAGATGAAGACCCTACTTGCAACACCCTCAACTGTGGCTCTTCACACTTGGCACAATGACATGATTGAGCTCCAACATGACCCTCAAGGCACTCTATAAGCTCTATCCATACAATCTCTCCTTGATCACAGCTCCACAACCCACTGATGATCTTCAATTGGTCCTCAGCTTAGGAGATTAACCACATACAAACAACTGAACCTCTCAAGAACCCAACCCTCTTCCTGATGACTTTGGTGACTTCTCAAGCTTGAACAAGACCTCTAGATAGGCTCCTCTGGATATAAACCACACTTGATCCCCTGCATAAATAAAAAATGCTATGCTATGCAAATGTTAGATCAATGATATGTCAATGCAATGAAACATAAACCAAGTAAGAAAAGGTTAGGCAAATTTTGGGGTGCAACAACTGCCCCTATTCAAGCGGCTTGGACCTGACTGGATGAAAAGCGAACGGCTTTCAGAAAATCATGGTAGAAGACGGTTGAATACCAGAGAACCCGGAAATTTGCTAACCGAAGAAAAAAACTGCACAAACTGCTTGGGGAAAAAGATCCAGAAAATTGAATCTGGTTGTCACGGCAACAACTGATCAATCGTCTGATAAAGAACTGATTTCAACATCAACCACCTGTGTGACGCCATAGGCATTGAATCCTAATCAATCTTCAAACATGCGCTATAATAAACAGGCACTACGTAAAGTTCGTTATCCACATACTATCTGGGATCTTTCATTTCCGAAGAAACGGGCATCGCACTAAATAAAAGCGCGGTACTTTCAAGGTACTATCTTTTGACCTTCCACTTCTGAAGAAACGGGCATACGCTATGTAAAGCGAGTCATCCCTGTACTATCCGGGATCTTCCATTTCCGAAGAAACGGGCATCGCACTAAATAAAAGTGCGGTTTGGCCTCCAAAGACTTGAACAAGCAACTATGCGGGGAAAGTATGGCAACAACTCCAAAGTCTAATTATGAAGCCATTCAATGCTGACAACAACTCCAAGATCTAATTATGAAGCCATTGAATGCTGACAACAACTTCAAAGTCTAATTATGAAGCCGTGTAATACTGACAACAACTCCAAAGTCTAATTATAAAGCCGTGTAATACTGATAACAACTCCAAAGTCTAATTATGAAGCCGTTCAGTGCTGACAACAACTCCAAAGTCTAATTATGAAGTCGTTCAGTGCTGGCTACAACTTCAAAGTCTAATTATGAAGCTGTTTAATGCTGACGACAACTCCAAAGTCTAATTATGAAGCCGTTTCAGCCACTCGAGGAAACTCTATCGAGGAATTTCTGACAACAACTTCAAGGTCTAATTATGAAGCCGTTTTAATGCTGACGTAACAGCTACTCGAGGAAAATTCTAACGAACTCTAAAGTCTAATCATGAAGCCCTCCAGAACTCTTCCGAGGAAATTCTAAAAACCACTTCAAAGTCTAATTATGAAGCCGTTGTAGTGCTGACATAACAGCCACCTGAGGAGAACTCTGCCGGGAAAATTCTAACGTCAACTGCCAGACATTAACCTTGACGACGAGTACTGACCTCAACCGTCTAATCCCTGAAATTTTCTTTTGAAATGCTGACGTGACAGCAACCCGAGGAAAACTCCGCTAGGGAATTTCTGAAAACAACTCCAAAGTCTAATTATGAAGCTGTTTAAGGAAAACTCCACCGAGGAAGAAGAGAAACTTAATCAAGCACCTCTGATGATGGAACACATGATAGGACGAACGTTATCATCACATATCTCATGCCAAGACTTTGAATATCCGAAAACCACCCTGCACAAGAATTCCAATTACTTGCAGGGAAGGACGCCTGAAAACAAAGAGGTAACCGACCTGGCTTATGTTTCAAAATGCATATGTTTGAAAATGGCGTAATGCTCCATATAAGATGGAATGCTACGCATTTGGGTAAATTGCTATGCAATGCAGATATGATGCAAATGCAAGCTCGAGCTGCCGGAGAAAAGCTGGATACAAAACCGCCTCAACAAAATAAATGCTGAAGAAAAAGCCAACTCCGCCGGGATAACCGGGTATCACATAATTATCTCAGCAAAAAAAATGCTGGAACAGTAAACCGACTCCGCTGGGGGAAGAAAAAACTCCTGCTGGGGAACGGTTTTACGAACTCTGCTGAGTATGATTGTAATACCCCAAATTTTGCCCTAAGATTTGTCGTCGCATTTCATTGCATTAAATCAATTACTAACAAATTTGTGTAGTCGTTTGACTTTTTGCAGGTAAATATCATATGGCATGCATTTTTTTTCTAAAAAGTAAAAATGGCACAATTGGCAAGAGGACATGTGTAAGGAGTTGTGAGTGTGAGAGGTTGAGAGTTCGAATCTCACCTTTGTCACTTTTTGTTTTTTATTATTTTTACTCTAAATTTTTCTATCTTTCATTAAAAAAAATAACAAAAATAGTTTTTTGTTATTATTTAATTATTATTTTCGTATTTTAATTAAATCATTTTTTAAAATATTATTTTTTCACCTTTTTCTAAATTATTCATAAAAATATCCAAAAAATCATAAAATAAAAAATATTGGAAAAAAATTTGTTCTTTTTATAATATTTTTGATTTTATGAATCAATAGGATTATTAGTTTTTATTTTAAGTTTATTTTAATTATTTTAAATTATTTAAATTTTATTTTTTCTTAACTAATTATTTAGTTTGGGCTTTAAAATGGGCTTTAGGGACATTATTGACAATTTGGTGTTAACCCTAATTTGTTCCCTATATATACATGTGTTGCCTTGTTGAAAAAGGGGAGAAGGAAAAAAACCTAAGAGGAGTGAGTGCCGTTTACCGTTATTTCTTTTTCTTCATCTATTATTGTTGTTTCTTTTTCTTCATCGTTTACCGTTATTTCTTTTCCTTCATCTATTACTGTTGTTTCTTTTTCTTCATCTTGTACCGTTATTTTTTTCTTCATCTATTACCGTTATTTCTTTTTCTTTATCTATTACTGTTACGTTTATATATTTATAATTTTTAAATTGTTAGAGTTTATATATATATATAAGATTAATTTTTGATCGAATTATATCGATACGATGTTTGCACATTTGTGTGCATGACGTGTGACATTTGTGTTAGTTCGATCTGGTTGCGATGATCGCATTTTTGTGTGAGCAATAATACTGTTTTTTTTTGCTTAATTTCTTTTTCTTTGCGATAAATTTTGTTTCGTCCGATTTAGATCTGGTTGCGCTGAGCGCATTTCTGCGTTAGCAACATTGTTGGGTTATTTGGCACATTTAAAATTCATTATTGTTTTATTATTATTATTATTATTATTATTATTAGTATTATTATTATCATTATTTATCATTATTATTATTATTAGTATTATTATTATTATCATTATTTATCATTATTATCATTATTTATTATTATTATCATTATTATTATTATTACTATTATTATTATTATTATTATTATTATTATTATCATTAATTTATTAAAACTTGTTATAATATAAAAATCTGTTTTTTTAAAATAAATAACATTAACATCTTTTCCAAATTAATATGAAAACCTATTATTTTTAAGAAAAACTTTTTTTTAGATAAATTTAAAATAATAACTAAAATCTTTTTTAAAATAATAACTAGAACCGTTTTTTTTTAAAAAATATAATAATAACATTAAACCTTTTTTTTTTAAAATAAAACCTTTTTGTTAGATAATTAAATTAAGACTATTTTTGAAAAAAAATTTTAATAATATTAAAACCTCTTTTTTTAACTTAAATCAAAAGCTTTTTTATATATCACAAATAAACAACAAAGAATATCTATAACTTTCGCACTTCCGTTTCATAACTCGCCTTATTACTGTGTGACTCTGTCTACTAACCTTGTGTATTCAATGTGCAGCTTGTTACGTTGCTATTAGTTATTTTAATGTGTTTTTCAATTCAAGTTGTATATAATTGTATCCGTTTCTCATTTGTAACCTCGCGAACCAACAATCGCGTTTACTTTCTGCATTTTATTTCCGTTTGTATGATTTAAATTTCTCACACTTTCATCACCATTACTTCTGTCACATTACACCTCCGAAGGATTAGGTCTAGCCGTTTGGCCGCCATGCCAATAGTCCGCAAACCCTCAAATTTCACACATTCAATTTCAAACCCTCAAAATTACAAACTACAAACCCTAATTTTCACAAATGCCTCGCCGCAAGCAAAATTACCATGTTACCCCTAGCATTAGGTCAAAGAGTCGTCGCGCTCATTTTAGGGTTTCCCGCCGTGGAATCCCTAATTTAACCCTAATTACAACTTAACAATTTACAACGTAGATATTGGAGTTTCTACACTCCATGTAAGTGTGTCCTTAAGATGCGTTTATTCCCCTTGAGACCTTGACCACAGTCAAGAAGTCTCTAACCTCCCTTTTTAGGGGAACTACAGTTACTCTGATTCCATTCCCGTAAGGATATGTAGGCACAAGATGCGATGTCTTGCCGAGTAAACTTATAATTAACCCCTAGGTATTTTTTAATTTTCAATCCTTTGTATATACCCTTAAGCAAAATAATTAATGAAATAAATAAAAAAAAATAAACAAAAGGTTCCCGTAGAGTACTACGGAAGTTTAGGGTGCTAATACCTTCCCTAAATTTAACCAACCCCCGAACCTTAGATCTCTCCCTTTTAGGTTTTTCCTTTCTTTAACCTTTCCTTCGGATAAATCAAAGACCGGTTGTAAATGAATTAAGATTCAAGTTAATCAATAGCTTGACATCCAAATTTCACCGCAACAGAAAATGGCGACTTCACTGGGGAGTCCTAACTATTGAGGGTTTCCCTATTTTGTTTATTTTTCTTTATATATTTGTTTTATTATATATTTTGCTCACTTGTATGTATATATTGGGGTACCTTACTTGGTGTTACTGTGTTGTGAGATAAGTCCTACACCCGGACTTGAGCGACCTTATGATAGGATGGCTGATATATTCGACGAGGCTTATAGGGAGTGAGTCCCGACTAAGCTAAATCGAGAATCACCGCTCAGTTGAGACACTTTCGAAAATGGTTCGGTTGATCGAGTGTAGTCGTGAAAACTTTTACCGTTATCGATTGGAGTCTGTGATACTGGGAACCGTAGTACCTTTACACCATCTTGACCTTATATAGGACGTAGTGCGGGAATTATGTGGGAGTAGTCCTACAATGGTTGCTACGCGATACTACGCTCGAACGAGGTTCTCTTGAGAATATTATCGACCCTTGAGTCAGTCGAGAAGTTGATAATATCCGAAAGATGGGCTGATAACTTTGGGCACTTTTTTAGAACTCTTGTTCTGCAGGTACAATTAACCTATAGTACACACCACTTTGGGAAGGGTAGACCTTGACTCCATTCATTGTTCCTCTAACTTAGGACCTTTTGTTTGCTTATGTGCGTTTGTGCTTTGCATCCATAAAGCATCATATCATTTCTAGTTTCAAGGAATTCAAAAGTCCTTTGCAAATTCAAGAAGTCCTACATTTTAAAGTCTAACAGCTTTTCTCGCTTTCCTAAAAGGGAATGTTTGCAATCGACCGTTGAAATTCTTGAGACCATTGCATGGCATTAGCATCACATTTTTGCATTGCATTTATCCCCCAGTTTCTCCTTCTTGGTCCTATCGTCTTCTAGTGTACCTTTGAGTCGTCAAGCTGATTCCTCGACACAGATATCAGACCAGAAATGGAACAGGAGTCACTTTGATCCTATTCTCATGACTTACACAGAGCTATATCCTGACTTAGTCCGGCAAGGACTGATTACTACAAAGGCTTTACCACCTCCTCTTAATCCTCCGGCTGGATTTAGGGCTGATCTCCATTGTGCTTCCCATGAGGGTGCCCCAGGCCATGACTTGGAGCATTGTTTTGCATTGAAGGCTAGAGTATGTGAATTGGTTAGAACTGGAATACTTGATTTTATAGACAGTCATCCGGATGTTCAGAAAAATCCCTTGCCAGTACATCAGAAATGAAGTTTTGTCACTAGGCCTTTTGTTTCTCGTTGTTTGCACTTTCCTTATTTTGTTTAAGTTGTTTGCTTTTAATTATGTTTGTACTTTCATTAATGAAATAAGCATTGCGACTTTTGATTCAATTCATTTCCGTCCATTTATTTTTCAAATGTTTACTTCTTGTCCAAAATTTTGATATGCTAAGATTGGAGGGAGGATGATGAAAACGTTATACCCATAATTGTTGTCAGTATGCTTTCAATCAAACCTTGTTGACGATGTAAGGCATTGTTTCAATTCCCAAACACTGGAGAAATAAGGAAGTTAATCCCTCGTTACCCCCTTCGAGCCTAGAAGTTGGAGTTTCTTTCGTTACAAAAAACCCACAATTTTAACCTTTGGATGGGTAGTTCTCAGTTAACTTGGTTGTGTGTTCATACGATACACCTTTCATTAACAAATTTTCCTTCGCACACGTCAAACAAGTGTCGAAGATGTTTTCTAATAAAAAGGTCGATGATGGTTCACCGTAATCATTAAAATCAAACAGTCACTTTCCTTCACACAAAAAAATAATATAAAAAAATCAAAAGAAGCCCGCTAAGTCAAAACCTATGAAGGAGACTTAGGCAAAACTGGGGCATCCCGCTGACTGTAAACTCTAAAATAAACAGTTCAGGCAAAATTTAGGGATAATACAATGAGATTTTTAAATCCTTATCTTGAAAATCCTCAATGTCAAAACAATCAAATGTTATAGGGGAGTAGTGGCTGCCTTTTCATAGGTCCCTTTGACTTCTGAGTCATCATTGCTACGATCAATGAAATCCCTAACTTATGGGAACCTGAATGCATAGTATGAGTTAACTGAGCATAGGATTGAAGATCATCATGTAGATTGGGTGGGTTCAAATAACTTTTGAGCCTTTATCTTTTGTTTCATAAACCGTGAACCAGGCCACGTTACAACCCTCAAAAGACCTAACTGAAACAGGGTTATTTAGAAAGTATACTACAACAAGGTTGCGTAACCTGACTCCAAAAGATCCTTGCGAATCATTTATTTTGGAAATACACTTTTATTTTAAACTTTGAGTGTCTTGAACCGCCTTGTTCTGACTAACGACTCATGTATTTTCCATCATTCAAAAATAATTTTTCAAAAATCGCATGAACTTTGCATTACCATGTTTGTATGAATATTTTTGTTTGCAAACTGGCTTTCCTCTAAGGAATTTTCAAACAATGAGAAACTTGGTCAAGTGATCTTATCAGGGGCAAGTTCCTTTTACATCCTGTCAAAGAATTAGTTCAAGATTTGTTCAAGGCAATATCTTCTCAGATTTGGTTTATCCAGAGAATTGTTCAAGACCCAGACTGGGGCAAACCCTCCGAGGATACAGCAAAACAGTCGATTCCACGAATCAGACAGCCGAAGCAATTATCAGTTCATTTGACCTGGGGCAGTTTACTTGCATAATCCCTAAGCAGCTATTCATCATTCCTACAGTGACTATCAACTTGATACAGTTTAGCAGAATGACAGTGATCTCCGTGTTGAGGAATCAGTCCTCCAGTTTTGTCATCTCACCAAAAGAGTCGAGCCTTGTCGTTGATGTCTGCATTTGCATTTGATCATATGTCATAGCATAATTCCTATACATGTGCATATCATGGGTGCTTTACTCCCCATTTACATTTCTATCTTGGGTGCTTTATTCTCCATTTACCTCTCTATCTTGGGTGCTTTACTCCCCATTTACATTTCTATCTTGGGTGCTTTATTCCCCATTTACCTCTCTATCTTGGGTGCTTTACTCCCCATTTACATTTCTATCTTGGGTGCTTTACTCCCCATTTACATGTCTATCTTGGGTGCTTTACTCCCCATTTACCTTTCTATCCTGGGTGCTTTACTCCCCATTTACATGTCTATCTTGGGTGCTTTACTCCCCATTTACATGTCTATCTTGGGTGCTTTACTCCCAACTTACCTTCTATCCTTGGGTGTTTTATCCCCCATGTACCTTTATCCCGGGTGTTTTATTCCCCGTTTACCAGATATTCCTGGGTTTACCTAACATCATGGTGTTTTACCCCCATTTACTTTTTTTTCTCCCTGAGGTCGTGTTTTACTCGCGTCTTACCTTGTGGGCAAAATTTATTTACTTGGCATCATGGGTGTTTTATCCCCATTTGCGTTTTTCTCCTGAGCTCGTGTTTTACTCGCGTCTTACCTTGCGGACAATTTCTAATTTACTTGGCACCTATCAACAATTCTGTGTCGTGTCTACCCGACGTTCTTCCAGATATGACATGTCTTCTTCCCTAGTGCAATTCCTCGGTGGGTCGTCCCCTGTGACGTTGTTTCGTCTGTATCCGTGCATTTGTCATTTTCATCATACGTGTAATACCCCAAATTTTACCCTCAAATTAGTCGATTCCTGTCACATGCATCTCATTTTTGCATCAGCTGACTCTTAACAAGTTACGCAGCTTGTTTCATTTTGCAGGAACCGCGTCCGGTACACTTTAGTTGTTAAAGGGCAAAATGGTCATTTTGAGGTTGTTTGCTGACTATTTTTGAAGATGATCTGTCGCCGGGTTTTTTTTTTGAGTAATTAGAACCTCTGTCTCTGAGTTTTGTATTTTCTTTGAAGATAAACAGAAATTCACGGTATTTTCGCATCGGGATCTTTGAGATACGGTAATTATGTCAATGGGCCGAGTCTCTGTCGCCAGTGGGTTTCTAAGACATTTATTTCGTCATATGGGTTGATTGAAGTGGAGATATCCATTTGGTTTAGTTCAAGTCGGTGCAAGAGTCCGCTCTGTAGAATTTGGTTTCAACAGACAATTATTTTCTACTTCTTCTGCTACCTGCCACTTAAATTTCTCAAAAGGAAGGTGGTACAAAATTGGCTCAAGTCGGGATTTGTTATATTTATTTAATTGAAATTTTTGGCCGAGTTGGTTCATGGCACTGGATTTATTAGTCGGAAACATAAATTGAGTTTTTAGCGCGGAATTTAGTTCTGTTCACTGTTAATTGGATTTCTCTGTTTTTTTTTGCTGTTTTACTTCGTTCAAGACCGATACTGTTTCTATCATCAGGTACAACTTAATTTGGGCAGGAAATTTGTACCATCTGATCTGATTGATGAAGTTTAATCGGAATTTGTATCGGAAACAGGATTAGTCGGACGGATTGGATGAATCGGAAATTATTATTAAAAAAATAATAGAAGGTTAATGGTGTTTCGTTTCAGTTTTATAAGAATTCCTTTCTATTTCAATTTTATTTCATTGTTAAGTCAATCTTTATTTCATGGGAAATTTAATTTGATTTTCGTGGTTAAATCAAGTTCAGTTCATTTTTTATTTCATGTTTATTTTCAAGTTGCATTGTTAATTTAATTCATATTTAAATCCATCAAATTGCATTTTAATTGATCAGTGTCGTCTTGTTTTGCTTTCATTTCATGTTAATCCCATTTTATTCTCAATTCATTGTCTCATTCTTTCATTATTATTTGTTTTCAATATTGTTTTTCTGTTCATTTGATATAAAAAGAACATTTGATTTTAATAAAATAAAGGATTGCATTATAATGATATTTCTTTACAAAATATATAAAAAATATATATAATAAATAACTTAAATGCCAAAAAGTGTAAGATAATTACAAAGTTCCTAAAAAAGGTAGTAATTTCCTAAGTTCTTCCGAGTTGCTCCGACTTTTTCCCAACTTTCGATACTTTCGAACCTGCAAAACAAGTCAAAACAAGTAGCAAGGTTAGTCGGTTAGTTCGACACCCTCAGAACGGTGTCATCACCGGGTGTCCGTTCTCGGCCAAGGGCCTATCCGGCAGCAATTCGTTCTTATCAAAGGCGACTGAGAAAGATGAAGAGGAAAGTTATATCGAAATAAGTTGTTTGGCCGAAAAGCGCTTATTCGGAAAGGCGGTTTGCCCGAAATCGGACCGTAACGCCAACCATCTCCGAAAAACAACTCAAACTTTAATTCTGTAAAGCAAATAAGGAACTTCATTTCAGAAATCAATCCAAAAAAATCAAGTTCATAATCAAATAAGGAATTCAGTTCAGACATCCATTCAATAAACCAGTCCAGAAAAATAAATAAACCAGTCCAGAAAAACAAATAAACCAGGCCAGAAAACCGGAAAAATAAATTTAGGAAACCAATAGGTTCGAACCAGTTCAAACCGGTTCAAGAAATCCAGTCAAGAGAAATCTAGCAATACTCTTTTCGAGAAAGCCCAACAAGCCACCTCTAAAGCAACAACGATACGGTCAAAAGTCTCAAGATGAACCGAGTCAGAATAGCCACAAGTTCTGGCTACAAAATCGCAACCGAACCTGCACACGAATCAAATTCAGCGGAAATATAAATAGTGCTTCAGGAGAACCCTAAGAAGAGAACTCAAAACAAACAAAAACGGCAACCCTAAGGACGAAATCCACAGCGGCACAAAGAAGCGGTTCAGAACCATTTTAAGAAATCATCATTACCCTCTGTGGACCAGCGGAGGCCTTGAATCCAGTCGAGTTCTCGCTACCACCGCGAGCCATTGCCACCTACCAACGGACCCGCGACGGTCGTGAGTTTCGCGACCACTTCACTACCGCACGAAGCCACCGCGAGTCGCCCAGACGTCATCACGGAGCACCATCGGCAGACAACACCGACCCACGATTTCAGTTCCTTCCATCATCGGCCATCCACCGCGGCGGGAGACGAAACCACACCACCATTACTGAACAAAAGAGTAAGCTTCATTGTGGGTGTTTTTTTTACTGTGTTTTTGTTTCAGATCAACGAAGAAGAAATAAGATAAAGACAACATGCAAGCGAACGGGAAATGAGGGTTCCAGAATTTTTGTGAAGCTCAATGGTGAAAAGGGCGGCGGATTCGCAATGGAGAAGAAGACGAGGGAGTTAAACCCCAGTGAAAAGAGCCGCACATATATTGCCCCTCTTTATCATGTTCTGTTTTTTTATTCTTTGTTTCTTTTTATGTTTTAATTATTATTAGTTTCAGTAGTTAGGGAATATATTATTATGTTAGGCTGATAAAGGAGGTTAGTAACATAACCTTTTTATTATTTAGTTTACTTTGATAAATCTCACGCAAAAATCTAACGTAAAATAAATTGGGAAATTATAAAACAGGGAGGTCTTTCATCATTTTTAATAAAAAGTTGAAACCATTTCTTCCATAGTTAAAATTTAAAGTTTTTTTCATATTCAAATTTAAAATATTTTTTTTTCTCATAGTTAAAATCTAAAACATTTTTAGTAATCAAAATTGAAGCCATTTTTTTTAAAGCTAAAACATTTTTAAATAAAATTAAAACTTTTTGAAAACTTAAAACTTAAACTCTTTTTTACAGTAAAATTACACCCTTTTTTAAAACACCAAAATTCTTTTCAAAATTAAAACTAAAGTTTTTTAATATTAATAAAACAATAAAAAATGCCCAGTATTCGTAATTTTTTTCCCACTATTTTATTATTTGCCATAAATTTCTGTCTAACCCTTTTCACTAATGTTCTCTGTTTCTCTCCTCAGATTATATTTAAATTATTTGTTCGATTTATTTTGTTCCATGGATGTAATTTACGCGAGGCCATGATCGCGGTTTATTTTATCGTTCTTTTTTGAGGATTTGTAATTTACGCGGGTGATCGCCGCGACGCTTTCTTTTACCGTTTTCTTTACTTTCCGCACCTTAATACTGCCGTATATTAATTTCCCATATTTTGCATGTCTCACCGTTATTAACCTTCCGAAGGAATTAGGTCTAGCCGTTTGACCGCCGAATTAGGTCTAGCCGTTTGACCGCCGAATTAGGTCTAGCCGTTTGACCGTCGAATTAGGTCTAGCCGTTTGACCGCCGAATCAATAGTCTTAACCCTTTGGGTCATTTCAAACCCTAATAGCTTAGGCGTCCTACCGTGGACAAAAATGCCTTTACCCTAGCTTTTAGGTCAAAGAGTCGCCGTACTCTGTTTAGGGTTTCCCGCGGTGGAATCCTTAATTTAACCCTAATTTAATTAACAAATTCAACGTAGAAATAGGAGTTTTAAGACTCCACGTAAACATGTCCTTAAGATATGTTTATTCCCCTTGAAACCTTGACCATAGTCAAGGCGTTTCTAACCTCCCTTTTGAGGGGAACTACAATTACTCTGATTCCATTCCCGTCAGGATACGTAGGCACAAGATGCGACGTCTTGCCGAGTAAACTTAGGACTAACCCTTAGGTCTTTAGGTCACTATATCCCTTAGCTCAATATATATTTCAAAAAGATAATAAAATAAAATAAAATCCTACATTAAACAAAAGGTTCCTGTAGAGTACTACAGAGGTTTAGGATGCTAGTACCTTCCCTAAACTTAACCAACCCCTTACCTAGGTCTCTCCCCGCGTTGTGTTTACAATGCAAAAAATAGGTTTTCCCTTTTTGACCTTTTCCTTCGGATAAATCAAAAAGCGGTTGTGAATTGAATTGTGATTCAAACTAATTAATAGTTTGATATCCTATTTCCACCGCAACAGAAAATGGCGACTTCACTAGGGACCCTCCTATTTTTTAAGGGTTGTCCCTATTTTGTTTATTACATGATTTTATTTTTTATTTTTATTAATTATATATATACATATGTTATTGTGCCTTGCTTTGTGGGGATATCCTTTTATCGTGAGATAAGTCCTACACCCGGACTTGAGTGACCTTATTATAGGATGGTGAGATAGTCGAGGAGGCTTATAGGGAGTTGAATCCCGACCAAGCTGACTCGAGAATCACCGCTCAGTTGAGACCCTTTCGAAAATGGTTCGGTTGATCGAGTTAGTCGTGAAAACTTTTACTATTTTCGGTTGGAGTCTGTGATATTGAGGACCGTAGTTACCTTAACACCACCTTGGCCTTATGTAGGATGTAGTGCGGGAACTATGTGGGAGTAGTCCTACAATGGTTGCTACGCGATACTACACTCAAAAGAGGTTCTCTTGAGAATATTATTAACCTCCGAGTCAGTTGGAAAGTTGATAATATCTGAAGGATGGACTGATGACTTTGGGCACTTCTTTAGAACCCTTGTTCTGCAGGTACAACCAACCGTAGTACATACCTTATGGGGATGGGTAGACCCTAACTCCTTGCACATACCTTTAACCTAGGACTTGCGAATATATGTGCATTGCATCCATTAAAGCATCACATTGCATTACATTTCATGAAATTCGAATTTTGTTTATGAATATTGCAAGATTATGAATTACAATTGAGGAAAAACTTTGAATTATACTTTTAAAAGTCTTAAGCTAGATGACCTAAGGAAGCTAGGATCTTTAATCAAATATCAAGAAGGATTCTGTAACCGGTATGGAAGATTGTTATCTCTGTTGGAATATAAAATAAACGGAGAACTTCTTTCGATTTTGCTACAATTCTATGATCCCAACTACCATTGCTTCACATTCCCCGGTTATCAGCTATTACCTACTTTGGAAGAATATTCTCAGCTCGTAGGGTTGTCTATTTCGGATAAGACTCTGTTCCCTTTCTTGGAGAGGGACCCTAAAGAACAAGATTGTTGCTAAAGCCATATGCTTGAAGGTATCCGATATCAAGGGTAATATGATCACTAACAATTGTGAAGACTTTTCCAACATACCCTTGTTTGGTTTTGATGAAGGATTTATTTTCCTCTAACTCTAGATCTACCTTTTGAAGATAGGCTCATCCTCAAAAAGGCCCAACTAGAAGAGCAGAGCAAGGGGCAGAATAGGAAGCTTCCTTAGGGTCATTATTAGCTTTTATTTAGCTATTATGCCAAGACTTTTCTAAGAATATTATTTGTAATCCATTTTTAATTAATAAATAAAATTTCTTTGTTATTCTGCAATATTCGTAAATATTTGAATTCCATGAAATCATTCCATTCGCATTTCGCATTTTTGCATCATATTTTTGCATCACATGTGTCTCCCGGTTTCTTATTCTCGGTTCTCTCGCCTGTCAGTTTCGTCACCCTGGGTCCTCTGCATCAGTACAATACTAGAGCCCAAACTCGAAAAAGGATGGAAGAACAAGCTCAAGTGATAGACCGTGTCAGCCATGAACTCGAAGATCTTCGAGGAAGTGTGGGGAAGATTATGGAGATGCTACAAGCTCTTAATGCAAAGCTGGATTCTCAGCCCACTGTTGTTTCTGAGATCACCCATACTGTTGTGGATCCTCAACCAGCCGTTACTGTTGCGAATGTACCTCCTCATGGTTTTCAATCCAGTTTGGTGCGTCCTACCATCGCTCAAGCAGTTCGACGAGTTACTCCTCCGAAGTGCAAAACTCCGAGCTCTGACCACCATAAAAGAGCTACACGTCCGAGGAATCGCTTGATGGCTGCTCATCAACATCAGCAGAATTATGCTCAAGGTTATCCGGTTCAGCATGTTGCACAACCCTATATGGCTACTGTCGCAACTCCTGTCAATCCTCAATTTCTTACATATCAGCCTGTGCAACTGGCTCCGGTTTATCAGCATCCGGTTTATCAGCATGCACAAGCTCCTGTCAACTGTCAACGAGTGCCCAACGCTCCTGTGTGCCAACCATCAGAGGAGACGATACCTCGTCAAAATAGGAGACCATATAAACCTTGTCCTACGATTCCAACGACGTTCACTGAGTTGTATCCTTTCTTAGTGCAACAAGGTCTGGTTGTTACCCGAACTTTGGGTCCACCTCCCAATCTGGTACCTGTCAATTACAACGCCGCCGCTCATTGTTTATTTCATGAGGGTTCGCCTGGTCACGATTTGGAAGAATGTTACGCGCTTAAGAATATTGTCAGAAATTTGCTAGAAAAGAAGGTCCTGTCTTTTGATGATCCTCATCCGAAAGTCAAGACTCCTCCCAGGGCGTCCAGGGGCCAGAATCAAGCTCTACAAAGCCTGTTTTCACCATATCTCAACCAGTGACGCATACGGTGAATCAGCCGAAGCCGGTAGTTCTTCAGATGCCTAGTCCTTTTCATTTCAGCAATCCTCAAGATGATGCAACCCCGATCAACAGAGAATCTAGGAGAGTTATTCTGAGTGAAGATTTGAAGACCGATAATGAAGTAATGACAAACGTAGCTGGGGCAAGCAAGACGACTCCTTCCAGTGAGGCTCCGCCAGAGGAAACCACTACCATGTCGGTCTCATACGCGAAGACTTCATAAACACATCTTGAAGGACTTTGAGACATTACATTTTGATTATTTATATGTTTATTTTCTTTGATTAAGCATAATTATCATGTACGAACTTATTTATTTTGGAATAATTAATGCAATACATATTTGTCTTGAATAAATCCATTCGTTTCACTCATTAAAATATTTTTTTCATAAACTTATAATGCCAACTTTACCCGATCTCTTGCTTCGATGGAGAATTGGGAGGAGGATGATGAACTAAAAACATACAAATCTCTTGTCGTATGCTTCCAATTGAAACCTGCTGATGATGTAAGGCATTGTTTCAAATCCCAAACACCGGAGATATAAGGATGATAATCCCTCTTCAACCCCGTTGTGCCTGGAAGTAGGAGTTTTTTTTCATTCCAAATTAAAACCCTCATTTTAACCTGGGGCAGGGTAGTTTTTCAGTTAAATCGATGGAGCTCTCAGACTCTCAAAAAGGAGGAGCGAACTTTCGAGAATCTACCCCTAACATCTTAGGAGGTTAGAAGTCCATGACTATCCCTCTAATACTAAAAGAGTGGGGCAGTCACAAACCTTCAAAAGAGTCACACGACTTATTCAGCAAAAATAAAAATATGGCCCGCTAAGTCAAAACCTATGAAGGAGACTTAGGCAAAACTGGGGCATCCCGTTGGACTCCAGGGTCAAATCAAAAGACGTTGTCCAGAAAAAAGTTAGGGAATAAAAATGCAAAAACAAAAAGGATTACCATAAAGAATTCTCAATAAAGAACAAAGTCGTGTGATCAAACACAAAAGACAATAGGTGAGTGACTGCCATGTCCAAAGCCTTAATGAGTTCTCGACCATATCAAACCCGATTGAGATATGAGTGCTCGTATCCGGTTAACTGAATAGGATTGGAGAACATCACGAAGAGGGGTGGGTACAAATAACTTTGAGCCTTTATCCCTTGTTTCTTAAACCGTGAACCAAGCCACGATACAACCATTAAAAGACCTAATTGAAGTAGGAATTCTTTTGAAAGCATATTCGACGAGATAATGTTTCCTGACTCCTACGAGCTATGCTCAAAAATTCATGTTGGCATTATAAATTAAACTTATATCCTAACTAGTGATTTCGGTCACGAGTTACAGTGATATCTTTTTCAAAAACAAAAATTTCAAGACAAATATATTGTTACATTGATAGTTTCAGGATAGCATTTCACGCGTGTTGGTTTTGCCTGATATCTTAGAAACTTACATATAGATGTCACAGATCCTGCTAAACAAGGGCAAATGGTTTCAAATTTTCTCATCAATGAGAGCCTGACATTCTTAAGAGATATTTTTGAATACTCAGTCATGTCACCGTCGATCTGAGCCAGTTACGTCGAGATCTGACAAATCTCTCCAAGAGTTGGAAAACAGTGGGGCATCTGGACTCTACGTTCTCTGTAAAATCCTTTTGAGCTGACTTTTCCTTACAAAGCAGGTACTCTGGGGCATGATATTTTCAAAATGGCGACTACGACAAAGTCCATTAAGATCAAAACTAGCTTGTTTCGCGACATTCTTCATGTACCCGATGGATTTTGCTCCCGGCGGTCTTCATTCCCCAGTAAATCTCATCGTTGCAGAATCTACATCTTAACCATTGCCTTAACACAGTCCCCAGAGAGACTTTAAGCTGACACAGTCCCCAGAGAGACTTTAAGCTGACACAGTCCCCAGAGAGACTTTAAGCCGACACAGTCCCCAGAGAGACTATAAGCTGACAACACTTTGGGTTGAGCCGGTAATCTCCAAGACAGTAGAAATCTTACCAGCATCTTCCCAATGATAGTCCCCAGCGAGACTTTAAGCTGACAACACTTTTGGGATCCATCCGATAAATCCCCAGTGACTCTCAAGACTGCAGAGATATCCCCGGTATCCTCCAAGTGATATATGTTCTTGAACCCCATTCTCAGCGGAATTATCTGTTCCTCAGTGAAATTGCCTTACTTCCCTCAGGAAATACTTCCCAGGAGACTGCCATATTCTCCCCAAGAGGTCAAGATACCTTCCCCAGGAATGTCTGTTGATTTCTCCCCAGTAAGTCTGATGAACTCTCCGCATGGAAGTTTGATATATCTTATCCCCAGTCGGATATACCTTTTCCCCAGGAAGCCGAGGTACTTTTCCCAGGAAGTTACTACACTATCTCCATGAAGCTGTCTAGCTCCACATCATCCCCATACAGCGGATATTTATTTTATTCCCGGAAGTCTATGATCCAAGAGTTCTTGAGCTGATTATGGTTCATGATAGCAATCCCTCACGTGAAGTCATGACATCTTATCCCCATGCGGAGGTCATGAATCCCCAGTGAAGTCAGGGCATCATACTCTCCGGTGAAGTCGTATCGCATCCCTATGTGGAAGTCATGAGATTTTCTCCCCAGGGAAGTTAGAACTTTAAAGCCAGATTTGGTTCTACCATTAACTTTTCCTATTCTCGATAGATGTACTGTTGCAGAGGCCGCCGGGTATTCTTGTCAGGATGTTTATTTCATCTCCTGTCTCCTCTCCCATCTGTTTTGCCAGCATAAACATAAGCATAAGAATGACATACTCATTGCACGACAGTTTCATGAACATACATATTAGTATACACATTGGCATACGCATTAGCATTTTCATGCTTGCTATTTATCGTCATCCTTGTCGTTACCGCCGAGTAACTGGGTTTGTCTGCTCTCTCCAAGTAGATCGTCAGCCCTAAGCATAAAATACCTACTTGTTTCCAGTTTCCCCACAGAGTTCAACCCTCGTGGACGATGGTTATTTCCGTTACCTTTCCGCGTTAAGATAAGGTAGTCCCCATTCGAGTTCGTTTCCTCAATGGAGTCTTGTTTATCAGTTCTTTCTAGCCCAATTCTAGATCGAACTTCGGTCCCGTCGGTCACCGAACATACCTGGATGTGCATTTATTTTGCACTATCTCTCAAGAAAAGCATTTACAATCCTTTGCAGATATGCGACAGTTCTCGCCTGAGAAGTTTATCACTACATTGCACAATAGACAAGTAACAGTTCCCAGCCGAGGAGCTTATCACCTACCTTACACTTTACAATACACTCTACCATTGATCTTCTTATACAAGGAGCTCATTATTACATTACAGTGATCTAGATGTTTGCCATCATCACAACATTCTTGACAATTTACATTACAGTGATCTAGATGTTTGCCATCATCACGACCTTCTTTACAATTTATGTTACCTGTTATCATTCAGTGATCTAGATGTTTGTCATCATCACAACTTTCTTTACAATTTACATTACCTGTTACCACCTCTAAAAGCAATTCTCACCCGAGAAGCTTATTATTGCCACTCTTGCAAATAAGCGGCATTTCTCGCCCGAGAAGCTTATCCTATCTTCGTTATGACTTGCAGCAAATGGCCATCTCCAGCGAGTAGTTTGGTTTCCATTTCCCGTATCATTTTGAAGAAAGGGGAGGTTTGAGCGGAATCATATTCAGGAGAGCACAGATCTTGAAGTATGAAGAAGTTCGTTTACCCTTTAGTAAAAGAAGGAGCAGAATCATATTCAGGAGAGCACAGATCTTGAAGTATGAAGAAGTTCGTTTACCCTTTAGTAAAAGAAGGAGCCGAATCATATTCGGGAGAGCACCGATCTCGAATTATGAAGACGTTTATTTTATCCTTTAGAAAAAGAAGAAACTGAATCATGTCCAGGGAGCACAGACTTGAGACTTGAAGAAGTTTATATTATCAATCAATCTATTATCCACAGATAAGCAGCAGTCTCTTCATTTGAGAGCTTACCCAGTTTGGCATATAAGTCCCTTCCAACGATAAGTGGCAGTTCTCTCTCGAGAAAGCTTATCAGGGCGTTTCCCATTTAAGACCATTTATTTTGGCATACAGCCGGTTTTACCCTGTATATTTTCTACGGATTCCTAAATTCCGTTTGATCCTGTCACGAGGGAAAGTTTACAGAAGCTCAGATGTTATTCTTTGCTCAATGCTCCAGCATCTTGTTAATCGATCCCACAGTAGTGCAGATCCAGTTTTATTTTCTTACTCTAGAGTATCAGCCGGTCACGCCTAAACCTGTCGATGATTACTTTTAAATTCCCCCAGTGGAGGCCGTCTCACCGGTGCCATCTCCATTGAGGATCCCGCTCTTACCATTCCTTTTTCTAAAGTGATAATTGGTCGTACTCGCACCAGTTGACTATCACTTTAGAATTCCTCAGTGTCGTGCTGTCACCCAGTGCGTCGTATTCCCAGTGTGGTTTGTTCGTCGCGTCTGTCCCCTATGTCGTCGTGTCGTCTGCATATTTGCATTTACCAGTCCATCATACGCACCATACTAAATTCATGGCATTGTCAACATTATAGTTTATTTTCGTTTTGTCTACAGTATTGCATATCACTGCATCTAAGGGAAAAATTTTCGGTTATCTATATTTAAATCCCTCCACCATGATTTCTCGAGCCTTTGTTGCTCAAATCATCCGGTGAAGCTATTTAAATAGGGGCAACTGTAATACCCCAAATTTTACCCTCAGATTAGTCGATTCCTGTCACATGCATCTCATTTTTGCATCAGCTGACTCTTAACAAGTTACGCAGCTTGTTTCATTTTGCAGGAACCGCGTCCGGTACACTTTAGTTGTTAAAGGGCAAAATGGTCATTTTGAGGTTGTTTGCTGACTATTTTTGAAGATGATCTGTCGCCGGGTTTTTTTTTTGAGTAATTAGAACCTCTGTCTCTGAGTTTTGTATTTTCTTTGAAGATAAACAGAAATTCACGGTATTTTCGCATCGGGATCTTTGAGATACGGTAATTATGTCAATGGGCCGAGTCTCTGTCGCCAGTGGGTTTCTAAGACATTTATTTCGTCATATGGGTTGATTGAAGTGGAGATATCCATTTGGTTTAGTTCAAGTCGGTGCAAGAGTCCGCTCTGTAGAATTTGGTTTCAACAGACAATTATTTTCTACTTCTTCTGCTACCTGCCACTTAAATTTCTCAAAAGGAAGGTGGTACAAAATTGGCTCAAGTCGGGATTTGTTATATTTATTTAATTGAAATTTTTGGCCGAGTTGGTTCATGGCACTAGATTTATTAGTCGGAAACATAAATTGAGTTTTTAGCGCGGAATTTAGTTCTGTTCACTGTTAATTGGATTTCTCTGGTTTTTTTTTGCTGTTTTACTTCGTTCAAGACCGATACTGTTTCTATCATCAGGTACAACTTAATTTGGGCAGGAAATTTGTACCATCTGATCTGATTGATGAAGTTTAATCGGAATTTGTATCGGAAACAGGATTAGTCGGACGGATTGGATGAATCGGAAATTATTATTAAAAAAATAATAGAAGGTTAATGGTGTTTCGTTTCAGTTTTATAAGAATTCCTTTCTATTTCAATTTTATTTCATTGTTAAGTCAATCTTTATTTCATGGGAAATTTAATTTGATTTTCGTGGTTAAATCAAGTTCAGTTCATTTTTTATTTCATGTTTATTTTCAAGTTGCATTGTTAATTTAATTCATATTTAAATCCATCAAATTGCATTTTAATTGATCAGTGTCGTCTTGTTTTGCTTTCATTTCATGTTAATCCCATTTTATTCTCAATTCATTGTCTCATTCTTTCATTATTATTTGTTTTCAATATTGTTTTTCTGTTCATTTGATATAAAAAGAACATTTGATTTTAATAAAATAAAGGATTGCATTATAATGATATTTCTTTACAAAATATATAAAAAATATATATAATAAATAACTTAAATGCCAAAAAGTGTAAGATAATTACAAAGTTCCTAAAAAAGGTAGTAATTTCCTAAGTTCTTCCGAGTTGCTCCGACTTTTTCCGAACTTTCGATACTTTCGAACCTGCAAAACAAGTCAAAACAAGTAGCAAGGTTAGTCGGTTAGTTCGACACCCTCAGAACGGTGTCATCACCGGGTGTCCGTTCTCGGCCAAGGGCCTATCCGGCAGCAATTCGTTCTTATCAAAGGCGACTGAGAAAGATGAAGAGGAAAGTTATATCGAAATAAGTTGTTTGGCCGAAAAGCGCTTATTCGGAAAGGCGGTTTGCCCGAAATCGGACCGTAACGCCAACCATCTCCGAAAAACAACTCAAACTTTAATTCTGTAAAGCAAATAAGGAACTTCATTTCAGAAATCAATCCAAAAAAATCAAGTTCATAATCAAATAAGGAATTCAGTTCAGACATCCATTCAATAAACCAGTCCAGAAAAATAAATAAACCAGTCCAGAAAAACAAATAAACCAGGCCAGAAAACCGGAAAAATAAATTTAGGAAACCAATAGGTTCGAACCAGTTCAAACCGGTTCAAGAAATCCAGTCAAGAGAAATCTAGCAATACTCTTTTCGAGAAAGCCCAACAAGCCACCTCTAAAGCAACAACGATACGGTCAAAAGTCTCAAGATGAACCGAGTCAGAATAGCCACAAGTTCTGGCTACAAAATCGCAACCGAACCTGCACACGAATCAAATTCAGCGGAAATATAAATAGTGCTTCAGGAGAACCCTAAGAAGAGAACTCAAAACAAACAAAAACGGCAACCCTAAGGACGAAATCCACAGCGGCACAAAGAAGCGGTTCAGAACCATTTTAAGAAATCATCATTACCCTCTGTGGACCAGCGGAGGCCTTGAATCCAGTCGAGTTCTCGCTACCACCGCGAGCCATTGCCACCTACCAACGGACCCGCGACGGTCGTGAGTTTCGCGACCACTTCACTACCGCACGAAGCCACCGCGAGTCGCCCAGACGTCATCACGGAGCACCATCGGCAGACAACACCGACCCACGATTTCAGTTCCTTCCATCATCGGCCATCCACCGCGGCGGGAGACGAAACCACACCACCATTACTGAACAAAAGAGTAAGCTTCATTGTGGGTGTTTTTTTTACTGTGTTTTTGTTTCAGATCAACGAAGAAGAAATAAGATAAAGACAACATGCAAGCGAACGGGAAATGAGGGTTCCAGAATTTTTGTGAAGCTCAATGGTGAAAAGGGCGGCGGATTCGCAATGGAGAAGAAGACGAGGGAGTTAAACCCCAGTGAAAAGAGCCGCACATATATTGCCCCTCTTTATCATGTTCTGTTTTTTTATTCTTTGTTTCTTTTTATGTTTTAATTATTATTAGTTTCAGTAGTTAGGGAATATATTATTATGTTAGGCTGATAAAGGAGGTTAGTAACATAACCTTTTTATTATTTAGTTTACTTTGATAAATCTCACGCAAAAATCTAACGTAAAATAAATTGGGAAATTATAAAACAGGGAGGTCTTTCATCATTTTTAATAAAAAGTTGAAACCATTTCTTCCATAGTTAAAATTTAAAGTTTTTTTCATATTCAAATTTAAAATATTTTTTTTTCTCATAGTTAAAATCTAAAACATTTTTAGTAATCAAAATTGAAGCCATTTTTTTTAAAGCTAAAACATTTTTAAATAAAATTAAAACTTTTTGAAAACTTAAAACTTAAACTCTTTTTTACAGTAAAATTACACCCTTTTTTAAAACACCAAAATTCTTTTCAAAATTAAAACTAAAGTTTTTTAATATTAATAAAACAATAAAAAATGCCCAGTATTCGTAATTTTTTTTCCCACTATTTTATTATTTGCCATAAATTTCTGTCTAACCCTTTTCACTAATGTTCTCTGTTTCTCTCCTCAGATTATATTTAAATTATTTGTTCGATTTATTTTGTTCCATGGATGTAATTTACGCGAGGCCATGATCGCGGTTTATTTTATCGTTCTTTTTTGAGGATTTGTAATTTACGCGGGTGATCGCCGCGACGCTTTCTTTTACCGTTTTCTTTACTTTCCGCACCTTAATACTGCCGTATATTAATTTCCCATATTTTGCATGTTTCACCGTTATTAACCTTCCGAAGGAATTAGGTCTAGCCGTTTGACCGCCGAATTAGGTCTAGCCGTTTGACCGCCGAATTAGGTCTAGCCGTTTGACCGTCGAATTAGGTCTAGCCGTTTGACCGCCGAATCAATAGTCTTAACCCTTTGGGTCATTTCAAACCCTAATAGCTTAGGCGTCCTACCGTGGACAAAAATGCCTTTACCCTAGCTTTTAGGTCAAAGAGTCGCCGTACTCTGTTTAGGGTTTCCCGTGGTGGAATCCTTAATTTAACCCTAATTTAATTAACAAATTCAACGTAGAAATAGGAGTTTTAAGACTCCACGTAAACATGTCCTTAAGATATGTTTATTCCCCTTGAAACCTTGACCATAGTCAAGACGTTTCTAACCTCCCTTTTGAGGGGAACTACAATTACTCTGATTCCATTCCCGTCAGGATACGTAGGCACAAGATGCGACGTCTTGCCGAGTAAACTTAGGACTAACCCTTAGGTCTTTAGGTCACTATATCCCTTAGCTCAATATATATTTCAAAAAGATAATAAAATAAAATAAAATCCTACATTAAACAAAAGGTTCCTGTAGAGTACTACAGAGGTTTAGGATGCTAGTACCTTCCCTAAACTTAACCAACCCCTTACCTAGGTCTCTCCCCGCGTTGTGTTTACAATGCAAAAAATAGGTTTTCCCTTTTTGACCTTTTCCTTCGGATAAATCAAAAAGCGGTTGTGAATTGAATTGTGATTCAAACTAATTAATAGTCTGATATCCTATTTCCACCGCAACAATACGCATCATATCAGATTCATATCATATTTAGCATTATAGTTCGTTTTGTTTTGTCCATATCATTGCATAGCACTGCGTCTAAAGGCAAAATTTTCGGTTATCTGTATTTAAATCCCTCCACCATGATTTCTCGAGTCTCCGTTGCTCAAATCACCCGGTGAAGTTATTTAAATAGGGGCAACTGTAATACCCCAAATTTTGCCCTAAGATTTGTCGTCGCATTTCATTGCATTTTTATTGCATTTAATCAATTACTAACAAATTTGTGTAGTCGTTTGACTTTTTGCAGGTAAATATCATATGGCATGCATTTTTTTTCTAAAAAGTAAAAATGGCACAATTGGCAAGAGGACATGTGTAAGGAGTTGTGAGTGTGAGAGGTTGAGAGTTCGAATCTCACCTTTGTCACTTTTTGTTTTTTATTATTTTTACTCTAAATTTTTCTATCTTTCATTAAAAAAAATAACAAAAATAGTTTTTTATTATTATTTAATTATTATTTTCGTATTTTAATTAAATCATTTTTTAAAATATTATTTTTTTCACCTTTTTCTAAATTATTCATAAAAATATCCAAAAAATCATAAAATAAAAAATATTGGAAAAAATTTTGTTCTTTTTATAATATTTTTGATTTTATGAATCAATAGGATTATTAGTTTTTATTTTAAGTTTATTTTAATTATTTTAAATTATTTAAATTTTATTTTTTCTTAACTAATTATTTAGTTTGGGCTTTAAAATGGGCTTTAGGGACATTATTGACAATTTGGTGTTAACCCTAATTTGTTCCCTATATATACATGTGTTGCCTTGTTGAAAAAGGGGAGAAGGAAAAAAACCTAAGAGGAGTGAGTGCCGTTTACCGTTATTTCTTTTTCTTCATCTATTACTGTTGTTTCTTTTTCTTCATCGTTTACTGTTATTTCTTTTCCTTCATCTATTACTGTTGTTTCTTTTTCTTCATCTTTTACCGTTATTTTTTTCTTCATCTATTACCGTTATTTCTTTTTCTTTATCTATTACTGTTACGTTTATATATTTATAATTTTTAAATTGTTAGAGTTTATATATATATAAGATTAATTTTTGATCGAATTATATCGATACGATGTTTGCACATTTGTGTGCATGACGCGTGACATTTGTGTTAGTTCGATCTGGTTGCGATGATCGCATTTTTGTGTGAGCAATAATACTGTTTTTTTTGCTTAATTTCTTTTTCTTTGCGATAAATTTTGTTTCGTCCGATTTAGATCTGGTTGCGCTGAGCGCATTTCTGCGTTAGCAACATTGTTGGGTTATTTGGCACATTTAAAATTCATTATTGCTTTATTATTATTATTATTATTAGTATTATTATTATCATTATTTATCATTATTATTATTATTATTATTATTATTATTATTATTATTATCATTATTTATTATTATTATCATTATTTATTATTATTATTATTATTATCATTATTATTATTATTACTATTATTATTATTATTATTATCATTAATTTATTAAAACTTGTTATAATATAAAAATCTGTTTTTTTAAAATAAATAACATTAACATCTTTTCCAAATTAATATGAAAACCTATTATTTTTAAGAAAAACTTTTTTTTAGATAAATTTAAAATAATAACTAAAATCTTTTTTAAAATAATAACTAGAACCGTTTTTTTTAAAAAAATATATAATAATAACATTAAACCTTTTTTTTAAAAATAAAACCTTTTTGTTAGATAATTAAATTAAGACTATTTTTGAAAATTTTTTTTAATAATATTAAAACCTCTTTTTTTAACTTAAATCAAAAGCTTTTTTATATATCACAAATAAACAACAAAGAATATCTATAACTTTCGCACTTCCGTTTCATAACTCGCCTGATTACTGTGTGACTCTGTCTACTAACCTTGTGTATTCAATGTGCAGCTTGTTACGTTGCTATTAGTTATTTTAATGTGTTTTTCAATTCAAGTTGTATATAATTGTATACGTTTCTCATTTGTAACCTCGCGAACCAACAATCGCGTTTACTTTCTGCATTTTATTTCCGTTTGTATGATTTAAATTTCTCACACTTTCATCACCATTACTTCTGTCACATTACACCTCCGAAGGATTAGGTCTAGCCGTTTGGCCGCCATGCCAATAGTCCTCAAACCCTCAAATTTCACACATTCAATTTCAAACCCTCAAAATTACAAACTACAAACCCTAATTTTCACAAATGCCTCGCCGCAGGCAAAATTACCATGTTACCCCTAGCATTAGGTCAAAGAGCCGCCACACTCATTTTAGAGTTTCCCGCCGTGGAATCCCTAATTTAACCCTAATTACAACTTAACAATTTACAACGTAGATATTGGAGTTTCTACACTCCATGTAAGCGTGTCCTTAAGATGCGTTTATTCCCCATTGAGACCTTGACCACAGTCAAGAAGTCTCTAACCTCCCTTTTGAGGGGAACTACAATTACTCTGATTCCATTCCCGTAAGGATATGTAGGCACAAGATGCGATGTCTTGCCGAGTAAACTTAGAATTAACCCCTAGGTCTTTTTTAATTTTCAATCCTTTGTATATACCCTTAAGCAAAATAATTAATGAAATAAATAAAAAAAAATAAACAAAAGGTTCCCGTAGAGTACTACGGAAGTTTAGGGTGCTAATACCTTCCCTAAATTTAACCAACCCCCGAACCTTAGATCTCTCCCTTTTAGGTTTTTCCTTTCTTTAACCTTTCCTTCGGATAAATCAAAGACCGGTTGTAAATGAATTAAGATTCAAGTTAATCAATAGCTTGACATCCAAATTTCACCGCAACAATGATCAACCTATTGGAGGAAAGACAACCTGGTGGAGAACAGAAAGAACAATCCTGCGCGGGGATGAACTTTCTCAAACCATGGACAACCTGGTTGTGCCCCGTGGGGATTAAACTGGGGATTACATGTACACGTGACCATTGTTGGGGATTCACATTACTGTCTGATTGCTTGCTAGCTTGCATCCAACTCTTCTGGGGATAAAGATACGACTTCCATCTACTGGGGAGGAATAAAATCACCTAGAGTCTGCTCCTACGTTAAGGGACTCTGGCTGGGGAAACACAATCCCTTAGCTGTTTGTTGCGAAGGTAATGACCCTGCAAAATATGAGCAACAACAAGATATCCTATACAAAAGGAAATATCCAGGTCAATAGCCGTGACAATTGCTCAGTCAATTCAAAGTCTTAACAATTATTGGCCGAGGCCTGCAAGTTTATGCATGTGTAAGTTTATCAAAAATATCGGCATTTTCCACAAACAAAACAGTAAAAGATAAAACAAGAAACAAACATCAAGTACTGAATAGTATGCGTTTATTGATAAAGGGCCTGTAAATAGGCAAAGCTTTGTACAATGGATGCAACTCCTGAAATGAGGAAGCTACAAAAATAAATACAAATATACACAGAGGTACAAAGGAATTTGTATACATGTCGGCAACGTGGTATGTAACACCCCCTTCTACACCCCAAATAAATGCATATAAAACAATTTAGCACATACAAATTATCAGAGTAAAAAGGTTTTATAATAAGGTATAAAAGAAGAATGCCACAATTTCACCAACGAAACTCTTTAACATTTTGCTCCATAAAATATGTAACAATTTCGTAGTTTTAGAATTCACATTTCAACATTCAATTTGAGCGGAAAATAACATCATTTGATCAGTTCCAAAATATTAATTCAAATGCACATAAGTCATCCAGATTAATGCATCATATCAGTTAGATTACAAAACCACATCAGCTGATACATCGCAATGTATCACAAAAGAATGACTATACTAGTCTAACTACCCGGTGTTACATATCAGAGTAGCCGACACAAAAGAATGAAGACTAACTTCACAAAAGGACTCCAGCATCCTAATCTGCAATGCCTCATAGAGCATTATAAAACAGCAGAAGGGTGAGAAATATAACCATAATAATCAAAGCATAAGATTATATATATATAGGTAGTCATATAACACATATTCACATTTCTCACCATACTTCATTCTCTTAGTCATATATATTTACCACACATATATAGACAAACCTGGATATTCACAAAGCATTTCCACATTATGCATACACTTACAATTTCCACAATCTCATCATTCACACATAAGCATCTCTTCATGCATATGTCATATATCAATGTGACTCAATAACTCAATGCAACTCATGCAATGCGGTACCGACTCTCGTTATCTTTTTTCGGTTTTTACATTAAACCGGGTCCACTCTTCTAGACCGATAACCCGTTATCTTTTTCGGTTTTTACATTAAACCGGGTCCACTCTTCTAGACCGATAACCACAAAGGCCCGTCCTCTAAGCCTTCAAACCCACTCTTCTAGGTTTGGGACAAGCCACTAGTTTCCACGAAACTAACAGACATTGCCTCTTGACTAAATGATGCATGTACAATCAACCACGACAAATGCACTTAAGACCGACATCTTAATCTCATGCATTTACATAATTCATCTCTTCAAGAATTACACAATGATTGCACATACAGCATATATCACAACAATCAAGGTATTCACATCACAATACCAGTCATACAATTACAAGTGATGCACACATATTCACAATGTTCTCATGCATACTCATCACATAATTGTATACACATCAAGCATTCACAAGTTCATTAAATAATACACACATAATCACCCATTATGTTCACATGTATTTATACTTGACGCAATTAACATTCAAATCACAATTCTAGGATTCACGCCCGTAGGCTACCCACAACACACATCATCATAATAGATCATATCTATATCATATCATAGAGGTATTGACCTCTGAGAGGCAACCAAACCATCTCCACATGAACAACACAGCAAAGGAAAAATGCTGTCACATTCGCCTCCATCCGCCTGGCGAACCCTCGCAGCGAACCTTCGCCTGGCCTTCGCCTGGCGAACTCTCTCAGCGAACACTCGCTAGGCTTCGCCTGGCGAGACTTCCCAGCGAGCCCAAGTCAGTAGCTACTGACTTCATTCGCCACCATTCGCCAGCACCTTCGCTGGGCGAACCCTCGCTACTCAACTTCGCCTGGCGAACCCACCAGCGAAGTCCACTGGGACTTAAATATAATTATTCGCCAACATTCGCTAGGCTTCGCCTGGCGAAGCTTCGCCTTCGCTCGCCTGGCGAGAGCCAGCGAACCTGCGCAGAACAGAACCCTATTCTGTTCCACCTCCACCATCCACCATCATCCAACTTCTCACACAAAAAAATCAGTACAAACAGCATCAACACATGTTACCCAACTATTCTACGGCATTATTGCTCAGTTTCAACCGATTAAATCATCAATCTACCGATTATTCCAACTTTTGCCCTAATTGGAAAGTGATGAAAACTCTACCAAAACCCCAACCCAACATACATAACATCATACAATGATCAAATAGAAACATTTCTCACCCTTACCTCGATTAATCGGAGCTTTGATGTTGGTTCTTGATGATTTCCACTTTTCCTTTTCTTCTCTTCTCTTTCTCTCCTTTCTTCTTCTTTCCTCTTTCTTTCCAAATGTTTTCTATCTTTCTTTTCTTTTCTTTCTCTCTTATATATTTCCTTCATTTTCCTTCCTCTCCAATTCCTTCTTAATTCTCTATTAATCCCAATTAATAAAAATTAATTTCCAACATTGATAAAATCCCACTAAATAAATTAATTACTACAATTAATTATTTAATGAAATTTGGGCTGTTACAACTCTCCCCCACTTTAGGAATTTTCGTCCTCGAAAATGTTACCTGATTCAAACAGTTCTGGATAAGACTCCTTCATCCGACTCTCAAGCTCCCAAGTAACATCTCCACCAGCCGGTCCTCCCCAAGCGACCTTTACTAAAGCAATCTCTTTACCTCGAAGCTGCTTCAATTTCCGATCCTCAATCCGCATAGGTGATGCCTCAACAGTCAGGTTATCTTTCACCTGCACATCATCTATTTGGACTACATGAGACGGATCCGCAATGTATTTCCTCAACTGAGATACATGGAATACGTCATGAAGATTAGCAAGCGACGGTGGTAAAGCCACACGATAGGCCACTTCTCCTATCCTTTGCAAAATCTGATAAGGACCAATGAAACGCGGCGACAACTTGCGCGACTTCAGTGCCCTACCAACACCTGTCATCGGAGTGACTCGAAGAAACACATGATCTCCCTCTTGAAATTCAAGTGCCTTCCTCCTCTTGTCATAATAACTCTTCTGACGACTCTGAGTAATTCTCATCTTCTCTTGAATCATCTTGATCTTATCAGTAGTCTGTTGAACTAACTCGGGTCCAACAACAGAACTCTCTCCGGACTCGAACCAACACAATGGTGTCCTACACCTCCTACCATACAACGCCTCAAATGGTGCCATACCAATACTCGAATGGAAACTGTTGTTGTAGGTAAACTCAATCAAAGGCAAGTAGCTATCCCAAGCTCCTCCTTTTTCCAATACACAAGCTCTCAAAAGATCTTCAAGCGACTGAATCGTCCTCTCCGTCTGACCATCAGTCTGAGGATGATACGCTGAACTCAAACGCAACTTAGTACCCAAAGCACTCTGCAGGCTCTCCCAAAATCTCGAAGTAAACCGCGGATCTCTATCCGAAACAATACTCAGCGGAATACCATGCAGGCACACAATCCTTTCAACATACAACTTATCCAACTTCTCCAAAGGGTAATCCATACGCATAGGAATAAAGTGAGCAGATTTAGTCAACCTATCCACGATAACCCAAACAGCCTCAAAATTACTCGGCGTCCTCGGCAAACCCGATACAAAATCCATGGAGATACTATCCCATTTCCACTCAGGAATAAACAAAGGCTTCATCAAACCCGATGGCTTCTGATGCTCAATCTTCGACTTCTGGCAAGTCAAACAAGAATACACAAATTCCGCAATATCCTTCTTCATACTAGGCCACCAAAATACTTTCCTCAAATCCTGATACATCTTAGTAGCACCCGGATGAATACTCAATCCGCTACGATGTCCTTCCTCAAGGATGCTCTTCTTAAGCTCAACCATGTTCGGAACACAAACTCGATCCCGACATCTCATAATACCATTCTCATCAATCCGAAAATCACCACCTTGGCCTTGGTTGATTAAAGTCAACCGATCAACTAAGCTCAAATCCGATTTCTGTCCTTCTCGAATTTCGTCCAAAATACCACTCGTAAGCTTTAACATACCCAACTTAAATCCAAAAGAAGTTCTCTCACATACCAAACTCAAATCTCGAAATTGCTCGACCAATTCTAACTCTTTCACCATCAACGCCGACATATGCAATGATTTCCGACTCAATGCATCCGCTACAACATTCGCTTTACCCGGATGGTAATTCAAGCCAAAATCATAATCCTTCAAAAGTTCAAGCCATCTTCTTTGTCTCGCATTCAATTCCTTTTGATCAAAAAGATACCTCAAACTCTTGTGGTCACTAAACACTTCAAACCTCGCACCAAACAAATAATGCCTCCAAAGCTTCAACACGAACACAACGGCGGCCAACTCTAAGTCATGCGTCGGATAATTCTTCTCATGCACTTTGAGTTGCCTCGAAGCATAAGCCACAACTTGGTTATTCTGCATCAACACACCTCCTAAACCCATCAAAGAAGCATCACAATACACAACGAATGGTTCTTCTGGATTTGGCAGAATCAAAACAGGAGCTGTCGTCAACCTTCGCTTAAGTTCTTGAAAACTCGCTTCACACTTGGCGTCCCAAACAAAGGCTTGACCTTTCCTAGTCAACTGCGTCAACGGCAACGATAACTTAGCAAATCCTTCAATAAACTTCCGATAATAACCGGCTAAACCAAGAAAACTTCTGATCTCAAAAACTGACTTCGGAGTCTCCCATTGCGACACCGCTTCAACCTTCGACGGATCAACCGCAACACCACTACTAGAAATCACATGACCAAGGAAACTAACTTCCTTCAACCAAAATTCACACTTAGAAAGCTTCGCGAACAACTGCTTCTCTCTCAGCACAGATAACACAATCTTCAGATGCTCGGCATGCTCTCCTTCGCTCTTCGAATAAACCAAGATGTCGTCGATAAACACCACCACAAACTTATCCAAATAAGGATGGAAAATCCTATTCATGTACTCCATAAATACACCCGGTGCATTAGTCACACCAAATGGCATCACGGAATACTCATAGTGTCCATACCTCGTTCGGAAGGTCGTCTTCTGAATATCCTCAGCTTTCACACGGATCTGATGATACCCAGATCTCAAATCAATCTTGCTGAACACGCTTGCACCAACCAACTGATCCATCAGATCATCAATCCTTGGAAGTGGATACTTATTCTTAATAGTCACCTTGTTCAACTGTCTGTAATCCACACAGAGCCTCATAGAACCCTCTTTCTTCTTAACCAATAACACCGGTGCACCCCACGGTGACACGCTCGGACGAATAAACCTCTTTTCAAGCAAATCCTCAAGTTGACTCTTCAACTCTTTTAACTCTGAGGCCGACATACGATATGGAGCCATCGATATCGGACTAGTTCCAGGAATCAAATCTATCGAAAACTCCACTTCTCGCTCCGGCGGTAAATCCTTTATCTCATCAGGGAATACTTCCGGAAAATCTCTAACAATGGGAAAACCATCAATCCCTTCACTCTCACCAGTCCTCAAAGTTGCCATAAGCATAAATACCTTAGCCCCATCTTGCACCGATTCTTTCACTTGTTTCCTCGTCATAAACAATTCCCTTTCAACATCCGAGTCGGGAAAAATAACCGTTTTGTCAAAACAGTTAATATACACACGATTGAATTTTAACCAATTCATTCCAAGAATGACATCCAGTTGATCCAAATGAAGACACACTAAATCAATCCCAAAATCTCTACCGAAAATACTCAACGGGCAATTCAAGCAAACATACGGTGTAGTTACCGAACCCATAGCAGGAGTATCAATAACCATACCGCCACCAATCACAGACAACTCAAGATTTAACCTTCTAACACAATCCAAAGAAATAAAAGAATGCGTAGCTCCGGTATCAATTATAGCGATCAAAGGTGTACCATGAATGAAGCACGTACCTCGGATCAATCGATCATCGCTAGCAGTCTCAGATCCAGATAGAGCGAACAATTTCCCGCTCCCTTGATTCTTCTTCGGCTTATCGCACTTGGTACTGATGTGCCCTCGCTCACCACAGTTATAGCAAGTAACACCCGCACCGCTTCTACACTCTAGAGCCTTGTGGCCTGGCTTGCCACACTTAAAACACTTCAGATCAACACTTTTGCACTCCGGAGCACGATGCCCCGCTTCACCACAATTGTAACACCTAACCGGGGTAGAAACTCCCCCACTTGGCCTCTTGCCAAAACCAACCTTTTGTTTCCCCTTATCAGCAGGAGTCACGTAAGGTTTTCCTCTGAATTGTCCCTTTCCTTTCTTGTCACTTAGACTCTTGTAGTGGCTGGACCTAGCCCTACTGTCTTCGTCATAAATTCTGCTCTTGTTAACCAACTCAGAAAACCGTCTGATTTCCTGATATCCAATAGCTTGTCTAATCTCGGGTCTCAAACCGTTTACAAACTTGAGGCACTTAGACCTCTCAGCATTACCAGTATTATAGTGAGGACAAAATTTGATCAACTCCTCAAATTTCGTCGCATACTCAGCAACCGTCGAATTACCTTGCTTCAACTCAAGAAATTCGATCTCTTTCTTCCCCCGCACATCCTCTGGAAAATACTTCTCCAGAAAGGTTTCTCTAAACAAATCCCAAGTAATCACAATATCATCTTCCTCAAATCTTTGGCGAGTATTACCCCACCAATCTTCAGCTTCTTCTTCGAGCATATGAGTCCCAAACTGCACCTTCTGTGCATCCGAGCAATTCATAACTCGAAAAATCTTTTCCACGGCTTTCAACCAAATTTGTGCCTTGTCCGGTTCATGAGTTCCCTTGAAGACCGGAGGGTTATTCTTTTGGAATTTCCCCAAAGCACGGAATCCATCATCAGCATGATTCCTCTCATTCACATTGGCCGGAGGATTCTGCCCAATTGCCCCCGCCAATCTCGTCAATGCCTCCGCAATCGCTTCGTCGTTCCTTCCTGCAACCATCTTACTAATTCCAGCAACAGAACCACGTAAGAACAACCAATATTGATAATGCAACACACGCATATCAATAACACACAGGGAAAAACACTCTAACAACTTGGCCGGACAGACCGACCTGCTCTGATACCACTATTGTAACACCCCCTTCTACACCCCAAATAAATGCATATAAAACAATTAAGCACATACAAATTATCAGAGTAAAAAGGTTTTATAATAAGGTATAAAAGAAGAATGCCACAACTTCACCAACGAAACTCTTTAACATTTTGCTCCATAAAATATGTAACAATTTCGTAGTTTTAGAATTCACATTTCAACATTCAATTTGAGCGGAAAATAACATCATTTGATCAGTTCCAAAATATTAATTCAAATGCACATAAGTCATCCAGATTAATGCATCATATCAGTTAGATTACAAAACCACATCAGCTGATACATCGCAATGTATCACAAAAGAATGACTATACTAGTCTAACTACCCGGTGTTACATATCAGAGCAGCCGACACAAAAGAATGAAGACTAACTTCACAAAAGGACTCCAGCATCCTAATCTGCAATGCCTCATAGAGCATTATAAAACAGCAGAAGGGTGAGAAATATAACCATAATAATCAAAGCATAAGATTATATATATATATAGGTAGTCATATAACACATATTCACATTTCTCACCATACTTCATTCTCTTAGTCATATATATTTACCACACATATATAGACAAACCTGGATATTCACAAAGCATTTCCACATTATGCATACACTTACAATTTCCACAATCTCATCATTCACACATAAGCATCTCTTCATGCATATGTCATATATCAATGTGACTCAATAACTCAATGCAACTCATGCAATGCGGTACCGACTCTCGTTATCTTTTTTCGGTTTTTACATTAAACCGGGTCCACTCTTCTAGACCGATAACCCGTTATCTTTTTCGGTTTTTACATTAAACCGGGTCCACTCTTCTAGACCGATAACCACAAAGGCCCGTCCTCTAAGCCTTCAAACCCACTCTTCTAGGTTTGGGACAAGCCACTAGTTTCCACGAAACTAACAGACATTGCCTCTTGACTAAATGATGCATGTACAATCAACCACGACAAATGCACTTAAGACCGACATCTTAATCTCATGCATTTACATAATTCATCTCTTCAAGAATTACACAATGATTGCACATACAGCATATATCACAACAATCAAGGTATTCACATCACAATACCAGTCATACAATTACAAGTGATGCACACATATTCACAATGTTCTCATGCATACTCATCACATAATTGTATACACATCAAGCATTCACAAGTTCATTAAATAATACACACATAATCACCCATTATGTTCACATGTATTTATACTTGATGCAATTAACATTCAAATCACAATTCTAGGATTCACGCCCGTAGGCTACCCACAACACACATCATCACAATAGATCATATCTATATCATATCATAGAGGTATTGACCTCTGAGAGGCAACCAAACCATCTCCACATGAGCAACACAGCAAAGGAAAAATGCTGTCACATTCGCCTCCATCCGCCTGGAGAACCCTCGCAGCGAACCTTCGCCTGGCCTTCGCCTGGCGAACTCTCTCAGCGAACACTCGCTAGGCTTCGCCTGGCGAGACTTCCCAGCGAGCCCAAGTCAGTAGCTACTGACTTCATTCGCCACCATTCGCCAGCACCTTCGCTGGGCGAACCCTCGCTACTCAACTTCGCCTGGCGAACCCACCAGCGAAGTCCACTGGGACTTAAATATAATTATTCGCCAACATTCGCTAGGCTTCGCCTGGCGAAGCTTCGCCTTCGCTCGCCTGGCGAGAGCCAGCGAACCTGCGCAGAACAGAACCCTATTCTGTTCCACGTCCACCATCCACCATCATCCAACTTCTCACACAACAAAATCAGTACAAACAGCATCAACACATGTTACCCAACTATTCTACGGCATTATTGCTCAGTTTCAACCGATTAAATCATCAATCTACCGATTATTCCAACTTTTGCCCTAATTGGAAAGTGATGAAAACTCTACCAAAACCCCAACCCAACATACATAACATCATACAATGATCAAATAGAAACATTTCTCACCCTTACCTCGATTAATCGGAGCTTTGATGTTGGTTCTTGATGATTTCCACTTTTCCTTTTCTTCTCTTCTCTTTCTCTCCTTTCTTCTTCTTTCCTCTTTCTTTCCAAATGTTTTCTATCTTTCTTTTCTTTTCTTTCTCTCTTATATATTTCCTTCATTTTCCTTCCTCTCCAATTCCTTCTTAATTCTCTATTAATCCCAATTAATAAAAATTAATTTCCAACATTGAGAAAATCCCACTAAATAAATTAATTACTACAATTAATTATTTAATGAAATTTGGGTTGTTACATGGTACAGACAAACACCATGAGTTGATCCTCCTATGACTCGCCTGACTCTGACGCTTTCCCGATACTCCATCCTTGGAAGAGATTGACTTGGATAATCAACCCTCAGGTACTCCCAAACCACTAAGCCATGCAGTATCAAACTCAGACCGCATTCATTTGCTTTTTCAATCCCTAACTTTTGCCTGAATCGCCCTTTGCGGGTTTTTGATTCACCGGGATACCCTTTTTTGCCGAAGTCACCTTTTCAGGTTTTCGACTTCGTGGGTGTACATCTTTTCAATTTTATCCCTAATTTTTCCCGAACCTTTTTTTTTCTTTTTGGTTCACCAGGATGCCCCATTTTTGCCTGGACTCTCTTTTTTCTGTTCAGCGGGTCTCTTTAAGCAAAGTATTTTTTAACTGCATCCGAGTTCACAGGGGATGAAAAATCCTCACCATCCATGGTGGAAAACAGTATGGCTCCTCCGGGGAAGACTTTTCGAATGATATATGGACCTTCATAATTGGGAGTCCATTTGCCCCTGTGATCTAATTGTGGTGGGAGAATCTTCTTCAACACAAGATCACCCGTCTGAAAGCTTCGAGGGCGCACCTTCTTGTCGTAAGCTTTCTTCATCCGGCTCTGGTATAACCGACCATATGCGATAGATGCAAGTCTCTTCTCATCCATCAAACTGAGCTGATTCAGTATATTCCTTACCCACTCTGCCTCATCTAGTTGGACATCGAGCAATACTCTCAAGGAAGGAATATCAACTTCTAATGGTAGGACAACCTCCATACCATACACCAGTGAGAAAGGTGTTGCCCCGGTCGATGTGCGTACCGTCGTACGATAACCGTGCAAAGCGAAGGGCAACATCTCGTGCCAGTCCTTGTATGTCACAACCATCTTCTGAACTATCTTTTTGATGTTCTTATTGGCCGCTTCGACAACGCCATTCATCTTGGGCCGATAGGGAGATGAGTTGTGATGCTCAATCTTGAAATTCTGGCACAATTCCTTCATCATCTTGTTATTTAAATTCGAACCATTGTCAGTAATGATTCTTTTGGGAATGCCGTAGCGACAAATGATGTCCTTTTTGATAAACCGGGCTACTACTTGCTTGGTAACATTGGCGTAAGACGCGGCTTCGACCCATTTGTGAAGTAATCGATAGCTACTAAGATGAACCGGTGTCCATTGGATGCGGTGGGCTCAATTTTGCCAATCATATCAATGCCCCACATGGAGAAAGGCCACGGGGATGCCATAACATTCAAAGGGCTCGGAGGCACCTGAATCTTGTCCGCATAAATCTGGCATTTATGGAACTTCTTTGCAAACTTGAAACAGTCTCTTTCCATCGTCAGCCAATAATACCCTGCCCGTAATAACTTTCGAGACATAGCATGTCCACCGGCGTGCGTGCCAAAGGTACCCTCGTAGACCTCCTCCATGAGCAAATTAGCTTCTTTCTCATCAACACACCGCAAAAGCACCAAATCATGGTTTCTCCTATACAGAACACCATCCGGATTCAAGTAGAAATTACCAGCCAATCTCCTAAGAGTCTTCTTATCGCGACTGGATGCCCCGGTCGGATACTCTTGGTTCTTTAGGAAATTCTGGATATCAAAATACCACGACTTGCCATCGGAAGCTTCCTCAATGGCGAATATGAAGGCGGGCCTGTCAAGGCGAGAGATAACTATTCTGGGAGCATCATTCCAGAAGTTAACTTTATACATGGAAGACAATGTCGCAAGAGCGTCAGCCATCTGATTTTCTGCCTATGGCACATGGTAAAACTCTACTCTGTCAAAGAAAGGCAACAACCTCCTTGCATAATTCATATACGGTATCAGATTGGGATGACGAGTCTCCCATTCTCCCTTGATCTGATTCACGACTAGTGTGGAGTCTCCATACACATCAAGATTTTTAATCCTCAAATCAATAGCCTCCTCGAGACCCATGATACACGCCTCATATTCAGCCTCATTGTTGGTAACTGGAAATGTCAATCTGGCAGTGAACATGATGTGCGTCCCATGGGGAGTCGTGATGATTTCCCCAATTCCACTTCCATATGAATTTACAGCACCGTAAAAAATCAATTGCCATTGGGAACCCGACTCAGGACCTTCACCATGCAACGGCTCCTCGCAGTCTTTCATCTTTAAGTACATGTTATCCTCGTCAGGAAAATCAAACTTCATCGGCTGGTAATCATCGATTAGCTGCTCAGCCAGGTACTCTGACAGTACGCTACCTTTGATAGCCTTTTGCGAGACATACTATATATCGTACTCTGTCAGTACCATCTGCCATCGGGCAATCCATCCAGAAAGTGCCTGCTTTTCAAAGACGTATTTGATCGGATCCATCTTCGAAATTAGCATGGTTGTATGATTTAGCATGTATTGTCTCACACGTTTGGCGGCCCAAGCAAGTGCACAACACGTCTTTTCGAGCATTGAGTAACAGGACTCACAATCTGTGAACTTTTTACTCAAGTAGTAGATCGCATGCTCTTTTCGTCCAGTCTCGTCATGTTGACCGAGAACACAACCCATACTATTCTCAAGAACCGTTAAGTACATGATTAGTGGTCTCCCGGCGAATAGGGGTATCAAAATCGGAGGTTCCTGCAAGTATTCTTTTATTCTTTCAAATGCCTTTTGACAATTTTCATCCAAGACAATCGTTTGATCTTTTTTCAACAATCTAAACATTGGCTCACACGTGGCAGTAAGATGAGATATGAACCGGGCAATATAGTTCAACCTCCCTAAAAAGCCACGAACCTCTTTCTCCGTTTTTGGCGCTGGCATTTCTTGTATTGCTTTTATTTTAGCAGGATCAACCTCTATTCCTTTTTCGCTAACAATGAACCCCAATAGCTTACCAGATCTCACCCCGAAGGTGCACTTATTAGGATTCAGCCTCAGCCTGAATTTCCTAAGCCTCTCAAACAACTTCAGAAGATTCACCAGATGCTCTTCCTCCGTCTGGGATTTGGCAATCATATCGTCAACATAGACCTCAATCTCTTTATGCATCATGTCATGAAAGAGTGTCGTCATAGCACGTTGATATGTTGCCCCAACGTTCTTTAAACCAAAGGGCATCACTTTGTAGCAGAACGTTCCCCACGGGGTAATGAAAGTTGTTTTCTCCATATCCTCCGGCGCCATTTTAATCTGATTATAGCTCGAAAAGCCGTCCATGAAGGAAAACACAGAGAATTGAGCAGTGTTGTCGACCAACACGTCAATATGAGGAAGTGGGAAGTCATCCTTAGGGCTCGCCTTGTTCAGATCCCGGTATTCAATGCACATCTACACCTTACCATCTTTCTTTGGCACAGGTACTATATTGGCGACCCAAGAAAGGTAAGTTGTAACAGCCAGGAAACCAACGTCCCACTGTTTCTGAACTTCCTCTTTAATCTTTACGGCCATATCTGGTTTCGTTCTTCTGAGCTTTTGTTTGACCGGCGGACAGTCTTCACACAATGGCAAGCGGTGGACCACAATATCAGTGTCTAGCCCAGGCATATCTTCATAAGACCAAGCAAATATGTCACTATACTCTCGAAGCATCTCGACAAGTCTCTGCTTTATATCGCTTTGCAGCGCAGCCCCTATCCGGACATTCCTGACAACCTCTTCGGAACCCAAATTAACGGTCTCAATATCCTCCTGATGAGGCATAATGATTCTCTCTTCTTGTTTCAACAGATGAGTCAGCTCTTCTGGTAAGTCGTCGTCCTCAACAATCTCTTCTTCGGCTTGAAATATCGGGTGCTCAAAGTCAAAGCGAGTCATAGGGAGATCTTGATCGGTGTCATCTGAAATATGGATCCTGCAAGAGAAAGGGTTAAATGCTTCAAATGATATGCAAACTAAGCGCACAACCACATTGCCATTTTATTGTACAAACAAAAAGTAGAAAAACAGGGATCACAAAATTTGCATGAGGAAAACGCCTTTATTTGATGATTAAAACAAGACATACACATAAGCAAGTAGGCCCTGAAATAGAATCACTATGCCCCGGGTAGAACACATGATTGTACAATAATCAAAAAAACAAGGCATTACTGTTTCAGCATCACTTGAATAAAGTCCTGCATAGACCAGTTGCATAGGCTTTGTCCTAGCTTGCTGGGCTTGATCCATGAATCCATGTCACAGTTTCTATCTCCATCTTCACTGTCAGACACAACATTGATCTGCTCAAAACTGACTCCTCCCGGAGTAAACACAATCGGCCCTTTGAACCTTGGTGCGCTCTGTGAAGAAGATGATGATGACGAGTGATACCCTAAGCCGAACTTGTCCAGCTTAACAGGAATCTCCAGAACTCGACCCCAACCTTTGGTCCCCCCGGCCTGAACTACCGCTTGGGCTTCTCTGTACGACGACATAGCCACCTCTGGCCCACTGCTTATGACAAGAGATTTATCTCTGATCTGCACCCCTTCAAAGGCTTGGCACAATGTCTCATGGATCTCACCATCCACTTCGACATATTTAAATGATGACAAGTGACTAACCAAGATGTCTTCCTCCCCACATATGGTGACAATGCTACCACCGACCATATACTTAAGCTTTTGGTGCAACGTAGACGTTACAGCCCCTGCAGCGTGAATCCACGGTCGTCCAAGCAAACAACTATAAGCTGGCTGAATGTCCATAATATAAAACACAGTGTCAAACACTTCTGGACCAACCTGGATTGGCAAAGTCAATTCTCCAAATACGGACCTTCTAGTCCCGTCACACGCTCTCACTACGAAGTCACTAGGCGTACAGATTATACCTCGGGTATCTAGCTTTAACAGTGCCTTCTTGGGCAAAACATTCAAGGAAAAACCAGTGTCCACAAGGACATGAGACATAACAGTGCCCTTACACTCAACTAAAATATGCAACGCACTGTTGTGGTTATGGCCCCTGGGTGTCAAATCAAAATCTGTAAAGCCAAGGCCATGCCCCGCATTCACGTGCGCAATCACTCCTTAGAGCTTATTCACGGATATCTCCTGAGGTACATAGGCAGCGTCAAGAGCTTTCAGCAAAGCATTTCGGTGAGCTTCGGAACAAAGCAACAATGACAAGATCGAGATTTTGGAAGGCGTCTGCTGCAGATGGTCGACAATTTCATAATCGCTCTTCTGAATTAATCTCATGAATTCTTCCACATCCTTGGTCAAAGCCTCTTTTTCCTTCTTTTGAGAAGGTCCCTCTTCATTGACTTTACCTTTCCCTTTGGCCATTCTCTCAGCTTCTACTTCTGGTGACACAAAGATTCTGCCACTGCGGGTTATGCCCCCTGCCCCCACAAGGTTATCAACTGACCCTACCGGCGGGCTTGCTAGGTTAATCTTTTCTCCATTGCAGTAAACTTCCGCCCCATAGTTCCAAGGGATGGCTTTAGTACTTTCATATGGAATAGGTCCAGCTTTGGTTATTGTGATAGTCGGCCTCTTGGGAGGCGCCGATATCATGATAGTCTTGAATGAGATCGTAATTGTTGCAACTTCACCCTGCTTTTCAGCTATTGCCTCAACAGGCTTCTCTTCAGCAGTACGATCGAATTACAGCATACCTTCATCAATCAGCCATTGGATACCTCTTCTCAAGTTATCACAACCCTCAGGATGGGCCAAACAATCAACACAATCAGCATCACAACCAAGGAAAACTCCCCCTTTCAGCAATATGCTCTTGACATAACCCAGAGGCGTCTTCAATTCATCCACATTCATAACTAGATTCAGACTAGCATCTTCCAATATAACACCCATCTGCGCAGATCCGTCAATTGGCATCGGATTTTTCTCAATATTGGGTGCCTCATTACCGAAGTTTATAGCCTTGCTATCTAACAAATCTTGCACCTTGTGCTTGAAAGCATGGCAGTTCTCGATGCTATGACCGGGAGCCCCGGAGTGGAATTCGCAATGTGCATTAGCGTCATAACCAAAAGGAGGCATGCCCTTTAACGGAGCCAACGTCCTTTTCTCAACAAGTTGCAGCTGTAACAAAGTTGGAAGAAGCTGAGCATACGACAATTGAGGTGCATTAAATACTCTCTTCACAACCCTATCCCGACCTTGATATCTCTGTGGAGCAGCATTCTGTCATCCCTGTTGCTGTTGTGGCTGTTGTTGTTGCTGTTGAGGTACATGAATTGTCACACTAGCAATTTGCTGCTGACGGTATTGGTTTCGACCTCTACCTCTTCCTCGAGAGTTGTATACTGAATTAGTATCCCCTTGTCTCTTGTTCCCAAAAACCTTTTTACCACCTCCAGCTAAGGTTGACTCTCCCGCTTGAATCTTACCAATCTTAACACCATTCTCTATGCGTTCCCCCAAGAGTATCAACTCAGAAAAATTACTCGCCGTACAATTGATAAGCCTATCATAATACATCCCAAAGAAAGTGCCCACAAACATATCCACCAACTCACGCTCCACCATGGGTGGGTGCACCCTGGCCGCAAGCTCACGCCACCTTTGGGCGTATTCTTTGAAACTCTCGCCATTCTTGTGAGAAAGATTTTGGAGTTGGACCCTGTTCGGTGCAAGGTCGCTGTTATATTGGTAGTGCTTGACAAAAGCTTCCGCTAACTCCTTCCAGCTACCAATCTGAGTAGGCTCTAACCCCATGTACCATTCCAACGACGGTCCCAACAAGTTGTCCTGGAAAAAAATGCATCAGCATCTTTTCGTCATCAGAGTAGGCGTACATTCTCCGATAGTAAGATCGCACGTGAACTCTCGGGCAAGTATCCCCCTTATACTTGTCAAAAGTGGGCGCTTTGAACTTGAGTGGCACCCTCAAACTAGGGACCAATCCCATGTTAGCCACGTCCAACCCCGTGAAGTTCTGATTAGCAAGATTCCTCATCTGTTCTTCCAACAACCTGAACCTTCTATCGTTGTCAGCAGGCATCTCAAGATCCCTGCCTGAAGGAGGGAAAGCATCTTCCTGACGATCTTCGCCCCAGTGAGAATCCCTGTTGTCATACCCAGCATAAGCAGTATTGGGACCGAAGCCAGTTTGATTGAACCTGGGACCATACCCCATATTACCAAAATCCTGATTTCCAGCACCTGGCCCGAAACCAGTGTTGTGAGCACCCATTCCAACACCATTGTGGCTTGCATTGCCGAAGCCTGCGTTACCGAAGCCCTGATTGCCATAACCCTGATTTCCGTAACCCTAATTGCCATAGCCTTGATTACCACCAAAACCAGCATTGCCAACACCAATACCCATACCAGTATTCCCAGCACCAAGACCAGTGTTCCCAATTCCAACATTGAAACCAGCATTCCCAGCACCAATATTGCCATTGGTTTCCACATGCCCATTACTGTTACCAGTCATATTTCCGTTCCCAGCTCTGTTACCGTTCTCAGCCGTATTGAGGACAACCACTGGTACAGCATCACCAGCTTGGAGAGTCTCGCCGTGAGGAGGATCAGTAGCAATTCCGCCATGTAGCACACCCTGACTGTCAACCCTAGCGATCAGAGGCTGCACTAGAGTTTGCAGCTGCTCCTAGCCTTTGGCCACAGTTTTCATCACCTGCATGAACTGCGCCATCCTATCACACATCTCTTGCATCTCAGTTTGCATCTGATCAATGGCTTTCTTGCAGTTGCTTCTGGTAGAGTACCGATGAATTCGCTGATCGGGAATCCTGGAACCTGCATCAACAGAGGGTTAGGGAAACAGCCCGAGGTACCTGTTATGCAAATGCAAACGTGTGTCTGTGCTTTAGGGAGATTTCTCCCCCGATTTGAGTACCAGAGTGCTAGTGCTTGATAACAAGAAGTCCGGATCTAGTCACTGAAATAACATCTCATATATAGATAAGGCCCACGGCAGCAGTACAAAGTCAATGAATACATGGGTAATCAATAGCATGACCTCGACCAACAAGCCTGGTGATGGTCAGCCTACATCAAAGATCAGAAAAAATACAAAGGGTTACATATATAATCAAGTGCGACAGTGGGCACGAAACTCCTCTAGCAACTCTTTTGTCTTGGGGTGATTAGGCCGAGTGAGTAACCCTTCAACAAGCAACTCTTTCTGCATAATAGTGCACTGAAGATCTTCAATAGAATCTTCCCACGCTCCCTGGCCAAAGCAATCTTCTAACTTTCGCTTCTTAGACTCGAACCTCTGCTTGCGATCTTTCAGGTTAGTGATAGCTTTGTTTAGCATGTCTTCAGTGGCATATCTGCGAGCAGTTTCCTCATCAAACATCTTCTCACTAGCCTTCACCTGAGACTTCAATTTGGAGATCTGCTGCTTCAGTTTATCCTCCCTCTCTTGTTGTTGGCTATAGTAGCATTCCACTGCTGATTGAACTTGGATATTCTCCAGTATGCTTCATCCAGATTCTGCTTCTTGGTAGCCAGTACATCATTGACAGATTTGAAGTCCAGACCCAAGCGTTCACGATCAGCTATCTGCTTAGTCAAGTTCGTGCCTAACCTATTCACCAACTTTGTCTGCTTCTTGAAAGAGTGGAGGGCTTCATTTCTCTCGCTTCTGATCTGTGCCAACTCTTTCTCCAACTCTTCATTGGTCTTTTTCAGCTCTTCCTTCTCGGCTAACACCTGATTATACTACTGAATAGACACGGTAGTAGGCTCTTCCACCACTGGAGGGCACTCCTGCTTAGCAGGTGGAAATGGCATCCCTATGGTCTCTGCTCTGATCTTGACCCAGGTCACATACGGAGCATAAGCTTGGCTATTACTTTTACCCAACAATGACTTCCCTCGTCTACTGATATCATTCCAGGCCTGCTGAAGCTTAGCTAACATACCCCCCCTCTAGAAGACCGGTGAGGTACAGAGATTCCTGTACCTCTTCATCCTTTGGAGGAACTCTCAAAGCATAAGCAAACTGTCTGACAAGTAGAGATGGATTATAGTTGATACAACCCTTTCTTCTAATCAAAGGCACATTTGGAAACCCACTACAGCTGAATATGACTTCAGTACCCAACATATCTCTATCAAACCACACAATACTCTCGACTGATAAACCCATCAATCGCTCACACCACTCAGCTGTGGCTGCAGATGAAGCAAAGAGACCCTTCTTGGGTAGGTGACTATCAAACCATCTGTAGAATAAGGGCACACAGTATGATACATTCTTACCCCTTCTATTTTCGTTCTTGTAATGGACGGAATGATATACATCGCCAATCAAGGTAGGAACTGGATTCCCTGATGCAAAGATATGAAAGGCATCCAAGTCTACAAAATCAGGCATGTTAGGAAACAAAATGATGCCATATATGCAGAGAGCAAGAATGGCGTTGAATGCGATCCAACAACCGTCTTTGGCACACTGTTGGGCTTTCCCAACTAGGAATTGCAGAAAAAATCCAGGAACCCCATTCCAACTGGACAAAATCAACTCAGAGGCATCCAAATGAAGAGAAAGGGCTAGATTAGCCAGATTAGGCTTAGCATCCATATGAACAAATGGCATCTGACTCTTGATAGGCACACCCAACAACTCATCATACTCTTCTAATGTAGGTGCAAGAATGAAGTCCGGGAAAGTGAAGCATCTCAAAGGAGGATCATAGAACTGTAACAAGGCATACAACCGATTCAACTCATACACAGAAGGTTTACGGACCAAACTGAGCAGCTTCCCATAAGATTTTATGAATTCCCCTCTCACTGTATCATCTGCCAAGACAATCAGACTGGACAGTAAAGCAACATCTGGAGTAGGGAGCTTGTAGGCCACATTCTTCTTCAGAGATCCCATAATAGCACAACAGAAGGCAAGAAAACCGGAACCGGGGGATAATATGCACCTGCAACACAGACACACGTTAATGATATGCAAATGAGTATGCAAAATGCAAAATGCAAACATGCAATAGGGGATCAAGATGGCTGCTGAGGAGATCAAAGCTTCGATCCAACACAATCACAACACCGCTCTGATAATACAACCCTGAAGAGGACCAATAAATATGCACTGTCGAGAACAACCACATCTCTGACGATAAGAACCCTCTGAACCCCACAACACTAATTCACTGTCAAGAAAACCAGGTAGTCTGAAGGTTAAGGTTTCCTGCAATAACCCGACCTCGCTCACAGGTATGGACCTAAATCACAGACAAGGTATGGCATCCTATGTGTTTCCCAGCGTCACAGACTTTCAAGAGCGATGATATGATACCCAGAAGGTGTGGCATCATCATCTCTTGAAGTGGCCTCACTCAGCTGAGTCACAAATGATCGGTCCCCAGAGTCGACAATCCTCCAAACCAACAACCCCTCAGGCCCAAAGGGCCGGAAAAGAAGTCAACCGGGAGAACCTCGTCTGAGCGTGGATTTCATGAGACACTAGTGCCTGCAAAGCAAGCACGCGCCCACTAATTTCCACAACTAATGCTATGTACACTCAAGCCTGGGTCTGGCTTCTCACTCATCAGAGCCCTTTCCCACAACAGCACAATAATAATAATCATACTGAAAATAAAATGCGGAAAGTAAAAGTACGATAAATAAAACCCACGCTTGTTGTGTTTATCTGATGAGTTTGTTACATCTATCTACGCTAAAGGTCTGGTCTGAAAGGAAAATAAAATGACTCGGCAAAGCGTCGCACTTTATGCCTACGTATTCCCGTCTGGAACGAGAAATCAGAGTCAACGTAGTTTGCCTAACTACGGGGAAGGTAGCTCGCCGAGATATCGCATCTCGTGCCTACGTACTTTCACACAGCGTGAAAGATCAGAGAAAACGTAGTTCGGGACAAGAGAGAAACAAGTTTGTCTTTTTTATCCGAGTAAGGTTAACAGACGGTTCCAGCAGTTTGGTGTATGCAGCTCGCTCGACGGAAACTTAGGCGTTTACCGTTTGCGGTAGAACCAGGAGTTAACAGAACTCTCATTCTAAAAAGGGTTTCCAAGGGATTAAAGGACCAAGAGGACAAAAAGAGTTTGATCTTTGTTTTCTGTTTTTTAGAGAAGTGTCTTTTATGGATGTTTGCAACTTATATCGCACTAGAGACTATGACCTGAGAGTGAATGTGTCGCATGTCACCCAAAGGGTGCCATACTAAACATCCAGACTGTTGAAAAGAAACACTCCAACAATCCTTTCTCAAGTAGCTTAAGGCTTGTAGCGTACGACGTCAATGAACCTTTATTACTGTATTTTGATTTGTTTGCAGATGAGAAGAGAAAAGACGCACTAAAAGGGAACTGATCCAATCCTAAAGTTGTCATGCAAAATTGAACCTATGGTTGAGGTTAGGAGGGAACTACCTAATGTTATCATGCATGGTTAGAACCCTAATGTCTGTCATAACTTCTCTTGAACAAGAGAAGTCAGAGTTCCTAGGGGAACATGGCAAAGGAAAAACAACAGCAAAAGAAAATAACTGTAAAGAAACAACTGTAAATAAAATGCATGCAATGCAACAAACAAGCAGAAGAGCCAAGCTCAACTTCTAGAGCAAGCAAGCCCAAAGGCAACACATAAAGCACAGGCAAGGGAGGCAGACTCAACCTTAAGCCAGCAAGCAAAGCCAATCAATAATAGTCAAGCAGAGGGAGACAAACTCAACCTCTAAATGCAGACAAGCAAAGGGAGCTACTTTAAACCTTTAGGATGCTTTTAAGCCTAGATCACTATATGAGAAACCTAGTCTAATGCAACACACAGTCAATCAGTCACACAAGCAAAGCAGAGCAATCAGAGAAATAACAGACAAACAACTCAACAGCAAAGCAGATAAACAGCAAATAATCAAACAGTCTGAAAACAAAAAACTTCAAGCCAAACCATATTCAAGAGAAGGAAAGCTCCATCTTCAAGCTCCAACAAGATCCAACAAAATAAAAGAGAGTAAACACCAAGAATATTGGATTGATGATGGGAAGCAGGAAGGAAACCAAAGGAATCCAACCTGACATTCAACCAATCATCAGATATAGGCATCCTCAAAGGTTCTACCTCTTGTAAAATGCCACACATCCTTCCAAAGGAAAGATGAGGCTTTCACATAGGGACCTTGAATCATAGGATGATAATGGAAAGCAATCAAAGCAATCCATGTTTATTTGAAGAAAGAGAAAGCAACTAAGCTCTTCCTAAACCCTAATTGAACAAGCTCAAAGAAAACTTCTAAAGGGAAGTCTAAACACCAAAGCCAAGCACCAACATCAAGCAAACAAAAGCTTAAACATGTCTAAAACACCAACAAGGAAGATTAACAAACCTATTATGCACTAAAGGATACCATTGAAGTCATTCTAAAGCAAGTGCTATGTTGAAAACAACTTAAAACTAGCCTAAGGATTAAATCAACTTAAAATACTAAATCATCTTCTAAAATCCTAAGAAATTTTATAAGGGAACCTAAACATTTTAAGGACCTATAGGCAAAGGATCAGAGCTTTAATCTAAAGGGAAGTCACCTAAAGAAATCCTAGATCACAAGGTACCAAATGAAAATCCTAAAATGGAAAGTCTAAAGATCCTAATCCAAAACAGAACCTACTGTTGTTTAAAAAATCTAAATTAAATAATAGGGGATCATACATCCCTAATCTACCAGCTAGCAAAAAATCATCCCCAAATTCAATACCAATTACAAGACCAAAAATCAGCAAAATCATGTATTAAATATACAAAATTAAAGAAATAACAAAAATGAGAAAATGCCACATAAATTGAAAATCAGGCAAACATCAAATGTAAAATCACAGAAAAATCACAAATAAAATGAGGAGGATGGACATATTTTTATTTTATTTTTCTGATGAATATTGAAATTAAAATGAATTTTAGAATGAAATAAGCAATTAAAATAAAAGAAAAATGAATTAAACAAAATAAAAAGATGAATTAAAAGAGAGGCGTTGGATGTTGGACTTGGTCAAGGCATTTGAAGGCTCATGTGGCGCCATCACATTTAATGAAACGACGCGTTTTGGTTCAGTCAGAGGCGAATTCAAATTAAAACGTGATCGTTAGATTTGCATACAAAGTCTTCAAATGGGACAGATCCAAGGGCTCACGAGTCGTCTTCCTCATTTGAAACCTCACCAAACTCTAACAAAATTTACATCAATTCACTCCAAATTCCACGCTGATCTCAAATATCATGCTCATTTTTCCTGATTCCTTCTAGATCTTAAAATACGATAGCAAACAGAAATCACATCACATTCTCAAGTGTCACTAATCCTTAATCAAAAACCACAGATCTCTTCCTCATGTTACATAGATCAATCTAAACTATCTAGATTGTGTTTAAACCTCAAGAACAAGCCTATTCAACTCCAAACAGAAATCACATGTCAACCTAATTTGTCTCTAGTCTTCCAATTTATGATCCAAAATCCATCTAAGCAACCTCCTAAAGTCTAACCGCATGCTAACATATGCTAAAACAACATGAATCTTCAGTAATTTTGAAAACTACATACCTGTGTTAGAGCTTTAAATTGGAGCAATTGGAACACGATTCTCAGCTTCAAACTGTGTAGATTTACTCAAGGAAGTGTGCTGAAGGTGTTTGTAGCCTTGATTGCCTTGAATTGGTCTGAAATTGAAATCACGATTTTCACTTCTCCTCTTGAAACTCCAACTTCAATCTCTGGTTATGGCACGAATCAATCACCAAAATAGCTCTGAATCAATCATAAAACCTATATAGAAAGTGTTTGTGGGCTTTGAAAGTCCAATGGAGGCCCAAATTCAAAAATCCAATTTTCAAATTTCCTCCAAAAACTCAACAATTGAGTGCACGAATTCTGGCTATTTCCACCTTCTAGAACCTTCAATTATCTTGCCTATGGTCTGTGGAGAGTGTAAAGATCAATTGGAGAGCTTAAATTCCTCTCATGACCAAGTTATGATATGTTGCTTATTCATGAAGTTACAAGTTGAAAAGCTTTGAAATATGCCTCAAATGAAAAATCTAATAATGCCAAAGTACTCAAAATGGTTTTTCTGATTAAAATGAGTACTCACTTTCCTTGTTTGAGCACAAAATGAATTAATCTTGAATTTTTTCACTTAAATGCCTTTAAATTCTCCCTTTTGCCAAATTTCCAAACCAAATCTCACCCTAAGCCAAATCAATTCATCATGAGGATATGGTTGACCTAAAAACATCATTTTGAACAAGTTTTGGAAAGCTTGCAAGATGGAGAAAATGACCTATAATGCCAAATGACCTATAATCTCACTTTCCCAAAATACCCCTAACTTGTAAACCTCATAACTTGAGTTCTACAAATCAGATTGAAGACTTCTAATACAATTTGGAAAGCTAAGATCAAGACCTACAACTTTCATGTTGGCCAAAAGTTTAGAGAAAACACCCTTCTAGGTCAAACGTTCCTTAGAAGTTGTTGAACTTTCACAGACAAATTTCACATTCCTCAAATGACCTGTAACTTGTCTGGACCATAACTTGAGTTCTATAAATCCAATGGAGGACTTCTAGTACTCAAATTAAAGATAAGAACATGATCTACAAGTTTTATGTTGGCCAAAAGTGGAGATGAAACTTGCATCTTGAGATAAGTGGTCTTGAAGTTAGGCACTAAATAGGGGATTTTACCCTGAGAACCCTAGTTTAGCAACTTCTCACACTTTGAACTTTTCCTGAATAGATCTTGGAATATCACCTCATGTATCTCAACACAACTATCCATGATTACAAAGACTTATAAATGAGCTTTGATCCTCTTCAATTGCACAGTTGACTCAGGGTCACTCAGATGAAGACCCTACTTGCAACACCCTCAACTGTGGCTCTTCACACTTGGCACAATGACATGATTGAGCTCCAACATGACCCTCAAGGAACTATATAAGCTCTATCCATACACTCTCTCATTGATCACTGCTCCACAACCCACTGATGATCTTCAATTGGTCCTCAGCTTAGGAGATTAACCACATACAAACAACTGAACCTCTCAAGAACCCAACCCTCTTCCTGATGACTTTGGTGACTTCTCAAGCTTGAACAAGACCTCTAGATAGGCTCCTCTGGATATAAACCACACTTGATCCCCTGCACAAATGAACAATGCTATGCTATTCAAATGTTAGATCAATGATATGTCAATGCAATGAAACATAAACCAAGTAAGAAAAGGTTAGGCAAATTTTGGGGTGCAATAATGAGGAAGTTCATTTTATCCTTTAGTAAAAGAAGAAGCTGAATCATGTTCTGATCATGGAAGCTTATTTTATTAGATGAGCGACAATTCCCTCCATTGGAGCTTATCAATCAATTTTTCATTTATTATCCACAAATAAGCAGCAGTCTCTTTATTTGAGAGCTTATCCAGTTTGGCATATAAGTCCCTTCCGACAATAAGTGGTAGTTCTCTCTCGAGAAAGCTTATCAGGGCGTTTCACATTTAAGACCATTTATTTTGGCATACAGCCGGCTTTACCCTGTATATTTTTTACGGATTCCTGAAAATTCCGTTTGATCCTGTCACGAGGGAAAGTTTACAGAAGCTCGGATGTTATTCTTTGCTCAATGCTCCAGCATTCTGTTAATCGATCCTACAGTCGTGCAAATCCAGTTTTACTTTTTACCCTAGAATATCAGCCGGTCAAGCCTGAACCTGTTGATCATTTACTCTTAGATATTCCCCAGTGGAGGCCGTCTCATCGGTGCTATCTCCAGTGAGGATCTCGTTCTTACTATTTCCCTCTAAAGGTGACAATTGGGCATGCTAGCGCCAGTTGACTATCAATTTAGAATTCCCCGTGTCGTGCTGTTTCCCAAGTGCGTCATATGCCCAATGTGGTTCATTCGTCGCGACTGTCCCCTATGTCGACGTGTCGTCTGCATCTTTGCATTTCCCATTCCATCATACGCCTCACACTATATTCATGGCATTGTTAGCATTGTATTGTTTTTTTTTGTCCATAGCATTGCATATCACTGCATCTAAGGGAAAAATTTTCGGTTACCTATATTTAAATCCCTCCACCATGATTTCTCGAGCCTTCGTCGCTCAAATCATCTGGTGAAGCTATTTTAATAGGGGCAACTGTAATACCCCAAATTTTGCCCTAAGATTTGTTGTTTCATCTCGCATTCCATTGCATTTATGCATTGCATTTAACCGGCCACTAACAATTTTGTGTAGTTGGTTGATTTTTGCAGGAATAATCATGTGGCGCGCTCTCTAGCGTATGGAGGGTAAAATGGTCATTTGTGCGTCGTCGGCTGCCAATTTGTGAATCTGGGCTGTAATCAGGAAATTTGAGCCATTGGATATTGTTGATGTGAGTCGGGGCCGAGGTGTAGTTGGAATGGTTTGATCGTGAAGGATTCGAGCCATTGGAATTAAATCAATTCAATTTTAGTTGGATGGAGTTAATCAGGAGATATGATCATTTGAATTTAATAAGAAGATTTGGATTTGATTGGATAAGGTTCCTGTGGATTGCCGGAAGGTTTAAATCGGAAGTTCTGTTGGAGACGGGATTAGTTGGATAAATTGGAGGAAGTAGGAATTAATAAAAAATTATGGAATTACATTTCATTTTTATTTGTAGATCAATTGTATTGCATTTTACTTTCATTTTCATTTCATTCTATTTTATTCTCATTTAATTTTAAAACAATTCATCTCACTTTTAAGTTTTATTTTCCTTTTTGAATAACTTTATTTTATTTTATTTTTATTTTATTTTATACATTATCCTTATTTTCATTTTAAATTAATTTTATTTTTTATTTTAATATTATTTTCATTTTATATTTTTAAACAAAAAGCATATATCTTAATGTTGGTTTTCATTTTTATTTTGTATAACAAAAAAATAATAAATAAATAAAAATAAAGAATTGTTATTGATAGTAATTATTCTTTACAAAAAAAAATCATAAATGCATAAAATTATAAAAAAAATAGATAATAATAATTTACATTTTCATTTTCTAAAAAATAATATAAGTTCCTAAAATCGTAAAGTCTTCCGATTCTCTGACTTTTCCGGTTATTCCATCGAACCTGCAAAATGAGCAAAAGAACTAAATTTAATCGGTTAGTTTTTTGTCCCGACACCCTCAGAACAATATCATCATCGGGTGCGTCGGGGGGTAACAGATTGCTCCGAAACCGGCTCCCGACTTTATTTCCGACATTTCGGTAAATCAGGAAGTTTTTGTTCTTATTTTTCGAGGCAACCGAGAGAGAGATAAAGAAGTGCTTTTGAAAAAGCTGGTTTGGAAAAAGTGCTTATCCAAAAAAAGTGCTTATTGGAAAAACACTTATTGAAAAAGTGCTTTTTTCAAAAATTGGTTTGCCAAACAGGCCTTAACGACAATTTCCTGAAAAATCTAGGTACCAACAGATCAAACGGGAAAAACCCCAGAAGCAAGTTCATCAAACTAGTTCAAGAAACCAACTCAACAAATCGGTTCAACAAACAAGTGCAACGAGCAAAAACCCAATCCAAGATCACCAACAAGTCCAACAACGTTTTCACAACGAATCCCAAACAATCAGCAGATGAAAACGCTACTTTCAACAACAGTTCATCGTCCATCAAGACCTTTTCCAACTAAAACACAAACCCTACAAATAATTCAGCCACAAAATCATGAAAAAAGTCATCGTGCTAACGGATCCAAGCCCAGAGATACAATAAAAGCTAACAACATCATCATTCAAAAGAAGGAGAAATCATCACGATTTATAAAAATGGCGGACGAAAATCTGACACACCCACATGCAACCATCATCAAAACAACCCTAAGATTTGAAACAGGCGACGACGGCTCAGAGGATCCGAGGACGGATCTTCATCATCGCCGAAGAGAGATTCATAGGATCATATATCCTTCATCATTACCCCATCAGAAGAAAGAAGAAGAGAACAATTTTCTCGTCAAAAAGCAAAGAATACGCTTATCGCTATCACCCACGGCGGAATCTCCTCAGCCTCAACATTATCTGAGATTCGTCAACCTCAAAGCGTCCACGGCTCAGGATCGGAAAGTAAGAACTAGGAATCACCATCTCGTCATCACCGATCGCCACCAAATAAGCCGCTTCGAACCCGTGAAACAGGGTGAGCAACTCGGTTTGTTTTATCTATTTGGTTGTTTTGCAGGAAATGAAGAAGAACGAAGAACGCTGGACATGCAAACAAAATTCGAAGCAGAAAAGCTTCAAGAGTGGCCAACAATGGCGCGCCGGCGGCGGTATGAAAAAGAAGAAGAAGATTAGGGTGAAAATCCTAATGAGGAAAAGGGGCTACATATATCCCCCAGTGTCTTTATTTTTGATTTTATCTTTATTTTTTTATTTCTTCTCTATTTTTGGTAGTTTAGATTATTGATTATTTATTTTATGTCATTAGTTTGATTTAGTAATAATAATCATTATTAGGATTTTCTTGTTTTAATTAGTCAATCTTTTTTTCAATGAATCTAAAACAAAAAAAAACTTAACTTTTAATAAAACCTAACTTTAAACCCATTTTTAAAATTAAAACATTTCTTAACTTCAAGAATTAAAACTTTTTTTTAACATTAAATTTTTTTACACCAAAAGAAAAACAAACTTTTTTCATCAAAAATCTTAAAAATCAAAACATTTTTCTTTAATTAAATTAAAACAAATTTTTTAATTAAAAACATAAAATAAAAAAATTTCTCTTTTTAAAATGCAAAAATTAACTTTTCTGTTAAATAAAATTCAAAAATAAAATCTTGATTTAGGCGTCTCAATTTCTGTCTAACCCTCGTCATCATCTCGTTCGCTTCAGCTTATTAATCTGTCATTGGATTATGTTGTCGCTTTTCAGTTGTAATCATGCGAGTAATCATCGCAGTTATTTATTTTTGCATTTTTTTGGGATTTGTAATTTACGCGAGTGATCGTCGCGATGCTTTTCTTTATTGCTTTCTTTATTTGCGTATTTTACTGCTGCCATATGATAATATTCGTCATTCACATTAATTTACTGTCAAACCTTCAGAAGGATTAGGTCTAAACCGTTTGACCGCCGAGTCAATAGTCCTAACCTTTGACCATTTCAAACCCTAATCAGCCTAGGTGTCCCGCCGGGGATAAAAACGCCCTTTACCCTAGCATTAGGTCAAAGAGTCACCGTACTCTGTTTTTAGGGTTTCCCGCCGTGGAATACCTAACTTCAACCCTTATTTCAATTCAACAATTTCAACGTAGAAATAGGAGTTTCAAGACTCCACGTAAGTGTTTCCCTAAGAAATGCTTACTCCCCATTGAAACCTTGAGCATAGTCAAAAAGTTTCTAACCTCCCTTTCAAGGGGAACTACGATTACTCTGATTCCATTCCCTATCCAGAATACGTAGGCACAAGATGTGAGTCTTGCCGAGTAAACTTAGGACTAACCCTTAGGTCTTTTAGGTCACTCTATCCCTTAGCTCAGTATATACTTTAAAACAAATAATAAAGCAAAATAGCAAAAATAAAGAAAAGGTTCCTGTAGAGTACTACAGAAGTTTAGGGTGCTAGTACCTTTCCTAAGCTTAACCAACCCCTTACCTAGAGCTCTCCCCGCATTGTGTTTACGATGCAAAAATAGGTTTTCCCTCTTTTGACCTTTTCCTTCGGATAAATCAAAGAGAGGTTGTGAATTAAGAATTGTGATTCAAACTAATTAATAGTTTGATATCCTACTTCCACCGCAACAGAAAATGGCGACTTCACTGGGGACGCCATAATGTTTAAGGGTTACCCCTATTTTGTTTTCTTTTTGCTATTTGCTTCATTATTTATTTTATTGTATATATTATCATTGTACCTTGCTTGGGGGTATCTACTTTGTTGTGAGATAAGTCCTACACCCGGACTTGAGTGACATTATTATAGGAAGGTGAAATATTCGACGAGGCTTGCCGGGAGTGAGTCCCGACCAAGCTGACTTGAGAATCACCGCTCAGTTGAGACCCTTTCGAAAATGGTTTGGTTGAACGAGTAGTCGTGAAAACTTTTACTATTGTCGATTGGAGTGTGTGATACTGGGGACCGTAGTTACCTAACACCACCTTGGCCTTATCTAGGACGTAGTGCGGGAACTATGAGGGAGTAGTCCCAAACTAGTTGCTACGCGATACTACACTCAAAAGAGGTTCTCTCGAGAATATTATCGACTCCCGAGTCAGTCGGAAAGTTGATAATATCCGAAAGATGGACTGATTACTTTGGGCACCTCTTTAGAACCTTGTTCTGCAGGTACAATTAACCCTATAGTACATACATTTGTGGGATGGGTAGACCTTCACTTTCGCTCATATACCTTTAACCTAGGACTTGTGTGTGTATGTGCATTGCATCCATATAGCATCACATTGCATCACATTTCATGGAATTCAAACCTTGCTTATGAATATTACAGGACACCATGGATTAAAATAGGAAGATACTTTGAAATATTCTTTTAAGAGTCTTAAGTTGGATGACCTAAGGAAGTTAGGAGCTTTGGTTCAAGATCAAGAAGGATTCAGAAACAAGTATGGAAGGCCGTTATCTTTTTTGAAGCTTCAAGTAGACAAAGGACTTCTCTCTGCTTTCTTACAATTCTAGGATCCAGATTATCTTTGCTTTACCTTCCCCGAGTATCAGCTCTTGCATACCCTAGAAGAGTACTTTCATGTTAGTGGGGTTACCTATGTTGGCATATCCTATTTCCACCGCAACACCCCTCAATAATGGCATTGGCTCCTACCACCCTATGATTCGGCATCGGGTTTTGATTCACATTAGGCCCATCGTTGGTGAAGTTGATAGCTTTGGAATCAAGCAGATCCTGGACTTTGTGCTTAAAGGCTTTGTAATGGTCAATATCATGGCCCGGGGCGCCTGAGTGAATATCAAAATGAGCATTCGCATCGTAGTCAGGAGGCGGTGTACTAGTGAGAGGAGCCAGAGTCCTCTTCTGAACCAATTGTAACTACAACAGATGTTGTAACAATTGAGAATACGACATCGGAGGATTCTCGAACTGTCTATCAGGCATTCTGCGCTTAGCAGCATAAGGTCGCGGAGCATTGACTTGTTACTGAGCTGCGGTTGGGATATTTACTGTAGCAACTTGTTGATGATGACGGGACTGAGTTCTACCTTTACCCTTGTGAGAAATAGCGTTTGCGTCCCCTTCCCTTCTCTTAGGGTTCTATGAATATGGTTTCTTTGTTCCTCCCGAAGAGGATCCACCACCATTTGGAATTTTCCCAGACTTAATTCCACTTTCGACTCTCTCACCAGCAATTACCAGATCAGAAAACCCTGCAGACACGCAGCCTATCAACTTCTCAAAGTACACACCAGGCAGCGAAGCCATGAACAGGTCGATCAAATCCCTTTCGACCATACGGGGTTATACTCTCGCAGCTAGATCCCGCCACCTCTGGGTGTATTCCTTGAAGCTCTCCGCACTTTTCTGCGAAAATCTCTGTAATTGTACCCTGTTTGGGGCCAAATCACTATTATACTGATAGTGACGTACAAAAGCTTCGGCCAATTCTCTCCAGCTGCAGATATGAGTTCTCTCAAGTCCCATATACCACTCCAAAGACGCCCCTGCCAGACTGTCTTAGAAAAAATGCATCAGCAACTTCTCATCATTGGAGTAAGCAGACATCTTCCTGAAATACGCCCGAATATGCACTGTTGGACAGGTCGTCCCTTTATATTTGTCAAAATCGGGCACCTTGAATTTGGGAGGAATCCTGACTCTAGGAACTAAACCAAGATCGGACATATCAAGGCCCAAAGAGTTCTGATTCTCAAAAGATTTCATCTTCTCCTCGATCAGTTTAAACCTTTGGTCAGCTTCAGTCGGTAAACCACCCACCATATCTCTCATGGAAAACACATCATCCTGGTTATCTTCCCAATGAGGGCCAGCAGCCCCGTGCATAGCGCACACACTTCCATTGCCAGCAACAATACCATTCTCATTCGCAGCTCCTCCACCCGGAGGTATGACTACAGTAGGGATACCCTGGGGGATAGATCCACCGATCGGTGGAGGAATAACACCAGCTCCTCTGTGCAAAACACCCTCTTCATCAACCCGTGCTATCAACAGCTGGACCAAAGCTCTTAATTGTTCCTGCCCACTAGCAACAGTCTGCATCAACTCCATGAACTGAGCCATGTGAGCCCCGACTTCTTGCAACTCGTCTTGAACTTGATCCATTACTCTTTGTTGATTCCCTCGAGTCGAATACTTGTGGAAACTGAACTCCTCAATCCTGTTACTGAAGAAAACCAAGCAGAGTTAGGAACATAAGCCACTGAGAACACCTGCGATGCAAATGAAAATGCAAGATGCAAACATGTACATATGCAACAGGGAAATTCCCCCCCCCCCCCCCCCGATTCTAGTTCCGAGAATAATAGGACGACAATGGAGAACCCGTAGACAAGCGTAGAGCCAAACACCTAATTCATACAAGAAAAGGACAACAGGCAATGTCCAAACACGCAACTGAGTACAAGAATCAATAGAAAGACCTAAACCAACAAGCCTGGTGATGGTCAATACAATAGAATAAACAAGCTACAAGGAAATAAAAGACATCAAGTGCAACGCCAGGCACAAAACTCTTCTAACAACTCCTGTGTCTCAGGATGATCCGGTCTAATGAGCAACCCCTGGATGAGTAGCTCTCGCTGGCTAATAGTGCGCTGTAGACCCTCAGCATAGTCTTCCCAAGCATTTTCACCAAAGACTTCTTCTAGCTTGCACCTCTTCGAATCAGTCCTCAGCTTGTAGTCCTTCAAGGTCGCAAGTGCTTCATTTAGCCTGCAATCGCTATCACGTCTGAGTGAAGCTTTAGTCGAAATCTTCTCATCTCTCACTCTGAGCTGAGCCTTCAGCTTGGCAATCTGTTGTTTCAACCCATCTTCACGTGCTTTATTGTTGGAAAGGGTTGCAGTCCACTGCTCGTTGAACTTCGAAATCTCCAGATAAGCTTTGTCTAACTCTTTCTTCTTGGAAGCGAGAACATCACTAACAGCTTTGAGATCCAAACCCAAACGCTCTCGAGAACTAGTTTGCTTGGTCAAATCTGTACCCAACCTATTCACAAGCTCAGTCTACCTCTTCAAAGAATAAGTTGCTTTATTCTTCTCGCCCCGAAGGTGAGTAATCCCTTCCTCCAAATTCTCATTAGCCTTCTTCAACTCTTCTTTCTCAGCCCACACCTGATTATACTTCTGGATGTCAACAGTAGTGGGTTCTTCAATCACAAAAGGACACACAGACTTAGCAGATGGGTAAGGCATCATCAACTTCTCGGCACTACTCTGAATCTAAGCCAAATAGGGGTCATAGGCTCGACTGTTACTCTTCCCTAAGGAAACCTTCTCTCTTTTGTGGACATTTTTCCAAGCATGCTCAACTCTGGCTAAGGTATCCCCCTCCAATAATCCGGTGAGATACAGAGATTCCTGTATCTCTTCATTCTTCGGAGGACTTCTCAATGCATACCCAAATTGCCTGATTGCAATGGACGGGTTATAGTTAATGCAACCCTTCCTTCCGACTAGCGGGACGTTAGGAAAGCTTCCACAACTATAAATGATCTCGATACCCAGCATATCCCTGGCAAACCAAACAATGTCCTCAGTAGAGACTCTCATCAAATGTTCAGACCATTCTGATGTACCTGCAGTATCAGAAAATGGACCAGTCTTTGGAAGATGGCTTATAAACCATAGATAGAACAAGGGTGCACAACAAGATACACTCTTCCCTCTTCTGTTCTCATTTTTATAGTGTACGGAATGATAAACGTCACCTAGCAGCGTAGGTATAGGATTCCTCGAAGCAAATATATGGAACACATCCAAATCTACGAAGTCCGGAATGTTAGGGAATAACATAATACCATAGATACATAGGCTAAAATAGCACTGAACACCACCCAACAACCCTCCTTGGCAAAATGTCGAGCTTTATCCACCAGAAAAGGTAACGAAAACCCAGGTATTCCATTCCTCTTAGCTACTTTCCCTGTCAACTCAGAGACGTCTAAATGTAAAGCTGCAGCAAGCTCAGCCAGATTTGGCTCATCCTCAGTATGATAGAATGGTATCTGGTTAAGGATAGGCACTCTTAGCAGTGCAGAGAATTCCTCTAATGTAGGCGCCAACACATAACTCTGAAAAGTAAAGCATCTCAACTGAGGATCGTAGAACTGTAACAGGGTCTGAAGACCATTCAACTCATTCAAAGAAGGCTTGTGTTGCACCCCAAATTTGTCCTACCTTTACATAGTTTCTAGTGCCACTTTATTTCGAAAGAATAAAATAGCACAATTGGCAAGAGACCGTATGTGAGGAGTTGTGAGTGTGAGAGGTCGAGAGTTCGAATCCCACCTTCTTTACTTTTTGTTTTTCTTTTATGTTTATTCTAAGTTTTCTATTTTCATAAAAAAAAATAAGGATAACCATCTCTGTCAACACAGGCAACGATTCCGTCAACACGGATAACAATCTCTGTCAATCACATGCAACAATTCCGTCAACACGGATAACAATCTCTGTCAATCACAGGCAACAATTCCGTCAACACGGATAACAATCTCTGTCAATCACAGGCAACAATTCCGTCAACACGGATAACACTGACAATTCCGTCAACACGAATAACAATCTCTGTCAATCACAGGTAACAATTCCGTCAACACGGATAACAATCTCTGTCAATCACAGGTAACAATTCTGTCAACACGGATAACAGTGACAATTCCGTCAACACAGATAACAATCTCTGTCAATCACAAGTAACAATTCCGTCAACACGGATCTGTTTGAAGAATACTTTGCTGGGGAATACGAGAAACTTAACCAAACCACTCTGTGGGGAAAAATCTACTGGGGAAATCACTAGTGACAACTCTGAAAATTTAAGCCATGAAATTTTTAATGCTGACGTAACAGCAACCTAAGAAGAATCCCGCTGGAGACGAAGAGAAACTTAACCAAGCAACTCTGTTGGGGGACGAACGTTATCATCACCTATCTCACGCTGAGAATTTGAATATCTAGAAATCCTTCTGAACAAGAATCTCACTCCTCTACAGGGAATAACACCTGAGAACAAAGAGGTAACCAACCTGGCTTATGTTTCAAAATGCGTATGCTTGGCAATGGCGTAATGCTCCATACGACATGGAAATGTTACGCGTTTGGGTATATGCAAATATGATGATATATGCAAAATGCAAAGATGCCAAGAGGCGCTTCAGCCAAATAAATGCTGAAGACAAAACCAAATCTACTGGGAACGAACCAGGTACCACAGACATGTTCCAGCAAAATAAATGCTGGACAGGTGAAACCAACTCCGCTGGGGATAACCATCATGTTGGCTCACAAGCTTGAGATTACGAACTCTGCTGATGATGTTTATCCTGTCGGAGGAAAAAACAACCTGCTGCGGAGAAGGAAAAACAGTCCCACGCTGGGGATAATCCTTCTGAACCAAAGACGACTTGGTTATATTCTGCGGGAGTTACCCATGTTGGGGATTGATTGCGTACATACTCATTGCTGGGAATGCACCTTCTGTTGGGGGACATCCACCACTGAGGATACTCTCCTGGCAGCTTTCCTGGGGAACACTCTTCTGGGAAGACAAACTCCACACCCAATAGGGATAAATGCCATCTCAACTCTCTCTGGGATAAGATGTGACTTCCATCTGCTGAGGAGTGATACAATCACTTGGCCACAGGACTCTTGCTGGGGAAACACAAATTTCTTGATCGTTTGCTTCAAAGGTGAGAACCCTGCAAAACACAAACAAGAAAGAACAAATCTATACAAAAAAATCTATCCTGGTTAGTATCCGTGACATTCGTTCAGTCAATTCAAAGTTTTAACAATTATTGGCAAGGGCCGGCAAGTTTATGTACATGCAAGTTTATCAAAAACATCGGCGTTTTTCACAAACAAAACAGTAAAGAACAAACATCAAGTACTGAATAACATGCTTTATTGACAACGGGCCTGTAAATAGGAAAAATTTTGTACACTGGATGCAACTCCTGAAAAGAGGAAGTTACGCACAAGCAAAATACAAGTATTACAGAAGTACAAAGAAAATTTGTATACATGTCGGCAACGTGGTACAGACAAATACCATGAGCTGATCCTCCAATGACTCGCCTGACTCTGACGCTTTCCCGATACTCGATCTTCGGAAGAGATTGTTTCGGATATACGACCCTCAGGTACTCCCAAACCACTAAGAAACGCAGTATCAAACTCGGACCACAGTCATTTGCTTTTTCAAATCCCTAACTTTTGCGTGAACCGCCCTTTACGGGTTTTCAATTCACCGGGATACCCCTTTTTGTCGAAGTCGCCCTTTTCAGGTTTTCAACTTCGCGGGTGTACATTTTTTCAATTTTATCCCTAACTTTTGCCCGAACCTTTTGTTCCTTTTTTATGGTTCGCCGGGATGCCCCATTTTGCCTGGATATTCTTTTTCTTTCCAGCGGGTGATTTTAAGCAAAGTATTTTTTAACTGCATCCGAGTTCATAGGGGATGTAAAATCCTCACCATCCATGGTGGATAACAATAAGGCTCCTCCAGAGAGAACCTTTCTAACGACATACGGACCTTCATAGTTGGGAGTCCATTTGCCCCTGTGATTTGATTGCGGTGGGAGAATCTTTTTCAGCACAAGATCACCCGTCTGGAAGCTTCGAGGACACAACTTCTTATTGTAAGCTTTCTTCATCCGGCTTTGATACAGCTGACCATATGCTAGAGAAGCCAGTCTCTTCTCATCCATTAAACTGAGTTGGTTCAGTCTATCTTTCACCCATTCTGCCTCATCAAGTTGGACATCACGCAAAACCCTCAAAGAAGGAACCTCAACCTCCAATGGTAGGACAACCTCCATACCATATACCAGCGAAAAAGGAGTTGCCCCGGTTGATGTGCGTACCGTGTACGATAACCGTGCAAAGAAAAAGGCAACATCTCATGCCACTCCCTGTAGGTCACAACCATCTTCTGAACGATCTTCTTTATGTTTTTATTGGCTGCTTCAACAGCACCATTCATCTTGGACCGATAAGGAGAAGAGTTGTGATATTCAATCTTGAAACTCTGGCATAATTCCTTCATCATCTTATCATTTAAATTTGAACCGTTGTTAGTGATAATCCGCTCCGGGATTCCATATCTGCAGATAACATCCTTCTTGATAAATCTGGCTACCACCTGCTTGGTAACATTAGCATACGATGCCGCTTCAACCCATTTGGTGAAATAATCAATAGCTACCAAGATAAAACGATGTCTGTTGGATGTCGTGGGCTCATTTTTTCCAATCACATCAATTCCCCACATGGAAAAAGGCCAAGGTGACGACATGACGTTCAGAGGGCTCGGAGGCACATGAATCTTGTCCGCATAAATCTGGCATTTATGACACTTCTTTGCAAACATGAAATAATCTGTTTCCATCGTCAACCAGTAATACCCTGCTCGTAATAACTTTCTCATCATTGCATGTCCGCCGGCATGCGTGCCAAATGTACCCTCGTGGATCTCTTCCATGAGCAACTTAGCCTCTTTCTCATCCACACACCACAACAACACCAAGTCGTGGTTTCTCTTGTACAAAACACCATCCGGATTCAAATAGAAATTGCCAACCAATCTCCTAAGAGTCTTCTGATCATGACTGGATGCCCCAGCCGGATACTCTTGGTTCTTCAGGAAATTCTGGATATCATAATACCACGGTTTGCCATCGGAAGCTTCCTCAATGGAGAATATGAAAGCGGGCCTATCGAGGCGAGAGATAACTATCCTGGGAGCCTCATTCCAGAAGTTAACTTTATACATTGAAGACAACGTCGCGAGAGCGTCTGCCATCTGATTTTCTGCTCGTGGTACATGGTGCAATTCCACCTTGTCAAAGAAAGGTAACAACCTCCTTGCATAATTCATATAGGGTATCAGATTGGGCTGACGAGTCTCCCACTCTCCCTTGATCTGATTCACAACTAGAGCAGAGTCTCCGTACACATCAAGATTTTTAATTCTCAGATCAATAACTTCTTCGAGCCCCATAATACACGCTTAATATTCGGCCTCATTGTTGGTAACTAGAAAGGTCAATCTAGCAGTGAATGGGATGTGCGACCCCTGTGGAGTAGTAATGATTGCCCCTATTCCACTTCCGTATGAATTAACGGCACCGTCAAATATCAATTGCCATTTGGAACCCAGCTCTGGACCTTCATCAGGCAACGGCTCCTCACAGTCCTTCATTTTTAAGTACATGATATCCTCGTCAGGAAAATCAAACCTCATCGGCTGGTAATCATCAATTGGCTGCTCAGCTAGGTATTCTGACAGAACACTACCTTTAATAGCCTTTTGAGAAACATACTGAATATCGTATTCTGTTAATACCATCTGCCATCGGGCAATCCTTCCGAAAAGTGCTTGCTTTTCAAACACGTATTTGATCTGATCCATCTTTGAAATTAGCATGGTTGTATGATTTAGCATGTATTGCCTCAAACGTTTGGCAGCCCAGGCTAGTGCACAACACGTCTTTTCGAGCATTGAGTAACGGGACTCGCAATCTGTGAACTTTTTACTCAAGTAATAAATCGCATGCTCTTTACGTCCAGTCTCGTCATGTTGACCGAGAACACAACCCATGCTTTTCTCAAGAACCGTCAAATACATAATCAATGGTCTCCCGGCTACTGGGGGTATCAATATTGGAGGTTCCTGCAAATATTCTTTTATTTTTTCAAACGCCTTTTGACAATCTTCATTCCATATCACAGCCTGATCTTTTTTCAATAACTTGAATAATGGCTCCCACGTGGCCGTTAGATGAGATATGAACCGAGCAATGTAATTCAATCTCCCTAAAAAGCCACGAACCTCTTTTTCTGTTTTCGGCGTTGGCATTTCTTGTATTGCTTTTATCTTAGCAGGATCAACCACAATTCCTTTTTCGCTCACAATAAACCCCAATAGCTTACCAGATCTCACCCCGAAGGTGCACTTGTTAGGATTCAGCCTCAGCCTGAATTTCCTAAGCCTCTTGAACAATTTCAGAAGATTGACCAGATGCTCCTCCTCCGTCTGGGATTTGGCAATCATATCGTCAACATAGACTTTGATCTCTTTATGCATCATGTCATGAAAGAGTGTTGTCATAGCACGCTGATATGTTGCCCCAGTGTTCTTCAAACCAAAGGGCATCACTTTGTAGCAGAACATTCCCCACGGGGTAATAAAAGTTGTTTTCTCCATATCCTCTGGCGCCATATTTATCTGATTATAGCCTGAAAAGCCGTCCATGAAGGAAAACACGGAAAATTGAGCGATGTTGTCGACCAGCACATCAATATGAGGAAGCGGAATGTCGTCCTTTGGGCTCGCCCTATTCAAATCTCGATAGTCCATGCACATCCGCACCTTACCCTCTTTCTTTGGTACAGGTACTATATTAGCGACCCATGAGGGATAAGTTGTGACAGCCAAAAAACCAGCGTCCCATTGTTTCTGAAGTTCCTCTTTAATTTTTACGGCCATATCTGGTCTTGTTCTTCTGAGTTTTTGCTTAATCGGCGGACATTCCTCACGCAATGGCAAACGGTAACCACCATATCAGTATCCAAACCAGGCATGTCTTCGTAAGACCAAGCAAAGATATCACTTTACTCTCGAAGCATCTCGATCAAACTTTGCTTGATATCACTTTGCAGTGCAGCCCCTATCCGGATATTCCTGACAACTTCTTCGGACCCCACGTTGATAATTTCAATTTCCTCCTGATGAGGCAGAATGATTCTCTCTTCTTGTTTCAAAAGTCAAGTCAGCTCTTCTGATAAGTCATTATCCTCAACAATCTCTTCTTCTGCTTGAAATATCGGGTGCTCGAAGTTGAAGCGAGTCATAGGAAGTTCGTGATCGGTGTCGTCTGAAATATGAATCCTGCAATGAGAATGGTTAAATGTTTCAAATAATGCAAACAAAGCACATACCCACGTTGCCATTTTATTGTTAAACAAAAACAGGAAAAACAAGGATCACAAAATTTGCAAGAGAAAAATGCCTTTATTAATGATTAAACAAAGTACACACATAAGCAGGTAGCCCTAAAAACAGAATCACTATGCCCCGGGTAGGACACAGGATTATACAATAATCGAGAAAACAAATCATTACTGTTTTGTAGTCACTTGGACAAGTTCCTGGATAGACCAGTTGCATAGACTCTGTCCTGGCACGCCGGGCTTGATCCACGAGTCCATATCGCAGTCACTATCTCCGTCTTCAGCATCGGAAACAGCATTAATCATTTCATAACAGACCCCACATGGAGTGATCACCACTGGCCCTTTGAACTTTGGCACGCCTGATCCGACAGATGACGACGTCGGGCGATACCCCAACCCAAACTTGTCCATCTTGACAGGAATTTCCAAGACTTGGCCCCATCCTTTGGTTGCTCCAGCCTGAACCACTTCCTGAGTGTCTTTGTACGAAGACATGGCCACCTCTGGCCCTTTGCTGGTTACATGAGACTTGTCTTTGATCTGCAACCCTTCAAAGGCTTGGCATGACGTCTCATGGATCTCCCCATCCACTTCGACGTACTTGAATGACGAAAGATGACTAACCAGAATGTCCTCCTCTCCGCAAATAGTAACAACATTGTCCCCGACCATGTATTTAAGCTTCTGATGCAGCGTGGACGTCACAGCCCCTGCAGAATGTATCCATGGTCGCCCAAGTAAACAGCTGTAAGCTGGATGTATGTCCATGATGTAGAACACAGGGTCAAACACTTCCAGCCCGACCTGGAGCGGCAACGCCGACCTTCTGGTTCCATCAAAAGCCCTCACGACCAAGTAACTTGGCGTGCATATGATTCCTCGGACATCTAGCTTCATCATAGCCTTCTTAGGAAACACATTCAATGATGATCCGGTGTCTACAAGAACGTGCGACATCACAGTGCCCCGGCATTCCACTGAAATGTGCAAAGCCATATTATGATCCCGACCTCTAGGCGTCAAATCAAAGTCAGTAAATCCCAGGCTGTGTCCGGCATTCACATGCGCCAGCACCCCCTCAAGCTGATTAACAGTTACTTCCTGAGATACAAAAGATGTGTCCAAGATTTTCAACAAGGCATTCCAGTGAGCCTCGGAATAAAGCAACAAAGATAGGATTGAAATTTTGGAGGGCGTCTACTGCAAGTGCTCCACAATCTTATAGTCGCTTTTGAGAATCAGCCTCATAAACTCTTCTACATCCTTGATCGATGTTTCTTTCTCTTTTACCTGGGAAGGGCCTCCTTCATTCACTTTGCCTTTGCCTTTAGCAATCCTCTCAGCCTCGATTTCAGGTGAAGTGAAAATTCTACCACTGTGGGTCATGCCTCCCGCTCCAACAAGATTACCCACTGCCCCTGTCGGCTGGCTATCCACCTTAATCTTTTCCCCGTTGCAAAAAGCTTCTAACCCATAATTCCATGGAATGGCTTTCATACTCTCATAAGGAATGGGCCCTGCTTTCGTTATCGTGATAGTTGGCCGCTTGGCGGGTGCTGATATCGTAATAGTCTTTCGTGGAATTGTAACTGTTGCGACCTCACCCTACTTTTCACATGTTGCCTCACCAGGTTTCTCAACAGCCGTGCGGTCGAATTGTAAAGTTTCCTCATCAATCATGGCCTGAATACCTCTCTTCAAGTTAATACAGCCCTCTGGTCGGGTCCAACAATCCAAACAGTACTCATCACATCCGGGGAAGACCCCTCCTTTTAACAATCTGCTTTTAACATAGCTTAAAGGTGTCTTCAGATCATTTACGTCCATAACCAGATCCAAATCTTCTTCTGTCAGAATAGCATTCGCTCCATGATTCAGCATTGGTTGTTGTACAATATTGGGACCATCATGACTGAAGTTAATGACTTTACTATCAATCAAATCTTGGACATTTTGTTTAAAAGCATGACAACTCTCGATATCATGTCCGGGTGCCCCAGAATGAAATTCACAATGCTTACTAGTATCATACCCGTAAGGAAGCGCTCCTGTGGGCGGGTCCAACATTCTCTTTTCAACCAGATTCAGACTTAACAGCATTTGAAACAGTTCTGCATACGTTGACGGAGGTGTATCAAATACCCTCTTTGGCTTCCCATTTTGAATCCTTCTCTGAGCAGGATTATGCCTTTATTGTTGCTGCTGCTGTTGTTGTGGTTGTTGTCGTTGTTGAGGTATAAGGATCGTCACACTAGCAACCTGTTGTTGAATATACTGATTCCTACCTCTACCTCGTCCTCGACCACCCTACACTACGCTGGCGTCTCCTTGTCTTTTACCACCAAAGACCTTTTTTGCACCGCCTGCTGAGGTCGATTCACCGGCTTGAATCTTACCAATTTTAATACCATTTTCAATCCGTTCTCCCATGAGTATCATGTCAGAGAAACTACCCATCGAGCAATTGAGCAATTTATCATAATACATCCCAGAGAATGTTCCAACAAAAATATCAATCAATTCCCTTTCAACCATAGGTGGTTGGACCCTTGCCGCCAGATCACGCCAACGCTGGGCATACTCCTTGAAACTCTCCCCGTTCTTCTGTGAAAGACTTTGAAGCTGGACCCTGTTTGGCGCAAGGTCACTGTTGTATTGGTAGTGTCTGACGAAAGCATCCGCTAATTCTTTCCAACTTCCGATCTGTGCAGGCTCTAGTCCCATGTACCATTCCAGCGATGGTCCCGACAAACTATCATGAAAAAAATGCATAAGCATCTTCTCATCATCAGAGTAAGCAGACATCCTCCGGTAATATGAACGCACATGAACTCGTGGGCATGTATCCCCTTTATATTTATCGAAAGTGGGAGCTTTGAACTTCAATGGCACCCTCAGCCTAGGAACCTGCCCCATGGTAGCCATGTCCAAACCTGCAGAATTTTGATTGGCTATACCTCTTATCTGCTCTTCCAGCATTTTAATCCTCCGATCATTATCAGTGGGACCCTCAAAACCCATGCCTTGCCCAGAAAAGGCATATTCCTGACGATCTCTGTCCCAGTACGGACCCTCATTACCATACCCGTCATAAGCAGCATTACGACCATGACCATGACCACTTTGGAAAAACCTGGGGTCATACCTCAGATTGCCAAGCTTTTGATTAGCAGCCGTTGTCCCAAAGCCAGTATTGAAATGACCCATCCCAGCATCGTTGGTATTCACATTGCCAAACCTAGCATTGTCGTAGCCATGATTATTGAAGCCAACATTGCCATCCAGATTGCCAAAGCCAAAACCCTGATTGTTGTCACCAAAACCAGCATTGATACTAACATTCCTGTTGGTTTCCATGTTCCCATTAACATTATCAACATTTTTGTTACCAGCGTTGTCATTGCCATTGCTAGTACCAGTCTCATCAGCATTTGGTATCACTTCCTCCCTGCGAGGGGTCTCAACACGAACAGAGTTATGTTCAGTATTACCAGCCGCTCGCGCCAGCAGCGGTTGCACCAGAGTTTGAAGATGTTCCTAGCCTTTGGCCACAACCTCCATAGTCTGCATGAATTGGGCCAACCTATCCCGTATCTCCTGCATCTTAGATTGTACCTGATCCATGATCTTCTTACTGTTGCTTCTTGTAGCGTACCGGTGAGTTCTCTGTTCGTCAATCTTGAAACAACCTGAAAGACGTAGGAGATAAGATTCGAGCTCAAAAAAGTACCTGCCATGCAATATGAAGATGCAAATGCACACATGTAAATATGCAACAGGTTAATTTCCCCCTCGATTCTAGTTCCTGAGAAGAAGCCATAACGACAATGGAGTCCCAAGTAAGCAAGCGCAGAATCAGAACCCTCATACATAAACAAATGCCAAGAGGCAGAGTACAAAGATACAACTGAAAAGACCTCGGCCAACAAGCCTGGTGATGGTCAAAATACAAGCACGAATAACAAACTACAAGAGAAAAACAAAGATAAATCAGGACGGATGGCGCGCCCGGACATCTCCCAATAGCCTCAACGTCTCCAGATGACCTGGTCTGGAGATCAGTTCCTGTATCAGTAATGCATGTCGCCTAACAGTGAATCTCAGCTTTTTGGCGTCCTCTACACAGGCTCCATTGCCAAAACACTCATCCAGCCTGCATCTCTTGAAGCCAGCCTTCAGTTCACAACCCCTCATTTCTTTGACCATGTTGCTCACTCTAAACTCAACGTCACGTTTAAGAGATGCCTCTTCAGCAATCTTCGCATCCTTAGCACTGAGCTACTCCTCTAACTGGGAAATCTGAAGCTTCAACTCATCTTCACGCTCCTTCCGGCTAGTAAGCATGGCATTCCACAAAATTCCCATTTGGAAAGTCGAGAATAAGCCTTATTCAGAAGCTCTTTCTTAGTAGCAAGCACACTACTAACACCATTCAAGGCTACTCCCACCTTTTCTCTCCTGCTGGTCTCTTTAGTCAAATCTGAACCCAACCTATTAATCATATCAGTCTGCTTCTTCAAAGTGAAGGTTGACTCATTCTTCTCATGCCGAAGCTGGAAAATCTCTTTCTCTAACTCTTCATTTGCTCTTTGCAACTCTTCCTTTTCAGCCAGCAGCTTATTATACTTCTCAATCTCTACTGAAGTAGGTTCCTCAATCACCGGAAGATACAAAGGCTCTACAGCAGGATATGGCATCAAAGACTTCCTAACTCTCTCATGGATCCAGAGTCGATAAGGATTATAAGCTCGACTGTCACTCTTGCCAAGAAATGTCTTTCCTCTTCTGTGAATATTACCCCAAGCATGCCTCAATCTGGCCAAAACATCTCCGTCTAATAAACCCGTGAGATACAGAGATTCCTGTATCTCGTCCTCAACCGGAGAATCTCTCAAAGCATAGCCAAACTGTCTCACAAGCAGAGAAGGGTTATAGTTAATACAACCTTTCCGTCCAATCAAAGGAACGTTCGGAAAGCCACTGCAACTATATATAATATTCACTCCGAGCAGGTTCCGATCAAACCAAACAATGTTCTCAGCACACAATCCCATCAATCTGGAAGACCAATCTAAAGTACCAGCAGTATCAACAAAAGGTCCCGTCTTAGGAAGATGTCCCTGAAACCACCTGTATAGAAGAGGTACATAACAAGAAACATTCTTTCCCCGACGCTTCTCATTCTTATAGTGAATAGAATGATAAACGTCACCCAAGAGAGTAGGCACCAGATTCTTCGAGGCAAGAATAAAGAAAGCATCTGAGTCAACAAAATCAGGCAAGTTGGGGAACAATACAATCCCATAAATGCAAATAGCCAGAATAGCGTTAAAGACAATCCAACATCCATCCTTCGCACACTGCGTAGCCTTCTCAACCAAGCAAGAAAGATGAAAACCATAAGCTCCATTCAGCTTGACCAAACCTCCGGGGAACTCAGAAGCATCTAAACTAACAATCTCAGCAAGCTTAGCCAACTCAGGCTCAACATCCTCGTGAATAAAAGGCATCTGATCTAACACAGGCACTCCCAGCATATCAGAATACTCCTATAAAGTAGGGGCCAAAATAAAATCAGGGAACAAGAAGCATCTCAACTGAGGCTCGTAAAACTGCATCAAGGTATACAATCCAGTCATCTCAAACACAGAAGGTTTGCACAACAAACTAAGCAGTTTCCCATAAGACTCTATAAACTCAGCCCTCACTCTCTGATCTGCTAGAGCAACCAACCGTAATAAGGAACTGATATCTGGAGAAGGAAACCTGTAAGCAACCGTCCTCTTCATGGACTCCATGTCTGGCCAGAAGAACACTAGAGTCTGAGGGGAAAAAACACACCTGCAACATAAATACACGTTAATGAAATGCAAACATGAAAATGCAAATGCATATGCAGATAGGGGATCAAGTGCAATAATTAAGAACTGTGTTGTGCTGTACTGCAGCTTGAGAACCATCAGATCTTCTCCTCAAACCAAACCAACCACAAAAGAACCCTTACAACCAATTCTCACTGACAGAGACAAACCCGGTGTTCTAAGGCCAGAGTTTTCCTGCAAAAAGACCCACCTACCCCTCACAGGTATGTACTTAACTCGCAGACGAGGTACGACATCCTATGCGGTCATCGGCGTCACAGACTTTCAAGAGTGATGATACGATACCCAGAAGGTGTGGCATCATCATCCCTTGAAGAGGTCTCACTTAGCCGAATCCCAAATGATAGGTTCCCAGAGTCGACAACCCTAAAATCCAACAACCTGTCGAGCCCAAAGGGCCAGGCAAGATGCCATCAAAGACAACTTCGTCTGAGTGCAGATTTTGTAGCTACCTGGTGCGAGCAAAGCAAGCAGGCTAACCACTACTCTCTACTTCTAAGTCTATGTGCACTCAAGCCCAGGTCCGACTTATCTCTCAAACTAACCCTCTACCCAAAGCATAATAACAATAATATACAGTACTGAAAGTAAAGACAGAAAGATAATTACATACAAAACCCCAGACGGGAAAACAAGCGCTAGGATTGACTCGCATAGGGAACCGTTGGACTCCCCAGCAGAGTCGCCAACTGTCGCTACTGCGAAAATCGATGTCGGCTATGACAGAAGAGTCGCCACCGTGCGTTATTTATCCCAAAAGAGGGAAAGGCGCTCAGAGTAAACCTAACGCAAAGAGGGAAAGGAATGGTCATCGCAACCAAATCCTGGATTCGGGAGTCGGTTACGCAAGGGGAAGGTATTAGCACCCCTCACGTCCGTCGTACTCGACGGGATCCACGCTTGTTTTCTATCTAAGGGTGTGTTTATCTATCTACTCTAAAGGTCTGGTCTAAAAAGAAACGAAAATGACTCGGCAAAGTATCGCACTCTATGCCTACGTATTCTCGTCTGGAACGAGAAATCAGAGTCAACGTAGTTCGCCTAACTATGGGTTAAGGGGGGAAGGTTGCTCGCCAAGATGTCGCATCTCGTGCCTACGTACTTTCATACGGCGTGAAAGATCAGAGCAAACGTAGTTCGGGCTACGGAAGACACAAGTTTGTCTGATAGTTTTTTATCTCCTTAAGAAAGGGTTTTCCAGATTAAGGGTCCAAGAGGACAAAAACAGAGTTTGAATGTTTGTTTGAGTCTTTTACGAAAGAACTGTTTTTTAGGATGTTTGCAATCTCAGTTGCACTAGAGACTATGACCCAGGAGTGAACGCTTCGTATGTCACCCAAAGGGTACCACACTAACATCCAGATCACTGGAGAGAGACCCTCCACCAACCTTTTCCCAGATAGCTTAAGGCTCGTAACGTACGACTTCAATTAACCTTATTACTGTATTTTTGAATTGTTTTGAGATGAGAAAAGAAAGACGCCCTAAAACTATGGTTGAAAGGGAATCTACCTACAATTATCATGCATGGGTCAAAACCTAATGTCTGTCATAATTCCCTCTTGCACAGAGGAAATCAGAGATCCTAGGGGAAAACAGCAAAAGAAAGCAAGCAATAAACAGTAAACAGTAAAATGCATGCTATGCAACAGTACAAGCGAGGCAAGGGAGTCCGACTCAACCTCAAACCTAAGAAAACAACAGGCAAGGGGAGACAAACTCCACCTCAAACCTAAAGGTAGGCAACACAAGCAAACAGACAATACAACAAAAGAAAAACAGAGGAAGCAGCCCAAGCAACAACAACAGACTTCTACAGACAGCAACTTCAATACTCAACAGCAGCTTTAAACAGCAAACCTCTTGACAGCAAAACTGACAGCAAAGAATCTTCATCTTCAAGCTAGCTCCTATCTTCAAGCTTCTTCAATCTTCATCTTCAAGCTCTAGCAAGCTCCACAAGAAGAGAAATCACCATTGAGATCAAGTTACAATGCTAGGAAACCTGATGAAAACCAAAGGAATTCATCAGGAACCAACATGAAAAGAAAGTGCATCCTCAAAAGTTCTACTCATTAAGGCATGCCACTCATCCCTCCAAAGGAGAGATGGAGCTTCCTTAAGAGGACTTTGCATCATAGGATAGAATATAAGCAAACAATGCATTCTATGTTTGATGGAAGAAAAAGAACTAGTTCTAATGGCTCTTCCTAAAACTCTAATACTATAAGCTTCTAAAAATCTCCTAAAAGAGGAAGAAAACTTCAACTCCAAGCTCCACAAGCCAAGCCACAACAGCTACAAGATGTTCAGAAGCTCCTCCAAAAAGGAATCCAAGCACTTCAAGCTCCAAAGCCACCAACAAGACCAAACAAATCAAGGTACCAAAAATGGAACACCGCAAGCAACACATACTTGCAAATTCTACCTAAAATATAAAACAAAGTTGTAAAATTCTAATAAATTTCCTAGGGGAACATGCATGTTTTAACATTCTAGGGTTCAAATATCAAAGCCTAAATCAACTTCTAGGTCCACTAAACAATTCCTAAGTTAAAACATGTCAAGGTAAACCACAAGTTTGGGAAGGCTCTAAATATCTAACCTAAAACAGAACCTACAATTGTTGAAAAAATCTAATAAAAATCCTAAGGGAGCATGCACATCTAACCTATAACATACTCAAAAATCACAGCTAGATTCAATACCAAAAGGTCACACCAAAATCAACAAGGCAGATGAACAATTATGCAAAAATTAAAGAAATAAACAAAATGAGAAAAATCAAATAAAATTGAAAAATGCATGAAAATTCAATTTATTGATCCCAGAAAATCACAAATTTAATCAGGAGCATGGAGATATTTTTAAAATATTGTTTGGATCAAAAATGGATTTATTGTGATTTTTGGAACCAATAAGCATTTAAAATAATATCAAAAATGGATAAAAGAAAATAAAACTGAAGAAAATAACATGAGCGTTGGATTAATTGACTAAGTACTCAGATCCAAAGGCAGAGAGCGCGTCCACGCAAGCATCCCAGTCACACGCTGACTGGGATTAATGAAACGCATCGTTTTTGTGTTGGAGGCAAATCCTCAGCTCAAATCTCAACCACACGATCTCAATACCAAGTCCAACTTCCAGCTTGATCTGATGGCATACAAGTCATCTTCTTCCTTGGAACTCAGGTGAGGGGAACAGTCTCCGGTGGCTTTCACGGTGGAAACATCCGTCTTCTCCGGTGAGCAGGTGGTCTCAGGTAACAGAAAAACACCAAACCTTATATCCAAATACTCAGAATCTCACAAGGATCACAATTATCCTATCCAAATTCTCTAGATCAGGCTAGGTTTTAAAATCCGATTCAAGTTTCAGAAATCACATTCCAATTGATCATCACCAAATCAAAATCTAAAACCATAGGATTGATCCTCTTCATACATCACTCTGATCTATCCAAATCGTGTTCTAGCCTTAAGATCAGGTCAAACAGTGCTCAAATACAAATCACATACCACCTAAGTTTGTCTCTAATTGTCCAAAATCCTGTCCAGAAATGATCTACTCCTTAACTAGATCCTAACCAAATATGCAAATTGATCTACATCTCCCTAGAATTATGAGAAATTTGAAGGTTACATACCTGGTATAGATCCACTAACAGAGGTAGCTAGAGCTTGTTTCTTGTTTCAAAACTCTCCAGACATGATCAGTGATGCAAGAGAAAGAGTCTTCAACCTTCAATTTACTCTGAATTAGCTTGGAAATCAAAACCCGATTCTCACTTGCTCCCTTGAAATTTCAAATGCAATCTCAGCTTCCACCATGAAATGAGCTCCAACCTGAGCAAAGAATCAATAATATGCTTATATAGAGTGAGTTTGTGGGCTTTTGAAGCTTGAATGAGGCCCAATTCAGTAGTTCACCAATTCTGATTTTTCCTTCAAAGGCCATGTGACAGTCGTGCATTCTGGCCATGTAGCTTGCTCTAGAATCTTCTAATCACTTGCAAAATCCCTTGTGAGTGAATTCAGATCAAAAGGAAGGCCTGAATTGCCTTGGTGAAGGATTTGAATGTGTAACTTGCACATGAAGAAATCACATTGTAACTCATGAAAATTGACCTAAACTCAAAAATCCACCAATGTCATTGTGCTTGAAATGAAATTTACAATCAAAATGAGCACTTATTTGACATGTTTTGGTCACTTAACCATTAATTTGGATTTTTCAACTTTTAATCCTTTTAAAAACTTTCTTTTTCAAACCATTTCAAACAAAGTCTTGCTATGAGCCCAATCAATCCATCATGAATTCTTGGTTAGCCTAAAAACCACATTTTGAACAAGTTTCATGTTGAACAAAAATCCATTTGACAAGTGCAAGTTGGAGATTTTGACCTATGATTGAAAATAGCCTATAATCTCACTTTCCCAAAATACCCCTGACTTGTAAACCTCATAACATGAGTTCTACAAATAAGATGGAAGACTTCTAGTACAATTTAGAAATCTAAGATCATGAGGAACAACTTTCATGTTGGCCAAAAGTTCAAGTGAAACCTCCTTCTAGGTCAAAAATAGCTTTGAAGTCAGATGATTTTCACAGACAAATTTCAGAGGCATCTGAGGACTTGTAACTTGTCTGGACCATAACTTGAGTTCTATAAATCCCCTTGAGGACTTATAGTACTCAAATTAAAGTTATTGAGATTCTATACAAGTTTCATGTTGGCCAAGGATCCATTTGAAACTTGTATCTTGAATTACGTGGTCTTGAAGTTAGGCACTAAACAGGGGATTTTACACTGAAACCCTAATTTAACAACTTCCCACACTCTTGAATTTTCTTGACTTGATCTTGGAACAACACCACAAATGTCTCATCATATCATTTCATGACCTAAAAGTAGGCTTTGATACCCTTCAATTGCAACGTTGACCTAGGATTGGCCCAGATGAAACCCTAATTGCTTGCACCTCAACTGTGGCTCTTGCATCTAATACAATGACTTGATTGAGCTCTCCCATGGCCCTCTAGGCATTCTATGAGCTCCATACACATCCTTTTCTCATATTCAAAACTTCACATCCCTCTGATGGTCTTCAATTGATCCTCAAGTTAGGAGCAACTCCACATGCAAGAATCTAAACTCTTAGCCACTCAAATTACCTCCTGATGACTTTAATACCTTCTCAATCTTGAATAAGACCTCTTGCTAGGCTTCTCTTGATCAGAATCACACTTGATCCCCTTCTATATGAATGATATCATGATATGCAAATGATATAACTATGCAAATGTTAATGCAATGAAACATAAACCAAGTAAGGAAAAAGGTTGGGCAAATTTTGGGGTGCAACAGAAGGGTCTTCAGAGACATATGGGCCATAGCGGATTTGAAACTTGGCAGGAATAGTTTCCAAAATTGTCTTAGTTTTTTTATATATCTCATTCAAAAGCAGTTACCTCTTTTAGGAATTGCCTCCTTTTGTAATTTTCCCATTTATGGGTTTTCATCAATAAAAATTACCTTCATCAAAGTTTTCTCTGTTCTTTTTTATTACCATATGGTTGCAAGTTTTGTTTATTTGATGATGGTTTTCGCATATAATGACATTATGGTAAATTGAATTAAGGGATGGCTTACTCTCTTAGGGTAACTAAAGGGTGACCATGAATCTAAGGAGTACATAGGAACACCATTTTAAATCTTGAAACGACATGACTTACAAGGCCATCAAGCCTAGCAAAGCGGGCCCCGAGTTGAGGGTATCAGCACCTCCAAGTTTTATTACATCATGAAGGAATGATGTCAGGAAGTCAGGCTTGTCCTCCACTTTCCCACCTGATCCAAAGTCCAATCCGCATTGGCAACTACCAAAGTCTGTTGTGTCGGCACTTGCATTTCCAATTACCTGTCATAATCATATGCATCATACGCATCGCATTTGACTTCATAAGTGTTGCGGTTAGAATGTGATATCAAATTATTAATTAATTTGAATGGCATCTTTAGTTCACAACCGCTCTTTGATTTATCCGAAGGAAAAGGTCAAAAGAGGAAAACCTAATTTTGCATCGTAAAGACAATGCGGGGAGAGATCTAGGTAAGGGGTTATTTAAGCTTAGGGAAGGTACTAGCACCCTAAACTTCTGTAGTACTCTACAGGAACCTTTTGTTTATTGTATGCTTTTTTTTTATTATCTGTTTGAAATATATTGCTAAGGGATAGAGTGACCTAAAGACCTAAGGGTTAGTCCTAAGTTTACTCCGCAAGACATCGCATCTTGTGCCTACATATCCTGACGGGAATGGAATCAGAGTAATTGTAGTTCCCCTCGAAAGGGAGGTTAGAAACGTCTTGACTGTGGTCAAGGTTTCAATGGGGAATAAACATATCTTAAGGACACGCTTACGTGGAGTCTTTGAAACTCCTATTTCTATGTTGAATTTGTTAATTGAAAATTTAGGGTTAAATTAGGGATTCCACGGCGGGAAACCCTAAACAAAGTACGGCGGCTCTTTGACCTAATGCTAGGGTAAAGGGCATTTTCGTCCACGGCGGGACACCTAGGCTATTAGGGTTTTTGAAACGGTCAAAAATTAGGGTTATTGACTCGGCGGTCAAACGGCTAGACCAAATTCCTTCGGAGGGAATCCTAACGGTAAATCATGCAAACAGACAAAATATCGTACGGCAAAATTAAAGTGCAGAAAGTAAAGAAAACGGTAAAAAAAGCGTCGCGACGATCACTTGCGTAAATTACAAATCCCTAAAAAATGCAAAATAAAATAAACCGCGACCATGGCCTCGCGTAAATTACATCCATGAATCAAAATAAACTGAATAAATATTAATCGAAATTTAAGGATAATCTGAGGAGAGAAACAGAGAACATTAGTGAAAGGTTAGACGAAATTCAATGGCAAATAACAAAATAGTGAAAAAGAAAAAAATACGATTTGGACATTGTTATTGTTCTTAATACTTTTTGAAAAAAGATCTTAATTTTAATTTTTGAAAAAAAGACGAATTTTAATGTTAATATCAAAAGGTTTTTAGTTTTCATTATATTTAAAAAAAAATAGTTAGTGTTGATTATTTAAAAAGTTTTAAAAGTAAAAAAATATTTTAATTTTAAAAGGTTTTACTATATATAAAAAAGAAAGTTTTAATATATATAAAAAAAAGTTTTAATAACAGAAAGTTTTAATAAAAAAAAGAAAGTTTTAATAAAAAGAAAAAGGTTTTAATAAAAAAAGAAGAAGTGTTAGTAATAAATTAAAACCTAATGTGATTACTAATTACAGTTAAAAAAAAGAAAGAAATAATAAGACAATATAAAAAACGAAATAGAAATAGAAATAAAAGAAGTGAGGATAGGTGAATGGTATAGGGAAAAAAACTTTTCGGGGAAAAAACCTTTTCCCTTTTTGTTGAGGGTTTGGGAAAAAACCCTTTCCCTTTTTTGAGGATTTGGGAAAAACCTTTTCCCCTTTTTTTGGGTTTGGGAAAAACCTTTCCTTTCTTATTCCCAACCGGCGGCGACTGTCTTCCATGGTTCAGAGTCTTTTCTCCTTATCTTCCCTTTAATCTATAATCAATGAACAAAACAACATAGAACAATGGTAAAATTATGTAAATCAAAGGAAAAAAGAAAAGTTACGGTAACGGCGATGACGTTGAATGAATTGATCCTCTGTTGTTGGAACTTTTTGTTCGCCGGTAGCGCTTGGCCTACGATGAATTCAAGCCTTTTAGGGTTCTTCCGAAAAATTCCCTCTTCCTCTGATGACCTGCTCTTGATTTTTGATGGTCCTGAAGTTTTCTCCCCTCACTTATGTTTATATAGGTAACAAAATTAGGGTTAACTCTAACCTAATGCCTATTTTAAAGCCCAACTTATATAATTAGTCAAAGCTAAAAAAAATAAACTAAAACAAACTTAAAAGAATAAAATCTTTTCTAATATTTTTGAATTTTATGATTTTTGGATGTTTTTATGAATAATAAGGAAAAAGTGAAAAAAATAATATATTTAAAAAAATAATTTAAATAAAATACGAAAATAATAATTAAATAAAAAAAAACTATTTTTGTTTTTTTTTTATGAAAATAGAAAAGTTAGAATAAAAATAAAAGAAAAACAAAAATTGAAGAAGGTGGGATTCGAACTCTCGACCTCTCACACTCACAACTCCTTACACACGGTCTCTTGCCAATTGTGTCATTTTATTCATTCGAAATAAAGTGGCACTAGAAACCATGTAAAGGTAGGAAAAATTTGGGGTGCAACAGATGCCCCTATTTAAATAGCTTCACCGGATGATTTGAGCAGCGGAGACTCGAGGAATCGTGGCGAAAGGGATTTAAATACAGATAACCGAAAATTTGGCCCCTATATGCAGTGATATGCAATGATATGGACAAAATAACACGAACTATAATGCTGACAATGCCATGAATCTAATATGATGCGTATGATGGAATGATGAATGCAAGGATGCAGACGGCACGACAACATAGGGGACAGACGCGACGAGTAACTACACTGGGGAATACGACGCACTGGTGGAATAACGCGACAATTGTTACTTTAGAACGAACAGTAACACATGATCCCCACGGCGGTAGGATCAGGTAAATGACAAGTGCTGGAATTTTCGGGTCATTCCTTTAAACGAAGAGATCGAGCGGGATCTTCAGGAATCATCGGAAATTATACAGAGAGAAACAAACACCAGTGATACTCGGAAAAACCATCGAATAACCTCGGGGTCAAAGAAACAAATTTCAGGGACATCCGGAAGAACATCGAATAAACTCTAAAATATACTAGAGATACTCGGAAAAACATCGAATAAACCCTGGGCTATATCCAGAAACAAAAGGACGAAATCTATAGGAGCATGAGATGAAGACAAGTTTTTGAAGGTAGATCCGAAACATTTAGGAAAGCAATAAATGTACGGGGCAAGTTTTGAAGACCTATCTGGAAGAACATCAGATAATCAACAAAGGGGTTCTGGAAGAACGTCAGAACAAAAACTCAGTCTGGAAAAACCACAGAAAGAGAACAGATCCGGAAAACCATCGGATAAGATTCTGGAAAACCATTAGAATCACAGGGGTATCTGGAAAGTCATCAGATAGAATTCTGGAAGAACATCAGAACAAAGACTCGATCTGGAAAACCATCAGAAGGAGGAATTTATCCGGAAAACCATCGGAAAGATTCTGGAAAACCGTCAGAATCGTAAAAGAATATCTGGAAAACCATCAGATAAGAGATACTCTATCTGGAAAACTGTCAGAAAGAGAAACAGATCCGGAAAACCATCGGATAGATCCTGGAAAACCATCAGAATCGAAGGAAAATATCTGGGAAACCATCAGATAAAAGATACTCAATCTGGAAAACCATCAGAAAGAGAAACATATCCGAAAAACCATCAGATAGATTCTGGAAAACCATCAGAATCAAGGGAAAATATCTGGAAAACCATCAGATACGTAACAACGAAGTTCTGGAAGAACATTAGAAAAACGAGACTCAATCTGGAAAACCATCAGAAAGAGACATTAAAATCAGGGTACCAGACATCCAATAATGTCTTTGAATGAAAGGTATAAACACAATATATGAGGATAGTATTGGACGTAAAAGGAACAAGCATATCCGGAAAACCATCGGATAAGAAAAACGTCATATCTGGAAGAACATCAGATGGACACAACACAAAGTTGTTTGGTAGGTGGCAAGTAAGTTGGACTTCGACCACAAGGTAAGACCTGGATAAAACACGACCTCGAGAGAAATGCAAATGAGGATGAAACACTCATGCTATGCATAGGTATGATATGTATATGTATATGAATAATGTTATGAGATATGATCAAATGCAAATGCAGATGTCGACGACAAGGCCCGACTCTTTTGGTAAGATGACAATACTGGAAAACTGATTCCTCAACCCGGAAATCACTGCCACGTGCTAAATTGTAATCAGGTTGATGGTCCTCGTAGGAAGGATGGAAAGTCGCTTGGAGATCTTTCAAGTAAACTGCCCCAGATTAAATTGTCCATTACAGATGAACTGATAATTGTTTCAGCTTATCTGATTCTGAAAACGACTGTTTTACTGTAGCCTCGGAAGGTTTGCCCCAGTCCGAGTCTTGAAAATATCATGGATAAACCAGATCTGAGAAGACTTTGCCCCTGATAGGATCACTTGACCAAGTTTCTCGATTGTTTGAAAATTCCTTAGTGGAAAGCCAGTTTGCAAACAAACATATTCATACAAACATGGTAATGCAAAGTTCATGCAACTTTTGAAATCAAAACTATTTTTGAAAGATGAAAAATAAATGAGTCATCGGTTAGAACGCAGGGGTCCAGGACGCTCAAAGTTTAATACATGTATACGGCCAAAATAAATGATTCACAAAGATCTTTAGGAGTCAGCTTATGCAACCTTACTGTAGCATGCTTTCAAAATATCCTTGTTTCAATTAGGTCTTTTGAGGGTTGTAACGTGGTCTGGTTCACAGTTTATGAAACAAAGGATAAAGGCTCAAAATTTGTTTGTTCTCACCCAATCTACGTGATAATCTTCAGTCCTACGCTCAGTTAACTCATATTATGCATTCAGGTTCCTATAGGTTAGGAATTGCACTGATGGTAGCAGGGATGGTTCAAAAGTCAAGGGACCTATGAAAAGGCAGTCAATGCTTCTTTATAACATATGGTTCTTTTGACATTGAGGATTTTCAGGGTAAGGATTTAAAGATCTCCTCTTTTTATTATCCTTAACTTTTGCCTGAACTGTTTCTTATGAAGATTACAGTCAACGGGATGCCCCAATTTTGCATAAGTATCCTTCATAGGTTTTGACTTATCGGGCTTTTCTTTTGATTTTTTTTAAAGGAAGTGACTGCCTAGCTTAATGATCACGGTGAACCATCATCGACTTCTGATTGAAAAACATCTTCAACGCTTACTTGCTGTGTGCGAAGGAAAATTGTGAGTGCGACCTTTGTATGAAAGGTGTATTGTATGAACACACAACCAAGTTAACTGAGAACTACCCATGCTCCAGGTTAAGATTGCGGTTTCTTTTTTGTAAAGAAAGAAACTCCGACTTCTAGGCTCAAAGGGGGTGACAAGGGAATAACTTCCTTATTTCTCCAGTGTTTGGGAGTTGAAACAATGCCTTACATCGTCAACAAAGTTTGATTGAAAGCATACTAACAGTAGTTATGGGTATAACGTTTTCGTCATCCTCCCTCCAATCTTTGCATATCAAGAATTTGGACAAGAAGTAAGCATTTCAAAGATAAAGTGTAAAGATGCAAATAATAGATAAAATAAATTAAATCAAAAGTTGCAATGCTCAGTTCATTAATGTAAAAGTACAAACATAATTCGAAAGCAAACAGTTAATGTAACAATAAGGAAAGTACAAACAACGAGAAACAAAGGTCTAATGACTAAATCCATGAGCCGTCATGTCTGAAACACTGGCGTTTAGGAAAATAGTCCGCTAAAGTCGGACCGAAGCTTCACTTTTGATGCACTGGCAGCATTGTAGTCATAGAGATAATTCTCAAAGGGAGCTCAGACATTCGAATTTCTGCGTTATATGCCTCTTGTTATGACATCTTGCGTCTATAGTTAGCTCTAGTTAGATATCTGTGTCGAGGAATCAGCTTGACGACTCAACGGAACACTGGAAGATAAAGACAATTGGACATGAGAAACCCGGGGAAAGATGCCATGCAAGACATGATGCTAATGCAATGCAATAGTTTTAAGAACTTCAACGGTCGATTGCAAACATTTCTTTTTTAGGAAAGTTGGAAACGGTTTTAAACTTTGAAATGTAGGACTTTTGAATTCGCAAAGGACTATTGAATTCCTTGAAACTAGGAATGATGTTTTATGAATGCCATGCACAAATACACACAAACAACAAAGTCCTAGGTTAGAGGAACAATGAATGAAGTTAAGGTCTACCCTTCCCGAAAGGTATGTACTATGGGGTAGTTGTACCTGCAGAACAAGGTTCTAAAGAGGTGCCCAAAGTCATCAGTCCATCTTTCGGATATTATCAATTTCCCAATTGACTCGGTGGTTAATAATATCCTCAAGAGAGCCTCTTTTGAGTGTAGTATCACGTAGCAACTATTTTGGGAATATTCCCTCATAGTCCTTGCACTACGTCCTAGATAAGGCCAAAGTGGTGTTAAGGTACTACGGTCCCCAGTAATACGGACTCCAATCGACAATAGTAAAAGTTTTCACGAATACTCGTTCAACCGAACCATTTTCAAAAGGGTCGCAACTGAGCGGTGATTCTCAAGTCAGCTTGGTCGGGAATCACTCCCTATAAGCCTCATCGAATATATCACCTTCCTATAATAATGTCACTAAAGCCCGGGTGTAGGACTTATCTCACAATAAAGATACCCCAAGCAAGGTACAATATATACAGATAATAAAATAAAATAGAAATATCATACAATAAACAAAATAGGGGCAACCCTTAAAAATTAGGAGGGTCCTCAACAAAGTCGCCATTTTCTGTTGCGGTTAGAATGTGATATCAAATTATTAATTAATTTGTATTGCATCTTTAGTTCACAACCGCTCTTTGATTTATCCGAAGGAAAAGGTCAAAAGAGGAAAACCTAATTTTGCATCGTAAAGACAATGCGGGGAGAGATCTAGGTAAGGGGTTAGTTAAGCTTAGGGAAGATACTAGCACCCTAAACTTCTGTAGTACTCTACAAGAACCTTTTGTTTATTGTATGCTTTTATTTTATTTTATTATCTGTTTGAAATATATTGCTAAGGGGTAGAGTGACCTAAAGAACTAAGGGTTAGTCCTAAGTTTACTCGGCAAGACGTCGCATCTGGTGCCTACATATCCTGACGGGAATGGAATCAGAGTAATTGTAGTTCCCCTCGAAAGGGAGGTTAGAAAAGGCTTGATTGTGGTCAAGGTTTCAATGGGGAATAAACATAACTTAAGGACACGCTTACGTGGAGTCTTTGAAACTCCTATTTCTATGTTGAATTTGTTAATTGAAAATTTAGGGTTAAATTAGGGATTCCACGGCGGGAAACCCTAAACAGAGTACGGCGACTCTTTGACCTAATGCTAGGGTAAAGGTCATTTTCATCCACGGCGGGACACCTAGGCTATTAGGGTTTTTGAAACGGTCAAAAATTAGGGTTATTGACTCGGCGGTCAAACGGCTAGACCTAATTCCTTCGGAGGGAATCCTAACGGTAAATCATGCAAACAGACAAAATATTGTACGGCAAAATTAAAGTGCGGAAAGTAAAGAAAACGGTAAAGAAAGCGTCGCGACGATCACTCGCGTAAATTACAAATCCCCAAAAAATGCAAAATAAAATAAACCGCGACCATGGCCTCGCGTAAATTACATCCATGAAACAAAATAAACTGAATAAATATTAATCAGAATTTAAGGATAATCTGAGGAGAGAAACAGAGAACATTAGTGAAAGGTTAGACGAAATTCAATGGCAAATAACGAAATAGTGAAAAAGAAAAAAATACGAATTTGGACATTGTTATTGTTCTTAATACTTTTTGAAAAAAGAGCTTAATTTTAATTTTTGAAAAAAAGACGAATTTTAATGTTAATATCAAAAGGTTGTTAGTTTTCATTATATTTATAAAAAAAATAGTTAGTGTTGATTATTTAAAAAGTTTTAAAAATAAAAAAATATTTTAATTTTAAAAGGTTTTACTATATATAAAAAAAAAGTTTTAATATATATAAAAAAAAAGTTTTAATAACAGAAAGTTTTAATAAAAAAAAGAAAGGTTTAATAAAAAAAGAAGAAGTGTTAGTAATAAATTAAAACCTAATGTGATTACTAATTACAGTTTAAAAAAAAGAAAGAAATAATAAGATAATATAAAAAACGAAATAGAAATAGAAATAAAAGGAGTGAGGATAGGTGGATGGTATAGGAAAAAAAACTTTTCGGGGAAAAAACCTTTTCCCTTTTTGTTGAGGGTTTGGGAAAAAACCCTTTCCCTTTTTTGAGGGTTTGAGAAAAACCTTTTCCCTTTTTTTGGGTTTGGGAAAAACCTTTCCTTTCTTATTCCCAACCGGCGGCGACTGTCTTCCATGGTTCAGAGTCTTTTTCTCCTTATCTTCCCTTTAATCTATAATCAATGAAGAAAACAACATAGAAAAATGGTAAAATTATGTAAATCAAAGGAAAAATAAAAGTTACGGTAACGGCGATGACGTTGAATGAACTGATCCTCTGCCGTTGGAACTTTTTGTTCGCCGGTAGCGCTTGGCCGATGATGAATTCAAGCCTTTTAGGGTTCTTCCGAAAAATTCCCTCTTCCTCCGATGACCTGCTCTTGATTTTTGATGTTCCTGAAGTTTTCTCCCCTCACTTATGTTTATATTATGTTTATATAGGTAACAAAATTAGGGTTAACTCTAACCTAATGCCTATTTTAAAGCCCAACTTAAATAATTAGTCAAAGCTAAAAAAAACAAACTAAAACAAACTTAAAAGAATAAAATCTTTTCTAATATTTTTTAATTTTATGATTTTTGGATGTTTTTATGAATAATATGGAAAAAAGTGAAAAAAATAATATTTTTAAAAAAATAATTTAACTAAAATACGAAAATAATAATTAAATAAAAAAACTATTTTTGTTATTTTTTTTTATGAAAATAGAAAAGTTAGAATAAAAATAAAAGAAAAACAAAAAGTGAAGAAGGTGGGATTCGAACTCTCGACCTCTCACACTCACAACTCCTTACACACGGTCTCTTGCCAATTGTGCCATTTTATTCATTCGAAATAAAGTGGCACTAGAAACCATGTAAAGGTAGGACAAATTTGGGGTGCAACAATAAGCATCTTGCATCATATGCATACCCAAATCATATCATACTTCCCCAACTCTTGCATCTCCGCGTTCTAACATTTGCATCTGCATTTCCATTTATGGAACGTTATTATCATCAAGCATTCAAATATGCGAGTTCAGGTCCAGGATCAATCTCAAATATTTACAAGACCATTTGCAGCCCAGTCAGGGCTATTTTCCGCAAGACCGCGGGCGTTCCCCGCGAAGTTGTGCAACTTTCTGTTGGACAAATTCAAGAGCTTCAAAGTAATCATCAGCCTGGTCAGGGGTATTATCTGCAAAGACCATGGGTCCCCCACGGGATTCAAGAATATCAAAGCAAAATTCAACCCAGTTAGGGGCATCTTTTCAAGACCAAGGGTATTTCCCACGACGTATTTCAACCTTGTGGGTAATCAGATCTTCAAATCAACATTCATCCCAAACAGGGGGATCCTCAGCAAAGCCGTGAGCGTTCCTCACAAAGTTGTTCAACCTTTGGTTGACCAAGACAAAACTTCAACGACAAATTCAACCCAGTCAGGGGCATATCATTTAAGTCAGCAAGCGTTCCTCGTTGACCTATCTCGATCCAGTCTTTCTCTTGGGCCATCCCCAATGAGTTGTTTCCCGGCAGACTTAATTATCCTTCTTCAGCGATAAGTGGCAATCTCTTCAGAGAAACTTATCCCTCTACATCCTTTTGGTGTCAGGGTTGTGTTCGTGGTTCGCTCCATCATCCTTTTGGTGATAGGTCTGTCATCCTTTTGGTGTTATGACTAGCGCTTTCTCTCCATCATCCTTTTGGCGATGGGTCTGGCATCCTTTTGATGTCATGACTAGCGTATTTTACATTATCCTTTTGGTAATGGATCCCCTACATCCTTTTGGTGTTAGGGTTGATTTTATTTCGCTCTATCATCCTTTTGGCGATGAGTCTGATATCCTTTTGATGTCATGACTAGCATATTTTCCATTATCCTTTTGGCAATGGATTCCCAACATCCTTTTGGTGTTATGGTTGATTTTGTTTTGCTCCATCATCCTTTCGGTGATGGGTCTAACATCCTTTTGGTGTTATGACTAGCGTTTCCGCTTCATCATCCTTTTGGTGTTATGACTAGCGTTTCCGCTTCATCATCCTTTTGGTGATGGATCTGGCATCCTTTTGGTGTCATGATTAGCGTTTTTTTCATTATCTTTTGGTAAGGGATTCCCTACATCCTTTTGGTGTTAGGGTTGATTTTACTTCGCTCCACTATCCTTTTGGTAGTGGGACCCTTACTTTATTTTAATGTCAAAACAGTGTGTGTGAGTGTACTATCATCCTTTTGGTGATAGGTTTGTCATCCTTTGGGTGTCAAGTTTTCTCTATTAACATCCTTTTGGTGTTAGCGACCTTTGCAAGATATCCAATATTTCATTCCCAAGCAGTTCCTTTCTTTTCGGACAAATTCAGGGTCTTCTATATCTAATCATCTTCTACCTCGAAAGAATGAATGTCGTAGCATTTCGTCTTACCAGGTTTAAACCGATTAGATAGGGGCATCTGTCATACCCTAAATGTGCCCATACTTTTTTTGTTAATCAAAGGCATTGGTACAAACCATCAGAGGGTTATCAAGAAATTTTAAGATTTATCATTGGTAGAGGCTTGTTGAGTACCTCAGAGGTCATGGTGGAGTTGGAATGATCACCCAGTTCAACTGCATAATGCCCAGGCAAAAAGGGTGAAATTAGGGTTGTGTGCTTTGGTGTGTTTTCACTTTGTACAGATGTGGAGCAAGTTGTGTGCTTTGGTGTTTAGGTCAAACCATTTTAAATCTCCCGTCAGGACTTTGTTGTGGCTGCTGCTTGATGTAGAGTAGAATCATAACTTGCTTACATTTTTGAACTAGATTAGCTCTGCATTGCTTTCCCTGTTATTACTGGATTTGCTACTCATGCCATGTTTGGTTTGAGGTTGCTTGACCTGTTGGCAATTGTTTTAACGTTTAGAGTTTGATATTTGTGAACCACTAAAAACTGTCACTGAGTCTTGGTCTTGGGATAGCCTGTCCAGCCTTTGTATGGTTTTGTACCAAGTGTTTGTCTTGAAATATTTGTGTTCACATTACATTGAAAGTTTGATTGTTGCTTCTGACTTTTAATCACACTTTAAATTGAAAAATTCTGCTCTTCACGAGTTGCTGCTAGATTGTAGTAAGAATTCATCCATAGGCCTTGTTTGATATGCCAAAACATACTAGTTGTCAGTTCTGCTCTTCATGCTTCTACTTGTGAAAATTGAAAGTTGTCATTGGAATAAACAAGATGAGTATGGTTCTTGGACTCACAACTATGTTGGTAGGACTGTTCTACTTTGAATTTTGTCACTTTCCAATATCCTCAAGAGCTCCACTTTAGAGATCCTTGCACTGTGTGTGTGTGTGTGTGTGTGTGAAGTTCATGATCAGTGGGAGTCTAGATTGATGAATATGGTATTGAAATTTTAATCACTTGTTTTAATTTTGTAAGGATACCAAGCCTATTTCAAATACAATTTCACCAACTTACTACTCACATACCATTTCCTTGTTCTAAGATCCTTTGACTAAATTTCTTGTTAGAACTCATCCAACATCATATTTGAAACTTGCTCAGACCATTACATGACTTTAAATGCATCTGGTTTGGTCCTTTTATTTCAAAATGCACTTCAAGTTTCTCTCTTGTGTGTTCATTCGAATTTTGTGATGTGTGCATTATTTTAAAACATGGTTGATACCATTGCAATCCTCATGAAAAATTAAGCAGGATAGACTTTTGTTTCACTGAATTTGGATAAAAATTGGAGAAGTTGTGTTGAAATCGTATTTCAAGTTATGCCTTGTTCTTGCCTTGTATTTGGTCCAGCCCACATGCCTTGTTAGGTATTTGTATTAATGGGGTGGCGTTATAGAATGGATGTATTGCCACCCCAGTGGTTGTAACCTTGCCTTGCCATGCCATGAACCTGTGTTCGACCCCTGCTGGGGCGTTTTATTTCTTTTTCATGCTTTTTTTTTGTGTTTTAATATTTTTATTTTCCTTTTCCTTTTATGGAACACGCGTTTAGTGGCCGGTGTGGCTTAATTTTGAGCCTGCAACCCCAAGGTCTTGGGTTCAATCCTTGGGGGAGCCCCTTCTTTATTTTTAGCACTTGTTTATTTTTATTTTATTTTATTTTAGTTTTTTTAGTTTAACTTCTATTCCTTTTAAAAATAGTTTTAAATACCATAAGATCCCAAAAAAAATTTTTTTTTCCATATTTTAATGTGTTAATTTATTTTTCATCATTTTTATTTTAATTTTCATTTTGTTTTACCATTTTTTTGAATTTACAAATTAATGTGCTTTGTGTATGCTTTGAACTTATCATGAATTTTGGTGTTTGTTTGCCTCCTTTGGTGTTTATTTGCACTGTTTTGTTTGCATTGCATTGTGTGAATCTTAAGAAATGTTGGTTGAGATGTGCTTGTGGTGGTGGTTGCCCCACACTTTTCCCTCCCTCTTTTCTTTGTGTATGCATCTTTTCTTTGTATCTCATTTGTCTGCTGTCATGCCCTAAATTTGCCCATACTTTTTTTGTTAATCAAAGGCATTGGTACAAACCACCAGAGGGTTGTCAAGAAATTTTAAGATTTATCATTGGTAGAGGCTTGTTGAGTACCTCAGAGGTCATGCTGGAGTTGGAATGATCACCCAGTTCAGCTGCACAATGCCAAGGCAAAAAGGGTGAATTTAGGGTTTCAATTTTAATCAGGATAAATATGCTTTCGGGAGAAAGACTTGTTTCCATGGCCTTCCATGTGTCCTAAGGTTTTTGGGGATGAGAGATTGGCCATCAGTTTTAATCAGAAGAGCTTCAATTGATCAGTCGATTGAATATCAGGAGATTTGGGGAAAAAGTCAACTGTAGTTTGACTTTTATTTAACTAGTGCTCCAATGGTGGGACCATGGTCCATGAAGCTCATATGGCTTAGTGAAGTCCACTCAAGAAGTTTCAAGGCCTCAGAAGACCCAGAACATCAACAACCGACTCGATAGTCATCGATCAATTGTTTCGTTGACCAAAAAGTCAACTCTTCAACCATAAGGAATTTGACCTCAAAGTGTGAAGCAAAAATGTTCCTAATGCCATATTACACCTATCCATGAAGTTTCATGACCATTGGATCAAGTATGGAGGAGTAATCAAAAAATCGGGAAATTAGGGTTTTGAAAGGGGCAAGACCATAACTCCCTAACCACACATCCAATTGAGTTGGTTCAAAGCTCATTGGAAAGCTCTTGACAGGTCCTACAAAAGTCCCACAGTGGTCCATGAGAAAAAATGCGTAGATTTGGAGTTATGGCCAAATTCATTACAAGAGGGGGAAATAACTTAGAAAAATTCTAAGTTATTGGCCTTTTTAGGCATGTTTTTTAGCAACTTTGAGTGGATTTTTGACCTAGTTCCACTTGGAATATGAAGATCATGAAAACATGAAAGTTGTAGAGATTCATGAGGGATTTCCAAAATGTACTAGAACTCCTCCATAGCCCTTATGAGTTGAGAGTTATGAATCCACAAGTTGAGGTTTCAACACTTGAGTTCAACATTTTCACTTTTTCACAAAGTCACTTTTTGATCACTTGGGCCATTCTCAGCCATTGGATCATGTTTCTATCTGGTAATTAGAGAGTATGATGAGTTGATATGCAGAAAATTGAAGGATTTGATGGATTTGGTAAGTTGGAGGCAAGTTGTAATTATTTTAATCAAAGAAATCAAAATGAAGAGAGAGAAACTTTATAGAAATCTTGCAGCCAAGAACTTGGATTTGCAGTTGTCTACAATCTTGAATAAGATTTCATCACAATTCTCCCTCCAAAATGCAAAAATACCAATCTGCCCCAAACCATTCCTTGCCTATAAATAGAGGTTTCCTCTATGTTGAAAGGTACACCAGAGCTCTCTAAAACCCAAGGGAAAACCATAGCTCTCATCTTGCTTTGCATTTTCTTACAAGTGAAAAAAAACCATTCCAAAACCTTCAAAAATCTGCCTTGAGCAAAACATCTTCCAAAGTCATTTCCACCCACTCAAAATCATCACAAACCATCCACAAAATCCACAAATGATGTGTGGGAGGTGTTCAAACTCTTAAACCAGTCAAAACCCTCATGCTCCCAAAAGTAAACTTTCAACCAAGCAAAGTTTGACTTCACATACAAAATATGCCAAATCACTAACCAAGTCTGTTTTGATCATTGTAAACCTCCAAACACATTAGGTTTATGATGTACCAACTGTCCATAACCTAAAATACCATCATCATCACTTGTTTCAAGTTCTGGTCCAAGATTCACTTGTTTACTTCAAGTGCAAGAAAAGTTGTCATCTTCATCAAGGCATTGGATTGGATCTTATTTGGAGGCTTCAAGGTTTTCCCTTCTATACTAGCTTGCTTGGAGGTCTACAAGAGGTTGGTAGTCACTATCCTCATCTTAAACTATCATGAGTATGCTTAATGTGCATTAGTTGGTTTAAGATTAAAGGTAATGTGCAGTCATGTTATTTTGATAACGGTATGTGTATGCATGATCATCTTAAACCATACGTGTATGCATGCTGTTTTGATAACCAAACTTGTTGTCATGTTGTTTGATCTGTGCTCAACCTTTTAATCATGCCTGGTAGAATTTGTGTTGTAATCGACTTACCATGGTATGAATTGTATGTGTGTGTGTAGGATTTATCATGAATGTTTGGTTTTAACAAGAGGCAGGCCCACTGTCAGTTTCTTTTTTGGGAGATTTTAACCCCTTAGGCTGTTATTTTGTTAAGTTCTTGCAAGCTGTTTTGAATTCATGTTTTGACATATGAGAATCATTTAATGTATGTTGATTGAGATGAGTATGTATGTTGCATCATGAATGTTCATGTTTTCCAAAACAACATTTCAACTTTTTTGTCCATAATTGCAACTTGCATGACAGATTCTGTTTGGGGTTGTTTGTAACTGATCCTTGCATCTAGAATAATTGGTTTATGTGTTTGAAACTTGTGCATACCTTCACCTGGCCATAATCACTTCTGTTTTGCATCACAGCCACCATAATGCACATCACAAGCCTTCATTTGCAGCTTGCATATCAGTTTTTGTTTGGAGTTGTTTTTGGCTGATCCTTGCATCTAGAATCCATGGTTTATGTATTTGAAAGTTGTGCATACCTTCATTTGACCATAATCATTTATGTTTTGAGTTATAGCTTTCAACATGCATGACATAAGCTTTCACTTGCAACTGCTATCGTGTTTTGATTTGTAGATAGTATCTGAAAAAACTAATAATGCCATTGTATTCCTTGTTAAATTTCACGTGAGATAGACCTAAATTTTGTAAAAAATGGTTGAGTTTTGAAAGAGTTGTGATGTTACCGTTTTCATGCCATGCCTTGCTTTCTTGCTCATCTTGCCCAGGCCCAAAATGCATGCTTAGTTAAGTATATGTTTTATTTGGGGTGGCATAATACTTGGATGTATCGCCACCCCAGTGGTTATGCCTTAACTTTCAAACGCCTTGCCTTGCTACATGTCCTGGGTTCGATCCGTGTGGAGATCAACCTTTTTGCTTATTTTTCATTTTTCCATGTTTTCACACTTTTCTCTTCATTTTTCTCCAACTATTCACGCGCGCCTCCAGTTGGTTTGGCAAGGTTTTGCACTAGTGATCATGAGGTGGTGGGTTCAACACCCACCAAGCGCATTTCCATTATTTTTAATGACTTAAATGTTTGATTTTGCTTCAAATTTCAAAATAACATAACTTCCTCATTTTTTATTATTTGTGAATGATTCTTTTTGCATTGGTCTTGTATTTTTACATAGTTTCACATGGTATTTTAATATCCTAGAATTTTCATTTTGGAAAACACTTTGCATTGAGAATTGTCATGTTTCTTTGTTATGGTCTTTTACTCTCCTTTACATTTCAAAATTGTTGATTCTTTTGAGTTTAATTTTGCACTTGATGTAAGCTTGTTGTTTGTCAACTCCTTTGTGTATGTGATTATAATTGTTTTTTCTTGTAAGCATCATGATTGTTTCATTTAAAATCCCCATGAAGTTTTTAAACTTCTCACTTACATTTGTTGTGACATTGCGTTGGCATGATGCCTGTAAGTACACGTCATCTTGTAAGCCCTATGAAACCTCATCTTTATTAAGATGTACCCCTTTCTTCGTTAAGATATGCTTTGGTTTTCATCTTTCATTAGGTCTGGATAGAACCTTCCCTCTTAAAACCTCGGTCCCATACCGAGTGCATTTTCAAAAACACCTTTCAACAAGAAAATAAATGTCTCTTTGTATTGAATTAAAAAGAGAGGATTAAGTGTAGACTTCTTCCTCTCCGAGTGTTGGGATGCTCACTGTAGTGTGGGTGGTTTCGACACTCGTCTTTCAATACGAAGACGCTTGTACGTTTTCAATCCCTTTTCTCCTAAAAAACTCGGCCCCGTACCAATTGTATTTTCAAAACACTTCCATAAAGCAATCAATATCTCTTTGTATTGAATTAGAAGAGAGGATTAAGTGTAGACTTCTTCCTCTTCGAGTATCAGGATATTCACTATAGTGTGGGTGGTCTCGATACTCGTCTTTCAATATAAGACGCGCCTTTTCTACCTCTCTCTTCCAACTTCCTTCTGCATCATTTCTCACCTAAAACCTCGGTCCCATATCGAGTGCATTTTCAAACTTATTTTCGTAACAAAAACTTGAATGGTCGTGCAGTGGTTAGACGTAGGCCTTCTCCTATCCCGAGTGCTTGATGTTTACCGTAGGGTTCTCTGTCGTAAAAGCACTTACCATTCAAAACCAAAAACATCTTTAATAAGAGAACGAAATTCTCTTTATATTGAATTAAAGAGAGAGGATTGAGTGTAGACTTCTTTCTCTCCGAGTGTCAAGATACTCACTGTAGTGTGTGTGGTCTTGGTACTCGTCTTTCAATACGAAGACGCTATGTTCGCCACACCATTTTCTTAACAAAAAACTTTGAGATAAAGAATTGGGTACTACCTGTAGGGGTTACTATCCGTTGACCTATCTCACCCCTAAAAACAATCTCACAAATCAAATGTGACATCTTGCCTCGCATGGCGAAAATCTAATCATTTTAAAAAGGATATGTTACGTCCGTTCTACCGCAAACAGGTAACGCTTAAGTCTCCTCGCATGCGAGCAGCAAAACACCTAAACTGCTAGAATGCGCACGATAACATCATCCATAAAAACATTAATAAACCGTAGGCCGAACTACGACTGCTCTGATTCTTTACTTCTTTCGAGTAAAGATATGTAGGCACAAGAGCCACAATCTTTGCCGAGCATATTCCCCATATATCTGTAGCCCCGAACTACGTCGACTCTGATTTTATCACATCCATTGAGAATACGTAGGCCTAGGACCGCGAGGTCCTACCGAGTCTGTTCTTTCTTCTCTTTCCCCGTTACTTCTCTTTCTCCTATCTCTAACCCTTCTTTTACTCCCGTGGAACACTTTTTATAGCATAATATTTGTCGCGGTGAAATTTGGATACCAAACTATTGATTAGTTTGAATCTTTAATTCAATTTGCAACCGAACTTTGATTTGTCCAAAGGAAGGGATAAAGATCGAAATTCCCACAATGCAATGCAAATGCAAGGTTAAGAGAGTTATAGGTTCGGGGGTTGGTTAAACTTAGGGAAGGTACTAGCATCCTATGTTTCTGTAGTATTCTACAGGAACCTCTTGTTTTATATTTGTTTATTGCTATGTGTTTATCTGCTTAAGAGTTTAAAGAACCTAAGGGTTTATTTCTAAGTATACTCGATAAGATATCGCATCTTATGCCTACATATCCTTACGGGAATGGAATCAGAGTACTTATAGTTCCCCTAAAGGGTTAGAGGAGCTCTTTGACTATGGTCAAAGTTCCTACGGGTTTAGGGTAGTTGGTTGATTGATTTTAGGATAACAGATGTGTCTTCATTTTAAGAGAGATTTAACCGCCACAAGGTGTAAGAGATTGTATTGTTGTGGGGTGGAGATTATATCTCGCTTAAGATGATTAACATCTATTTCTCTATTGTGTTTGAATAATTGTATGTTGAGTTGTATTGTTTTCCTATGTTGTAAAAGATAATGGTCTTTCCTATGGGGTAGGATCTATCTTAATTGATCAACTTGAATGGGATCAAGGATCATAGGGGAATATGATGCAAATGATGTGCACTACACACAATTGTTGAATCATGTGTAGGTTTTCCCTTTGGACGGAATGAAATGCGAGAAAGATAAATTGCGATAATGTAAATTGCTGTAAAATAAACTGCGGAAATAATAAAGAGAAAATAAGTAAAACATACACATACGCACGGAAGCGCTGAGGTGTGTGAGAGTGAGTTGTGTCGTGTATGTGAATGTGCATGATTGATTGTTGATTGTTTTTAGGCGAGGTCGAATTGATTTTACCTGAATAGAATAATTTTTAAGGTGAAATTTGATTTGAGAAAAGTTGGATTAAATTAGGTTCTAATAGGCGAGGTTTTAAATAAAAATGATTTAATTTATTATCTACCTCAAAAACTTAAATGGAATGGTTTAAAATAAAAGTCATGGTTATTATTAAGAGTTAGATTGAATTATATTGATTTTATTATTTATTTCTAAAAGTTGATTAATATACTAGGGGATTTACTATTAACTAAATAAATTTGACAAAGAGGTGTATTTACTTATAAAAGTTTTTACTAGTGAATAGATACTATATTTTTTTTTTAGTTATTAAATTAAGAAAGTTAGCAAAATATACTAATAGGGATTAATAGGATTTTTTAAAAAAAGGTGTTTTTAGTTATTAAAAGAGGTTATGGGATTGATTAAATTGGGATTTTAAAAGATACAACAAATAATTCTTAACTAATCTGAATTATTAAAAGATTACTTAAATAAATGAATTCAAGGGTAAAACTGATTTTGATCAATAACAGATTATTAATTTATTTTTTTAAAAAGATTAATTAATTAGTTAGGAAAACAACAGATTGGAGGGTTGATTAGAGGGGATTAGTGGTAATTATGTGTGGTGTGGTGATTGTGTGTGTGTGAGTAGCTATACTATTACAAACATAAGCGAAAATTGATGGAAAGAAAAAAGTAAACCCTAATCCATTTCATCCCCAATCTCTGGTCACACTTGAATCGCTCACTCTCGCCTCTACATATTCACTCCTCATCGTTCACTATTCTTCTTCTTTTCGCCATCTTCCTCCCGTTTTTGAACCTGAAAGCATACATACAAACGTCAAAAGTTCACTGATTTAAACCCGGATAGGAGCTTACCGAAAGTTAGGACGGCGGCGGATTAGGGACGGCGGAGGATTAGGGACGACAAAGACTTGGATAATGATGACTTTGGGATTTCGACGATGAACACAGATGAGTTTTCTTTTTTTTTCTCTTTTAGGCTTACGAATTCTAGGTTTTTTGTGATTATCGATCCCTTTCCTCCTCTCTCAGGGTCTCTTTTATAAGCTTCAATCGAGTATCTCTGATTGAATTTTGAATCAGAATCTTGATTACCATCTTGAATGTTGATTGGATTTTTCCATTTTGGTCTTAGACAAATACTTGAAACTTTCCCTTTCGGTCTGATTGCAATGATACTTATTAATGAGAAAAATCCCAATCTGTGATATTTGCCAATCGTGTTAAATGTTTTGGTTTGTCTAGGTTTAAAGTTCCGAAAAAATGAATTGGATCTTTTCCTTTAAACAGGCATATTCCCTGATGATTTTGCTAACTCTGAATTCGTGACCTGGCAGGTGCAGATAGTGATGACTTTGGGCCAAGGAAAAATTAACAGCCCAGAACGAATACGGTAACGGAACTGGTGGATCAGCTGCGCCTCTAGGAGCAACAGTTATCTGATGATGAGTTTCATCCTTTCTCAATATTCTTCGGTGAAGATATCTACATGGAGATGCTGGTCGTGTGAATCGCCTGGACTAATGTTGTTAGGGTACTAGTATGTTGTTACTGCGATTACCAAATATACATCATTGCTCTCCATGACTTGGCTGTTTCAAATTTAATTGTTGTTGCAATGGTGCAGGCTGAGATTGAATCTGTGGCATCAATTGCTGTTGTGGCACTTGTTGCGATGACTGTTGTGCTTGAGATGGTAACTGAATTGGAACCTTCGGTTGCGGTAGCGCATGTGCAGAGTGCTGGCTTGTCTGCATGCCTGAATTGGCAGGTTGAGATCCAAGGACTTGCTGCGGCTGTAACTCAGTGGTATTATTTCCCAACTATTGATGTATGTTTGATAGGTTGTCTTGCTGATTTATTGGTTGTTACAATTGATGACATTTCTTTTTTAATTCCAACATTGCCTGATTGTTTTGATTGCTCGTGTTGGGCGTAAATCGCATTATTAATCACCAATGTCTGGTTTATGACAGGTTTACAAGACGGTTGATGCAGCTGGAAGATGTCCTGCCTGCTGTGTTTAAAACAATGAATCAAAAGACGTCGAAAGGTGCGACTCCTCACGGCAAATGCTGTTAACTTCTTCCTGTTACGCTTTGTCAGTGGTTGCCTGATAGGCTCCCTCTTTCTCTCTGGTCTTTATCTCAACTTTACCGTCTAGATTTAATCATGGACTTTGTCATTGCAGGTAGGGTTCGTAAAGATGTTTTGGCCGTATACGCAAAGATTACTCCCTCCAGCAGAGTTAGAGCGCCATTACACATAGGTTCTGCATTCTTAGTCCTAAGGTGAGTAGAGTCTCAGCTTTCTCTTCACATGTCGTCTTCAATTTACGGTCAGTCTTAGAACACGGACGAGCTAAATCTCTCTTCATAACTTCAAATAGTGGCTCATGGCTTGTAAGCGATCTTGGTTTCTATGTGTTGCTGAAAATGACTTGTAATGGTTTAATGCAGATGAAAAGGAGCTTCGCAGCCTGAGCTGGGATTTGTAGAAGACATGGCAATGTTCGCTGGCACATCATTCTTGTTTGGTCATGGCAAGCAGCTTGGAGCAAAAACGGAGTTTGACAGCTCAAATCATTAGTTTGATGGCAGTTAGGTGTGCTGGAGATAATTTTTCCCGTTGAGTCGGGCTGCCGTCTTGTGAACGTTAGACGACGTTGAAGGTACTGCTCGTGCGTAACGACAATGGGGTTTTATACTGTTCTTTATTTACCATTGGTAATTAGATCATTCTTGCCTTTAAGATTCTTGTCAAACTATCTTAGACATATGCTGTTTCAATATGGCCATAATGTATTCTAGGATCATTGCCTTGGATACCAATACCTGTTGTAAACAAACCGTGAAATTGCCTTTATTTTGGCCACATGGTTTCATGAATGTGTTGCCGAACTTGCTGTTATATTGATGTTCACGTTTTATTAATTTGTCTGATATCTGCAAGGACTAAAATAAACTGAGTTGAAAATTTGCAGGGATTTTCTTCGGTAATAGCGGGTGAACGAGAAGCTAACACATCCCTCTGAGTTGGTTGGAAAACTGAACAGGGTCTGCTGTTAACGGAATGCTTTCGGATTCAGAATGGCAGTTGTAGCCGGCTCTTGAAAATATGTTGACTTGAATGCTCCTGTTCCAAACTGAACGTGTTTAATTATGGCAAATTCGACGTGATTCCAACCGCACCAACCTATGTTTCGGTGCGCAACTCCTTCTGGCGTCTTAAGATAATTTCCAGCTTTCATACAACTTCTACCTGGGGCCAACGTATGTCGTAAATTAGTTATGTACTCGTCTCTTTCTCTTTACACTTAGGGGTTGTTTTGAGCTTGGACTCTAAACTGTCGGAATATGTTCAAGACATGAACATCCTTCCCTTTCGAATTGTCTTCTTTAATGTTGGACTTGTGCCGGTTTCAGGTTATATTGCTTTTGGTTTGCACTCCTCATGGATTGGTACTGTGGCATGAATTGAAAAACTTAAAGCAAGTTTCTTACGCGAACAAGGATGCATTAGTGAAGGCAGTGGAGACAAAGGGTACTGACAGACTAATAAGACTAATAGATAACATCTACAACAGCAAAAATAATAGGGCCTTGTGTAGTGTCGCTGGAGTAAACAATTTTCAGCTTTGGGAAATTCTGAAATTGGGCACCTCGACTTGTATTTATTTTATGAAAATGGCTCATAAACCATATTTGAATGCTCTTGTATTTGTACCAATGAATTTTGTACCTTTGTCTTCGTTGTAAATTGACTTACCATGAATTGAAACCTTCACTTAATTTTCTTGTTATAAAACAAAGGATGGAGTTGACATAGAAAACTTGGCAAATTGGTCTAGCTTACGACTTTTCCATGGATACTTTGGACTTAACGAATCACCAAGTGGTTGTGCCTTTGTTTTGTAATGGTTAGAAAATCCTTCGTCCAAACACCAATACTTTGTAGCTTATCTCACAGGCTTGAGTCTTACCTCTTTAGACCCTTTAATTGAACTTGAACTTCGAAGTAAGGTAATTAAATTGTAAGCCAACCTTAGAACTAGTAATTGATGTAGTAACGTCCTTATTTTGAAATCTCTTGACAACATTTGAATAAGCTCCAATACACTTCAATGCGAATACCCAACACCGTCCAGAATAGGTGAAAGTCAGGCGCGAGTAGAAAAAAGGACGAGGGAAAGCAGAGTTACTGATACAATTTGAAACCGTTTGTGGTTATAACACGATCTGTTGTAAATCGAGTCTTGAAAGTGACTGGTACTCATTGGATTGAATCTGAATCTGATAGGTTTATTCATATGCAAAACCTTCTTAAATTAGGCTTGAATTCTTGAACGATGAACTTTAAACCCAAGTGTGTTAGTCACGTCCCTGGGATGCTTTGCCATAAGCATCTATACCTAGGCATTACTGCGCCTGCGCGAACTGGTTAGTCGTAATAAACATACATATAAAAGTAAAGCTAATATGTAAGGAACGCATAAGGGGGTGGGATCTTAAGTTCGAAAATTAGGATGCAACAGATGCCCCTATTTAAGTTACTTCTATCCGGAGATATGAAGATTGAAGTCTTCGTCTCGACGAGATAGGAGGGACTTAAATACAAACATAGCGCGAATTTTTGGCCTTAAGGTACCACCGAATGCGTATGATATGTAATGATATGAAAATGCTAGACAGACGGTCATGTGAGGGAAAGGCGTCACAGGGAAAGAACCAGGCACGACATAAAGGGAAGAACAAGACAAAAGACAGGTAACCCCTACGGGGACGAGGAACAAACACTACTTGGGAATCTTCAGTAGTGTAACAGTATCTCATACACCTGGGATATGGCGGTGGGAGAGGAACTTGTCACCACAACGTGGTGGTCGGTGACAATCCAAATGGACTTCTTGATCGAGTTCATAATTCAGTTTCACCTTGTATTTTCTTCCTTCTTTTTCTTCATATATTATTTTGTTCTCTTTCCTTCTTCTTTTTGTATATCTTTTCTTTTGGAACCCGCCTTGAAATGCTAAAATGTATAACTTCCCCGAGCGTCATGATAAGGGTACCACGAGCTGGTCTCAGTCTTTAATGTAGAACTTCCCCGAGCGTCATAGTATGGATGCTATGAGCTGGTCTCAGTCTTTGATGTAGAACTTCCCCGAGCGTCATAGTCTGGATGCTATGAGCTGGTCTCAGTCTTTGATGTAGAACTTCCCCGAGCGTCATAGTCTGGATGCTATGAGCTGGTCTCAGTCTCTTCCCGAAATGATGAAAACTCGTGAGAGCATCTTCCCAGGGGGGTGTAAATTTTGTAGATTGTAGATGTCGTTGTAGACTGTAGATTGTAAATTGTTGTTGTAGACTGTAGATTGTAAATTGTTGTTGTTAACTGTGTAGGATTTCTTGGTTGTGAGCCATGATGTTTTGTAATTGTCAGTGTAGACTGTAACTGTTGATGTAACTTGTGGAACTTTGTAAATGTAACTTGTAGATGTAAAACTTGTAGTTGTGAATTGTAGATTGCAAAACTTCACCGGGGATCTTCAGGATAGATATAAGCCGATTAATTCACAAAATATGTTTTCTCAAATAAAGAGAGATGTCTTGTAGCGTCTTCGGCGAACTTCTCTGATGGATTTATGAAGCGATGCCATTTGACTAGTTGATAATCTCAGTAAACCCACTGGGGATGGACAAACTCTTGAGGAGACTGCCATTTGTCATCTTCGATAGAAAACCTGATCGAACAAGTTGCTCAAATAAAGAGGTTACCACTTGCTGTCTGGGTATAAATTGCTGGGAAGATCTGGTGATACTGCTGGAGAAAGTATCTTATCTTTGACGATGATCTCCTATGCACGCTTAATCCATATTTGAAAGTTGGAGGTGCTCACAGTGTGATTGTCAAGAACCAAAGTTCAATTCAGGGAATAACTGAAGAGAAACTGTCAAGCAAGACTCAACCATTGAGGTATGAACTCAAATGGGATTGTACTAAAATAACCCTCTTCCATGAGGGTTGAACCTCATGGGGAAAATGAACCATTGTGCTCTTTCTGCCTAGGGTAGGCGACTCTACGTGGAGGGATAAGACGCGCCCAGATACCTAGGGATAACTATAACCGAGGCAATAGAACAAAACAAATACAAGGAATGCGAGAAATGCACATGCCATGTTGTCTACTTATATGTTATGTGTATGCTGACGGATTGGGAGAAACGAAATAAACGCCTCGGACGAAAGGGTATTCAAGCAAAATCTCCACAAATCCCTTATCACCTGCGAGGTCAGCACCTCGAACAGAGACAACCTTCACGCCTGGATAGAATAAGTATCCTCTTGCCTTGGAGAATCATATAATATTATTGTTGTTGTTTTTTCGGACGAAATAAACGTCCTCGGTCATCCGTTCGTTATTCATATATCAAGTAGAGCATAAGGTTTTTTGAAAAGGTTCAAATCAATTTGGATTTTGCTATCAAGAATACAAATTTATGATAAATGGAAAAAACTTTTTATTGAATGGCGGTCAGCAGAAAAGCGTGACCCCGATGTTACAGTGTGGGAAAATAATAGTGATTACATAAAGGGAATAATGACTTGTTTCTCTTAAACAAAATATTTCTTGACAGCATTCGCGTTAACGGGGCGAGTGATCTCTTCTCCGTCCATTGTTGCTAACATCAAAGCGCCTCCTGTCAAAACCTTCTTTACTACATATGGTCCATCATAATTCGGGGCCCATTTTCCTCTGACGTCGGTGAGGAAAGACTGAATCTTCTTAAGCACGAGGTCACCTTCTTTGAATGCGCGAGGTCGTACTTTCTTGTCAAATTCCTTCTTCATCTTCTGTTGATACAATTGCCCATGGCACAGCGCGGCCATCCTCTTTTCTTCGATTAAGTTCAACTGATCATATCTGTTTTGACACCACTTCGCTTCTGATAACTTTGCCTCCACCAAAATCCTCATAGAAGGGATCTCAACTTCTATCGGGAGTACTGCTTCCATACCGTAGACAAGTGAAAATGGAGTTGCCCCGGTCGATGTGCGTACCATCGTACGATATCCATGTAAGGCGAATGAGAGCATTTCGTGCCAATCTTTGTAAGTAAAAACCATCTTCTGGATGATCTTCTTGATATTTTTGTTGGCGGCTTCAACAACCCCATTCATCTTTGGTCTGTAAGGGGAAGAGTTATGATGCTCAATCTTGAATCCTTCACACAACTCTTTCATCATCTTGTTGTTCAAATTGGAACCACTGTCTGTAATAATCCTGCTTGGCACACCATATCGGCAAATGAGCTGATTCTTGATAAACTTGACAACCACATGTCGCGTTACATTAGTATAGGAAGCCGCCTCGACCCACTTAGTAAAATAATCAATGGCTACTAAGATGAATCGGTGTCCATTAGATGCTTTCGGCTCTATCATTCCAATCATATCAATCCCCCACATAGAGAATGACCATGGTGATGAGATAACATTCAACAAAGTTGGAGGTACGTGAACCTTATCTGCGTAAATCTGACACTTGTGACACTTTTTAGCAAACTTGTAACAATCCGATTCCATTGTGATCCAATAATAACCGGCCCTTAAAAGCTTCTTGGCCATAGCATGTCCGTTGGCATGCGTGCCAAAAGATCCTTCGTGGATTTCCGTCATTAACATATCTGCTTCTTGCTTGTCAACACATCTCAGCAAGACCATGTCAAAATTCCGTTTATACAACACATTGTTACTCAGATGAAAATTTCCAGCCAGTCTTCTCAAAGTTTTCTTGTCTTTGTTGGAAGCTCCCAAAGGATATTCTTGAGTTCTAAGAAACACTTCGATGTCATAGTACCAGGGTTTGCCATCTTCAACTTCTTCGACAGCGAAGATGTAGGCAGGTCTATCAAGACGTTTTACTTCAATCCGAGGACACTCGTTCCAAAAGTTTACCACGATCATTGAGGCCAAAGTTGCCAGCGCGTCTGCCATTCGGTTTTCATCACGAGGGATATGATGAAACTCAACCCTATCAAAGAACGGTAAGAGTCTTCTAGCATAATCCCTGTATGGGACCAAATTATCATGTCTAGTTATCCATTTTCCAGTAATTTGGTTGATTACCACTGCAGAATCACCAAACACATCTAAATTCTTAATTCTCAAATTGATTGCTTCTTCGAGACCCATTATACATGCCTCGTACTCAGCTTCATTATTAGTACACTGGAATGTTAATCTTGATGTAAATGGGAAGTGGGTCCCTTGAGGAGTCACAATAACAGCACCTATCCCTTTTCCATGAGCGTTGACAGCTCCATCAAAGATTAAACCCCATTGAGAACCTGGCTCTGGCCCTTCACCATGTACGGGTTCTTCACAATCTTTCATCTTTAAAAACATAACATCTTCATCAGGAAAGTCATCGTTTGAGGGTTGATGATCCAAAATGGGCTGGTGAGCCAGATGATCAGCCAAAACACATCCTCTAACAACTTTCTGAGTATGGTACTCGATATCATATTCGGACAATAACATCTGCCATCTAGCAATTCTCCCAGTCAAAGCGGGCTTCTCAAAAATATACTTGATGGGATCCATCTTTGAAACCAACCAAGTAGTGTGGTTTAACATGTATTGGCGCAGACGCTTGGCGCCCCACGCTAGAGCGCAACAAGTCTTCTCTAACATAGTGTACCTGGTTTCACAATCAGTAAATTTCTTGCTCAGGTAATAAGTGACATGATCTTGCTTTCCTGTTTCATCTCGCTGGCCGAGTACACAACCCATCGAATCCCCTAAAACAGTCAAATACATAATCAAAGGACGTCCTTCAACTGGCGGTATCAGGATAGGTGGTTCAAGCAAATACTCTTTGATACTATCGAAAGCCTTTTGACAGTCCTCAGTCCAAACGTACCCTTGTTCTTTCCTCAGAAGCTTAAAAATAGGTTTGCATGTAGCAGTCATGTTAGATATAAACCTGGAGATGTAGTTCAAACGTCCCAAGAATCCTCTGACTTGTTTCTCGGTGGCGGGAGCTGGCATTTCCCTGATAGCTTTCACTTTGTCAGGGTCCACTTCAATCCCTCTTTGGCTGACAATAAAACCCAATAGTTTCCCTGATCGTACTCCAAATGTGCACTTGTTGGGGTTTAGACGAAGCTTGTATTCCCTCAAACGGCCAAACAGTTTAGCCAGGTGTTTAACATGATCATCTTCGGTCTTCGACTTAGCTATCATATCATCCACATACACCTCGATCTCTTTGTGCATCATATCATGGAACAAAGTAGTCATAGCTCTCTGATATGTCGCCCCTGCATTCTTTAATCCAAATGGCATAACTTTGTAACAAAAGGTGTCCCAGGGCGTTATGAATGACGTCTTCTCTCTGTCCTCGGGAGCCATTCTAATCTGGTTGTAACCTAAAAAACCATCCATGAAGGAGAAAACTTCGTATCTTGCAGTACTGTCCACTAAGATGTCGATGTGAGGTAACGGAAAATCATCCTTCGGACTGGCTTTATTCAAATCCCTGTAGTCTACACACATGCGAACTTTACCATCTTTCTTAGGAACGGGTACAATGTTAGCCAACCATAGTGGGTACTCGGCAGTAACAAGGAAACCTGCATCAATTTGTTTCTGTACCTCTTCCTTAATCTTCAGAGCCATGTCAGGTCGAGTCCTTCTGAGCTTCTGTTTTATCGGTGGGCATTCTGGCTTCAAAGGCAGACGGTGTTCAACTATAGCCGTGTCCAATCCAGGCATATCCTGATATGACCAAGCAAACACATCAACAAACTCTCCAAGCAGATCAATCAGCTGTTTCTTCACATCTGGTTTGAGCAGAGCCCCAATTTTCACTTCTCTACGGATTTCTTCTGATCCCAAGTTGATTACTTCCACCGGCTCTTGATGAGGTTGGATAGCTTTCTCTTCCTTCTCAAGCAGTCTGGAAATTTCTTCTGGGATATCATCTTCTTCATCCTCAGCTTCATACACGGGAAACTCAAAATTCGGGGAAGGTAGCAGATCATTATTCCCAGGATGTAATTTATGTAGCAATCTGCACAAGTGATGTGATTTTCAATAAGTTTTTTTTGTAGAGTGGAAAGAGTGTGTACGCGAGATGCTACTTATTATTTTCCAACATCGTGAATAAATATAAAACACAAATGTAAATGAAAGTAGTTTATTGATGATAGCAAAACCAAAAAGACACGCCCAACAAAGTCACCTTTGCCTTGGGCAGAGCAAAAGGAATTATTGAAAATAAGCCCTAACAAATGCAATTTCGCCTTGGGCAGAGCGAAAATTTTTAAAACAAATGCTTTACTTAGATATATGAATGGCAGTAGGGGCTTCAACCGCACTCCAATTCTTGACTACAACGCCTGGGGTCACAAAGTCTGGGATGTCCTCATCTGGATCTTCCTCGGTGATGGCATAAACTCTAAAGGTATAGTCAAATCCATCCGACACGTAGCCTGGATCTTCCATATAGGGCTCGTAGTCTTCGTAAGGAATGGAGGACCTTGCAGAACCGTCTGATATGTAGCCCTCAAGTTCATCCTCTGACACAACATTAATTTGAGGATGATGGACGACCCCTCCACTACGGAACACTTCACTGATCAGCGGAAACCCTTGATTCTTGGTGCCTTGTTGAGCAGAACTGCTAGTGAAACCGAGACCTTCCTTATTTTTGTTCTCTGGCAAAGACAACACCTTTCCCCACATTGTTTGGTGACCACTGTTCACTACTTGTTGTGCGTCTTTGAATGATGACATGGATGTTTGAGACTTCTGAGCACCCTCACCCACAATGGACAAGGCTTGGAATTGCATGCCAACTTCTTCCTCAGCCTCGACATATGAGAATGATGACAAGTGACTCACCACCAAAGCTCTTTCTCCATAAACTGTAACTATTTTCCCCTCGAAAACATATTTCAGCTTTTGATGCAGGGTAGAAGTAACTGCTCCAGCTTCATGTATCCATGACCTCCCTAGCAAACAGCTATAGGTGGCACGAATGTCCATGACTTGAAACGGGATCATGAAAGTCTGTAACCAATAGTCATGGGCAAATCTACCTCACCAATTACCGTTTTCCTTGACCCATCGAAAGCTTTGACAATAACGCGACTTGGCCTCATCGGCGGTCCTTGGTACGACAGCTTAGATAGAGTAGTTCTAGGCATTACATTTAGAGATGATCCAGTATCGACCAGCACACTGGACAGAGAGTCGTTTCCACAGTTCACAGAAATGTGTAGAGCCATGTTATGTTTCCTTCCTTCTTCTGGGAGATCGTCTTCATTGAAACCCAGATTATCACTCGAAGTAATACTGCCAATGATGTTATCAAATTGTTCCATAGTCACATCCTGCTCGACATAGGCTTGTTCCAAAATCTTCTGAAGCGCTTCTCCATGAGCTTCAGAACTCATCAGCAATTGTAGCACATAAATCTTCGATGGGGTTTGCAGAAGCTGATCTGAAACCTTATATTCACTTCTTTTGATTACTTTCAAACATTCATCGGAGTTGGATAAATTAGACCCACCAGATTGCCCCACAGTTGGGTCTTTTGAGCCTGATGGTTCGGACGAAGCTTCTTTTTCTTTCGGTGGCACAGTCGGGTAGACTCGACCGCTTCTTGTCACTCTACTGACATCTGCAATATTAACGATTGAGGGTACAGTGGGCAAAGGCACCTCTTTCCCATCCTCCAACATAGTAGCATTGTACCTGTATGGGATAGCCTTACTAGAAGTATAAGGGACAGGTCCAGGCATATTGATTACTAAAGGGGTAACAGTTGGCTCCTTGCTATTGTAAACAATCTCTATACGTTCCACTTCCTTAAAGTGGGGCACTATGACACAAACTTCTTCAACCTCTTCATTTGAAACTTCTTGACCATCACTTTCCAAACAACCTTCAATCATATTGACAGAGGGCGAACCATGTGGTGGTAATGGATTCTTCTATACATTAGGGTCGGAATCCCTAAAAGACAAGATTCCATTTTTAATGAGCCTCTGGACATCCATCTTCAAACCGCAACAACTCTCGATATCATGTCCTGGAGCACCCTGATGGTAAGGACAAAACTTGTCAGCTCTATAAGAAGGGGGAGGATTCGTGGGAGCCGGAGATGGAACTCTCGTCTGAATATGACCCTTTTTAATCAAAGCGGGGAATAGATCAGCATATGTCATTGGGATCGGATCAAAGTTTATCTTTCTATACACACGGCCCTGATTGCTAGATGGCCAATTCTGTTGGGGGTACTGCGTACTTTGCTGAAGTTGGGGTTGTTGAGCAACGGGAGACTGAGGTTGCTGATAGGGTTGCATGGACTGTAGCTGATAAGCCGGAGCATTAAACACTGGAGATACCGCGGCAACTTGGTGTGGTGGTATGTACCTTTTTCTGAATTGTCCCTTTTGAATGGCGTTTACACCTTGCTCTTTTTTCTTCACAAAACTGCTCTCATACCTTTTAGGAGCGCTCTCTTCTTTGGTCAATCTTCCTTCGCGAACACCTTCTTCTAAGCGCATTCCCATATTGACCATTTCAGTAAAGTCATTGGGTGCGCTGGCTACCATCTTCTTGTAAAAGAAAGGACCAAGGGTCTTCAGAAAAATCTTGGTCATCTCTTTTTCTTCTAATGGTGGTGTGACTTGCGCGGCCAACTCGCGCCAACGCTGAGCATATTCTTTGAAATTCTCCTTATCTTTCTGTGCCATTGCTCTCAACTGATCTCGGTCGAGCTCCATGTCCACATTGTACTTATACTGCTTGACAAAGGCTCCTCCTAGATCATTGAAAGTTCGAATCTTCGTACTATCCAACCCCATATACCACTTGAGTGCGGCGCCTGTCAAACTGTCTTGAAAGTAGTGAATGAGTAGTTGATCATTATCAGTTTGGGCAGACATCTTCCTGGCATACATTATGAAATGACTCTGAGGGCAGGTATTCCCCTTGTACTTTTCAAAATCAGGGACTCTGAACTTCGGTGGGACCTTAACGTTTGGAACCAAGCACATCTCAGAAGCACTCTTACCAAATAAGTCCTTTCCACGAAGGGCTCTCAACTCCTTTTGTATTTCAGAAAACTGGTCTTGAAATCCATCTATCCTTTCTTCTAAGCCCACAGTTTCGGTTGGCGACCCATGTAGAATTGGTTCATCCAGAATATATGGAACAGCGTTCACATGCGGAGATGTGGTAGTCATCATGGCAGAAATTACAGGAGTAGCTTGAACAGTGGTCACAACAGGGATCTCAGACACAGGCGGACGGTAACCGGCCGAAAAGAAATTAGGGGACAATCCCCACGGGAAACCTTGAGGCATACTGTAGGATACTTCAGCAACAGAAGACACCACTGGGATCGGTGTTGGCGTCACTTCGGATACGACAGTCCTTGGAACTTCTTAGTTATTGATCGAGATTTGACTAGACAAAGCTTCCACCAGACCATTCAACTTCTCCAAACTTTCTTTCATACTTGCAACTTCATCACGGAGCACTCTGTTCTCTTGCTCTAGTTGATCCATCTTCTGGCGTTGACTAGCTCGAGTGTTGTATCGGTGATTCAGCTTGTTCTGCGGAGATGAAGCAAGAGTGATACCCTGGAATGCAAACGATGCTATGCTTATGCAAAATGCAAATGAGTATGGAACTTCAAGAAAATAAAATTATTTCGGTATTGTAACGTTGGAGAAAGAAAACTTATTTTATTTTGATGATCGAAGCATTACAAAACGGAGTACTCTTCTTAGAGTTTATTACATTGAATCAAAAGCAAAAAGAGAAACTCAGAGATCTACTCCTTATGCTCCTTCTGTGTGCGAAGTTCTCCCTCTAGCCGACTGATGCGTTCTTGCAACTCGGCCTTCTCTCTGATGAGTCGGTCGACACACTCCTTCCAAGCCATAGTATCTGGGGGGAGATCATCACTGGTGACAGCCATTGAAGAGGTGTGAGAGGAAAATAGATCCTCTCGCGCCTTTCTTTTCCTTGCAAGTTCAACTTCTGGTAGCCTCTGGGACTTCTCTTTCTCTACCTTGAGTATAAAAAACTTGTTCTTCCAGGCGGCTTTCAGTTTTCGAGCTTCACTCAAAGAAACCTTCAATTGATCTACTTCGCTCACGTCAAACCAATCTGGATCATGAAAAGCCAATACCATAGATTCGTGGAAAGGGAACAACATCTTGAGGTCGAGAGCTCTTGCTCGCACCCAATGTAGGGATTCTTCAGAGACAGTACAGTTGGGGTATCCTAAAGCAGCTTTTCCTTCTTTATTGATGTATTCCCATGAGTAAATTATGACGGTCTTCAGGTCTGGGTCTTCTCCTTCTTTGAGAAAGATTCCTTCTAACAGAGTCTGGTCGGGTACTTCAATCATGGGATGCCCGAATTGGAGACGGGCCAGCGCAGGGTTGTAACTTATGCATCCTTCTCTCGCAATGAGTGGTATGTTAGTAAATCCTCTGATGCTATGGATCATACATATACCTCCATAGGTAGGGTCGTACCACACAATGTCAAAGTGAGTAAGAGCCATAACTATCTCAAACCAACGGGGCGATTCTTCCTCTTCCCAAATAGACGGGTGCCGAGTTAAGCGAGCAATGAACCAGGAATACAACAGAGCAGTACAGCAAACGATGTGTCCTCCTCCTTCAGCATTCTTCGAGTGGATTGAAAAGTATGTGTCAGCGAGCAAGGTGGGAACGGGATTCTTGAGTATGAACAGTTTAATTGCATCCATGTCAACAAAATCATCGATCTTTGGGAACCAGAAAATCCCATAAACCAACAGAGCAAAGGTGGCTTCCATGATAAGGACTTCCTTTCTTTCAGCATGGTAGCGAACTTTTTCAATCAAAAAGTCAGCAGGGAATCCAAGGACTCCTTCCTTGGTGGTTAGGTGCACTTGCACATCTGCCAAACTGAGATGAGTGGCATTGGCAATTTCTTGATGACTGGGTGTGTCTTCCTGGCCGGTAAATATGGGACGGGCCATTACAGGCATCCTCAGGAAATCAGAATACTCTTCCAGTGTCGGCATCAACTGGTAATCCGGGAAGGTGAAGCAGTGGTACAACGGATCATAAAATTGAACAAGGGTCTCCAATAGCCCTCCTTTCATCTTGAGTTCGAGAAAACGGAAGACTTCTCCATATTCCGCTGCGAAGGTGTAACGGTTCTCGATGAGGTCTGCTAGTTCCCTCAAGCTTTCAATGTTAGGGCTCTGGAAAGTGTACTCCAAGGCTTCTCTTTTGAAATCCATGGTTACAATACCTGAGAAATAAAATTGAGTTTCTTGAAATGAATAAAAAAAGAATGTAATGCAATATGAGTAGGACTTCATGGGATCCTAGCTATTTATAAACATTGTAGTAAAAGAAAACGTTTTTTATTAATTTCGAAACGGAATACAAATAATTGCTTTTAAAAGTCCCAAATAAAAGCTAAATAAAAGCTAGTAAAGACACTAAAGAAGTTTCGAATTCTGATGCTTGAGCTGCTCTTCTAGCTGCGTCTTCTCACGGATAAGGTTGTCCACAATCAGTTTCCAAATAGTGCATTGCGGGTCGGAGAAAAATAAATCCTCCATGATCTTCCTTTTCTTGCAGGGGATTAGCTCTTCATCCTTCAACTGTAGTTGTTTCTGAAGTTCGTCAATTTCTGCGACGGACACTAGATACTTGTTCTTCCAGGACTCTAACTCATGTCGCGACTTCTTCAAAGCAACTTCTAACTTCTCGGTTTCGGATATAAAGACATAAGTGGGCTCCCTTCTTGGAGGTACAGGGTCTTGGCGAGAGTAAGGCATCTTCAGCTTGATCGCCCTATCCTTACCCACTGGAGATATGGTTCCATAGACACACAGTTGGGCCTTCCCATACTGTTCCTATCTTTCTTATGCAAATGCTTCCAAGCTTCCAAGATCTTCTCTTGGAGTTCTTGACTATCCTCGAAGAAGACACTCTCAACTTGTATGCTCTTAAGTGGTTCCTTCAATGGATATCCCAACTGTCGGCGGGCTAAAATCGGATTGTAACTGATCCCTCCACCAAAGCTGAGTAAAGGTACATTAGCAAAATCCCTACATCCATCAACGATTAGAATTCCATCATACTCACGGCTATACCAATCGATGTCAGAATGAGTCAAAGCCATAATATTTTCCGACCAACGCTTATCATTAAGGTGCCAAAAGGAAACATATTTGGGCAAGTGGGTAAGGAACCATTTATATAATAAAGGCACACAACATGTGATCATTCCTCCACCACGAAGGTTTCGGAGATGTATAGAGTGGTAGGTATTACCTAATAGAGTCGGCACTGGATTGTTCTTCATGAAGATCTTAATTGCGTTAAGGTCCACAAACCCCTCAAAACTTGGAAATAGAAATACCCCATAGACAAGTAAGGCAAAGATTGCCTCGAATGGAGCCTTGTTCGTAAAATCAGTATAAAATGAGGCCTTCTTGAATAAAAAATCTGTAGTCAAACCAAAAGTCCCACTTTTAACAACCATGTTGGCCTTAACGTCAGATACCTTGAGATAAAGGGCCTTAGCGATGTCTCTTTCTTCGGGGTCCTTTTCCAAGAAAGGAAAATGAGATTCTTCTAGAATGGGTAACCCTACCAAAAAAGAGTACTCTTCCAAAGTTGGCAACAACTGATAATCTGGAAATGTAAAGCAGTGATACATCGGATCATAGAACTGTAACAGAGCGGAAAGCAGGTCTTCATTTGCCTTACGTCTCAACAAAGATAGTAACTTCCCATATTTACTCTTGAACTTCTCTTAGTCTTCAATCAAAGCTCCCAACTCCCTTAGGTCATCCAATTCGGGACTCTTAAAAGTATATCTTAGAGTATTTCGTCTATCCATAATGTCCTACAATGTTCATAAATAAAGGGTAAATCCCATGAAGTCCAATGTAGTATGATGCTATATGAATGCAACAAGCACAAGTAAGCACATAAGGGCACACAAAGATAAACAAACAAAGGTCCTAGGTTTGCAACGAGCATGGAGCTAAGGGTATACCCGTTCCCAAAGGATAAGGACTAAAGGTGGATGGTACCTGCAGAACTAGGTTCTAAAAAGGTCCCAAAGTCATTAGTCCATCTGTCGGATATTATCAATTTCTCAACTAACTTGAGGATTAATAATATTCTCAAGAGAACTTCTTTTGAGTGTAGCTTCGCGTAGCACTATTTCGGGACTTACTCCCTTATAGCCTCGCACTACGCCCTAATAAAGGCCAAAGTGGGGTTAAAGGTAGCTACGGTCCTTAGTATCATGGACTCCAATTGAGAATAGTAAAAGTTTTCACGACTAAACTCGTTCAACCGAACTATTTTCAAAGGCTCTCAACTAAGCGGGATTTTCGAATCGACTTAGTCGGGACTCACTCCCTATAAGCCTCATCGAATATATCACCATCCTATCTTAATTTCTCTCAAGTCCGGGTGTAGGACTTTGTCTCACCACTCAAGGATAACAGCCCAAAAGAAATAAAGAATAAACAAATAAGCAAATAAGCAAGTAAGCAAATATATATAAAGCAATAAAGAAACAAAACAAGATAGGGAGACCCACTGAGGCATCCCCAGCAGACTCGCCATTTCTATCGCGGTGAAATTTGGATACCAAACTATTGATTAGTTTGAATCTTTAATTCAATTTGCAACCGAACTTTGATTTGTCCAAAGGAAGGGATAAAGATCGAAATTCCCACAATGCAATGCAAATTCAAGGTTAAGAGAGTTATAGGTTCGGGGGTTGGTTAAACTTAGGGAAGGTACTAGCATCCTAAGTTTCTGTAGTATTCTACAGGAACCTCTTGTTTTATATTTGTTTATTGCTATGTGTTTATCTGCTTAAGAGTTTAAAGAACCTAAGGGTTTATTTCTAAGTATACTCGATAAGATATCGCATCTTATGCCTACATATCCTTACGGGAATGGAATCAGAGTACTTGTAGTTCCCCTAAAGGGTTAGAGGAGCTCTTTGACTGTGGTCAAAGTTCCTACGGGTTTAAGGTAGTTGGTTGATTGATTTTAGGAGAAGAGATGTGTCTTCATTTTAAGAGAGATTTAACCGCCACAAGGTGTAAGAGATTGTATTGTTGTGGGGTGGAGATTATATCTCGCTTAAGATGATTAACATCTATTTCTCTATTGTGTTTGAATAATTGTATGTTGAGTTGTATTATTTTCCTATGTTGTAAAAGATAACGGTCTTTCCTATGGGGTAGGATCTATCTTAATTGATCAACTTGAATGGGATCAAGGATCATAGGGGAATATGATACAAATGATGTGCACTACACACAATTGTTGAATCATGTGTAGGTTTTCCCTTTGGACGGAATGAAATGCGAGAAAGATAAATTGCGATAATGTAAATTGCTGTAAAATAAATTGCGGAAATAATAAAAAGCAAATAAGTAAAACATACTGTTGCACCCCAAAATTTGCCCAACTTTTCTTTACCTAGCCTGTGTCTCATTTCATTCACATTAGCATTATCATTTGCATTTCATTGACATGTATGTAGGAATCAAGAGGTATGATTACCAATCAAGAGCTACACAAGAGTGTGAAGCTAGCCAAGAAGGTTATTCAAGTGTTCAAGGGTTGATATCTTTGTCAGAGAAGTCAGAAGATCCTCAGAGAGAGTGGTTGAAACCAAGTGTGTATGCCTCCTAACTTGAAAGTTGTGGGAAGACCTCAGATGATTCTGAAGCCATGAAGTGGACTTGAAGCCTTGAGAGAGCTTATGAGATGTCTTGAAAGCCATCATGAAGCCTAAAGAGGTCATTGTGCAAGATTAAGAAGACCCAGCCATGAGTGGTGTAATTAGGGTTTGACTGGGTCAACCCTAGGTCAATTGATGATTTGGAGAGGGTTGAGACCTAATCTAAGAGCCATGTGATCATGGATTGATGCATTGAGATGCTATAAGGATGATTCCAAGGTCAAATCATCATGATTGAAGATTTTGAGAAGTTTCAAGCTAGGGTTTCTAAGGCTTGACAATGTAAAATCCCCTAGTTTGACCCCTATCTTCAAGGCAGTTTAGCTCAAGATGGGATTGTCATCTCATCTTACCCCCCAACATGAATGTTGTAGAGCTTGTTCTTAGCTTTAATTTTAGTACTAGAAGTCCTTGATAGGATTTATAGAGCTCAAGTTATGACTTTGACAAGTTACAGGTCATCTGAGGTATGTGAATCTGGGGCCTTGAAAGTTACCCAACTTGCATCAAACTTTTGCTCAAGAAGGATGATTCCTATGGACTTTTGGTCAACATGAATGTTGTTCCTTATCTTCTTATATTTCTATAGAGTACTAGAAGTCATTGATAGGATTTGTATAACTCAAGCTATGGCTTTGACAAGTCAAGGGCATTTTGGTCATTTGGAGATTACAGGTCATTTCAACCATAAGACCATAACTCCTATTTCCAAGCTTCAAATGGAAAAATATTCAACATCAAACTTGTTTAAAATGATGTTTTAAGGCTAGTAAGGAGGTCATGAGATGTTGTAAAGGCTTGTAGCTCAAAGTTGCAAAAATGACCTAAAATAAGGGCATAAGTTAAATAAACCAAAGTTGGAAATTGATATTTTCAACCTACACATCCAAAACATGGCATGTAATATATCATTTTGACTCTAGAAAACATTTTAAGAACATTGGTTTAGCCACATTTTTGATTTGAGGTCTAAATTGTGGACTTGCTTTGAAAAGCACTTGCTTGCATATTAAGTAACACTTGCAAAACTCAAAATCAAGGCATGAGCAAGGAACTTTGCAAGCAAAACCCTCTCAAAATGTCACTAGGGGAGAAATTGAAAGAGATTGAGGTTGGTTTTCAAGCTGCAAACAGAATTGGGCATAGCATGAGATGTGTTTGAAAATCTCATGACATGAGAAGTGGAAACTCTCACTAGAAGGGTCTAGAGGGTTCTAGATCATCCAAACTTCATCTATATATTGAGTAGGATTGATCCATGGCAGAGGTTGGTGATCATTGAAGGATTGATCATAGCTTGAGATTGAGTTTTCTTGGATTGCAATTGAAATCGGTTTCACCAAATTCCTCAATTTCCATTCATTTTCTTGATTGATACTTCTTCCATGGATGTCAAGGAGTGATTCCAGATCATTTTCAAGAAGAATTGGTGGCTAAATCGTGTTTGAGCAAGTGAATTTCTCCACCTGCAACTCACCATCGGGTTTTAAGATTCAAGCAATTTCAACTGGTTCTTTTGCATACAGAAGCAAGGAGGAGGTTCATTGATCGTGTCTACAAGATTGTAGAGCTTGATTTGAAGGTTTAGGGCATCTGTTCAACCAAGATTCTCAGGTTGGTAACCTTCTTCCTATAGCATGATTTAGGTAGAATTAGGTTGAATTAAGGTGTTAGATTTATTGTAGAATGGTGTAGGATGGATTTCAGATAGTTAATTGATGAATTAGAGACAAATTAGGTGAATTGCCATTTTCGGTTGAGATTGGGATATGATGAATATTGAGGTTTTAGAGGAAACTAAGGGTATGGTTGAATTCGTGGCAAGATTTGGAATGAGTTTCATGTTTTGACCATTTGCAATGGAGGCTCCTAGAGAGAACTAGGGTTGAGGGAGGTGACCGGAGTTCCACCGGTGGTGGCCGGAGCTGGGCGCGAAGCTCAGAGGTTTGAAAGGTAGAAGACGACCTCAGGACCATTGGATGAGGGTTTGACTTGGACTTTGAGGCTGATCCAAGGGCCACGTTTTAAAGTTGATTTGTGAAGGATCTGAGTAAGTGAAACGATGCGTTTCACTTACTAGCTGGTTCTGGGCTTAGTGAGTTAAGCGCTATTCACACCCCCCTGAAGGCCCAACCCATGATTTTAAACTGATTCTGATTGCTAATTGCACCGCGCGCTTGTTTATTTTAATTGGATTTTCTTCATTTTTTCATTTTGTTTATGGTTCTTGTAAAAATCATAATTAATTGAAAATTAATCCAATTAAACCCATTCTTTTTGCATTTTACTCATGATTGAGTCTAGTACTTTTTAGAGAAAAAATATTTTCATTTCATGTATTTTCTGATTTAATGGGAATTTTACATTTTAATTGATATTAAAATGATTTTGTTTGATTCATATTTTTGTGGAATTTTGTGTGATCTCATGGTGATGATCTTGATCCTGATTTTTTGTGTGTGATTAGGTTAGACATGTATGATCCCATAAAATTTTTCTCACATTTTTGTGATGAAAATAGGTGTGCTTTCTAGATTGATATTTAGGTGCCTCCTTTTAGGGTTTTAGGTTTGATACCTTGTAATGTAGAATTTAGTTCTAGGTCTAATTTGATGATTTGATCTCTGGAATTAATATGGTAGAGTCATGATCGACATAGATTCCCATAGTAAATTTTGTAGGATTTTACAATTGGTTTTAGTATTTTAGTTGGGACTAACTTTAGGACTAGGTTTTAGGTGATCCTAACCTACTAATTCAATTAGTTTAACTTCCTTAGTCCCCTTAGATTAGGGTTTGTGCTTGGTTTGCCTTTGGTTGAGATTGAAGACAAGTTGAAGACAAGATGAGGATGCTTGAAGTTGCTTGAAGTTGCTTGGAGCTTTGGATTTGTTGGTGCCTGAAGGTGTCTGATGAAGATTAGGAGATAGGACATAGGGAGAGCCTTGTAGTTAGAATGATTTCTTTCACAAACATGGAAAGCATCTTGTGCTTCCATTCCTCTCAATGACTAAAAGTCCTTCTCAGATATTCACATCCCTCCTTTGGAAGGATGAGTGGCTTTATCTGGGAAGTAGAACTTTGAGGGAACCAGTCTCTCATAGTGATGAACCCTTACAGGCTTCCTTTGGTTGTCAATAAGCTGTTTATCATTTCCCCTCATCCTGTTAAATCAATTGTCTCCTGGTTTGAGTATCTTGAGAGATGTTGGGCTTGAGTTTGAAGGTGAGGACTTCACTGAAGAGTGTGGAAGAGGATGATTCCTTGAGCATTGCCATTTCAGCTGAAGCTTGAAGAGCAAGAAGACCAAGTTTATACTTGAAGACCCCATTGAAATTGAGTGAAGAGCTGAGGCTTGGAGGAATAAAGGATAAGTTGATACTTACACTGATGCTTGGAGAACCTGAAGGAATCAAGTTGATACTTGTAGTTATGAGTGAAGCCTGAAGGTGGAATTGACTGGAGAGCTGAAGCTTGGAGAAGAGAGGATAAGTTGACACTTATGTTTGATGGATTGAAACCTTGGAGAAGCAAGTTGATACTTGCTAGTGAAGCTGATAGCCTTGAAGGGTGGTTGAAGTCTAAGGACTGGATTGATGTTAGAAGAGCTGAAGCTTGAAATGGAAAGAGGGAGTGGTTGATTTGCTTTCTTGTCTGTTTTCTTTCCTGTACTAATGTGCCTTGTTTGACTTGCTTGATGCATTAGAATAAGTCCATATCTAGATTGACTTTAATCTAGGAGCATGATTGCACTAGAGGTTGAGTTGCTCCCTCTTCTTGTATTGTTACTGTATGGCTTTGCTTGCGGGTATTCGGTAGAGCCCTGCTCCCTTGCCCATGTGGTTTATTTTGCTTGATAGCATTTCATTTTCTTCTGTATGATTGCAGTCACTTGTATTTTTCTTGATAGCATGTTATTTTTTCTGTATGATTACAGTTATTCATTCTGGCTTGAGGTTGAGATGAGCTTGTGGAGGCTGCTGCCCCACACACATTTCCTCCCTCACATGCATTGCATGCATTTTACAGTCGTTTACTGTATATCTTTTTACTGTTTAAGCTGATGCTTTATCTGTTTCTGTTTATCATTGACATGATCCCTTAGGACTCTCATTTCCTTTGAACAGGAAGTGATGATAGAACCTTAGGTTGAAACCTATGCATGATAACTTCTAGGAGTTCCCTGTTTCCAACTTCAACTATAGGATGAATCCTTGGCATGACAACATTAGGACTTGATAGTCTCCCTTTAGTTGAGCCTGCTCTCTTCTCATCTCAAAACAACTTAAGATACAGTAATCATGAATGATTTCTTTCGTATGTTACGAGCCTTCAGCTATCTGAGAAAGGATTGTTGGAGAGTTTCTTTTCAACAGGCAGGATGTTTAGTATGGCACCCTTTGGGTGACATGCGACGCATTCACTCTCAGGTCATAGTCTTTAGTGCGATTGAAATTGCAAACACAATAAAAAACACTTCTTTCGTAAAAGACATAAAACAAACTTCAAAACTTTTTGCCCCGTGGGCCCGTAATTCAAAGGAAGCTTTTCTGAAGAAAAGAGTGTCGTTAAACTTCAGCGCCACCGCAAACAGGCTTTGTCCCTAACTGCTGGAACTGTTGTTTAACCCTACTCGATAAAACAGATGAATCTGAATCCCCGTAATCCGTATTATCCCGAACTACGTAAGCTCTGATCTCTCATACCTGATGAGAGTACGTAGGCACAATACTGATGTATTGGCGAGCCACCTTCCCCGTAACCCGTAGTAGGTCGAACTACGTTGACTCTGATTTCTCATTCTCTGATGAGAATACGTAGGCATAAAGTGCGACGCTTTGCCGAGTCATTTTTCTTTTCTTTTTAAGCCAGCCTTGATAGGTAGATAGATAAACCAACTCGTCCAGTAAACACAACAAGCGTGGATCCTGTCGAGTACGACGGACGTGAGGGGTGCTAATACCTTCCCCTTGCGTAACCGACTCCCGAACCCAAACAACGGTTGCGATGACCTTGTCTTACCTTTTTCGTCAGGTTTTTCCGATCGTTTCCTTTCCCGCTCTGAGGGATAAATAACGAAAGGTGGCGACTCTTCTGTTTTTTCGGCACCTTATTTTCGCGGAAGCGACAGCTGGCGACTCTGCTGGGGACTTGATAGTTTCCTGGGATCCAACGTCCCGTATGCGAGTCAGTTTGGGGATCCGACGTCCCCTGCGAGAGTCAACCCTAGCACTTGTATGATTACTTGTTAGGTTGTGTTTATTTATCGCATTTTATTTCCCGCACTTTATTTTCAGTATGATATGATTATCTGTGCTGTTGTGGGAGGGGCATTCTGATGAGTGAGAAGCCAGACCCAGGCTTGAGTGAACATAGCATTAGTTGTGGAAATTAGTGGGCGCGTGCTTGCTTGGAAGGCACTAGTGTCTCATGAAATCCACGCTCAGACGAGGTTCTCCCGGTTGGCTTCTTTTTCAACCCTTTGGGTTGAGGGGGTTGTTGGTTTGGAGGATTGTCAACTCTGGGGACCGATCATTTGTGATTCAACCGAGTGAGGCCGCTTCATGAGTTGGTGATGCCACACCTTCTGGGTATCGTATCACCCCTCTTGAATGTCTGTGACGCTGATGAACGCATAGGATTCCGAACTTGAGTCAGTTTAGGTCCATACCTGTGAGCAGGGTTGGGTTTATTGCAGGAAACCATGACCTTCAGACTGCCTGGTTTTCCTGATAGTGAATCAGTTTTGTTGATACCGGAGGTTCTCATCATCAGATATATGATTGTTCTTGATAGAGCAGAGCAGATTTTTGGTCCTGTATCAGAGGTCTTTATTATCAGATGGTTGTTCGTGACAGAGCAGATTTTTGGTCCTGTATCAGAGGTCCTTATTATCAGATGGTTGTTCTTGACAGAGCAGATTTTTGGTCCTGTATCAGAGGTCCTTATTATCAGTTGTTTGTTCTAGAGCAGAGCTGATTTTTGGTCCTGTATCAGAGGTCCTTATTATCAGATGGTTGTTCTTGACAGAGCAGATTTTTGGTCCTGTATCAGAGGTCCTTATTATCAGATGGTTGTTCTTGACAGAGCAGATTTTTGGTCCTGTATCAGAGGTCCTTATTATCAGTTGTTTGTTCTTGACAGAGCAGAGTTAGGGTCCTGTATCATAGGTCCTTATTATCAGATGTTTGTTCTTGACAGAGCAGATTTATGGTCCTATGTGTGTGTGTTCTTGGCAGAGCAGATTTGTGGTCCGATACCATGGTTTTCTTCTTATCCGAGATAGTGGTTGTTCTTGACAGAGCAGCATCATGGTTTTGTTGATACAGAACCTCCACAGCACAGTTGCCTTGATCTCGTGCTGCATGATTGCATTTTACATTGCTTTGCATACCCATTTGCATTTCATTAACGTGTGTCTGTGTTGCAGGTACCGTTTCCCCCGATTCAGGATTTATGGCCTTCTGTTGTATTGTTATGGGTTCTCTGAGGAAGACCGTGGTTTACAAGCTCCCTGCCCCTGATGTGGTTCAGCTGACCAGTTTGATTGCTTTAGCAGATGATTCTGTGAAAGATGAGTTCAGAAAATCTTACGGCAAATTGCTCAGTTTGGTTCGTAAACCTTCTGCGTTCGAGTTGAATGGGCTGCACGCTCTGCTGCAGCTCTACGATCCTCCATTGAGATGCTTCACTTTCCAGGATTTTGTTCTCGCACCCACACTAGAGGAATATGTTGATTTGTTAGGTGTGCCTATCAAGAGGCAGATGCCTTTTGTTCATATAGATACTGAGCCTAATCTGGCTAGTCTAGCTCCGTCACTTCATCTGGATACCTCCGAGTTGGTGTTGTCTAGTTGGAACAAGGTTTCTGGTTTCTCCTTGCAGTTCTTAGTGGGAAAAGCTCAGCAGTGCGCCAAAGACGGATATTGGGTCATGTTCAATGCCATTCTCGCCCTGTGCATATATGGCATCATTCTGTTCCCCAATATGCCCGATTTTGTAGACTTCGACGCCTTCCGCATCTTTGCATCAGGGAATCCAGTCCCTACCTTGATAGGAGATGTCTACCATTCCATCCACTATAAAAACGAGAACAGAAGGGGCAAGAATGTCTCGTGCTGCGTACCCCTTCTTTATAAATGGCTTGATAGTCATCTGCCCAAGAGGGGTCCCTTTGCTTCGTCTGCAGCCACAGCTGAGTGGTCCGAGCGTTTGATGAGTCTATCAGTGGAGGATATTGACTGGTTTGACAGAGATAGGTTGGGTACCGAGATTATCTTCAGCTGCAGCGGGTTTCCGAACGTGCCTTTGATAGGCAGGAAGGGCTGTATAAACTACAATCCGTCTTTGCTGGTCCGACAGTTCGCTTATGCTTTGAGGGCTCCGCCGAAGGATGAAGAGGTGCAGGGATCTCTGTACCACACTGGTCTTCTAGAGGGGGATCTGTTATCTAAGCTTCAGCGCGCTTGGAATGGTATCAGTGAGAGGGGAAAACCATTGCTGGGGAGAAGTAATAATCAAGCCTACCCTCCGTACGTGACGTGGATCAGAGCCAGAGCAGATGCTATAGGGATGCCGTTTCTCCCTGCCAAGCCAGAAAGCCCTCCGGTGATTGGAGAGCCTACTACTGTGCCCATTCAGCAACATAATCGGGTGTTAGCTGAGCGAGATGAATTGAAGAGGGCAAACGAAGAACTGGAGAAAGAATTGGCGCAGCTCAGAAGCGAGAGAAATGAAGCTGTTCATTCCTTCAAGAGGCAGATGGAGCTGGTGAACCAGCTGGGGGCAGATTTGACTAAGCAGATAGCTGAGGGTGAGCGCATGGGCCAAGACTTCAAAGCTGTCAACGATGTACTGGCTACGAAGAAGCTGCACTTGGACGAAGCGTATCGGAGGATATCCAAGTTCAACCAACACTGGAGGGCCTCCCTAGCCAACAGGAAAGAGTGGGAGGATAAGCTGATGCAACAGATCTCCAAGCTGAAAGCCCAGGTGAAGGCTAGTGAGAAGAGGTTTGATGAAGAAACCGCTCGCAGATATGCCGGTGAAGGCCAGCTCAACAGGGCTCTCGCTAACCTGAAGGAGCGCAAACTGACGTTTGAATCCAAGAAGCGAAAGCTAGAAGATTGTTTCGGCGAAGGAGCATGGGAAGATTCGGTCGAAGGTCTTCAGTACACCATTGTGCAGAGGGAGTTGCTCGTCGAAGGGTTACTCACTCTGCCTAATCATCCAGAAACGAAGGAGTTGTTAGAAGAGTTTCGCGCCTGTGGCCGTGCTTGACTATTTGTATTCCTTTTGTTTTGTATGCTGACCATCGCCAGGCTTGTTGGTCGAGGTCATGCTATTGATTCATCTTGTACTCGCTGACGTTGTGTGCTGCCTTGATGGGCTTTCTTTATATATGAGATTGTTATTTCCATGACTGGACTCGGACTTCTTATTATCAGCACTGGCACTCAGGCACTAGGATCGGGGGAGATCTCCCTAACGCACAGACACACGTTTGCATTTGCATGAAGCATTCGCATAACGAGCACTTTGTTGTTTTTTCCTAACCCTTTTGTGATTTCAGGTTGTTTCAGGTTGTTCCAGGATTGATCAGAGACCTGTTCACCGCTATCCGACCAGAGCAAATCAAACCAGAATCATGGAGCAAGTGCAAACTGATGTTCAGGAACTCCACGAAAGAATGGATCGCTTCATGGAGCTCATGCAAGCGGTCGCCAACGGCCAGGATCAGCTCAGAACCTTGGTTCAGCCTCTGATTTCAAGGGTCGATAGCAATGGCGTACTCCATGGTGGGACTGTGCCTACCCCTCCACCAGTTGAAACTCCATAGAATGGCGTCCCCGTGACCGGGGGGAATGGCAGTGCCAACGACAATGTGATAGCTAACATGGGACTCAATGGTAATACGACGGGCGTCGGTAATGGAAGTCTTGAAGCTAATGTCAATGTTGGGCTGGGCAACGGCAATGCAGGTGTTGGGAATCTGTTCGGGCCTCAACCGTGGTTAGAAGATCGTCAGGACGATGTGTTCTCTCAAAGAGGTGCTGAAGGTGAGCTGACTTCTGAAGCACGACTAAGGTTCAAGGCACTCGAGGATAAAATGAGAAATATCGAGAACCAGAACACCCTGGGCGTTGACATGTCCAAGTTGGGACTGATTGCTGATTTCAAGGTGCCTCCCAAGTTCAAGGTACCTGACTTTGAAAAGTACAAGGGCACCACTTGTCCTCGCGTCCACCTGAGATCATATTACAGAAAAATTTCCGCTCATTCTGAGGACGAGAAGTTGCTGATGCACTTCTTTCAGGACAGTCTGTCTGGGCCATCCCTCGAATGGTACATGAGTCTGGAGCCTACCAGTGTGCGCACGTGGAAGGACCTTGCTGAAGCATTTGTGCACCACTACCAATACAACAACGACTTGGCCCCGAACCGAGTCCAACTGCAGAATCTGTCGCAAAGGAACAACGAAGGGTTCAAGGAATACGCCCAGCGGTGGCGTGAGTTGGCAGCTAGGGTTCAGCCGCCGATGGTTGAACGTGAGCTCGTGCAGATGTTCGTAGCCACCCTCCCAGGGGTTTACTATGAGAAATTGGTCAGCGGTATGTCCGGAACCTTCTCAGATCTCATTATCACGGGTGAGCACATTGAAAATGGGATCAAACTCGGGAAAATTCAAGGTGAGTCATCCTCAGCCGGAGGAGGGGGAAAGAAACCTTATAGTGGCAAAAGACGAGAAGGAGAAATGAGCGCCATGACCAACGCTCGAAGGAAGGGGAAAGGTCCTCACCAACAGGTGGCCAGCATAACTATCCCGGCAGTTCAACAGCCACAGCAGCAACAACAACAACCGAATCAACAAGGGTACAAAAAGTATCAGAATCGGGCACCTCTGTCGAGTCGTCACCTCGAGACACCGCCCATGTCGTACGCGCAACTATTGCAGACTTTGCTTCAGCTACAGTTGATCCAGAAGAGAACGCTGGCTCCCTTGACAGGGGCACCTCCGCCAGGTTATGACGCGAATGCAAGTTGTGAGTTTCACTCAGGGGCACCAGGCCACACAATAGAGAACTGCAAAGCCTTCAAGCACAAGGTGCAGGACATGGTGGACGCTAAGATCATCAACTTCTCCGATAATGTGCCAAATGTCACGAAAAACCCTATGCCGAATCATAGGGGAGGTGGAGTAAACGCCATTATTGAAGACGAGAGTTTGGATTTGTTGACTGACGTCAGAAATCTGAAGACACCACTTAGCTTCGTTAAGGCTAAGTTGATGAAAAGAGGTTTCTTTCCAGGTTGCGGAGAACTGTGTATGGACTGTGCCACTAGTCCTGATGGATGTGAACAGCTGATAGAGGGAATTCAAAGTCTGATGACTGAAGGGATCTTACAGTTCAGCCGGAGGGCCGAAAGCGGACCGGGAGAGGTAGTGCTGAGGCAAGATGATGAGGTCGCAACCATCACCATCCCTCGCCAGAAGATAACTATTTTCGCACCTAGGCCGCCTACGATTACCATTACCAAAGCTGGGCCGATACCGTTCGAGAGCACTAATGCTGTCCCATGGTATTATGGGGCTGAAGTTTACTGCAACAGACATAAGTTGGAGCTAGAACCGTTTGGGTCGTCTGTGGAGAACCTTGCGGGAATCAGTGGTATTACTCGCAGCGGGAGAATATTTGCACCACCTAAGGTCGTGGCGGATAAAGCGGACAGAGCTGATGCAACTGATAAAGGTAAAAGTAAAGTCATTGAAGAGGTCCCGCGTGGGGCAGAAGAAGACTTAATTGTTAAAGATGTCGAGGAATTTATGAGGTTGATTAAAAAGAGTGACTACAAGATTGTGGATCATCTCCATCAAACACCCTCGAAGATTTCCATCCCGAACTTGTTGTTGTGTTCTGAAGCACACCGCAACGCGCTGCTGAAGGTGTTGAACACCGCATATGTACCGCAGGAAATATCGGTAAACCAGCTGGAAGAGGTCGTAGCCCACGTGAATGCTGGGAATGGGTTAGGTTTCACTGACCTAGAGTTGACGCCGAAAGGGAGGAACCACAATAGCGCCCTGCACATCTCGATAGAGTGTAGGGGAACGATTATGTCGCACGTGTTGGTGGACACGGGTTCGTCACTCAATGTTCTTTCGAAGAAGGCATTAATGAAGTTAGATACTCGCGGAGTGATTTGCACACCCAGTGATCTGGTTGTGAAGGCGTTCGATGGAACCAAACGCCATGTTTTCAGGGAGGTGACCCTGCCAATCCAAGTCGGGCCGGAAACATTCGACGCGATCTTCTACATTATGGACATCATGCCTGCCTACAGTTGTCTCTTGGGCCGGCCGTGGATCCACGCTGCTGGGGCCGTGACCTCCACGTTGCACCAGAAACTTAAGTATGCTGTCGGAGGTAGTATCGTGACTGTATGTGGCGAGGAGGATATAATGGTGAGCCATTTGTCGTCCTTCAAATATGTTGAGATGGATGGGGAAATCCACGAAACCCTATGTCAGGCGTTCGAAGCTGTTAAAGTCAAGGACGTAGCTCCCGTAGTCACTGAAAAGCCAGAGATGACTCTCTCCTCCTTCAAGGAAGCCCGGGTCGTTGTTCAAGCCGGATCTACCCCAGGCTGGGGGCGAATTTTGGAGATACCTAACAAGCAAGACAAGTTTGGGTTGGGATACTCTCTTGGAGCTGAAGCCTCCTCTTCTAGCAGTGCGTCGCGAGGTAAAGGGCCGATCCAGTTTACCAGTGGCGGGGTGATATTTGAAAGCGTCAACGCCGTGTCTGAAGACAGCGGAGATAGCGACTGTGACCTCGACTCTTGGATCCATCCAAGCAAGCCAGGCGAGGGCCTTACCAACTGGTCCGTCAAGGATATCATCCAGATGACAAGCGAAGAGTAATGATTTACTTTTTCCAATCATTGTACAACCCTATGTCCTACCCGGGGCATAGTGGTTTTATTGTCAGGGCCTTGCTGGATTATGTACATGCATTTTATCAATAAATCAAAAGGCGTTTTTCTTCGTATTCAAATATTGTGATCTCTGTTATTCTTGTTTTATATTTGTTTTGAAAAACAATAAAATGGCAATGGGGTTTGTGCTAACCTGCATACCCTTGTTTTAAGCTTAACCCTTGTTATTGCAGGATCCACATAGCAGATGACATCGACTATGGACCTTCTACGGCTCACTTCGACTTCGATTTCCCGATCTATCGAGCCGAAGAAGAGATTGATGAAGACGAAGACCTTCCTGAAGAGTTGGCCCGCTTGTTGAAACAAGAAGAGAAAGTTATTCTGCCTCATGAAGAGGAGATCGAGATTGTGAATCTGGGTTCTGAAGAACTCGTCAGAAAAGTCAGGATAGGGGCTGCATTGCAGAGTGATGTCAAGCAGAGATTGGTCGAGATGCTAAGAGAGTATAGTGACGTCTTTGCTTGGTCATACGAAGATATGCCCGGACTTGACACTGACATCGTGGTCCACGACTTGCCGCTGCGACAAGATTGTCCTCCCGTTAAGCAGAAGCTTAGGAGGACGAGACCAGATATGGCCGTTAAGATCAAAGAAGAAGTGCAAAAATAGCTTGATGCTGGCTTCTTAGCGGTCACCACTTACCCTCCGTGGGTCGCCAACATAGTGCTTGTACCGAAGAAGGACGGTAAGGTACGCATGTGCGTCGATTATCGGGATTTGAATAGGGCGAGCCCTAAAGATGATTTCCCGCTACCTCATATCGATGTGTTGGTCGACAATACAGCTCAGTTCTCTGTGTTTTCGTTCATGGATGGCTTCTCCGGCTACAATCAGATCAAGATGGCACCGGAGGACATGGAGAAAACAACGTTTATCACTCCTTGGGGAACATTTTGCTACAAGGTAATGCCTTTCAGTCTGAAGAACGCAGGGGCCACTTACCAACGAGCAATGGTTACTTTATTTCATGACATGATTCATCATGAGATTGAAGTCTATGTTGATGACATGATTGCGAAGTCCCAAACGGAGGAGGGACATCTGGTCAATTTGCTGAAGCTTTTTGAGAGGCTTAGGAAGTTCAGGTTGAGGCTGAATCCTAACAAGTGTACTTTCGGAGTACGGTCCGGAAAGTTACTGGGGTTTATCGTGAGCGAAAGAGGCATCGAGGTTGATCCTGCGAAGATTAAAGCGATACAAGAAATGCCAGTGCCAAAAACAGAAAAAGAAGTTTGTGGTTTCTTGGGCAGAATAAACTACATTGCAAGGTTTATTTCTCAGCTCACGACCACGTGTGAACCGATGTTCATACTGTTAAAGAAAGATCAGACAATTATCTGGAACGAGGATTTCCAAAAGGCATTTGATAAGATAAAACAGTATCTGCAGGAACCTCCAATCTTGATACCCCTAGTGGCTGGACGACCACTAATCATGTACTTGACAGTCCTTAAGAATAGTATGGGGTGTGTTCTCAGTCAGCACGACGAGACGGGCAGAAAGGAGCATGCCATTTACTACTTGAGTAAAAAGTTCACAGATTGTGAATCTCGTTACTCGACGCTGGAGAAAACATGTTGTGCACTAGCCTGGGCTGCCAAACGTTTACGACAGTACATGCTCAATCACACCACCATGCTAATTTCGAAGATGGATCCGATCAAGTACGTCTTAAAGAAGCAAGCGCTTTCGGGCAGGATTGCCAGATGGCAAATGGTGTTGACGGAATATGATATCCAGTATGTTTCCCAGAAGGCCATTAAGGGGAGCGTATTGTCTGATTACCTTGCCGAATAGCTGATCGAGGATTACCAGCCGATGAAATTTGAATTCCCTGATGAGGATATCATGTTTCTTAAAGCAAAGGATTGCGATGAACCGTTGCCCGACGAGGGGCCAGATAGGAAATCCCAGTGGAAATTGATATTTGACGGGGCGGTTAATTCCTATGGAAGTGGCATTGGGGCGATCATCACGACTCCCCATGAATCCCATATCCCATTCACTGCGAGACTGACGTTTCCGGTCACCAATAATGAAGCGGAGTACGAAGCATGCATCATGGGTCTAAAAGAGGCAATTGATTTGAGAATCAAGAACCTAGACGTATATGGTGACTCGGCGCTTGTGATCAACCAGATTAAAGGGGAGTGGGAGACTCGTCAATCGAATTTGGTGCCGTACGTGAATTATGCCAGAAGGCTACTCCCGTTCTTTGATCGAGTGGAACTCCATCATGTGCCCAGAGCAGAAAATCAGATGGTTGATGCCTTAGCCACGTTGGCTTCGATGTATAAAGTCAATTTTTGGAATGAAGCTCCAGGAATTGTCCTCTCCCGTCTTGATAGACCGGCATTCGTCTTTGCAATCGAGGAAGCCGCCGACGGCAAGCCATGGTTCCATGACATCCAGACTTTCCTTATGACTAAGGAGTATCCTGCGGGAGCATCAACCCAGGACAAGAAGACTCTGAGGAGGCTGTATGGAAATTTCTATCTCAATCCTGATGGAGTGTTGTATAAAAGAAACCACGATCTCGTGCTACTCAGATGTGTGGATGAGAAAGAGGCGAGTATGCTCATGGAAGAAGTCCATGAGGACACATTTGGTACGCACGCCGGCGAGCATGCTATGACGAGAAAAATCCTGAGAGCAGGATATTACTGGCTGACGATGGAATTGGATTGCTTTAAATTCGCGAAGAAATGTCATAAATACCAGATTTATGCTGATAAAGTTCATGTGCCGCCGTGCCCGTTAAATGTCATGTCCTCCCCTTGGTCGTTCTCCATGTGGGGCATCGACATGATAGGCAAGATCCAGCCCACCGCATCTAATGGTCATCGCTTCATTCTAGTAGCTATCGACTACTTCACCAAATGGGTGGAGGCAGCCTCATACGCTAATGTGACCAAGAAGGTGGTGGCTAAATTCATAAAGAGGGACATCATCTATCGTTACGGAATTCCCGAGCGGATCATTATTGATAATGGTTCGAATTTGAATAACAAGATGATGAAGGAGCTGTGCCAGAGTTTCAAGATTGAACACCACAACTCATCTCCTTACCGACCGAAGATGAATGGCGTCGTTGAAGCGGCCAATAAGAACATCAAGAAGATTGTTCAGAAGATGGTTGTGACCTATAAGGATTGGCACGAGATGCTGCCGTTTGCACTGCACGGTTATCGTACCACGGTACGTACGTCAACCGGGGCAACTCCTTTCTCCTTAGTGTACGGTATGGAAGCTGTCCTACCGTTAGAAGTAGAGATCCCTTCTTTACGAGTTTTGGTTGACGTGAAACTCGATGAGGTAGAATGGATTAAGAACCGACTAAACCAACTCAGCCTGATGGACAAGAGGAGGTTGGCATCGATTGCGCATGGTCGTCTGTACCAAAGCCGAATGAAGAAAGCTTACGATAAGAAGGTGCGTCCTAGATGCTTTCAGACGGGTGATCTCGTCCTGAAGAAGATTCTTCCTCCACACTCCGATCACCGGGGCAAGTGGACTCCTAATTACGAAGGTCCGTACGTCGTCAGCAAGATCTTCTCGGGAGGAGCCTTGTTGCTATCCACGATGGATGGTGAAGATTTTGCATCCCCGGTGAACGCGGACGCAGTTAAAAAATACTTTGCTAAAAAAATGACCCGCTGGAAAGAAAAAGAATATCCAGGCAAAAATGGGGCATCCCGGCGAACCATAAAAAAGGAAAAAGGTTCGGGCAAAAATTAGGGATATAAATTGAAAAGAATGTACACCCCCGGATGGGCGACTTTGGCAAAAAAGGGTATCCCGGTGAATCGAAAACCCATAAGGGCGATTCAGGCAAAAGTTAGGGATTTGAAAAAGCAAATGACTGCGTTCCGCGTGTGGACTTTCATTGTTTAGTGGTTTGGAAGACCTGAGGGCCGTTTATCTGAATCAATCTCTTCTGAAGCTGAAGCGTCGGAGAAGTATCGAAGTCAAGTGGGTCATAGAGGGATCAACTCATGGTGTTCGTCTACGCCTCATTGCCGACATTCGTGTATATACTGATGTATATTTATGTTCTATTTTTGCGCAGCTTCCTCATTCCAGGAGCTTGCCTCTGTTGTAAAACATTTTTACCCATTCAGGGGTTCGTTATCAATAAAATGTATACTATTCAGTAATTCTGTTTGTCTGTTTAGCATTTACCTGTTTTGTTTGCGAAAAAGAACGCCGATGTTTTTGATAAAATACGCATACATAAACTTACGGGCCTAGGCCACTGATTGTTGAAACAATGAATTACTTGAACATTGTCACAAGATGATAACCTTGATAGGTCCCTTTGAGAAGGGTATCTTGTCTGTTTGTTTGTGTTGGTGCAGGTGTAGCATGTACCAGGCAGTGCGCCGTGCGCATCCCCAAGCAGGATGATTCCTCCTTCTCCAGCGAAGTTCAGCAGCCTCTCCTCGCAGAGTCTGAACATGAGATCGTCAAGCATTGATATGTCTCCCCAGGAAGAGAGGATTCTCTCCCCAAGCAGATGTATCCTGAAGAAATGTCATCTCCCCAGCTGAGTCGTATACTGAAGTGTGCAGCAATTGGTAGTTCCAGACTGAAGTCTCCAGTGGAATTGAGATTCCCCACAGAGTCGTACTCTCCCCCAGTAAGCAGGATGATTCCTTCCTCCCCAGCCGAGTTTGCAGATCCCTAAGAGAATCGAGTCCTTGGAAGCCGTTGGGACCATGATTGGTTTTCCCCAGTAGGGTGTTGAATAGCTGAGGCCGTATTTCCCCGCCAGAGTCGTTATCTCCAGGAAGGTTAGTCGTGAAGGCCGTGCGGGTTATTTATGCGATTGACATCGCTTTCCTCAGCAGGTCTGGGTTCTCGTAGAGCTTCATCCCCCGCAGCAGTCAACCGAAGTTTGCTTCCCCCATGCGGAGTCCGATTGAGATTGGCGTGACCTCTTCTCCGCGGCAGCATGATTCCTCCTCTCCACCAGAGTGGTTATTTCTCCTTGACAGGAGGATCCTCCCTTCGGAATTTATTTTGCTGACGGGATCGCAGCATTTTGCATGATTGCATAGCATTTATCATAAACGCATAGTATTTCCACCGTGTGGAACATTGCGCCATTGTCAAAGCATATGCATATGAAACATGAGCTAGGTCGTTACCGTTCTTGTTTTGCAGGTGTTCCTCCGCAAAGTCGCTGGCTCAAGATGATTCTTGAATCCCCCTAGCAGAAGTCGCTTGCTCAAGATGATTCTTGAATTCCCCAGCAAAGTCTTCGGCCCAAGATGATTCTTGAATTCTCCAGCGAATACGCTTGTTTAAGAAATCCCTAGTGCAGTCGCCAGAGTTGGTTGCTCAAGTTGACACTTAGAGTCCCCGGCAGAGCGTTTGCTCAGGATGAATCCCGAGATCTCCAGCAGAGTTATTGGTTCAGGATGATTCTTGAAGTCCCCGGCGGAGTTATTTGTTCAAGATGATTCTTGATTTCCTCAGCAGAGATGATTCACCCAGAATGATTCCTGGACCCCCAAGCAGAGTAACTTGATGGTTCTCCCGAATCCCCAGCGGAGATGTGTCATCCCCAGCAGGTTTCCGAACAGCGAAGTTGAAACTTCCCCTGAAGACTTGATGATTGAAGTCCGACCGTGCTAACAAAGCAGTTCCCTCATCTGAAGTAGAGTGCCTGATGGCAGAGGTTTGGATATCCCCAATTGGTTCATGATTGACCGAGAATTCTATTCCCGACTTAGTGACGAAGTCCGGCTGATGCCCGAAAGATTTTTTGAATTCCCGACGGCATGATTAACTTGATTGTTGACCTGATGAGTCCTGACGGCATGATCGACCGTGTGACCAATTCCCCAGCTAGTTTCCGTGCAGCTAATATTTCAATTTTCGAAGATTTGTTTCCATTAGAGTACCGTGTACTCGTGTAGTTGACAAATTTCCGGGTTTGTCGGTATTCAACCGTCTCACACCTTGATTGTTTGAGAGCCATTCGCTTCTCACCCAGTCAGGTTCAAGCCGCTTGAATAGGGGCAGCTGTTGCACCCCAAAATTTGCCCAACTTTTCTTTACCTAGCCTGTGTCTCATTTCATTCACATTAGCATTATCATTTGCATTTCATTGACATGTATGCAGGAGATCAAGAGGTATGATTACCAATCAAGAGCTACACAAGAGTTTGAATCTAGCCAAGAAGGTTATTCAAGTGTTCAAGGGTTGATATCTTTGTCAGAGAAGTCAGAATATCCTCAGAGAGAGTGGTTGAAACCAAGTGTGTATGCCTCCTAACTTGAAAGTTGTGGGAAGACCTCAGATGATTCTGAAGCCATGAAGTGGACTTGAAGCCTTGAGAGAGCTTATGAGATGTCTTTAAAGCCATCATGAATCCTAGGTCAATTGATGATTTGGAGAGGGTTGAGACCTAATATAAGAGCCATGTGATCATAGATTGATGCATTGAGATGCTATAAGGATGATTCCAATGTCAACTCATCATGATTGAAGAGTTTGAGAAGTTTCAAGCTAGGGTTTCTAAGGCTTGACAGTGTAAAATCCCCTAGTTTAACCCCTATCTTCAAGGCAGTTTAGCTCAAGATGGGATTGTCATCTCATCTTACCACCCAACATGAATGATTTAGAGCTTGTTCTTAGCTTTAATTTGAGTACTAGAAGTCCTTGATAGGATTTGTACAGCTCAAGTTATGACTTTGACAAGTTACAGGTCATCTGAGGTATGTGAATCTGGGGCCTTGAAAGTTACCCAACTTGCATCAAACTTTTGCTCAAGAAGGATGATTCCTATGGACTTTTGGTCAACATGGATGTTGTTACTTATCTTCTTAGATTTCTAGAGAGTACTAGAAGTCCTTGATAGGATTTGTAGAACTCAAGTTATGGCTTTGACAAGTCAAGGGCATTTTGGTCATTTGGAGATTACAGGTCATTTCAACCAAAAGACCATCACTCCTATTTCCAGGCTTCAAATGGAAAAAGCTTCAACATCAAACTTGTTCAAAATGATGTTTTAAGGCTAGTAAGGAGGTCATGAGATGTTGGAAAGGCTTGTAGCTCAAAGTTGCAAAAATGACCTAAAATAAGGGCATAAGTTAAATAAACCAAAGTTGGAAATTGATATTTTCAACCTACACATCCAAACCATGGCATGTAATATATCATTTTGACTCTAGAAAACATTTTAAGAACATTGGTTTAGCCACATTTTTGATTTGAGGTCTAAATTGTGGACTTGCTTTGAAAAGCACTTGCTTGCATATTAAGTAATACTTGCAAAACTCAAAATCAAGGCATGAGCAAGGAACTTTGCAAGCAAAACCCTCTCAAAATGTCACTAGGGGAGAAATTGAAAGAGATTGAGGTTGGTTTTCAAGCTGCAAACAGAATTGGGCATAGCATGAGATGTGTTTCAAAATCTCATGACATGAGAAGTGGAAACTCTCACTAGAAGGGTCTAGAGGGTTCTAGATCATCCAAACTTCATCTATATATTGAGTAGGGTTGATCCATGGCAGAGGTTGGTGATCATTGAAGGATTGAGCATAGCTTGAGATTGAGTTTTCTTGGATTGCAATTGAAATCGGTTTCACCAAATTCCTCAATTTCTATTCATTTTCTTGATTGATACTTCTTCCATGGATGTCAAGGAGTGATTCCAGATCATTTTCAAGAAGAATTGGTGGCTAAATCGTGTCTGAGCAAGTGAATTTCTCCACCTGCAACTCACCATCGGGTTTCAAGATTCAAGCAATTTCAACTGGTTCTTTTGCATACAGAAGCAAGGAGGAGGTTCATTGATCGTGTCTGCAAGATTGTAGAGCTTGATTTGGAGGTTTAGAGCATCTGTTCAACCAAGATTCTCAGGTTGGTAACCTTCTTCCTATAGCATGATTTAGGTAGAATTAGGTTGAATTAAGGTGTTAGATTTATTGTAGAATGGTGTAGGATGGATTTCAGATAGTTAATTGATGAATTAGAGACAAATTAGGTGAATTGCCATTTTCGGTTGAGATTGGGATATGATGAATCTTGAGGTTTCAGAGGAAAATAAGGGTATGGTTGAATTCGTGGCAAGATTTGGAATGAGTTTCATGTTTTGACCATTTGCTATGGAGGCTCCTAGAGAGAACTAGGGTTGAGGGAGGTGACCGGAGTTCCACCGGTGGTGGCCGGAGCTGGGCGCGAAGCTCAGAGGTTTGAAAGGTAGAAGACGACCTCAGGACCATTGGATGAGGGTTTGACTTGGACTTTGAGGCTGATCCAAGGGCCACGTTTTAAAGTTGATTTGTGAAGGATCTGAGTAAGTGAAACGATGCGTTTCACTTACTAGCTGGTTCTGGGCTTAGTGAGTTAAGCGCTATTCACACCCCCCTGAAGGCCCAACCCATGATTTTAAACTGATTCTGATTGCTAATTGCACCGCGCGCTTGTTTATTTTAATTGGATTTTCTTCATTTTTTCATTTTGTTTATGGTTCTTGTAAAAATCATAATTAATTGAAAATTAATCCAATTAAACCCATTCTTTTTGAATTTTACTCATGATTGAGTCTAGTATTTTTTAGAGAAAAAATATTTTCATTTCATGTATTTTATGATTTAATGGAAATTTTACATTTTAATTGATATTAAAATGATTATGTTTGATGCATATTTTTGTGGAATTTTGTGTGATCTCATGGTGATGATCTTGATCCTGATTTTTTGTGTGTGATTAGGTTAGACATGTATGATCCCATAGAATTTTTCTCACATTTTTGTGATGAAAATAGGTGTGCTTTCTAGATTGATATTTAGGTGCCTCCTTTTAGGGTTTTAGGTTTGATACCTTGTAATGTAGAATTTAGTTCTAGGTCTAATTTGATGGTTTGATCTCTGGAATTAATATGGTAGAGTCATGATTGACATAGGTTCCCATAGTAATTTTTGTAGGATTTTACAATTGGTTTTAGTATTTTAGTTGGGACTAACTTTAGTACTAGGTTTTAGGTGATCCTAACCTACTAATTCAATTAGTTTAACTTCCTTAGTCCCCTTAGATTAGGGTTTGTGCTTGGTTTGCCTTTGGTTGAGATTGAAGACAAGTTGAAGACAAGATGAGGATGCTTGAAGTTGCTTGGAGCTTTGGATTTGTTGGTGCCTGAAGGTGTCTGATGAAGATTAGGAGATAGGACATAGGGAGAGCCTTGTAGTTAGAATGATTTCTTTTACAAACATGGAAAGCATCTTGTGCTTCCATTCCTCCCATTGACTAAAAGTCCTTCTCAGATATTCACATCCCTCCTTTGGAAGGATGAGTGGCTTTATCTGGGAAGTAGAACTTTGAGGGAACCAGGCTCTCATAGTGATGAACACTTACAGGCTTCCTTTGGTTGTCAGTAAGCTGTTTATCATTTCCCCTCATCCTGTTAAATCAATTGTCTCCTGGTTTGAGTATCTTGAGAGATGTTGGGCTTGAGTTTGAAGGTGAGGACTTCACTGAAGAGTGTGGAAGAGGATGATTCCTTGAGCATTGTCATTTTAGCTGAAGCTTGAAGAGCAAGAAGACCAAGTTGATACTTGAAGACCCCATTGAAATTGAGTGAAGAGATGAGGCTTGGAGGAATAAAGGATAAGTTGATACTTACACTGATGCTTGGAGAGCCTGAAGGAATCAAGTTGATACTTGTAGTTATGAGTGAAGCCTGAAGGTGGAATTGACTGGAGAGCTGAAGCTTGGAGAAGAGAGGATAAGTTGACACTTATGTTTGATGGATTGAAACCTTGGAGAAGCAAGTTGATACTTGCCAGTGAAGCTGATAGCCTTGAAGGGTGGTTGAAGTCTGAGGACTGGATTGATGTTAGAAGAGCTGAAGCTTGAAATGGAAAGAGGGAGTGGTTGATTTGCTTTCTTGTCTATTTTCTTTCCTGTACTGATGTGCCTTGTTTGACTTGCTTGATGCATTAGAATAAGTCCATATCTAGACTGACTTTAATCTAGGAGCATGATTGCACTAGAGGTTGAGTTGCTCCCTCTGCTTGTATTGTTACTGTATGGCTTTGCTTGCGGGTATTCGGTAGAGCCCTGCTCCCTTGCCCATGTGGTTTATTTTGCTTGATAGCATTTCATTTTCTTCTGTATGATTGCAGTCACTTGTATCTTGCTTGATAGCACGTTATTTTTTCTGTATGATTACAGTTATTCATTTTGGCTTGAGGTTGAGATGAGCTTGTGGAGGCTGCTGCCCCACACACATTTCCTCCCTCACTTGCATTGCATGCATTTTACAGTCGTTTATTGTATATCTGTTTACTGTTTAAGCTGATGTTTTATCTGTTTCTGTTTTTCATTGACATGATCCCTTAGGACTCTCATTTCCTTTGAACAGGAAGTGATGATAGAACTTTAGGTTGAAACCTATGCATGATAACTTCTAGGAGTTCCTTGTTTCCAACTTCAACTATAGGATGAATCCTTGGCATGACAACATTAGGACTTGATAGTCTCCCTTTAGTTGAGCCTGCTCTCTTCTCATCTCAAAACAGCTTAAGATACAGTAATCATGAATGATTTCTTTCGTACGTTACGAGCCTTCAGCTATCTGAGAAAGGATTGTTGGAGAGTTTCTTTTCAACAGTCCGGATGTTTAGTATGGCACCCTTTGGGTGACTTGCGACGCATTCACTCTCAGGTCATAGTCTTTAGTGCGATTGAAATTGCAAACACAATAAAAAACACTTCTTTCGTAAAAGACATAAAACAAACTTCAAAACTTTTTGCCCCGTGGGCCCGTAATTCAAAGGAAGCTTTTCTGAAGAAAAGAGTGTCGTTAAACTTCAGCGCCACCGCAAACAGGCTTTGTCCCTAACTGCTGGAACTGTTGTTTAACCCTACTCGATAAAACAGATGAATCTGAATCCCCGTAATCCGTATTATCCCGAACTATGTAAGCTCTGATCTCTCATACCTGATGAGAGTACGTAGCCACAATACTGATGTATTGGCGAGCCACCTTCCCCGTAACCCGTAGTAGGTCGAACTACGTTGACTCTGATTTCTCATTCTCTGATGAGAATACGTAGGCATAAAGTGCGACGCTTTGCCGAGTCATTTTTCTTTTCTTTTTAAGCCAGCCTTGATAGGTAGATAGATAAACCAACTCGTCCAGTAAACACAACAAGCGTGGATCCCGTCGAGTACGACGGACGTGATGGGTGTTAATACCTTCCCCTTGCGTAACCGACTCCCGAACCCAGACAACGGTTGCGATGACCTTGTCTTACCTTTTTCGTCAGGTTTTTCCGATCGTTTCCTTTCCCGCTCTGAGGGATAAATAACGAAAGGTGGCGACTCTTCTGTTTTGCCGGCACCTTATTTTCGCGGAAGCGACACATACACATACGCATGGAAGCGCTGAGGTGTGTGAGAGTGAGTTGTGTCGTGTATGTGAATGTGCATGATTGATTGTTGATTGTTTTTAGGCGAGGTCGAATTGATTTTACCTGAATAGAATAATTTTTAAGGTGAAATTTGATATGAGAAAAGTTGGATTAAATTAGGTTCTAATAGGTGAGGTTTTAAATAAAAATGATTTAATTTATTATCTACCTCAAAAACTTAAATGGAATGGTTTAAAATAAAAGTCATGGTTATTATTAAGAGTTAGATTGAATTATATTGATTTTATTATTTATTTCTAAAAGTTGATTAATATACTAGGGGATTTACTATTAACTAAATAAATTTGACAAAGAGGTGTATTTACTTATAAAAGTTTTTACTAGTGAATAGATACTATTTTTTTTTAGTTATTAAATTAAGAAAGTTAGCAAAATATACTAATAGGGATTAATAGGATTTTTAAAAAAAAAGGTGTTTTTAGTTATTAAAAGAGGTTATGGGATTGATTAAATTGGGATTTTAAAAGATACAACAAATAATTCTTAACTAATCTGAATTATTAAAAGATTACTTAAATAAATGAATTCAAGGGTAAAACTGATTTTGATTAATAACAAATTATTAATTTATTTTTTAAAAAAGATTAATTAATTAGTTAGGAAAACAACAGATTGGAGGGATGATTAGAGGGGATTAGTGGTAATTATGTGTGGTGTGGTGATTGTGTGTGTGTGAGTAGCTATACTATTACAAACATAAGCGAAAATTGACGGAAAGAAAAAAGTAAACCCTAATCCCTTTCGTCCCCAATCTCCGGTCACACTTGAATCGCTCACTCTCGCCTCTACAGATTCACTCCTCATCGTTCACTCTTCTTCTTCTTTTCGCCATCTTCCTCCCGTTTTTGAACCTGAAAGCATACATACAAACGTCAAAAGTTCACTGATTTAAACCCGGATAGGAGCTTACCGAAAGTTAGGACGGCGGCGGATTAGGGACGGAGAAGACTTGGATAATGATGACTCCGGGATTTCGACGATGAACACAGATGAGTTTTCTTTTTTTTTTTCTCTTTTAGGCTTACGAATTTTAGGTTTTTTGTGATTACCGATCCCTTTCCTCCTCTCTCAGGGTCTCTTTTATAAGCTTCAATCGAGTATCTCTGATTGAATTTTGAATCAGAATCTTGATTACCATCTTGAATGTTGATTGGATTTTTCCATTTTGGTCTTAGACAAATACTTGAAACTTTCCCTTTTGGTCTGATTGCAATGATACTTATTAATGAGAAAAATCCCAATCTGTGATATTTGCCAATCGTGTTAAATGTTTTGGTCTGTCTAGGTTTAAAGTTCCGAAAAAAGGAATTGGATCTTTTCCTTTAAACAGGTATATTCCCTGATGATTTTGCTAACTGTGAATTCGTGACCTGGCAGGTGCAGATAGTGATGACTTTGGGCCAAGGAAAAATTAACAGCCCAGAACAAATACGGTAACGGAACTGGTGGATCAGTTGCGCCTCTAGGAGCAACAGTTATCTGATGATGAGTTTCATCCTTTCTCAATATTCTTCGATGAAGATATCTACATGGAGATGCTGGTCGTGTGAATCGCCTAGACTAATGTTGTTAGGGTACTAGTATGCTGTTACTGAGATTACCAAATATACATCATTGCTCTCCAAGACTTGGCTGTTGCAAATTTAATTGTTGTTGCAATGGTGCAGGCTGAGATTGAATATGTGGCATCAATTGCTGTTGTGGCACTTGTTGCGATGACTGTTGTGCTTGAGATGGTAACTGAATTGGAACCTTCGGTTGCGGTAGCGCATGTGCAGAGTGCTGGCTTGTCTGCATGCCTGAATTGGCAGGTTGAGATCCAAGGACTTGCTGCGGCTGTAACTCAGTGGTATTATTTCCCAACTATTGATGTATGTTTGATAGGTTGTCTTGCTGATTTATTGGTTGTTACAATTGATAACATTTCTTTTTTAATTCCAACATTGCCTGATTGTTTTGATTGCTTGTGTTGGGCATAAATCGCGTTATTAATCACTAATGTCTGGTTTATGACAGGTTTACAAGACGGTTGATGCAGCTGGAAGATGTCCTGCCTGCTGTGTTTAAAACAATGAATCAAAAGACGTCGAAAGGTGCGACTCCTCACGGTAAATACTGTTAACTTCTTCCTGTTACGCTTTGTCAGTGGTTGCCTGATAGGCTCCCTCTTTCTCTCTGATCTTAATCTCAACTTTACCGTCTAGATTTAATCATGGACTCTGTCATTGCAGGTAGGGTTCGTAAAGATGTTTTGGCTGTATACGCAAAGATTACTCCCTCCAGCAGAGTTAGAGCACCATTACACATAGGTTCTGCATTCTTAGTCCTAAGGTGAGTAGAATCTCGGCTTTCGCTTCACATGTCGTCTTCAATTTACGGTCAGTCTTAGAACACGGACGAGCTAAATCTCTCTTCATACCTTCAAATAGTGGCTCATGGCTTGTAAGTGATCTTGGTTTCTATGTGTTGCTGAAAATGACTTGTAATGGTTTAATGCAGATGAAAAGGAGCTTCGCAGCTTGAGCTGGGATTTGTAGAAGACATGGCAATGTTCGCTGGCACATCATTCTTGTTTGGTCATGGCAAGCAGCTTGGAGCAAAAACGGAGTTTGACAGCTCAAATCATTGGTTTGATGGCAGTTAGGTATGCTGGAGATAAATTTTCCCGTTGAGTCGGGCTGCCGTCTTGTGAACGTTAGACGACGTTGAAGGTACTGCTCGTGCGTAACGACAATGGGGTTTTATACTGTTCTTTATTTACCATTGGTAATTAGATCATTCTTGCCTTTAAGATTCTTGTCAAACTATCTTAGACATATGCTGTTTCAATATGGCCATAATGTATTCTAGGATCATTGCCTTGGATACCAATACCTGTTGTAAACAAACCGTGAAATTGCCTTTATTTTGGCCACATGGTTTCATGAATGTGTTGCCGAACTTGCTGTTATATTGATGTTCACGTTTTATTAATTTGTCTGATATCTGCAAGGACTAAAATAAACTGAGTTGCAAATTTGCAGGGATTTTCTTCGGTAATAGCGGGTGAACGAGAAGCTAACACATCCCTCCGAGTTGGTTGGAAAACTGAACAGGGTCTGCTGTTAACAAAATGCTTTCGGATTCAGAATGGCGGTTGTAGCCGGCTCTTGAAAATATGTTGACTTGAATGCTCCTGTTCCAAACTGAACGTGTTTAATTATGGCAAATTCGACGTGATTCCAACCGCACCAACCTATGTTTCGGTGCGCAACTTCTTCTGGCGTCTTAAGATAATTTCCAGCTTTCATACAACTTCTACCTGGGGCCAACGTATGTCGTAAATTAGTTATGTACTCGTCTCTTTCTCTTTATACTTAGGGGTTGTTTTGAGCTTGGACTCTAAACTGTCGGAATATGTTCAAGACATGAACATCCTTCCCTTTCGAATTGTCTTCTTTAATGTTGGACTTGTGCCGGTTTCAGGTTATATTGCTTTTGGTTTGCACTCCTCATGGATTGGTACTGTGGCATGAATTGAAAAACTTAAAGCAAGTTTCTTACGCGAACAAGGATGCATTAGTGAAGGCAGTGGAGACAAAGGGTACTGACAGACTAATAAGACTAATAGATAACATCTACAACAGCAAAAATAATAGGGCCTTGTGTAGTGTCGCTGGAGTAAACAATTTTCAGCTTTGGGAAATTCTGAAATTGGGCACCTCGACTTGTATTTATTTTATGAAAATGGCTCATAAACCATATTTGAATGCTCTTGTATTTGTACCAATGAATTTTGTACCTTTGTCTTCGTTGTAAATTGACTTACCATGAATTGAAACCTTCACTTAATTTTCTTGTTATAAAACAAAGGATGGACTTGACATAGAAAACTTGGCAAATTGGTCTAGCTTACGACTTTTCCATGGATACTTTGGACTTAACGAATCACCAAGTGGTTGTGCCTTTGTTTTGTAATGGTTAGAAAATCCTTCGTCCAAACACCAATACTTTGTAGCTTATCTCACAGGCTTGAGTCTTACCTCTTTAGACCCTTTAATTGAACTTGAACTTCGAAGTAAGGTAATTAAATTGTAAGCCAGCCTTAGAACTAGTAATTGATGTAGTAACGTCCTTATTTTGAAATCTCTTGACAGCATTTGAATAAGCTCCAATACACTTTAATGCGAATACCCAACACCGTCCAGAATAGGTGAAAGTCAGGCGCGACTAGAAAAAAGGATGAGGGAAAGCAGAGTCACTGATACAGTTTGAAACCGTTTGTGGTTATAACATGATCTGTTGTAAATCGAGTCTTGAAAGTGACTGGTACTCATTGGATTGAATTTGAATCTGATAGGTTTATTCATATGCAAAATCTTCTTAAATTAGGCTTGAATTCTTGAACGATGAACTTTAAACCCAAGTGTGTTAGTCACGTCCCTGGGATGCTTTGCCATAAGCATCTATACCTAGGCATTACTGCGCCTGCGCGAACTGGTTAGTCGTAATAAACATACATATAAAAGTAAAGCTAATATGTAAGGAACGCATAAGGGGGTGGGATCTTAAGGTCGAAAATTAGGATGCAACAATATTTAAGCAAATAAATTCACATCGACAAGCAAATGGTTCCCATCAGTACGATGGATGCGAGGGGTGCTAATACCTTCCCCTCGCATAGCCGGCTTCCGAACCCGTTCTTGGTCGCGAGACCATCTTATTCATTTCTTCCTTAAGGTTTTCTCGATATTTTCCTTTCCCCTCATGGGATAAATAAAGTTCGGTGGCGACTCTTCTGTCCTTCCCTTTTCCCCTCCCCTTCGTTGCGCGATGCATTTTTCGAGTAGCGACACCTGGATTGCATGTCAATTTCATTTCTTCCCTATTTCATCTGTGATTGAGTTATTTAGTGTTTACTTGGCCTTGTGCCATGATCCCCCTAGGATTCCTAGTCCCTCCGTTTAGGATAGGAGTAGGAGAGACATTAGGTGTTCAATCCTTTGCATGACAACATTAGGTTAATTATTTCCTTTCACCTCAACTTTAGGAGCATTATGCATGATAACTTTAGGGTCCAGTTTCCCCTTAGTTCGAGTCTTTCTCTTCTCATCACTTAGATAATTCAAAACACTTAATAAAAAAAGATTCGTGTCGTATGCTACGAGCCTTAAGTACTCGAGGAATGATGGTTGGGGGGCCTCCTCTCAACTATCTAGAGTGTTTAGCGTATGCCCTTTAGGCGATATGCGACGCATTCGCTCTCGAGTCATAGTCTTTAATGAGACATGAGTTCCAAACCCCAACTCAGTCCACTTCTTGTCTTAAAAAACACAAAAACAAAAACATTAAATCTTTTTATCCTTCGGGATCTTAATTGGAAAACCATTTTCAAAAAGAGTTTTGTTAAGCTTTGGTTCTACCGCAAGCAGGCATCGTCCCTAACTGTTGGAACCACTGTTTAACCTTACTCAGTTAAAACACTTGAACCAACCTGTGGTCGTGTCAGCCCGAACTACGTTTGCTCTGATTTCTCGTACCAGACGAGGATATGTAGGCACAAGATGGCGATGTCTTGGCGAGCAACCTTCCCCCACCTTCACCCGTAGTTTTCCGAACTACGTTGACTCTGACTTTCCCATTGCACGAGGGAATACGTAGGCATAGAGCGGCGATGCTCTATCGAGTCTCTTTTCTTTTGTTTCGTCCCCGTGAGCCTTTAACATAAATGATTTACACCCTTTTAGATTAGACAACAAGCGTGGATCCCGTCAAGTACGACGGACGTGAGGGGTGCTAATACCTTCCCCTTGCGTAACTGACTCTTGAACCCGAGATTTGGTTGCGATGACCTGTCTTATTCCCTTTTCGTATGTTTTCTCTGATATTTTCTGTCATTGTCGGCCCCTCTTCGCAGCGATGCGACAACTAGCGACTCTGCTAGGGACGACTTTTCATCCCCTATGCGAGTCAATCCTAGTGCTTGTGTGTTTTTTCTTTGGGTGTGTACATATGTGTATATGTGTTTGCATTTCTATTGCTTTTGTTGCATTTTACTTTCAGCATTATATATCATTATTGTTGTGTTGTGGAGGGGGTTGTTTCTTTGAGTGATAAGCCAAAAGCCAGGCTTGAGGACGACCATAGTATTAGAGCAGAAAGTAGTGACGGACCTGTATGTTTTAGCATGCACTAGTCCCCACGAAATTCGCGTTCAGATGAGGTTTTCTTTTGAAGACATCTTATCCTGTACATTAGTCGGGAGGGGGTGTTGGATCAGAAAATTGTCGACTCTGGAGACCGACCATTTGGGAGTCAGCTAAGTGAGGCTGCTTGGTGAGGCAATGATGCCAAACCAGAAATGGTGAATGTATCATCGTTTCTCGAAAGTCTGTGACGCTGACGACCGCATAGGATGCCGAACCTTATCAGTTTAAGTCCATACCTGTGAGGGGGATTGGGTTATGCAGGGAACTTTGACCTTTAACCTACCCAGTTTTTTTCTTATCAATGGAGGTTTTGAGCCAGTTACAATGGGTTACTCGTACTAGTGTTGTTTCCTTGCCAAAGCAAAGCGCTGGTTCATCTCTGTCAACAATTGCATTTGCATACTCATTCGCATTTTTATATTAACATGTATTTGTGTTTCAGGTGTACGCTTTCTCCTTGATTCTAGTCATCCTAATCCACTGCTGTCATGGGATATGATTTGAAGAAGAATGTGTTATACAAGTTTCCGACTTCTGAGATAGGATATTTGCTTAAACTAATCTTCGTGGTTGACCGTAGTGTAATGGAGGATTTTAGAAAAGAATATGGGAGGATCCTGAGTCTTGTTTGTAAAGCTTCCAAGTTTGAACTGGATAGTATCTATGCATTGTTGCAGTTCTATGACCCTCATTTGCACTGTTTCACATTCCCAGGTTTTGTTCTGTTACCCACTTTAGAAGAGTTTGCTCAGTTGTTGGGGATTCCAATGGTGGATAAGATGCCTTTTGTGCATTCTGAAGGGGAACCTGAATTGGTCAAGTTGGCGGACGCTCAACGTATTGACGTCTCTAAGTTGGAAGGTAATCTTGTGCGAAAAGCTGGAACACCTGGTTTTCTACTGTCATTTTTAGTGGGGAAAGCTCAGCATTATGCCAAAGAGGGATGTTGGATAGTCTTCAACGCTATTCTGGCCCTATGTATCTATGGGATAGTCTTATTCCCTAACTTGCCTGATTTTGTAGACTGGGATGCTTGTTATATCTTTGCCTTAAGGAACCCAGTTCCGACTCTCTTGGGCGACGTGTATCATTCTATTCATTACAAGAATGAGAACAGGCGGGGCAAAAACGTTTCCTGCTGCCCTCCATTGCTGTACAAGTGGTTCATCTCACACCTACCAAAATCTGGGCCTTTTGTTAGCCTCGCAAAGTCTGCAGAGTGGCCAGAAAGGCTTATGGGATTAAGAGTAGAGAATATTGTTTGGTTCAACAGAGACCTGTTGGGAATGGAAGTTATTCACAGCTGCAGATATTTCCCAAACGTCCCTCTGATTGGAAGAAAAGGAGGCATTAATTATAACCCGGCTCTTTCTGTGAGACAATTTGGATACGCTCTTAGGGGATCTCCAAAGGAAGAAGAAATACAAGAATCCCTATATTTTCCCGGTTTAATTAATGACGAGACCTTGATCAGATTTGAGAAGGCTTGGGGGAAGGTCCATCGCAAGGGAAAGCCTTTACTACGCAAGAGTAATTCTAGAGCCTACGAACCTTACATAGAATGGATTTAGGAGAGAGTCGAGAAACTGTTGCTCCCCTTTCCAATAAGAGAACCTTTGTACCCTTCGGAAGTTGCAGAGCCTACAACGGTCGATGTGCAGAAATATAATCAACTGTGGGCTAAGAAGGAAGAACTGCGTAGGGCTAATGAAGAGTTGGAAAGGTAAATTACTCAGCTTAGGAGCGAGAAGAGTGAAGCCACTTACATGTCTAAGAAGCAGACAGAGTTAGTGAACAAGATGGGTACACAATTAACAGAGGAGATTAGTTCCCGAGAACGAGTGGGTAAAGCTTTTAAAATCGTCAGCGATGTCCTCTCAAGCAAAAAGAAGGAGTTCGAGAAAGCTCATTTGAAGATATTCAAATTTGACACTCAATGGAATGCTCTGCTAACCAACAACAAAGAGAGGGAAGATAAACTCCGTCAAAAGGTAAATAATTTGAGAGCTCAGCTTCGAGTCAAAATTCAAAAAGGTCCTGGTGAATACATGCGCCTCCTAGAAAGCGGCCGCAAACTCCACGAAGCTCTTGCAACGTTGGAAGAATACAAGCTGAGGTTAGACTTGAAGACTCTTTTGGGGAGGGCGCTTGGGAAGACTACGCCCAAGATTTGCAGGAAACTATCAAGAAGAAGGACTCGCTTATTTAGGGATTGATCGACAGGCCCGATCATCCGGACACAAAGAAGCTGTTAGAAGAGTTCCAGAATCGATGTCGTACCTAATGTATTTTCCCTTGTTTGTTTGTTGTTTTGTATTTCTGAACATCACTAGGACTGTTGGATGAGGTCGTGTTTATCTTATGGTACTCTTGTGATGTTGTATGTTGATACTCTATGGCTCATCTTATACATGGGAAGATTTCTTTTCGGCTATCTCTGTGGTTTTACATTCTCCTACCATGTGCGTGGAACTAGAATTAAGGGGAGAAATTTCCGTGAAATACATTTGCATGTTTGCATTTTGCATCATTCTTCATTTGCATTATAGGTGTTCTATTACTGTTAACCTTACCTCTACCTGTGGTTCTTCAGAGTTTGTTTCAGGATTGAAGGTCAACCGTTTCATCGGTATTCTACACAAGGAAATCAGCAAAGAGCCATGGAACAGATTCAGACTGAGCTTCAAGATTTTCGTGAAAGGATGGCGCAATTCATGGAAATGATGCAAGGGGTAGCCAATGGGCAAGAACAATTAAGAACTCTGGTTCAACCATTGAAAGCTCGAGTGGATGGCAGTTGTGTCCTGCATGGAGGAACTACCGCTATTCCTCCTCCGGTTAATGGTAGCACTTTGCAGGCCAATGTTGGTCCAACTGTAGTCAACCTTCCGGGCGGAGGAAACCAAACTGGAATTCCTATCCCAGTTGTGGCGGGCGCCATACCTGTTAACAATGGTCCTCAGTGGGACCAAGATGAGCAAGATCACGTCTTCTCCATGGGAGACCTTGGGGCAGGATTACAATCTGACGCTGATAGAAGGTTCAAGGCAGTAGAAGAAAAGATAAGGGGCCTTGAAAACCAGAATGCTATGGGTCTTGACATGTCCAATCTGGGATTGATTCCGGGACTTAGGATTCCTTCAAAGTTTAAAGTGTAAGATTTTGATAAATACAAAGGAACAACATGTCCAAGGGTGCATCTTCGCTCCTATTTCTGAAAGATGTCTACGTACTCCGATGATGAGAAGTTGCTGATGCACTTCTTTCAAGATAGCTTGTCAGGTCCGTCCTTAGAATGGTATATGGGACTAGAGCCGGTCCATATCAGAAGTTGGAGGGATTTGGCAGAAGCTTTTGTCAAATACTACCAGTATAACAGTGACCTGGCACCGAATCGTGTATAGTTACAGAACCTATCGCAAAGGAATAACGAAGGATTCAAGGAGTACGCCCAGAGGTGGCGCGAGCTGGCTGCAAGGGTTCAACCTCCAATGGTGGAGAGAGAACTCATTGACTTGTTTGTAGCTACATTGCATGGTGTATATTATGAGAAATTGATAGGCAACATGTCTGGCAGCTTCTCGGATTTGATCATTACAGGAGAGAGAGTTGAAAATGGGATTAAGTTAGGAAAGATACAAGTAGGGGAAGGGACCTCATCTGAAGGTGGAAGGAAGAACTTTGGTATTAAAAAAAGGGAGAATGAGACAAATGCAGTGTCAGGTTTTAAGAATCGAAATTGGAATCAGAATCAGAATCAACATCGACAACAACCATACTATCAACAACCCCCACATGTAGCTAGTATTGCCATTCCGGCGGTACAACCTCAACAACAACAACCACGTCAGCAACAGCAACAACAATGACCTTAACAACAGAATTATGCACCGAGACAGTTCCAAGATTGGAGAAGGATGATGGATAGGCACTTTGACGTACCGCCAATGCCTTACACCCAATTACTGCAGCACTTAATGCAACTACAGTTGGTCCAGAAAAGGACAATGGCACCTCTAACTGGTCCACCACCTCCCAGGTATGACGCCAACGCTAGGTGTGACTTCCACTCTAGTGCACCCGGCCACCATATCGACAACTTAAAAGCCTTTAAACACAAGGTACAAGACCTTGTCGACAGCAAGGCTATCAACTTTAATCATGATGCGCCAAATGTCATCCAAAACCCCATGCCTAACCATGGAGGGGCCGGTGGTGTAAATGCTATTGTCAGTGAGGAAGGCTTGAACTTGGTGTCTAGTATGGAGGATTTGAAGACTCTGTTAAGCTTTGTGAAGAGTAAGTTATTAGAAGGTGGGGTATTCCCCGGTTGTGGGAAAAACAGCGAAGACTGTGTGACTTGTCCCGATGGATGTTTAAATCTGAGGAACCATGTGCAACGTATGATCGATGACGCTATATTAAAATTTGACAGGATTCAGGAGAAGGATGATGAAAAGATGATCAGTGAAGAGGAGGATGAGGTGGCCACCATCTCCATCCCTTACAAAATAATTACCTTTTTACGCCTCCAGCACGGCCTACTATCGTATTTATAAAGGCAGGACCTATTCCATATGAGAGCTCTAAGGCGATCCCTTGGAACTATGGGGCCGAGGTCTATTACAATGGGCAGAAGCAGGAATTAAAAGGTTCGCCCTTGGACTCGATTGACAATCTGGTAGGAACTGGAGGAATGACTCGAAGTGGGAGGGTATTTGCACCTCCCGAAGTAAATGCTAAAAAATATGACAAAGGAAAAGGGAAGGCGGTAGTCGAAGAGGGTTCTCAAACTGGAGAGAAGGGAACCTTGTCGAAGGAGGCAGAGGAGTTTATGCGTTTGATAAGGAGGAGTGATTACAAGGTTGTGGATCATTTACAACAGACTCCTTCAAAAATCTCTATCTTGTCATTGTTGTTATGTTCTGAAGCTCATAGGAATGATTTGCTCAAGGTTTTGAATAATGCTTACGTCCCTCAAGAGATATATGTGAATCAGTTGGAAGGGGTAGTGGCCCACGTCAATGCAGGCAACGGGTTGGGTTTCACTGACTATGACTTGACACCAAAAGGAAGGAATCACAATTCGGCGCTGCACATATCCATCGAGTGTAGAGGATCTGTTTTGTCTCATGTATTAGTAGATACTGGGTCGTCACTAAATGTGCTGCCCGAGAAAGCCCTCATGAAGCTGGACACTCAAGGGATAATATGTACTCCGAGCGACTTGGTGGTCAAAGCATTTAATGGGACGAGGTGGTCCGTGTTTGGGGAGCTGACCTTGCCAATTCAGGTCGGTCGAAAGATTTTTGATGCGGTATTCTATATAATGGATATCTAGCCAGCATATAGCTATCTTTTGGGTCGGTCTTGGATACATTCAGCGGGAGCTGTGACATCAACCTTGCACCAAAAATTAAAGTACATGGTGGGCGGTAACATTGTGACTGTTTGCGGAGAGGAGGACATCATGGTGAGCCATCTGTCTTCATTCAAATATGTGGAGGTCGACGGTGAAATTCATGAAACACTGTGCCAAGCCTTTGAGACTCTCCAAATCAAGGAGAAGGAGCCAGTTGAAGCCAAAGCGCCAGAAGTTGCTATGTCATCCTACAAGGAAGCACAAGCCATAGTGAAGTCCGGGTCAGCACAAAGGTGGGGGCAAGTGGTGAGCGTTCCCAACAAACAAGATAAGTTTGGATTGGGATATAGCCCATATGAATCCTCTTCACAAAGCGCCCCTCGCTACAAAGGGCCTGTCCAGTTCACCAGCGGTGGGGTGATATTCGAGAGGATTAATGTCGTATCTGACGAGGAAGGAGACAGTGACTGTAACATGGATACATGGATCAAGCCATGTATCCCTGGCCAGGGCTTGAAGAATTGTACCGTGGAAGAAGTTATCTCTATGACCTATGAAGAGTAATTGCTTTGTTTTTTTTAATGTATTGCCCTATGCTCTGCCCGGAGCATAGTGGTCTCTATTTGTAGGGCCCTATTTGTTATGTGTGTGAACAATCTTTTTATCATCAATCAAAAAGGCATCTTTTCATTCAAAATTTGCGATCCTTGTTTTTCTTGTTTTTATTTTCCTAATAATAAAATGGAAATTTGGTTTGTGTTTGTTTGTTTGCATATCATTTAAGCATAAAATCATCATCATTGCAGGTTACAAATTTCAGATACCACCGACTCAGACTCGTCTATGACTCGGTGTGACTTTGACAATCCGATCTTTCAAGCGGAAGAATAGATCGAAGAAGACGAAGACCTGCCCGAAGAGCTTGCCAGATTGTTAAGACAAGAGGAGAAGGTCATCCTGCCTCATCAGGAGGAAGTTGAAGTCGTCAACCTGGGAATAGAGGAAGGTAAGAAGGAAGTCAGAATAGGGGCCGCACTATAAAGTGATGTCAAGCAAAGATTGGTTGAATTGCTCCAAGAGTATAAAGATATCTTTGCTTGGTCATACGAAGACATGCTTGGACTCGACACAAACATTGTAGTTCATCGTCTTCCTCTTCAAGAAGAATGTCCTCCCGTCAAACAGAAGCTTAGAAGAACCAGGCCAGATATGGCAGTGAAGATCAAAGAAGAAGTCTAGAAGCAATTTGACGCTGGATTTCTTGTTGTGACAAACTACACTCCGTGGGTCGCAAACATCGTGCCCGTGCCTAAGAAGGACGGAAAAGTCAGGATGTGTGTTGAGAGGTTGAGGAAGTTCAAATTAAGGCTAAATCCAAACAAGTGCACTTTTGGCGTGCGGTCGGGAAAGCTATTGGGATTCATTGTCAGCGACAAAGGTATTGAGGTCGATCCTGCGAAGATCAAGGCAATTCAAGAAATGCCAGCACCAAAGACTGAGAAAGAGGTTTGTGGCTTCCTGGGTAGATTGAACTACATTGCAAGGTTGATATCTCACCTCACACCACCTGTGAACCATTGTTTAAACTATTGAAGAAGGATCAGGCGGTCGTCTGGAACGAAAACTTCCAAAGGGCGTTTGAGAAGATAAAAGAGTACCTGCAGGAACCTCCAATACTGTTGCCCCCGGTGGCTGGAAGACCGTGGATAATGTACTTAACGGTTCTTGAGAATTCCATGGGTTGTGTTCTCGGTCAACATGACGAGACTAGAAGAAAAGAACATGCAATTTACTACTTGAGTAAACAGTTCACAGACTGTGAATCTAGATACTCAATGTTAGAAAAGACTTGTTATGCACTTGCTTGGGATGCAAAACGCCTAAGACAGTATATGCTAAACCATACAACCATGTTAATTTCGAAGATGGATCCGATTAAGTACGTATTCGAAAAGCAAGCATTGTCAGGGAGGATTGCTAGATGGTAGATGGTTCTGACAGAGCATGACATTCAGTACGTGTCCCAGAAAGCTATTAAAGGGAGTGTTCTGTCAGAGTATCTCGCAGAGCAACCGATTGATGACTACCAGCCGATGAAGTTTGATTTTCCTGATGAGGACATTATGTACTTGAAGATGAAGGATTGTGATGAGTCGTTGCTTGACGAAGCTCCAGAGTTGGGTTCCCAGTGGAAATTGATCTTTGATGGTGCAGTTAACTCCTACGGTAGTGCAATTGGGGCGATTGTTACAACTCCCCATGGCTCTCATATACCATTCACCGCAAGGTTAACATTTCCATGTACCAACAACGAAGCCGAATACGAAGCATGTATCATGGGTGTCGCTACTGCGAAGATCGGCGCCGGCAAAACAGAAGAGTTGCCACCGTGCGTTATTTATCCCAAAGGAGGGAAAGGAAACGCTCAGAGAAAACCTAACGAAAGAGGGAAAAGGAATGGTCATCGCAACCAAGTCCTGGATTCGGGAGTCGGTTACGCAAGGGGAAGGTATTAGCACCCCTCACGTCCGTCGTACTCGATGGGATCCACGCTTAATTGTTTATCTCGAAGGGTTGATTAATACTATCTAGCTAAAGGTCGGTTTGAAAAGAAAAAGAAAGAAAAGTGACTCGGCAGAACACAACAGTTCTATGCCTACGTATTCCCGTCTGGAGCGAGAAATCAGAGTCAACGTAATTCGCCTAACTACGGGTGAAAGGGGGGAAGGTTGCTCGCCGAGATATCACATCCCGTGCCTACGTACTTTCATCTGGCATGAAAGATCAGAGTGAACGTAGTTCAGGATAACTAGACCACAGGTTTGGTTCAAGTTGTTTTTAACCCGAGTAGGGTTAACAATCGGTTCTAGCAGTTTGGTGTATGCAGCTCGACCATTGGAGACTTAGGCGTTACCGTTTGCGAGAGAACCGAGAGTTAACGAAACCCTCTTTAAGAAAATGGCCTCTAAAGATTAAAGTCCAAGAGGACAAAAATAAGTTGAATGTTTGTTTTTATGTCTTTTATGAAGAAGTGTTTTGAGTTTCATTTGTAACTCGTGTCGCACTAAAGACTTGGACTTAAGAGTGAATGCGTCGCATGTCACCCAAAGGGTGCCATACTAAACATTCAAATTATGTGAGGGAAACCCTCCCATAACTCTTTCTCAAGTAGCTTAAGGCTTGTAATGCACGACACGTGTTAACCTTTATTAAGTATTTTAAGAATGTTTGAAGATGAGAAAGAGAAACAGACCTCTAAGGGAAACTACACAGCCCTAAATGTTATCATGCAATGTTCGTCCTATGGTTGAAGTTTGCAAAGGGGAAGACTACCCTAATGTCGTCATACATGGTTGCAAAGCCTCATGTCTATCAAATTCTATCTTCAACAAGAAAGAATGGAGATCCTAAGGGAAAGGCAAAGGAAGCAACAGAAAACAGATGAAGTAACAACATACAGGAAATGCAGAATCATAACAGTAAACATGGAATGCAAGTGAGGGAGGCAAGTCATCTCAACCTCAAACCCATAATAAATGTAAGTTGGCCTATTCTAAACATTCAATCTTGGCCACAAGTGAATATAAAGAGATACAAGGCAACAGAAACCTATGAATGACGTACATAAACCACGATTTGGAATCATAACGCACTATCATGAAAGTATGGTACCTAATGGGCAAGTTATGTATGATAAAAACAGCCATCCAATGATCTATAAGTCCTATACAATGTCTACAATAATAAATAGGAACCATAGCGCTCATCACACAAACAATTCGAGGTCGTTGGAGCCGAAATAAAACCAATGTCCGCTTGAAAGTCCATATTACGAGTCCAATTACAAAAATATGGGAAAAAAGTAAATGGTATCAAAAAATTCCAAATAAAATCTCCAATGCCCTACAACATGTCACAAACCAGGGGTGAGAAGTATAGTCAAAATATCCCAAAGGAACTAGTCAACCAAATTGAAACTATGTCAAGTGTACCAAAAAAGAAGCCAAACTAGCACATGGTAAAGAAAGACCTTGAAAACCCTTCAAAATGGTACAGTAAAAATCAAGTAAAAATATATCTAGGTACCTCAATGTGTGTATGAATAACCTGCAAAAGGTTAAGCATTTAAATTTTGTTTTGATAGGTTAAAGAAAATCAACAAAATCATGACACAAGTATTGGCATTTTCACGACACACCAAATGTAAAAAATCCAAAGAAAATTCCAAAACATCATAAAATTATAATTCCAATTCTATAAAATTCTAGACATCTCAAAGACACAGCACAAAAAAATGGGGACCGAAAAGATTAAATCTACTATTTTTTATGATATTTAGAATAAGCATGAAGAAAAAGAAAATAAAAGAAAATGAAAAAGAAATAAATTAAATGAAAGAAATAATGTGGAATAATGGAAAGGTGCATAGCCAGGAATCGAACAGGGGTCATGGGGCTCCCTCAAGCTAAGGTGGCGCGCCATGTGTTTTAATGAAAGCTGACTGGGCTGCGTACGTGGAGCAATTCTGGCCGCGTGATGAGAAGTTCGAGCAAAGGTCTTGGCGCGATCCGACGGTTTGTGGTCGTCTTCCTCGTTTGAGCTTTCCCTGGACAGCAACGTGCACGCGGGAACGACGGCCGGAAATGACAATGGCCGGAAAACTTCAAGTGAACCTATCTCACTCAATACTCAATCAAATCCAACGATTCTTGAATGAAAATTGTGTAGTTTTTCGTGGGGAATTCAAATATACCAATATTTCTCATTGAAACCCTCTTTATCATGGAAACCGTGTGTGGATCTTAAAGGCTTAAGAACATAAAATTGTCGAGAAAATGTTCCAATCGATACCAGAAACAGTCTATGCTCCAAGGGGATTCTAAAGATACAACAATGGCAACATAAAGACTCATGAATGATGAGATAATTTGAAAGTTGTATACCTCTGTTTCTTGCACTATGGAGCTCCAAATATCCACTGAAACTTTGAAGAAACCATGTGGAAATGTTCAATAAACCTTGCTGGAGGTATTGGGATGGAAGAACTGGCCTGAATTGATGTAAAAGAGAGAATTCAAAATTGACTTGATCACCACTTTTTTCAATTACTACAAGTTGTTCTTTGCACCAATTATGGCCAAACAATGGTGGAATTCACTGTATGAATGATGTAGAAGGGATTTGTGATGGAAAGAAGCACAAAAAATGAGAAGAAAATGATATTGATTTTTGATATTTTTTGGATTATGGTGAAAATGGAAAGTGGTGAAGAATGTGAGAAAAATGATCATGAATCCCCTTTTGCCTTGGCTTGAAATGTTTATATATGTTGCATTGTAAGAATGATCAATGGTCCAAAATTAGCCCTTGTTTCAATCTTAAGGGCTTAGATTCAAAGTGTTGCTTAAGAATGAAGAAAGTTTGAAATGGGCCATGATAAAAGCTTCAAATGAAAAATGTAATAATGCCAATATTCTTAAAATGAAGTTTCCACTTAAAATAAGTACAAATATGGACTTGTTTGATTAAATTTTGACAAAATACCAAACTAGGCCTTTTCATGTTTTCACCAAAATCACTTTCATCAATCTTCAACCATGAGCTAGCCCATTAAAACCTTGAGGTTTAGTTGACCAAATGACGCCATTCGGAGCAACTTTCATGTTGGAAAAAAGTCCATTTGAGTTATGCAAAATATTGAACTTGACCTGTAATTTTATGACCTGTAATCATAGTTTCCCAACTCATTGATAATCTTCAGTTGGCCTCTAAGTCAGGGGATGAACCCCACACAAGCGTCTAAACTTCTCAAGGGCATGAACCACTTCCTGGTGACTTTAGTGATTCCTCAAGCTCGAATAAAACCTCTAGATAGGCCTCTCTTGATGTATATCACACTTGATCCCCTGCATAAATGCTAATGCAATGCTATGATAATGCTATGATGATGTTATGCTATTGCAAAAACAAGAAGGACAAGGTTGGGCAAATTTTGGGGTGCAACAGCTGCCCCTATTCAAGCGACTTGGACCTGAATGAGTGAAAAGCGAACGAATTTCAATCAATCAAGGTAAAAGACGGTTGAATACCAAAAGAACCCGGAAATTTGCCAACCACAGAAATAAACTGCAAACTCTGATTGGGATAGAATCTACGAAGAAAACGAACATAATGAACATCTTGAACATCCCACCAAGGGAAAGAGAAACTTAATCAAGTAACTCTGCTTCAGGAAACACGTAACTGGCCATGGTCTGAACACCACATGGGCCAAAGAACAATCTTTCGAGTCGTCGGAATCTGAATACTCAACGCATGATAGGGCCACATCAAAATCTATCGGAATCTGGATACTCAACGCACTGACCGGAGCCTGGATGCTCGACGTAACTGGTGATTTCACTGGGGATTTACCGGAGCCTGGATACTCGACGGACGAAGCAATACATCACAAACCAAACATTCACCGGAATCTGGACATTCAACGGAGGGAGAGTACTATCGCAACACTTACTAGGATCTGTATACCCAACTGCCTTTATCGGAGTCCGAACACTCAACGGACAAAGCAAAACGTTACAAATTAGAAATTTCACTAGAATCTGGATATTCAACGGAGGAGCCGGAGCCTAAACACTCAACGTAACACATCGGAGTCTGAACACTCAACGCAAAAAACCGGAGTCTGACAACTCAACAAAAACACACCGGAGCCTAAACACTTAATGCAACAAACTGGAGTCTGAAAACTCGACGAAACTACAAATCGAAGCCTGGATACTCAACGAACGAAAATGCACCGAAGCCTGGATACTCAACGAAGCAACAAATCGGAGCCTGGATGCTCGACGAACGAAAACGCACCGGAGCCTGGATACTCAACGAAGCAACAAACTGGAGTCCGAAAACTCGACGAAACTATGAATCGGAGCCTGGATACTCAACAAAGCAACAAATCGGAGCCTGGATACTCAACGAAAACACACCGGAGTCTGAAAACGCAACGAAGCAGCAAACCGGAGTCTGAACACTCAACGCAACAAACCGGAGCCTGGATACTCGACAGACGAAAACGCACCGGAGCCTGGATAATCAACGAAGCAACAAACCGGAGCCTGGATACTCGACGGACGAAACCGTACCGGAGCCTGGATACTCAACGAAGCTAACAAACCGGAGCCTGGATACTCGACGGACGAAAACGCACCGGAGCCTGGATACTCAACGAAGCAACAAACCGGAGCCTAGATACTCGACGGACGAAACTGTACCGGAGCCTGGATACTCAACGAAGCTAACAAACCGGAGCCTGGATACTCGACGGACGAAAACGCACCGGAGCCTGGATACTCAACGGAGCAAACAAATCGGAGCCTGAACATTCTACGAAGCAAACAAATCGGAGCCTGAACACTCGACGAAGCAAACAAATTGGAGCCTGGATACTCGACGAAGATACAAATCGGAAAGAGAATACTACAAATACTTATCAAGATCACCTTACAAAATCTTTACCGGAGTCCGGATACTCGACGAGAGAAAGAATCAATACAAACTGGAGATTTACCGGAGCCTGGATACTCGACGGAATAGCCACGAACACTAATAGGGGTCTGGACCCTTGCTTGATTTTACCGGAGTCTGAACGCTCAACGTACTGACCGGAGCCTGAATACTCAACGTAAAAACTGATGTTTGAATACCACAATTCCATGTTGGGGAGAAGAACTCTGAACAACTTTGGAAGATACGACCCCAACTCTGCTGAGGGGTATACTAACAAACCTGGAGTTACAAACTTTACTGGAAATGAACAACTCTCTGCTGGGGATGAGCAACTTTTGCTGAGGAACGAGGTAAAGGTCCTGCATGACCTCCCTGGAACACATCTTACACTGTTGGGGTCACGAGCGACCTGCTGGAGGATATTCCACATATGCCTGGTGGAGAGAAATCTGATCTCGACTCGCTGGGGAACAAACCCATACTCGTACTCTGTGAGGATTAGGGGTACGCCTGGCCAACTGCTGGGGGTAAAGATGCGACTTCCATCTGCTAGGGAATGATCTTCGATTGTTAGAAAAACGAGCTTCATCCAAATCTCTCCGAGAATTTGCCCCAATCATAATGCCCCTGCCCCTGTCTGATTTTTGGGAAGGTATACGCTGAGAAGAAAATAGCTTGCCATGAGACGACCCCGAGATGGCTTGCCCCAGAATCTGGACCGTGAGAGGATCCTTGGTTAAACAGTTCGGATAAGCTCTAGAGGTATGGAGAAGAACAAATTCTTTTCCTCATAGGGTGGCATTCCCTAGCCTTGCAATGGCTTTGCCTCTGATTGACTGATTCGTGGAGCAGTACCCCCGATTGCGAGAAATTTACCAAATCTCGACCTGATTTCCCTAGATTAACTGATTCTTGGATGGCTGACCTTACTGGGGGTTATTTGATATAGCTGGCTACAACTCAACGGAGTATTCAGGCATTCTACATTCTATCCTTGATCAAACTTTCCACTGTGGAAACTTTCCCGCGGTCGAGCGCTTACTCGCAAGTAAAACAAGTTATTCTGCATAAAAGATATATTAAATGCAATGCATATGACAGTTTTTTCAAAACCCAATCCTGTTCACTGGAAAAATTTATGACATATAATGAACGAATCAATTATCGAAGTGTCAAAATTAATACAATGCTGTAAGGGGAATCCTTTTTGGAGTCAGTTTCGATGCGATATTTACCGAAGTGTGCTCTCGAACTAAACCTGTTTCAATTAGGACTATGAAGGTTGTAACGTGGTCGGGTTCACGGTTAACAAGGAGGGATATAAGGCTCAAAATTCATTTTAACCCACCCATTCTCCTTGATGTTCTCCAATCCTACGTCCAGCTAATTCGACCTTAGCGTTCACCTTTCAACGGTGGAATGATAGGAGTGATGGTTCAGGAAACCACCTGCTTTTTGGAGTGACAGTCATTCACTTTCCGTATTTATAGTGCCTGGGTCACACGATTTCGTTCTTGTTTGAGGATTTTTCTCTTGTAACCCTTTTTGTTTTTTCGCTTTTTCGTTCCCTAATTTTTGTCTGGACTAACTCTTTTGAGATTCTGATTTTGAAGTCCAGCGGGATACCCTCATTTTTGCCTAAGTCCCTTATTCGCAAGATTCGACTTAGCAGGTTTTTCTTTTGATTTTTTCTTTTTGAACAAATCATGTGACACCGGCTTGTCTGACTTGTTAGAAGAGATTGTGACTGTTTCACTCCTTATCGACAAGGTTTAACCATTGTGGTCTTTTAGGCAGGACCTATACAGGTGTGATTGTTCCTCGAACGGACACTCCTTTCGCAATTTGAATGCTTGGTCAAATTAGCTGACACCTACCCTGCCCTAGGTTAAGATTGAGGGTTTTTCATTTTCAGAAAGAAACTCCTACTACAAGGCTCAACGGGGTTGACAAGGGATTATCTTCCTTATATCTCCAGTGTTTATGGATTTGAAACAATGTCTGTGTATCGTCAACAGGTTTTTTCTATCCAAGAGCATACAATCGGAAGGTTACACGTCTTTCGATTTCGTCATCCTCCCCGGATTCCACTTAAACAAGCGTTTGAAATAAAAGATAGCAATAAAGTGAACACGAATGGATTAATTTAAAACATGCATATTTATTTCATTTATCAATATCAATTGAAAACATCAAGCTTTACAAGTGAAATGTGCAATTAAACAGGAAAGAAACTACAAATGCAAAGCAATGACATGCAAAATGCAGATTGCCAGCTTCTGAGAACTGGGCTTCTTGTGTCTTGACTTGTGGGCGACTCAGCCGCTTCCGGCTTGTCTGTGGTTTGGCAAAGGATTCTGTACCACGTTGGGCGCTTCATGCGAGAAGTTTATGGCTTTACTGTCAATCAAATCTTGTAGCTTGTGCTTAAAAGCCTTACAATCGTCAATGATGTGCCCGGGTGCCCCCGAGTGGAACTCGCAATGGGCATTTGCATCATAGCCAGGTGGTGGTTGGCCTGTCAGACGGGCCAAGGTTCTCTTCTGAATTAACTGCAGTTGTAGTAACGTCCGAAGCATCTGGGAGTACGGCATTGGCGGCGTATCGAATACTCTATTGGCTCCCTTCGAATTCTGGTACTTCCTGTAGCCCTGTTGATTCTGCTGCTGTTGTGGTTGTTGTTGTTGTGGTATCAGAATGATAACACTTACAGCCTGATGATGATGACACTGATCTTGATATATACCTCTGCCTCTACCCCGAGAGCTTGACACAGAGTTGGCGTCGCCTTCACGCTTTTTATTTCTGAACACTTTCTTTCCTCCATCTGACGAAGGTACGTCTACGGCCTGAATTTTCCCAATCTTGATGTCGTTTTCTATACGCTCACCAGTGATGACAAGGTCAGAGAAACTCCCGGACATACAGTTGACGAGCTTTTCATAGTACATCCCAGATAACGTCGATACAAACAAGTCAATCAACTCTCTCTCTACCATTGGGGGTTGCACTCTGGCTGCAAGCTCACGCCACCTCTGGGCGTACTCTTTAAAAGATTCCCCGCTATTCTGGACGACATTCTGAAGTTGGACCCTGTTGGGAGCAAGGTCACTATTGTACTGGTAATGCTTCACGAATGCTTCAGCCAGACCCTTCCAGCTACGAACCTGAGAGGGTTCCAAACCCATATACCACTCGAGCGACGGCTCTGACAGGCTATCCTGGAAGAAATGCTTGAGCATCTTCTCGTTATTTGAATAGGCTGACATTTTTCTGTAGTATGAACGTATGTGCATCCTCGGGCAAGTGACACTTTTGTATTTATTGAAGGTAGGAACCTTAAACTTGTACGACACTCGTAAATCAGGGATCAGCCCTAAATTGGCCATGTCGAGACCCATGGAGTCCTTATTTGTTATATTCCTCATCTGTTCCTCCAGCATCCTGAATCTACGGTCAGCTTCAGCGGGCAACTCAGCGCCTACATCCCTCATAGAGAACACGTCGTCCTGACGATCTTCATTCCATCGTTGGTCCCCATTGCCATACCCAACGTAGGAAGCCTCCGGACCATAAACGTTCCGATTGACATTGTAACCATAACCAGCGTTACCCAGACCATGGTTAGCAGTACCAGGTCCAAACCCAACATTATGAGCACCGTTACCACAACCCAAGTTAACAATATTACCAAGACCTGTATTACCAGCATTACAAAAACCTGCATTACCAGTAGCATTACCCAGACCAGCGTGGCAGACGCCAATATCACTACCATTCCCGGCCCCTGCAGCAGTTGGGGTGCATCCGGTAAGCACAACAGTGGCGTTAGGAATCTCTGTATCGTTGCGGGGAGTATTAGCAGCAGTACCTCTGTGAAGAACTCCATTAAGATCAACCCTAGCTACCAGGGGCTGGACCATTATTCTCAATTGCTCCTGTCCTTGAGCCATACCTTGCATGACTTCCATGAGCTGAGTCATGCGCTCCCTCATCTCTTGCATCTCAGTATGAACGTGATCCATGACTTTCTTGAGATTGTTTCTAGTAGAATACCGGTGAATTCTCTGGTCAGCAATCCTGAAACAACTCTGAAAAGACAACAGAACATCAGAACGAGGCTTAAGAAGGTACCTGCAAACACAAAGAAAAATATGCAAAATGCTAACAATGTATATATGCATATGGAATATTTCCCTTGATTCTAGTTCCGGGTGAAACACATGACAATGGAAACCCCTCAGACAACAATAGTAGAAAACTCCTCATATACAGATGGAAGACCACATAGGTAGTTACAAGCACAAGTATCTGAGCACGGGTAATGGAAAGACCTCAGCCAAAACTGGTGGTGGTTGATACAACATAAGCAACAACCTTATCAACCAAGAACGATAAATGAAACACGTATGCTCCGTTCAGCTTAACCAATCTTCCAGAGAATTCGGAAACATCTAGACAACCAACTTCAGCAAGCTTAGCCAGACTAGGCTCAGCATGAACATATGGCATCTGATCCAATATCGGAATTCCTGGAAGCGCAGCGTACTCCTCCAGGGTAATTGCCAAGATATAATTAGGAAAGGCGAAGCATCTCAACTGAGGGTCACCACACTGAGCAATCTTCTTTTACTTTTGGATCAGCTAGAACGATCAAACTCAAAAGGGGATGGATGTCAGGAGAAGAGAACTTGTAGTCAAATGTCTTCTTAAGGGTTTCCATGTCAGAAATGGAGAGCAAGATAGATAGAATCAAAGGAAATATGCACCTGCAATGTTAATGCATGTCATGTAATCAATGCAGATGAAAAATGCAAAAATGCAAAGATGCTACAGGGGATCAAGGTAGTTGTGCTGTTGTCGGAGAATAATCAGAGCTCTACCTTTGCATAACATAGATTACTGCACAACATAGATCACTGATACTGAAGACCTCTGATATCAAACCAAAAGTTCACACTGTAGAGAAAACCGGGTGATATGGAGCTATGGTTCCCTGCATAACCTAATCCCTCTCACAGGTATGGACTTAATTCACCGACGAGGTATGGCATCCTATGCGGTCATCAGCGTCACAGACTTTCAAGAGCGATGATATGATACCCAGAAGGTGTGGCATCATCATCTCTTGAAGCGGCCTCACTTAGTTGAATCCTAAATGATCGGTTCCCAGAGTCGACAACCCTCAAATCCAACAACTAGTCGAGCCCAAAGGGCCAGGCCAGAGGTCATCAAAGAGAATCTCGTCTGAGTGTGGATTTCATGGGGATTGGTGCATGCTAAGCATACAGGTCCATCACTAATCTCCACTCTAATGCTAGGTATATTCTCTCAAGCCTGGGTTTTGGCTTATCACTCATCAGAATCAATCCCCTCCCACAATAGCATAATAAGGATATAATATAATGCTGAAAATAAACTGCGGGAAAATAAAATGCGGGAAAGTAAAGCTAAGGTAGAACAGGTATGTACAAAACCCAAAAGATAAACAACCAAGCGCTAGGACTGACTCGCCTAGGGGATGGGTAACGGTCCCAACGTAGGGGATGGGAAAATTCCCCTGCAGCTATAAAGTATCCCCAGCAGAGTCGCCAGCTGTCGCTACTGCGAAAATCAGCGCCGGCAAAACAGAAGAGTTGCCACCGTGTGTTATTTATCCCAAAGGAGGGAAAGGAAACACTCAGAGAAAACTTAACGAAAGGGAAAAGGAATGGTCATCGCAACCAAGTCCTGGATTCGGGAGTCGGTTACGCAAGGGGAAGGTATTAGCACCCCTCACGTCCGTCGTACTCGACGGGATCCATGCTTAATTGTTTATCTCGAAGGGTTGATTAATACTATCTAGCTAAAGGTCGGTTTGAAAAGAAAAAGAAAGAAAACTGACTTGGCAGAACACAGCAGTTCTATGCCTACGTATTCCCGTCTGGAGCGAGAAATCAGAGTCAACGTAGTTCGCCTAACTACGGGTGAAAGGGGGGAAGGTTGCTCGCCGAGATATCGCATCTCGTGCCTACGTACTTTCATCTGGCATGAAAGATCAGAGCGAACGTAGTTCGGGCTAACTAGACCACAGGTTTGGTTCAAGTTGTTTTTAACCCGAGTAGGGTTAACAATTGGTTCTAGCAGTTTGGTGTATGCAGCTCGACCATTGGAGACTTAGGCGTTACCGTTTGCGAGAGAACCGAGAGTTAACGAAACTCTCTTTAAGAAAATGACCTCTAAAGATTAAAGTCCAAGAGGACAAAAATAAGTTGAATGTTTGTTTTTATGTCTTTTATGAAGAAGTGTTTTGAGTTTCATTTGTAACTCGTGTCGCACTAAAGACTTGGACTTAAGAGTGAATGCGTCGCATGTCACCCAAAGGGTGCCATACTAAACATTCAAATTATGTGAGGGAAACCCTCCCATAACTCTTTCTCAAGTAGCTAAAGGCTTGTAATGCACGACACGTGTTAACCTTTATTAAGTATTTTAAGAATGTTTGAAGATGAGAAAGAGAAACAGACCTCTAAGGGAAACTACACAGCCCTAAATGTTATCATGCAATGTTCGTCCTATGGTTGAAGTTTGCAAAGGGGAAGACTACCCTAATGTCGTCATACATGGTTGCAAAGCCTAATGTCTATCACATTCTATCTTCAACAAGAAAGTATGGAGATCCTAAGGGAAAGGCAAAGGAAGCAACAGAAAACAGATGAAGTAACAGCATACAGGAAATGCAGATTCATAACAGTAAAAATGGAATGCAAGTGAGGGAGGAAAGTCATCTCAACCTCAAGCCCATAATGAATGTAAGTTGGCCTATTCTAAACATGCAATCTTGTCCACAAGTGAATATAAAGAGATACAAGGCAACATAAACCTATGAATGACGTACATAAACCACGATTTGGAATCATAATGCACTATCATGAAAGTATGGTACCTAATGGGCAACTTATGTATGATAAAAACAGCCATCCAATGATCTACAAGTCCTATACAATGTCTACAATAAGAAATAGGAACCATAGCGCTCATCACACAAACAATTCGAGGTCGTTGGAGCCGAAATAAAACCAATGTCCGCTTGAAAGTCCATATTACGAGTCCAATTACAAAAATAGGGGGAAAATAGTAAATGGTATCAAAAAATTCCAAATAAAATCTCCAATTCCCTACAACATGTCACAAACCAGGGGTGAGAGGTATAGTCAAAATATCCCAAAGGAACTAGTCAACCAAATTGAAACTATGTCAAGTATACCAAAAAAGAAGCCAAACTAGCACATGGTAAAGAAAGACCTTGAAAACCCTTCAAAATGGTACAGTAAAAATCAAGTAAAAATATATCTAGGTACCTCAATATGTGTATGAATACCCTGCAAAAGGTTAAGCATTTAAATTTTGTTTTGATAGGTTAAAGAAAGTCAACAAAATCATGACACAAGTATTGGCATTTTCACGACACACCAAATGTAAAAAATACAAAGAAAATTCCAGAACATGATAAAATTATAATTCCAATTCTATAAAATTCTAGACATCTCAAAGATTCAGCATAAAAAAATGGGGATCGAAAAGATTAAATCTACTATTTTTTATGATATTTAGAATAAGCATGAAGAAAAAGAAAATAAAATAAAATGAAAAAGAAATAAATTAAATGAAAGAAATAATGTGGAATAATGGAAAGGTGCATAGCCAGGAATCGAACAGGGGTCATGGGGCTCCCTCAAGCTGAGGTGGCGCGCCATGTGTTTTAATGAAAGTTGACTGAGCTGCGTACGTGGAGCAATTCTGGCCGCGTGATGAGAAGTTCAGTCAAAGGTCTTGGCGCGATCCGACGGTTTGTGGTCGTCTTCCTCGTTTGAGCTTTTCCTGGACAACAACGTGCACGCGAGAACGACGGCCGGAAATGACAATGGCCGGAAAACTTCAAGTGAACCTATCTCACTCAATACTCAACCAAATCCAACGATTCTTGAATGAAAATTGTGTAGTTTTTCGTGGGGAATTCAAATATACCAATATTTCTCATTGAAACTCTCTCTATCATGGAAACCATGTGTGGATCTTAAAGGCTCAAGAACATAAAATTGTCACGAAAATGTTCCAATCGATACCAGAAACGGTCTATGCTCCAAGGGGATTCTAAAGATACTACAATGGCAACATAAAGACTCATGAATGATGAGATAATTTGAAAGTTGTATACTTCTGTTTCTTGCACTATGGAGCTCCAAATATCCACTGAAACTTTGAAGAAACCATGTGGAAATGTTTAATAAACCTTGCTGGAGGTATTGGGATGGAAGAACTGGCCTGAATTGATGTAAAAGAGAGAATTCGAAATTGACTTGATCACCACTTTTTTCAATTACTACAAGTTGTTCTTTGCACCAATTATGGCCAAACAATGGTGGAATTCACTGTATGAATGATGTAGAAGGGATTTGTGATGGAAAGAAGCACAAAAAATGAGAAGAAAATGATATTGATTTTTGAGATTTTTTGGATTATGGTGAAAATGGAAAGTGGTGAAGAATGTGAGAAAAATGATCATGAAACCCCTTTTGCCTTGGCATGAAATGTTTATATATGTTGCATTGTAAGAATGATCAATGGTCCAAAATTAGCCCTTGTTTCAATCTTAAGGGCTTAGATTCAAAGTGTTGCTTAAGAATGAAAAAAGCTTGAAATGGGCCATGATAAAACCTTCAAATGAAAAATGTAATAATGCCAATATTCTTAAAATGAAGTTTCCACTCAAAATAAGTACAAATATGGACTTGTTTGATTAAATTTTGACAAAATACCAAACTAGGCCTTTTCACATGTTTTCACCAAAATCACTTTCATCAATCTTCAACCATGAGCTAGCCCATTAAAACCTTGAGGTTTAGTTGACCAAATGACGCCATTCGGAGCAACTTTCATGTTGGAAAAAAGTCCATTTGAGTTATGCAAAGTATTGAACTTGACCTGTAATTTTATGACCTGTAATAATAGTTTCCCAACTCATTGATAATCTTCAGTTGGCCTCTAAGTCAGGGGATGAACCCCACACAAGCGTTTGAACTTCTCAAGGGCATGAACCACTTCCTGGTGACTTTAGTGATTCCTCAAGCTCGAATAAAACCTCTAGATAGGCCTCTCTTGATGTATATCACACTTGATCCCCTGCATAAATGCTAATGCAATGCTATGATAATGCTATGATGATGTTATGCTAATGCAAAAACAAGAAGGACAAGGTTGGGCAAATTTTGGGGTGCAACAGCTGCCCCTATTCAAGCGACTTGGACCTGAATGAGTGAAAAGCGAACGACTTTCAATCAATCAAGGTAAAAGACGGTTGAATACCAAAAGCTGTTGAGAGCAGGGTATTAATAGTTAACTAAGGAGTCTGATTGCTTCAAGTACGCCAAGAAATGCCACAAATGTCAGATTTATTCCGACAAGATTCATGTGTTGTCGTGTCCTTTGAATGTCATGTCCTCCCCGTGGCCTTTCTCCATGTGGGGCATTGATATGATTGGCAAGATCGAGTCGACTGCATCTAATGGGCATCGTTTTGTCGCTACCGCGAAAATAAGGTGTCGGCAAAACAGAAGAGTCGCCACCTTTCGTTATTTATCCCTCAGAGCGGGAAAAGAAACGATCAGAAAAACTTGACGAAAAGGTATAAGACAAGGTCATCGCAACCATGTCTGGATTCGGGAGTCGGTTACGCAAGGGGAAGGTATTAGCACCCCTCACGTCCATCGTACTCGATGGGATCCATGCTTGTTGTGTTTATATGACGGGTTTATTTACTATCTACCTATCAAGGCTGGTCTGAAAAGAAAATGACTCGGCAAAGCATCGCGCTTTATGCCTACGTATTCTCATCAGAGAATGAGAAATCAGAGTCAACGTAGTTCGACTAACTACAGGGTACGGATGGGGGAAGGTGGCTCGCCAATACGTCAGTATTGTGCCTATGTAGTCTCAACGGGTATGAGAGATCAGAGCTTACGTAGTTCGGGATGATACAGATTACGGGGATTCAGATTCATCTATTTTTCGAGTAGGGTTAACAAACAGTTCCAGCAGTTTGGCGTACGCAGCTCGACCCTTGGAGACTTAGGCGTTACCATTTGCGGTAGAACTGGGAGTTAACGACACTCTTTTCTTCAGAAAAGCTTCCTTTGAATTACGGGCCCACGGGGCAAAAGGTTTGAAGTTTGTTTTTCTGTCTTTTACCGAAGAACTGTTTTTTATGGTTGTCTGTAGTTTGTACAACACTAGAGACTATGACTTAGGAGCGAATGTGTCGTATAGCGTCCAAAGGACATATACTAGACATCCTAGATGATTGAGAGGAGACCGCTCAACCATCACTTCCCAAGCAGCTTAAGGCTCGTAACGCGCGTGTACTAACTTGCCTTTATTACGTTTTTTACTGTTGTTTTGAGATGAGAAGAGAACGAACTCTATGGGGAGACTATCAAGTCCTAATATCGTCATGCCAAGGATTCATCCTATGTTTGAGGTTTGAAACAGGGGACTCCTAGAAGTTATCATGCATAGGTTTCATCCTAAAGTTCTAATCATCACTTCCTCATCAAAGGAAATGAGATTCCTAGGGGATCATGCCAGGGTAAACAGAAACAGATAAAGCATCAGCTTAAACAGTAAACAGATATACAGTAAAGATGCACATGCAATGCAGCAATACAAGCAGAGGGAGCCTCACTCAACCTCTTAGAAATCAAGCAAAGAAAAACAAACAAAATAGACAAGCACCGATCGTCTTCTCCGGCGAACATGAACAGTAGTGCTCGATTCAACCTTCACGAAACGTCCACTTTTTTACATCATTTTCACCATCTTACTTCCTACATTCTTAATCTAACCTCCATTTTCGTTTTTAACCAACCATCAATGAGATACACGCATCACAACTTGGATCACCATAACCTAAACTTCCATGATTCGTCCTAGAAACTACACAGAATCCACCTATGGTTCAATTACAACCTAGCCACATGAATCTAAGATGCTAAAAACGTGTAAATTAAGTGCAAATTTGAGAAGTGAAAACCTGAGTTTAAGCTTCGAGCAAGGTAGGTTTCAGGCCTCAATTTTTCTCCAAAGAGTACAGATCGCTTCAGTGAATGATGATGAACGTTTCTTGAGAACCAATTTCTGCTAAAACTCTCCAAATCTCCAAAACCGAAAATCAAGTTCTAAGCTCCTTCACCAACTTGCTCCAATGGATTCTCAATTGAATTTGCCACTAGAAGGTTCTCAGAATGGTCCACATCCAATTTATATTCAATTTAACAACTTTGGAGGCCCAAACAAAGCCCAATTTGGGATTTTCAAGTTTCACTTTCCTTCCAAAATTTCAATGATGTTGTACACGTTTTGGCCTTGCTCTCCCCTCAAATTCCATCCAATTCACTTACTTAACAGTTAGGGAATATAATTGAATAGTTTTCCCTCCTTGATTCCAATCAAAGGGATGCACTTGGTATGTTTCTTCATCATGAAGTAAGACTCCATATGGCCATGTTATGAACTTCAATTCAAAAATGTGATGATGCCAAAGTATTTAGAATGTCAATTCCAATCAAAATGATCACAAATTTGGCCTGAAAACATCCCATTTTCAATTGTTTTGAATTTTTACATTTTAATTCATTAAAATGGTCTTTTTGTGAACTTTCTTCAGCCAATGCTTGATACAATCCATATAAATGGACTCTTGATACTTGTCTAAGCTAAAAACATCATTTTGAGAAACTTTCATGTTGAACAAAACTCCATTTGAAGCTTGAAAGATAGTGAAATTGACCTATAATTCAAAATGACCTGTAATGTCCAAATACCCAAAATACCCTTGACTTGTCAAAGCCATATCTTGAGTTCTACAAATTCATTCATGGACTTCTAGTACTCTTTAGAAAGCTAAGAGAATAAGGAACAAAATTCATGTTGACAAAAAGTTCATAGGAATCATCCTTCTAGGGAAAAAGTGTCATGCAAGTTGGGTAACCTTCATGCTCCAAATTCACATGCCTCATATGACTTGTAACTTGTCTGGCTCATAACTTGAGTTCTATAAACCCTATCAAGGACTTCTAGTACTAAAATTAAAGCTAAGATTATGCTCTACAACAATCATGTTAGGGTCAAGATGAGATGACAATAATATCTTGAGTTAAATAGCCTTGAAGTCAGGGGTCAAGCCAGGGGATTTTACACTGTCAAGTCTTAGAAACCCTAGCCTGAAACTTCTCAAACTCTTCAATCATGATAATTTAACCTTGGAATCATCCTTAGAACATCTCAATGCATCAATCCATGATCACATGGCTCTTGAATTAAGTCTCAACCTTCTTCAAGTCCTCAGTTGACTTAGGGCTGACCCAGTCAAACCCTAGCTGCACCAATCATGGCTGAGGCTTCTTAATCTTGCACAATGACCTGTCTAGGCCTCAAAGTGACATTCAACACTTCTCATGAGCTCCCTCAAAACCTCAAGTCAATCTCTATGGCTTCAGAGTCATCTGATGGATTTCCACAACTCTCAAGTTAGGAGACACACACTCTTGGTTTCAACCACCCTCTCTGAGGCTCTTTTAATTTCTCTGACAAGGATATCAACCCTTGAACACTTGAATAACCTTCTTAGCTAGCTTCAAAGTCTTGTGTAGCTCCTAATTGGTAATCATACCTCTTGATCTCCTGCCTACATGTCAATGAAATGCAAATGATAATGCTAATGTGAATGAAATGAAACACAAGCTAGGTAAAGAAAAGTTGGGCAAATTTTAGGGTGCAACACGTTTCATCTTAGTAGCTATTGACTATTTCACCAAGTGAGTTGAAGAAGCTTCTTACGCCAACGTCACGAAACAAGTTGTAGCCCGGTTCATCAAAAGGGACATCATCTGTCGATATGGAATACCTGAAAGGATCACCCTTGCAGTCGTAGTCAAAGGATATGGAATACCTGAAAGGGCGACTTTGGCAAAAAAAAAAGGGTATCCCGGTGAATCGAAAACCCGCAAGGGTGGTTCAGGCAAAAGTTATGGATTTGAAAAGCAAACGACTGCGGTCCGCGCGTTGATCTTCAAAGCATAGTGGATTATGGGAGAACTCGAGAGTCAATCGTTCAAATCAATCTCTTCAGAAGATGAAGCATCGGAAAGGCGTCGAAGTCACGCAAGGCATAGTTGAGTTGTTCTATGGTGGTTGTCTGTGCCACATTGCCGACATTTTTGTATATTCTTGTGCATTTCTATATATGTCTTACGCAACTTTCTCATTTCAGGAGTTGCCTCCTTTGTAAATTTGCCTATTTACAAGTTGTTTATCAATAAAACATACTATTCAGAAAACTTTTGTTTTTGATTCAGCTTTTACCATTTTGTTTGTAAAAGACGCCTGATGTTTTTGATAAAACTTTGCATACATAATTTTGTGGGATCTGCCAACCATAATCGAAACAATGTTTTTGCTTGAATAATGTCACAAGTGATAATTAAGATGACGCTTGCTACACAAAACATGTTTGTTTGTTTGTTATTCGCAGGACCCTCATCCTCGGGACTTTTCCAGAGGTCCCGCATCTAAAGGAGGTGTGCAGTTTTAGTGTGTTCTCGTCCTCAACAGGTTGAAACTTCATACAATCAAGATTATCCTCAGCAGGTCAAGATTGATATCTCCAGCAAAGTAGGATCATCTCCAGCAAGAAGGCGTGGGATTATCCCCAGTAGTGGAATGAATTCAGAATTTCATTTTCCCCTTAGAGTCTAGGTCATTGACTCATTCCCCAAGCGGAAGTTATTATTGTTGAGTTTATTTCTCATTTTCCCCCAAGCAGAGGTCGATGCTGATTCCCTCCCTATCTAATCCCCAACAAATTCAACGGAGTTAATTTTCTTCCCCACAGAGTGAGACTGACTCAGAGATTGTTATTATCCATCCTCAGCAGAGAGAAAGCTTGGGACGGTTCCCCAGTAGATCTTATTCATAATCCCTAACAAATAGCAAATTAAATCTTCAGCAGTGCGGAATCTCTGGCAGAATAGAGCCATCCCTCAGAAATCTGCCTTGATTCCCCAGCAGAGTTGTCGGTTCCCCAGAATGTTATATTATGGCAGACCATCCAGGGCCGATTTCCCCGGTAGAGTGGAATTATTTGCCTCCAGCCGAGTTGTTAGTTCCCCAGAAGAGTTGTATTCTGGTAGGCCATCTGGGACATCTTCCTCAGCAGAGTTTGATTTTGATCCCTAACGGAGTGGATTTGTGCTTAACAGAGCAGTTTTACCCAGAAATTTTCTCGGAGGCCATCCAAGGCTTGTATTCCCCATCATGAGTCCTTTTGTACTAGGCGTGTCTAGTCTTTCCCCAGCGGAGTTGGTTTCCTCTCTTCAGCATTTATTTTGCTGAAGTGGTTCCTTTGCATTTGCATCATGCATGACATCCTCCCAAACGCGTAGCATTTCCATTTCGTATGGAGCATTACGCCATATTCAAACATCTGCATTTGAAACATAAGCCAGGTTGTTACCTCTTTGTTTTCAGGTGTATCTCCAGCAATTATCAGTATATTTCTCAAGCCTGTGTGGTATCCAGGTCTCTAGCAAAATCATTGACAAATGTGTTCATCTTATCATTCTCTTCAACAGAGTCTATTTATTTAAGTTCATATTTCCCCAACGCATTTCTTCACCCGGTTGGTGAATCGACGAATGTTCTTCTCAATTTAGGGTTGAGACGACCTTTGGTTTCGATGCTCGCTTTTATTTAGCGAATGACTGACGGCAAGACAAATTATTTTGAGAACTGACGGCGAATTCAGATGATTTTGGAAACTGACGGCGAAGTCAAATGTTTTTGGAAATTGACGGAGAAGTCATATTATTTTGAGAACTCACGGCGAAGTCAGATTATTTTGGGAACTGACGACGAAGTCAGATCATTTTGAGAACTGACGGCGAAGTCAGATTATGTTGAGTTCTAACAGCGAAGTCAAATGATGTTGAGTTCTGACGGTGAAGTCAGATGATGTTGAGTTCTGAAAGCAAAGTCTGATGCTTTTACTTGATATTGAAGAACTGACGGTGAAGTCAGATTATTTTTTAGAATTGACGGCGAAGTCAAGGGATTATGTTGAGAACTGACGGCGAAGTCAGAAGATTATTTTTGAGAACTGACGGCGAAGTCAGATTATGTTGAGAAATGACGCGAAGTCAGATGGTTATTTTGAGTACTGACAGTGAAGTCAGGTGTTTTACCAACTTTATGTAGAGTGCTGACGGCGAAGTCGGATGTTTTCACCGACTAATTCGGTTACATACCGATAAAACTAATTTAGCTAGACATGATAATTGATGCAAACAGGAATAAATATAAACAGCAAAATAATAAAACATACATTATGACAGAAAATAAAGTAATAATTCAATTAATAAGAACCTGTAAATCGTACTGATCTCGAATCCTTGAGTAGTCCTCCACAATGTCGGCAGGATTCTACTTTGGCGAGAATTAAAAGGTACAGGAAGAAAATACAATGTTCTGAACTAAAGGAAAATGGAAATGAAATAAAAGAAAACAATAAAACTGGGAGAAATAGCTTCAGTAGAAATCTTGGCAGCACTTCGATACCTCGAAGCCTCCCCCCTAAACTGTGAATCTAAGGCCTATTTATAGGAGATAATTCCTTCTTCACTTCCAGATATCATGGGTGAGTTATGGAGGGAATGAGAGTAACTTCCAGTAGTGGGCAGTGAGTGGAGAAAGTGTAGAAAGAAATCTTAGAGAGAGTGATCGTGGCAAAAAAAACTAATTTGAACGTTAAATGATATTTCGTCTGCGTGTCGCTCGTAAAGGAACGTGACGGACGTCATACGCATGACGGTCATAATGGACCTGTGACGACCGTCATATCAGCAAAATCCATTTTTTCTGTTTTTCTTCTCTCTTTTCCTTCCATTTCTTCTTCTTTTCTTTCTTTAATCCAAATTCTCCCCAATCTGCAAAACGAAGTAAATTAATCATATAATAGAACATAAATCAAGATAAATTAATAATAGTCACAAATAAATGCATGTAAATCAAGCCAAATAAACGATATGATTTCGCGTTATCAAACACCCCCACACTTAAACCATTGCTTGTCCTCAAGCAACCAACAAACACGGTAAAAAGAAATAAGCATAGTTCGAAACAAAAACATGATGAGACTCTAATCATACGTGGCTGCTAGGCTAATGTTAGATCGATAGGTACTAAATATCAATGCCAAGGATACCGTAACGACACAATTTCAAAAACTCGCTACTTATGCAAACCAATCGGAATCATGCCATTATAACTCAACCTATATCTCATGCTCTCTTTCACCCCATTTCATTATAGTGCAATCACATTAAGTCCGTTATCCATACACATTCATGGCAAGTAAACCTGTTAGTGACTATGATCTCGATGCTATTTCATTTTTTCTCTGCAAATATGCTTAAGCATCAATTGAACTTAAAGAGTTTGTACCGTTAGACTAAGTGCTCGGGTGAGGAGCACCTAACTTAGAAGGAACATGTCTTTTTCTTCATAATTTTTTTTCTTTCTTAATTTCTCATTTTACACTAGAGATCATACGCTTATTTGCATCGATTTCTTACTTAGTGTGTTTAGGATGGTGCTGACTGCTTAAATAAACTACTTAGGGATTACTACAAGAACCTGGAGCTTTAAGGTTTCGGCATAATCGGTACTCAAATTGATTTTGCATATTTAGGGGGTTAAGGGTGTCAGGGCGGTATCAATTTTATCAAAACTTTCCCACATTTTTCTAACATAGTCTGGACAGCCTATATACTTTCAGAGAACCATGTCATGAATCGAAGCAAAAATTTGTTGGAGGTTAGAATTTTGAAATTTTGAAATTTTTGGGGAAATTGAATAACAAGCGAAAACCACGCATAAAGACTCGACAACACATGCAAAGACTTTGACATAATGTTAAAAATAGATAAAAATTCCTAGAAGCATGAAATAAAATGTAAAACAATAGATAAAAATTCCTAGAAGCATGAAATAAAATGTAAAACAATAGAGTTCCTCCCCCACACTTAAACCAAACATTGTCCTCAATGTTTTAGTAAAAGGTGGAAAAGGAAAGATAGAATCTGTATGAATGCTACTGCTCTTGCTATCCTTGTCTTTGTTGATCACTTCTACTTCGGCGGCGGGCATTTTGAGATACCTTTGTTTGTGTAATTCTCGAACCAGCTCATCATGTTGCTCGCATCAAGAGGAAGTACTCATCATCAGTGTTCCCACCAGCAGCGACACTCGTAGGAATGTCCGTGGGCATAGCTCATCTTCTCAGATCGTCATCTAGAGAGTTTTCGCTTAGATATAGCTAAAGAGTAACAAGCGATACATTTCTTTATTTTCTGCAAATTTAAACAAACAAATTAATATAAAAACTTTGTGGGTTGCCTCCCACATAGCGCTTTGTTTAACGTCGATAGCTCGACGGCCAAGGAGTGCAAGTACTCATGGTGGTTCTTTCGAGAATGGTTCCTCGATCAAACTTTGAATGGTCTTCGGTTTCCATGGCCACTTATCAAGCCATCTCTCATATCCCTCACCTTTTCTTTTCTTTCTTCTATAGGGTGGTTCATTGTTTTGAACTTGTGGTGGTGGTTCTGGATCTATCCTAAGTATCAGTTTTTCAAATTTGGACTTAGTTATTTCATCCACCACCTCAAAATTTAATCTTACCCTTTTAACAGTAATGATGACCCTAGTTTCATGGTCCTTGAATTTTCTTTTGTTATGAAAGACCTTAGACAAAGGTGCATTAGTATGGATATTTTCCAATACCTCTACATATGTTTTGGATTGGGAATTTACCTTAGCTTCCACAACCAATTGTGAGAAAGAATTAGGTGGGGTATAGGGAGGAGGAGCAATAATGGGTGCTTCTTTCTCTATCTCTTCGACAACCTCCCTTTCGGGTGGTGTCGGTGGATTTTTCTCAATAATTATGCTTGTCTCACCAAAACTCTCCTCAGATTCATCATCACTCTCCCTAGGATCTTCTACTTGTTCTTCATTACTAGTGGTTACAACTGTTAGACTATGGCACGGATCTAGAAGGGGGGGTTGAATAGATCCCCCAATTAAAATTTGAGTCGGCACTACCAATTTAAAATTGGTTTTAAAAATGTTTTAAGTGCGGAAGCGGCCGAGGAAAAATATAGTCTAAAACGAACGGTTATTGGAAAACCGGATATACATAAGCCTATGGATTAATGAAAATTCGGAAAAATAGAATCACAACACAAACTACGCTTATCAATTATTTACTTTAGTTGTAAGGCTTCCTAGTTCCAATGATTCAAAATCAAACCAAAACTAGATACTTAAGTAAGATAATTTTGGTTCAAGCAATATGTCAAACACTTGGTGTGCAAAAACACTCCAAGTGATGTTTATGTTGAGTAAGGGATTTCAACCAGCCTAGTACAATGTATTGTTGTACTTTAGAGTTAAAAACAAAGTTTTAACCTCTTACTCAATTGATATCACAATTTTGGACAATAGAGCTTACACAAAAATTACTTATTTGAGCTGAAACGTAAATGCTGAAAATAGAGAAGACAAGTAATTTGGTGAGGCAGTTCCCCCGTCGTCCTCGTTTCGGGGTACGTCTACCCTCAATTCTAAAACTAGAATTGAGATATATTAAATAGATATCACCTGTTGGAATGAACAATTTATACAAGGATTGAGCAGCAAAATTACAACAAAAATCTCAATGTGTTGAAAGTTGCCTTCACTCCTTGCCCCTTGATTCAAGCTGAATCAAGTTCTTCGATTTGTGTTGATGGACCTCCGACTCCAGCCACCTTATTTAAGAACACGTTGTTATTCAAACCTTTGGCTCCGGCTGATCTCAACAGCACCAAATCGAACCCGAGATCTTCCCTTTAAAATCACTGAATCCGCTACTAGACTTGCGAAGACCACCTCTTCACAATCACCTTCGCGCGATTGATCGTTGATGAAGAATCTCATCCAAAAACCCCAAAAATTCGAACCAATCTTGGAGGGAAAAATCCCAATGGTTTTATTCAAGAAAGAACCTGTCGCAATCTTCAACCCGAGCTTGATTCTCCAATCTAAGCCTCGAACCTTATCACCTTGAATCTCTCACACATGCATTTCAAAAATGATTGTGTGTAATTGAAATGTTGTGAGATGTTGAAGATGAAGATGATAAATCTTGGACACCTATTTCACTCTTTCTTGTTTTTGAACACATGAATCAAAAGAATATCAAAATGTTACTAGACACAAGTGTTTAAGCAAGTATATATAGTGCCAACAAAATTCAGGACATAACAGTATTTCAAAATTGAGAGGGAAGAAGTTTAAAACAGATTTTCCGCGCGAACGGTCGACCATAACAGGTTTGTGCATCGACGCATGGCCTGTGCTGTTTTGGATTTCTAAAAATTTAACCAGTGTGCGTCGACCATACAGTCGGCGTGCGCTGACCCGTTGAAATCCATTTCCTTTGTGCGCCAACCTATGGTCGACCCATTGCTTTTATACGTTGACCCGCTGGAATGTCATTCCTTCATGCGCTGACCCTATGGTCGACGCATGCTTTGTGCGCTGACTGATTTCCCCTTTTTCTGATGAATACGCCGACCCTATGGTCAACCCATGTTCTGCAAGCCTGCAAAAATTCATTAGTTTGAAGTTTTTCATGCCTTTAGTCATGATTACATTTTGTCACCACAAAGTATATTCATTTCAGAAATTTTAAGACAAGCGAAAGAAGGATATGGTGGGTGATACGTTGCATCTGGTTTAGTGGATCTGGAATTCATACTTTCCAGTCTATCCTGGGAATTTGTCATCATCGAAACCTGCATTTACCAATGTCTTGCAGACTTGTGTGGTATGTGGCGATTTGCCTCCACAATCTCCCCCTTTTTGATGATGACAACCTGTATACAACTAAAACACCAAATATGCAATGTATACACACAATTATACACAAGCTCCCCCTTTCTTTTGCACTATAAGGCTGTAGAACAAAAAGCCATCAAATGTTGTTAATATCCTGAACTGTTAATATCCTGACTTGGCTTTGGTGTTTGCTTGCTACATTGTCTTCTCCCCCTTTGAAACCATCAAAAAGAGAAGAAGAACGCATCAATTAACAGAGAACAGACAATAGGTGATAGTTAATTACCAAACTTCACACACAAGCATGATAATGAACAAAAATATCTTGACTTAATAGATAATGGCGAAAACATGTAATGAAAGTTCAGGCACACATAATACAAAACAAATGAAAAGTACACAGACGAAAACATATAAGCAAATATGAAATATGCAACTATGAATCTAATAACCACGACCCCGTCCTCGTCCTCTCCCTCGGTATGCAGCATCTGGATTGTTGTAAGGATCCGAGAAGTCCAAAAAGGCTTCGACGGACATGTTGAGATGACTAAGAGAGTTGGTGATTTCCCAATCTTGCCGCTCATGTGATTCAACCAGAGAGTCAATACGGGCGTCCATCCGAGTAGAAAATGAATTGAACCTTTCATTTCGGGCATGGAGCTCAGCTCTAATCTGCTCCATCTGAGTGTCTTGACGCTTCATGAAGTTTTGTTGTTCTAACTGCATTGACTGCATCATAGTAATAACTTCAGAGTTATCCAAAGGCGGAGGAGGTGATGAGTGCTGAGAGGGTTGGTAGTCTTGAGGGTAGCCGTGATATGGGTCATAGAATCTACCCAAGGTAGTCCAACCTGTATATTTCCAATCTCCCCATCCTTGATTTGTAGAATCGCCTTCTTGTTCTTCTGATGGATATGAGTACTGGACTTAATCGGTATTTGTAGACGTATCATGGACTGGAGATTGATGATAATCTTGAGTCCCATAGATAGGTTCTTGTATCTCTGCATCTGTGTTGTCTTCTGCATCGTCTTCTTCACCTTCCTCTTCACTTTCTTCTTCACCTTGTTCGTCGCTTTCTTCTTCACCCTGCTCTTCACTTTCTTCTTCATCAAAATCGTTACTAGGCACCCGAGGAATATTGGCCCGTCGGACAAATCTGTATGAACGTCATTCAGCACACCAAAAATACCCCATCATTGCAAGGGTTTTGGTGCTAAATTCTTTATCTGAGGAAACTGATACACATGGAAATGTTGGATAAACAACATTCGCAGCAGCAAGAATTTCCGAGATGAACGACCCATAGGCTAAAGCAGTGCCTCTACTTGAGTCTCTCAGAGCAAACATCCTGCTAGCAATATAGTAAGGCCAATTTATTTTGATCCTGTTTTGCAGTATGTAGATAACATGTACCTCAGCTTGTTCGACACGCGACAGACCACCCTTTTTCGGTCGTAGTATACGAGCAACGATCCTTTGAAGGATGCGCTCCCCTGTATTGAGTTTCTCGGCTGTGACCGATCGAGGAAAAGCATCGCTGTTGACAATTGCCTCTGGATAAGGTCGTTTGAGCATTCCATTCAGAGCCCTCTTATATTCATAACCCGCCACCGTACGAGTGTCAGTTACCTCATGGAGAGGTGGTGCATCAGCATCAACAGTCATATCAAAATATTTGTTCCATACTTCAGAATTGATATTAACCAGTCTATTTCCTACAAAGGTGTGAAAGTGTTGATCTTGAAAGTTACCTCGCATATTTGTGTAAAACACTCTGACCAAATCTTCACTGTACTTTGTATTACATTCCAGGAAATTTACAAACCCTTGAAAGTCCAACAGGGACAGAAGCCGAGTGAGATGCAAGCGCTCACTTGTTGCATGGTAGAAGGCATGCTGTGGAACTATGGCCCTTTTGCTGAGACTTTTGTTAAAGTTTTCAACAGCAGGAGGATGAACAAGAGAAACAGCAGTAACCGGAACTGAAGCAGAGGATGAAGAGGCTCTTGATCTCTTACCAATAGTTTTGCGGAGAGAGGAAGCCATTGATGATGAGTTTTGGAGGAGTTTGAAGATGAACTTTGAAGAGAATGATTTGGGAATAATGTTGGAGAAGAAGAATACTTAGGTCTTTAATAGAAGGAGGTGTTAGGGTTTTTGGGAAGAGGGAGTAGACAAGGAGACAATTTAGGTGTCTAGATGCAATTGACAAGATGAATGTCATGTCAAAACATCATAACACATTTAATGTAGGGAAGAGGGAAATTGGAACGTTTTTCAAAAGAGAAAATTTCTGGGTTTTCAAGCGAGCCGTCGACCATAGACCTGCATGCGTCGATGCATACTGTACAGTTTTTGATAATTTTGAAAGTTTACAGCATGCGTCGACCATTGTCCTGTTTTGGTCGACTCAAACCTTCAAAAAACTCAAAATTTTCAATTTTAAGTTATGCAGAATGTCACACTTGCTTATTTATCATGCCTATTCATCTTTTCACAATATGACATGCATTCAACACACATAGTATCAACCAGCAACAATCATATACATATATAAGTACCATGACTGTAGAACGATATAGCTATTTTCAAGTCATGAATGCTAAGAGAGAGAGAGAAGAAAAAGAAGGAGAAAGGAGCAATATCACCTCTATACCGACTACTCTTGTTAACCACAGATTTGCACTTGCAACACACTCAAAACGATTGTTAATGGTACAAAAACATAGTTGTAAATATATTAAATTTGAACGTAGCAATTGTTAAACCCTGATCAGAAATATCGAGAATACCAAGTTCTCGACGGATATGAAAGAAGGGCTCATTAGCTAGCGGCTTTGTGAAAATGTCCGCTAGTTGGTTTTTAGTATCGACGTGTTCAAAGACAACGTCACCCTTCTCTACATGGTCCCTAAGAAAATGGTGTCGAATTTCTATGTGTTTGGTACACGAGTGTAACACTGGATTCTTGGTAAGATTTATAGCACTGGTGTTGTCACAAAATATTGGAATACGTTCTAGTTTCAAATTGAAGTCCAATAGTTGTTGTTTAAGCCATAAGACTTGCGCACAACAACTACCGGCGGCTACGTATTCCGCTTTGGCGGTTGACAGAGCAACAGACACTTGTTTCTTGCTGTGCCAACTAACCAGGGAGTTTGAAAATAAGTGACATGTACCACTGGTGCTTTTCCTATCTGATTTGCAACCGGAAAAATCAGAATCAGAGAATCCTACCAATGAACAATCATTACCCTTAGAATACCACAATCCATACTTCGGAGTACCAAATAGGTATCGAAGTATGCGTTTGACAGATTTTAGGTTGGATTCCTTAGGACATGATTGGTATCTGGCGCACATACACACGCTAAACATAATGTCGGGACGCGAAGCAGTGAGATAGAGAAGTGAGCCAATCATACCTCTGTACCTTTTTACCTCAACATCTTTGCCACTTTCATCTTTACTCATATTTGCACATGTTGGCATAGGGGTGTCTATGGCTTTTGCATTTGCCATGTCAAATCTCTTGAGAAGATCCAAACAATATTTTGTTTGGCTCACGAATGTTCCTTCCTTCAGTTGCTTGATTTGTAACCCGAGAAAATATGTGAGTTCACCCATCATACTCATCTCGAATTCACCCGGCATAAGCTTAGCAAACTCTCTTACGAGATTCATGTTAGTGGATCCAAATATGATATCGTAAACATAAATTTGTACAAGAATTAAGTGTTTTCCTTGACGTTTAATGAAGAGAGTAGTATCAACCTTTCCTCTTGAGTAGCCTTGATCAAGTAAGAATTTGCTTAGTCTCTCATACCAAGCTCTAGGAGCTTGTTTAAGACTGTACAAAGCTCTTTTCAGTTTATAGACATGATCAGGATACTCATGAGACTCAAAACCAGGTGGTTGAGCAACATAGACTTCTTCATTTATAAATCCATTAAGGAACGCACTTTTGACGTCCATTTGAAATAACTTAAAATCTTTCGCACAAGCGAAAGCAAGTAGAAGGCGTATAGCCTCGAGTCGGGAAACCGGCGCATAAGTTTCCTCATAGTCTATGCCTTCCTCTTGGTTATACCCTTGTGCGACTAAACGCGCTTTGTTGCGAGTTATTACTCCGTTCTCGTCTAGTTTATTTCTAAACACCCATTGGGTGCCGATTACTCGATGACCTCGTGGAGGAGGGACAAGGTCCCAAACCTCATTTCTAGTAAACTAATTAAGTTCCTCCTGCATTGACAAATACCAATGTTCATCGAGTAGGGCTTCCTTAGGGTTTTTAGGTTCCATCTGTGACACGAAAGCGAAGTAATAACAGAAATTACTTAGCTTAGCTCGAGTTGTTACACCCTTTGTGATGTCTCCAATAATGTTTACAATTGGATGGTCTTTAGATGACTTCCATTCTTGAGGAAGATCGTCGTTTGAAGGCGGATGAACTTCCTCTGTTGCATCACGGTGTGCATCCTTATCCTCCTCAATTTTGGCTTTGTCAGGTTGATCAATTCCCGTCTCGCCACTTTTGAGTATGTCTTCAGTGGATGTACCTGCACCATGAACAACACTATCCTTTCCGACATTTCTCGGGTAGGACTCATCAAAGGTAACATGCACAGACTCTTCTACAGCAAGTAACCGTTTATTATATATTCTATATGCTTTACTCGAGTGAGAGTATCCGAGAAAGATACCTTCATCGAATTTGGAATCAAATTTGCCCAAGTTTTCCTTTCCATTGTTTAATACAAAACATTTACATCCAAACACGTGCAAGTGAGAAACATTAGGCTTTCTCCCTTTTAAAAGTTCGTACGGTGTTTTGTTTAGAATGGGGCGAATAAGTACCATATTTAAAACATAGCACGCCGTACTAATGGCGTCGGCCCAAAAATATTTAGGTAAACCACTTTCGTTAATCATTGTTCTTCCCAATTCTTCTAAAATACGGTTTTTGCGCTCCACAACCCCGTATTGTTGAGGAGTGCATGGAGCGAAGAACTTATGATCAATACCATGGTTACCGCAATATTCTTCAAATAAGTGATTTTCAAACTCACCTCCATGGTCGCTCCTAATGGACACTATGTTTGTATTTAACTTATTTTGGGAAAGCTTAGCAAACTTTTCAAAAGCGGCGAATGTATCACTTTTACTTACTAAGAAGATGGTCCAACAAAACCTAGAAAAGTCGTCCACTATTACGAACCCGTAATAGTTTCCTCCTAGACTTTTGATCCTAGACGGCCCAAACAAGTCCATGTGTAGAAGTTCAAGAGGTCTCGTTGTTGAAATTATCTTTTTGGATTTAAATGAGATCCTCGTTTGCTTCCCTTTTTGACAAGCATCACAAAGTTGATCCTTGGTGAACTTTATTTTGGGAAGTCCTAAGACTAGATCTTTTGAGACTACCTTATTGAGTAAGTCAAAATTAACATGCACTAAACGCCTATGCCATAGCCATGAGTCTTCACTCATAGTTATGAGGCATTTGTCGCTTGTTAATGATACTTCATTTAAGTCAAGCATATATACATTGTTTACTCTAAAACCATTAAACATATTCTTCTTATCATTTTCATGCACAATTTTGCAACAATCTTTTGAAAAGGATACATTGTATCCTTTGTCGCACAATTGTCTAATGCTAAGCAGTTTATGTTTAAGGTTTTCGACAAGCAATACGTCAGAAATCATAGTAGAGGCGAGATTACCTACACTACCTTTACCTAGTATTGCTCCGCGGTTGTTATCACCATAAGTTACATACCCTTTCTTCTTAGCCACAAAGTCTATGAATAAGGATATGTCTCCAGACACGTGTCTTGAGCACCCACTATCGAGAACCCATCTTCTCTCGCTGGTCTCGACTCATTTCACCTGTCAAAACATAATTAGCACAAGGAGGTACCCAATGGCATATTGGGTCCTAATAGGTTAGCGACAAAATGGTTGCGTTTGGGCAACCATTGGTAGATGCCTTTAGGAACAAGAAATCTCCTAAACCGGCATTTACCAATGGAGTGGCCTTTCTTGCAACAATATAAGCAAGCAAAATCAACTTTAGAGACACTTTCACTTGCTTGATCCCTAATTACATATGCATATTTTTGGTATGGGTTAATCATACTTTTTCTAAAATCCTTTTTATCAATAGCAAATGTAACTTTAGGCTCAAGTGCCTTGTTTAATTTGGCCTTGAGGTTTCTAACCTCACCTTGCCAAATATGACAAGTACCACACCCGAAGTTGAAAGGATTCCTATCGTCTTTACAATCCGATTCATTGCCTTTCACAATGGAAGCCTTAAGGTCCTCTAATTTCTTTTCGGACTCTTTAACTTTATGCTCTAAATACGTAAAGATTTTCTTATTAGAAGCAAGTTTCTTGAAGGCTTCAACTGCTTCATTATGTAAGGCATGAAATGCAATTTGTAATTCTGAATGCGACATATTTGAGGACTTATCATATTTAGAGTGACGTACCTATTTTTTCTTATTTTTTTGATTGGCGGAGAGGCATAGATTCACGGACTCTTCTTCATCACTAGAACTTTCATCAGAGGAGGAAGAGTCGCTGTCACTTTCCCATGCTATGTACGCTCTCCTAGGCTTTGATGATTTCTTGTGTGATTTTGATGATTCCTTGTCCTTTCCCTTTTTATTCATTGGACAGTCCGATTTGTAGTGACCGGGCTTTCCACACTTGTAGCACGTCCCTCTAGTCTTTTTACCTTTCGAGTCATCATCCTTGGAGTGTCTCGATTGTTTCCGGAAGTTTACCAAGTTCTTCTCGGAATGTTAGATGTCGTTCTTTCTCACGTAACGGTTATACCGTTTAACAAACAACCCCATATCTTTGTTTGTGTCCGCTTCTTCTTCGTCGCTCGAGGAATAATCATTTTGCTCTTTTGCTTGAGACTTCGAGGAGGAAGTCTTGAGAGCTATCGATTTCTTTTCACTCGCCTTCGTTTTGTCTTTCTTTTCCATCTTTTCGCGTTGGTCTAAGCTCAAGAGTACCTGTTCATGCTCTTGTAATTTGCCAAACAATGTTGTTAAATCTAATAAGGTAAGATCATGTGCTTCTTTGATGGCGATCACTTTAGGCTGCCATTCCCTGTTTAGACATCTTAAGATCTTATTAGTAGCAATATCATTGGAAACAGGCCTACCTAATGAATGTAAACGATTGATGAGATGAGTAAATCTCTTTTGCATGTCAGCAATGGTTTCCCCTTGCTCCATGAAAAAGAGATCGAACTCTTGAGTTAATGTATTGATTCTAGCCAACTTAACATCGTTTGTCCCCTCATGGGCTATTTGTAGTGAATCCCACATGGCCTTAGCAGTAGGACAATGGGATACACGATAGTATTCATCTACACCTAATGAGGAGATTAAGATGTTTTTAGCTTTCCAATCATAATTGTATTTTTTCTCATCGTCATCGGTCCATTGTGCTTCAGGCTTTGGCACAACTACATTATCCGCATTGGTCATAGTAATTTCTATTAGACCATTAAGGATAACGTTCCATATTTTTCTGTCTATGGAGTTTATATGCACACGCATACAGTCTTTCCAATAACTATAATTTTCACCGTTGAAAACAGGAGCCCTATTGTACGCCCCTTTAGGTTCGTTTGCCATTTTCTATCTCGTTGTATTTGAAGCCCCGAATAACCGGAGCTCTAGATACCACTTGTTAGATAATGGCACGGATCTAGAAGGGGGGGGGGGGGTTGAATAGATCCCCAATTAAAATTTGAGTCGGCGCTACCAATTTAAAATTGGTTTCAAAAATGTTTTAAGTGCGGAAGCGGCCGAGGAAAAATATAGTCTAAAACGAACGGTTATTGGAAAACCGGATATACGTAAGCCTATGGATTAATGACAATTCGGAAAAATAGAATCACAACACAAACTACGCTTATCAATTATTTACTTCAGTTGTAAGGCTTCCTAGTTCCAATGATTCAAAATCAAACCAAAACTAGATACACAAGTAAGATAATTTTGGTTCAAGCAATATGTCAAACACTTGGTGTGCAAAAACACTCCAAGTGATGTTTATGTTGAGTAAGGGATTTCAACCAGCCTAGTACAATGTACTGTTGTACTTTAGAGTTAAAAACAAATTTTTAACCTCTTACTCAATTGATATCACAATTTTGGACAATAGAGCTTACACAAAAATTACTTATTTGAGCTGAAACGTAAATGCTGAAAATAGAGAAGACAAGTAATTTAGTGAGGCAGTTCCCCCGTCGTCCTCGCTTCGGGGTACGTCTGCCCTCAATTCTAAAACTAGAATTGAGATATATTGAATAGATATCACCTGTTTGAATGAACAGTTTATACAAGGATTGAGCAGCAAAATTACAACAAAAATCTCAATGTGTTGAAAGTTGTCTTCACTCCTTGCCCCTTGATTCAAGCTGAATCAAGTTCTTCGATTTGTGTTGATGGACCTCCGACTCCAGCCACCTTATTGAAGAACACATTGTTGTTCAAACCTTTGGCTCCGGCTGATCTCAACAGCACCAAATCGAACCCGAGATCTTCCCTTTAAAATCACTGAATCCGCTACTAGACTTGTGAAGACCACCTCTTCACAATCACCTTCGCTCGATTGATCGTTGATGAAGAATCTCGTCCAAAAACCCCCAAAATTCGAACCAATCTTGGAGGGCAAAACCACAATGGTTTTATTCAAGAAAGAACCTGTCGCAATCTTCAACCCGAGCTTGATTCTCCAATCTAAGCCTCGAACCTTATCACCTTAAATCTCTCACACATGCATTTCAAAAATGATTGTGTGTAATTGAAATGTTGTGAGATGTTGAAGATGAAGATGATGAATCTTGGACACCTATTTCACTCTTTCTTGTTTTTGAACACATGAATCAAAAGAATATCAAAATGTTAGTAGACACAAGTGTTTAAGCAAGTATATATAGTGCCAACAAAATTCAGGACATAAAAGTATTTCAAAATTGAGAGGGAAGAAGTTTAAAACAGATTTTCCGCGCGAACGGTCGACCATAACAGGTCTGTGCGTCGACGCATGGTCTGTGCTGTTTTGGATTTCTGAAAATTTAACCAGTGTGCGTCGACCATACAGTCGGCGTGCGCTGACCCGTTGAAATCCATTTCCTTTGTGCGCCAACCTATGGTCGACCCATTGCTTTTATGCGTTGACCCGCTGGAATGTCATTCCTTCATGCGGTGACCCTATGGTCGACGCATGCTTTGTGCACTGACTGATTTCTCCTTTTTCTGATGAATACGCCGACCCTATGGTCGACCCATGTTCTGCAAGCCTGCAAAAATTCATTAGTTTGAAGTTTTTCATGCCTTTAGTCATGATTGCATTTTGTCACCACAAAGTATATTCATTTCAGAAATTTTAAGATAAGCGAGAGAACGATATGGTGGGTGATACGTTGCATCTGGTTTAGTGGATCTGGAATTCATACTTTCCAGTCTATCCTGGGAATTTGTCATCATCGAAACCTGCATTTACCAATGTCTTGCAGACTTGTGTGATATGTGGCGATTTGCCTCCACAATCTCCCCCTTTTTGATGATGACAACCTGTATACAACTAAAACACCAAATATGCAATGTATACACACAAGTATACACAAGCTCCCCCTTTCTTTTGCACTATACGGCTGTAGAACAAACAGCCATCAAATGTTGTTAATATCTTGAACTGTTAATATCCTGACTTGGCTTTGGTGTTTGCTTGCTACATTGTCTTCTCCCCCTTTGACACCATCAAAAAGAGAAGAAGAACGCATCAATTAACAGAGAACAGACAATAGGTGATAGTTAATTACCAAACTTCACACACAAGCATGATAATGAACAAAAATATCTTGACTTAATAGATAATGGCAAAAACATGTAATGAAAGTTCAGGCACACATAATACAAAACAAATGAAAAGTACACAGACGAAAACATATAAGCAAATATGAAATATGCAACTATGAATCTAATAACCACGACCCCGTCCTCGTCCTCTCCCTCGGTATGCAGCATCTGGATTGTGGTAAGGATCCGAGAAGTCCAAAAAGGCTTCGACGGACATGTTGAGATGACTAAGAGAGTTGGTGATTTCCCAATCTTGTCGCTCATGTGATTCAACCAGAGAGTCAATACGGGCGTCCATCCGAGTAGAAAATGAATTGAACCTTTCATTTTGGGCATGGAGCTCAGCTCTAATCTTCTCCATCTAAGTGTCTTGACGCCTCATGAAGTTTTGTTGTTCTAACTGCATTGACTGCATCATAGTAATGACTTCAGAGTTATCCGAAGGTGGAGGAGGTGATGAGTGCTGAGAGGGTTGGTAGTCTTGAGGGTAGCCATGATATGGGTCATAGAATCTACCCAAGGTAGTCCAACCTGTATATTGCCAATCGCCCCATCCTTGATTGGTAGAATCGCCTTCTTGTTCTTTTGATGGATATGAGTACTGGACTTAATCGGTATTTGTAGTCGTATCATGGACTGGAGATTGATGATAATCTTGAGTCCCATAGATAGGTTCTTGTGTCTCTGCATTTGTGTTGTCTTCTGCATCGTCTTCTTCACCTTCCTCTTCACTTTCTTCTTCACCTTGTTCGTCGCTTTCTTCTTCACCCTGCTCTTCACTTTCTTCTTCATCAGAATCGTTACTAGGCACCGGAGGAATATTGGCCCGTCGGACAAATCTGTATGAACGTCGTTCAGCACACCAAAACTACCCCTTCATTGCAAGGGTTTTGGTGCTAAATTCTTTATCTGAGGAAACTGATACACATGGAAATGTTGGATAAACAACATTAGTCAAAACATTTGGAGTCGTCATCGTAGAGGGAATTTGGGTGAGAATGCGTCGTATTGAAATCTTCTAATAATATTTCGAGGTCCGATTTAAACGGATCTTGTGGTTCCTCGAAATATTGAGGGTGGTAGTTATAAGGGAAATATGGGTTATACATAATGATTTAGATAAGAGTGCCTTAGTCTATACTATGCAACAACGGAATCACAATATTGACTGTTGGTCCCCGACAACGGCGCCAAAAACTTGATGCGTCCGCAAGTGCACGGAAATATCGAAGTAATATAAAAGATTGTCGAACCCACATACACCAATGTCAATCTACCGTTATCTATTATTATGGCGTAAAGCTAAGGCTAATAAAATTAGGAAATCTGAATGCAAATGAAATTAAATGCAAAGGAAATAAAGATAATTGGTTTAAAGAAAAAGAGGTAAAGGGATATCGGTATGTAAGGAATTAGTTATCGGGGATTCAACAGGTCGCCGGTGCTTTTTACTCTTTGCAAACACTTTTCAGGAGAAAATACTCGTTTAAAGACCTCTTCCTCACGATGGTTGTTGACTCGGGTCATAATTCTAAGGCGGAATGTACGCTCTCGCAGTCCCATTCGGGGTTAAAACTACTTTTTAAAATCAATGCCTAGTTTTTACTATCTCGTTTGAATCCCAGCTTTCGCGTGCCGATTCGTGCCTTAATGAATTTCCCACTGTCGTGGCGAAACTACTGTAAATAATTTCTCGCTGTCACGACGAAGGTTTATTTAGAAATTAAGATTAAAAACTACGGCCAGAAAGGTTGTTTGTAAAAAGGGAAGGTGCCGGTTACTATCGAATCCTGTCCTACTAATCGGTTACATACCGATAAAACTAATTTAGCTAGACATGATAATTGATGCAAACGGGAATAAATATAAATAGCAAAATAATAAAACATACATTATGATAGAAAATAAAGTAATAATTCAATTAATAAGAACCTGTAAATCGTACTGATCTCGAATCCTTGAGTAGTCCTCCACAATGTCGGCAGGATTCTACTTTGGCGAGAATTAAAAGGTACAGGAAGAAAATACAATGTTCTGAACTAAAGGAAAATGGAAATGAAATAAAAGAAAACAATAAAACTGGGAGAAATAACTTTAGTAGAAATCTTGGCAGCACTTCGATACCTCGAAGCCTCCCCCCTAAACTGTGAATCTAAGGCCTATTTATAGGAGATAATTCCTTCTTCACTTCCAGATATCATGGGTGAGTTATGGAGGGAATGAGAGTAACTTCCAGTAGTGGGCAGTGAGTGGAGAAAGTGTAGAAAGAAATCTTAGAGAGAGTGATCGTGGCAAAAAAAACTAATTTGAACGTTAAATGATATTTCGTCTGCGTGTCGCTCGTAAAGGAACGTGACGGACGTCATATGCATGACGGTCATAATGGACCTGTGACGACTGTCATATCAGCAAAATCCATTTTTTCTGTTTTTCTTCTCTCTTTTCCTTCCATTTCTTCTTCTTTTCTTTCTTTAATCCAAATTCTCCCCAATCTGCAAAACGAAGTAAATTAATCATATAATAGAACATAAATCAAGATAAATTAATAATAGTCACAAATAAATGCATGTAAATCAAGCCAAATAAACGATATGATTTCGCGTTATCAGATTGTCTGAAAGTCGTTCACTTTTCATCACTTCAGGTCAAAGTCGCTTGAATAGGGGCAACTGTTGCACCCCAAAATTTGACCAACCCCTTTTCTTAATCTTTGGCTTATGTTTCATTGCATTTTAGCGTTCTTGCATTTGCATAGTATGGTTTCTTATAGGGGATCAAGTGTTTATGTTTCCTATCCAAGAGGAGAGCCTTATTGACCATGAGCTCAAGCAGAGGCATTGGCAGAGGTTGTTGTGTGTATGTCATCATCATGAAGATATCTGAGCTCCTAAAAAGGAGAGGTGTGTCATAGCTCAATATCAAAAAAACCATCAGAAGGTTGTCAAGGGGTCCATGAAGATTTATCATTGATGTGATCATTGGTAGAGGCTCGTTGAGTACCTCAGAGGTCATTGTGGGGTTGGAATGGTCACTTAATTCATCTGCGCACTGCCTAGGCAAAAAGGGTGAATTAGGGTTCCGTAGAGTAAAAATTGAGGTTTCGACGGTTTAACCAGTCAACGTGTTGGATTGATTCTCCAAGAAACAAATCTCTACATCATAAAATATACCCCGATGGTTCATGTATGAGTCCAATTTGAGGTTGTCACCCAAAGATTGAAGACAGTGCAGTTCAGGATTCCCGATTAAGGTTTCTAATTAGGAAAAGTCAACTGTAGTTTGACTTTCGATTTAAAAGTTGTTCCAATGATGTAATTATGGTCCATGAAGCTTATATGGCTTAGTGAAGTCCACTCAAGAAGTTTCAAGGCCTCAGAAGAACCAGAACATCAACAACCGACTCGGTAGTCATCGATCGATCGTTTCGTTGACCAAAAAGTCAACTCTTCAACCATAAGGAATTTGACCTCAAAGTGCAAAGAAAAAATGTTACTAATGCCATAATACACCTATCCATGAATTTTCATGACCATTGGTTCAAGAATGGAGGAGTAATCGAGAAATCGAGAAATTAGGGTTTTGAAAGGGGCAAGACCATAACTCTTTAACCACACATCCAATTGAGATGGTTCAAAGCTTGTTGGAAAGGTCTTGACAAATCCTACAAAGGTCTCACAAAGGTCCATGTGCAAAAAATGATTAGATTGGGAGTTATGATCAAAATCATTACAAGAGGGGAAAGCACTTAGAAAATTTCTAAGTTTTCTGGCCTTGCAAATCATGTTTTCAGCCAACTTTGAAGGGATTTTTGACCTAGTTCCACTTGGAATATGAAGATCATGAAAACATGAAAGTTGTAGAGATCCATGAGGGCTTTCCAAAAAGTAGTAGAACTCCTCCATAGCCCTTGTGAGTTGAGAGTTATGAATCCAGAAAGTTGGGGTGTCCACACTTGAGTGCACCATTTCCACTTTTTCACAAATTCATTTTTCAGCCACTTGGACCATTCTCAACCATTGGATCATGTCTTAATCTGATATTTAGAGAGGATGATGGTTAGAAATGCAGAAATAATGAGATTTGGTAGAGTTTGCAAGTTGCAAGCAAGTGGACATTATTTTATTCAAAAATAGAGGAAAGAGAAACTTTTTTGGTAAAGACTTGCAGCTGCAACCTCTAGCCTCACTTAAGTCACCTCATGTCCTTCATTTCACTTATGTTTTGCCCTGCATTGAGCCAAGGGACTGATGAGCACAACTGCCACATGATATTGGATAGAGTTTCTTCCAAAACTCCCCCCAAAAGTTTGAAACCAAATCTACCCCAATGCCTCTCTTGGCCTATAAATAGAGACTTCCTTCTACTCTTTTAGACACACCAGAGCTATAAAAAAAACCAGAAACACATAGCTCTCATTCTTACTCTCCTTGCTTGAAAAGGAAGAAAGTCACAATACCACCAAAATCCACCACTTTACACTTTTCACACCAGTCCTTGTTCCAAACACTAAACCACCATAAAAACCATATAAACACCCTTAAAACGACCATCTGAAGTTGTTTCCATCATCACATTCATCAAAAAATTCATAGATAAAAAAGTCAACTATCCACACACTTAAGTTTGACTTTTATGCTCATTTCAAGCCAAATCACCACACAAACATTTTTCCACCAATTTAACACTTGGAGCACTTCATATTTGTGATATGTCAACTGTCTAAAACCTTAAAAAGAAAATGGAACCTCATTTGCTAAATCTGCCCCAAAGGATCACTTGTTGCTTCAAAAGGAAGAAATTTCAAAGCTTTGCTCAAAGGAGGGATGGATATTTTGCTCTTGCTGCTAGCTTGCTTTTGGAGGTCTACAAGAGGTAAGTGACCTCTAAACTCTTTCTTTTTCTCACATATGCATGATCCAAAACTGTTGAACATGAGTTGCCTATGCTTGTTGTCATGAACTTGTGAAACATTTTAGTGCATTTGATCATTATGTTAAGGTTACATTTGCTGACTTACATTTGTGTGTGTTACAAAGATGAAGTTTGTTAATTTTCAAACATTGGCTTGATGTTGTCATTTGTGGTCTTATTAAAATTACAAGTTTGTTGGCATGCTGTGTTAGAGGTTATGGTATTAGGATTGTTGATTCTTGTTGAGTTTCACAGCTGCTGTTAGACTGTCATCAGGGCAATGTTGTTGTCTTTGTAAAAGAATTGATGTAGACTGTTGAAGTGTATAATGCATTGAGGATTGATATTGTTACTCATGATCTCTGTTGTCCAAAACATGTTTCTCAAAATAAAGCCAGTTTAAAAGCAACTGTCCTCTCATGTGAAATGAATTAATTGGTGGTTTAGGTTTGATTGGTGCCATGTTTGAAATCTAACTGCTGTTAGGAATGTCTTGAGTTGGATTTTATTAACTCATGTCTTGTTGCTGCCAAAGCCTTTTTGTTGTAGCCTGTTAGTGAGTGGCAGCTGCCTCCTCATGTAGGTTCTGTTTAGTTTGAGTGAACTGGACATTGTATTGTTTAGATTTACAGTTGTGCTGTCATTTTGTTTTGAGGCTTGAGCTTGTTCAATTCATTACAGTTGCTGCTAGACTGTCATTAGGGTTTGTGTGTGGGATTTTTTGCTTTTAGGAATATGGATGTGTGATGATGCAATACATGGTGCATTTAGGAATTGGCATTATCATGTTGGTTGCTGCCAGGTTTTAGAAGTTAAGTGGTATTGGTTAGTGCATTAAATTACTGTTGGTTTTGGAATAGAATTGAGGTACCAAGTAAGGACTGTCATGAACCTGTTTTGAATCCTTGGAGTTTTAGACTTTGTTGACATATGATGGTGATACTGGATCTGGCTAGCTTGCATAAGATGTGATTTTTATGACTGTCTTCTTTGAAGGCTACTGCTAGCTATGTGTGTGAGTGGATCTGATTATCCATGCTACCTTACCATGGATTTCTATTTGGGGTGCCATAAGCCTGAGTTAGGATGTTAGGATTTTAGTAGGGTTCTTTGCTTGTTTGAGCTTATAGAGGGAAGTGTCATCATGTGTGTCTAAGTGGAATTCAGGCCAGGATTTGATGCTCAAGATCTTTATTGTGGAGTTCATTTTTCACTGCTATTAAAACCTATATATCATTACCAAAACCTGTTTTGAATCAATAGCTTGCACATGAAGAAATGAGGCTATAGTGTTAAGTTTCAATAGGTTATTTACTGATGTACCTTGATAAAAGTAGGACTGTCATGGGCCTGATCTGCTCTTGGAATTCTAGACTTTGGCTGACATAGTACCTTGATATTTAGCACTTCCAGTTCTTGTGGGAGATGGTTGTTTCCATAGGTCTGCTCAGATTCATTGGCAGTTGAGGTTTCCAACTTTGTTGACACATGGAGTTGATGTTGTGCTTGGCTGTCCAGTCTTATTGATAGGGTCCTTGATTTGTTTTCTTGGTAGGCTTATATTTTAGTCCTAGGGATGTGTTTAGAATTGCTCCATGACTGAATAAAGGTGGTTGGATTGCAAGGCTTGTGTTTTCACTTTGTATAAATACGGAGCAGGTTGTGTGCTTTGGTGTTTAGGTCAAACCATTTTAAATCTCCCATCAGGACTTTGTTGTGGCTGCTGCTTGATGTAGAGTAGAATCATAACTTGCTTACATTTTTGAACTAGATTAGCTCTACATTGCTTTCCCTGTTATTGCTGGATCTGCTGCTCATCCATGTTTGGTTTGAGGTTGCTTGACATGTTGGCAACTGTTTTAACGTTTAGAGTTTGATATTTGTGAACCACTAAAAACTGTCACTGAGTCTTGGTTTTGGGATAGCCTGTCCAGCCTTTGTATGGTTTTGTACCAAGTGTTTGTCTTGAAATATTTGTGTTCACATTACATTGAAAGTTTGACTGTTGCTTCTGACTTTTAATCACACTTTACATTGAAAAATTCCGCTCTTCATAAGTTGCTTCTAGATTGTAGTAAGAATTCATCCATGGGCATTGTTTGATATGCCAAAACATACTAGTTGTAAGTTCTGCTATTCATGCTTCTACTTGTGAAAATTGAAAGTTGTCATTGGAATAAACAAGATGAGTATGGTTCTTGGACTCACAACTATGTTGGTAGGACTGTTCTACTTTGAGTTTTGTCACTTTCCAATATCCTCAAGAGCTCCACTTTAGAGATCCTTGCATTGTGTGTGTGTGGAGTTCATGATCAGTGGCAGTCTAGATTGATGAATATGGTATTGAAATTTGAATCACTTGTTTTAATTTTGTAAGGATACCAAGCCTCTTTCAAATACAATGTCACCAACTTACTACTCATATAACATTTCCTTGTTCTAAGATCCTTTGACTGAATTTCTTATTAGAACTTGTTGCACCCCAAAATTTGACCAACACTTCTTTACCTAGCTTATGTTTCATTTCATTCACATTAGCATTATCATCTGCATTTCATTGACATGTATGCAGGAGATCAAAAGGTATGAGTACCAACCAAGAGCTATACAAGAGTTTGAAGCTAGCTAAGAAGGTCATTCAAGTGTTCAAGGGTAGATACCTTTGTCAGAGGAGTCAGAAGATTCTCAGAGTGAGTGGTTAAAACCAAGGTTGTGGGTCTCCTAACTTGAGAGTTGTGGGAGCTCCTCAGATGATTCTGAAGCCAAGAATGTGGACTTGAAGCCGTGAAAGAGCTTATGAGATGTCTTGAAAGCCACCATGAAGCCTAGACAGGTCATTGTGCAAGATTAAGAAGACTCAGCAATGAGTGGTATAATTAGGGTTTGACTGGGTCAACCCTAGGTCAACTGATGATTTGGAGAGGGTTGAGACCTAATCCAAGAGCCATGTGATCATGGATTGATGCATTTAGATGCTATAAGGATGATTCCAAGGTCAACTCATCATGATTGAAGAGTTTGAGAAGTTTCAAGCTAGGGTTTCTAAGGCTTGACAGTGTAAAATCCCCTAGTTTGATCCCTATCTTCAAGGCAGTTTATCCCAAGATGTGATTGTCATCTCATCTTGCCCCCAACATGAATGTTGTAAAGCTTGATCGTAGCTTTAGTTTGAGTACTAGAAGTCCTTGATAGGATTTGTAGAACTCAAGTTATGACTTTGACAAGTTACAGGCCATCTAAGGTATGTGAATTTGGGGGCTTGAAAGTTACCCAACTTGCATCAAACTTTTTCCCAAGAAGGATGATTCCTATGAACTTTTGGTCAAAATGAATGTTGTTCCTTATCTTCTTAGCTTTCTATAGAGTACTATAAGTCCTTGATAGGATTTGTAGAACTTAAGTTATGGCTTTGACAATCAAGGGCATTTTGGTCATTTGGAGATTACAGGTCATTTCAACCATAAGGCCATAACTCCTATTTCCAATCAAATGGAAAAATCTTCAACATCAAACTTGTTCAAAATGATGTTTTAAGGCTATTAAGGAGGTCATGAGATGATGGAAAGGCTTGTAGCTCAAAGTTGCAAAAATGACCTAAAATAAAGGCATAAGTTAAATGAATCAAAGTTGGAAATTGATATTTTCGACCTACACATCCAAGCCATGGCATGTAATATATCATTTTGACTCTAGAAAATATTTTAAGAACATTGGTTTAGCCACATTTTTGAGTTGAGATTCAATTTAGGGACTTGCTTTGAAAAGCACTTACTTGCATATTAAGCAACACTTGCAAAACTCAAAATCAAGGCATGAGCAAGGCTTTTTGCAAGCTAAACACCTCTAATATCTCACTAGGGGAGAAATTGAAAGTGAATGGGATGAATTCCAAGCTGTTTGCAAGGATTGTACATGTCATGATACATGATTGGAAATCTCATGACATGAGAAGTGGAAAATCTCATTGGAAGGATGTAGAGGGTTCTAGATCATCCAAACATCATCTATATAAGGAGTAGAGTGGATCCATTGAATGGGTTGGTTATCATTGAAGGATTGAGCTTAGTTTGAGATTGAAATTTCATAGCTTGCAAGTGCAATCGGTTTCATCAAATTCTCCATTTTCTTTCCATTTTCTTGATTGATACTTCTTCCATGGATGTCAAGGAGTGATTCCAGATCATTTCCAAGAAGAATTGGTGGCTAGATCGTGTATGAGCAAGTGATTTTCAGCACCTGCAACTCACCATCGGGTTTCAAGATTCAAGCGCTTTCCATTGGTTCTTTTGCATACAGAAGCAAGAAGAAGGTTCCTTGATCGTGTCCAGAAGATTGTAGAGCTTGATTTGGAGGTTTGAGGCATCTGTTCAACCAAGATTTCCAGGTTGGTAACCTTCTTCCTATAACATGATTTAGGTAGAATTAGGTTAAATTAAGGTGTTAGATTGATTGTAGAATGGTGTAGGATGGATTTCAGATAGTTAATTGACGAATTAGAGACAAATTAGGGGAATCACCATTTTCGGTTAAGATTGGGATATGATGAATCTTGAGGTTTCAGAAGAAACTATGGGTATGGTTGAGTTCGTGGCAAGATTTGGAATGAGTTTCATGTTTTGACCTCTTGGATTGGAGGCCTGTAGAGAGAACTAGGGTTGAGGGAGATGACCGGAGTTCCACCGATGGTGGCCGGAGCTGGGTGCGAAGTTCAGGCGTTTGAAAGGTTGAAGATGACCCCGATACCATTGGATCTTGTTTTGACCTTTGACTGGGAGCTTATCCAACGACCACGTTTTAAAGTTGAGTTGTGAAGGATCAGAATGAATGAAACGCACCGTTTCATTTATTCAGGCGTTTTGGGCTTAGTGATCTAAGTGTTATCCACACCCCCCTGATGGCCTTACCCAAACTTTTAACTGAATCTGATTACTACTTGCACGACGCGTGTATTAATTTTAATTGGATTTTCTTTATTTTTCCATTTTATTCATGATTCTTGTAAAAATCGTAATTAATTGAAGATTAATCCAATTAAACCCATTCTTTTTGCATATTACTCATGATTGAGTCTAATAATTTTTAGAGAAAAATATTTTCATTTCATGTAATTTCTGTTTTAATTGGAATTTTATATTTTAATTGATATTAAAATGATTATGTTTGATGCATATTTTTGTGGATTTTTGTTTGATCTCATGGTGATGATTCTGGGCCTAATTTTTTGTGTGTGATTAGGTTAGAAATGTATGATCCCATAGTATTTTTCTCACATTTTTGTGATGAAAATAGGTGTGCTTTCTAGATTGATATTTAGATGCTTCCTTTTAGGGTTTAGGTTTGATACCTTAGGATGTAGAACTTAGTTCTAGGTCCAATTTGATGGTTTGATCTTTGAAACTAATGTGGTAGAGTCATGATTGACCTAGGTTCCCATAGTAATTTTTGTAGGATTTTACAATTGATTTTAGTATTTTAGTTAGGACTAACTTTAGTACTAGGTTTTAGGTGATCCTAATTTACTAATTCAACTAGTTTAAGTTCCCTAGTCCCCTTAGATTAGGGTTTGTGCTTGGTTTGCCTTTGGTTGAGATTGAAAACAAGTTGAAGACAAGAGGAGGATGCTTGAAGTTGCTTGGAGCTTTGGATTTGGTGGTGCCTGAAGGTGTCTGATGAAGATTAGGAGATAGGACATAGGGAGAGCCTTGTAGTTATCATGATTTCTTTCACAAACATGGAAAGCATATTGTGCTTCCATTCCTCCCAATGACTAAAAGTCCTTCTCAGATATTCACATCCCTCCTTTGGAAGGATGAGTGGCTTTATCCGGGAAGTAGAACTTTGAGGGAACCAGTCTCTCATAATGATAAACCCTCACAAGCTTCCTTTGGTTGTCAGTAAGTTGTTTATCATTTCCCCTCATCATGTTCAATCAATTATCTTCTGATTGGAGTGTCTTGAGAGATGTTGGACTTGAGTTTGAAGATGAAGACTTCATTGAAGAGTGTGGTAGAGGATGATTCCTTGAGCATTGCCATTGCAGCTGAAGCTTGAAGAGCAAGAAGAACAGGTTGATACTTGAAGATCCAATGGAGATTGAATGAAGAGCTGAGGCTTGAGCAAGAATTGAAGGATGAAGTTGACACTTCTAAGTAATTGGAATTGACTGAAGAGCTGAAGCTTGGAGAAGGAGGATAAGTTGAAACTTATGTTGATGGGTTGAAACCTGGAGAAGCCAGTTGATACTTTCCAGTGAAACTGTTAGCCTTGAAGGGTGGTTGAAGTCTGAAGACTGGATTGCTGTTACAAGAGCTGAAGCTTGGAATTGACAGAGGGAGCTATTGATCTGCTTTCTTTCTTGTCTGCTTCTTTTCTATGCTGATGTGCCTTGTTTGACTTGCTTGATGCATTAGAATAAGTCCATGATTAGACTGACTATAAGCTAGGAGCATGATTGCACTAGAGGTTGAGTTGCTCCGTCTGCTTGTATTGTTACTGTATGGCTTTGCTTGCGGGTATTCGGTAGAGCCCAGCTCCCTTGCCCATGTGGTTTGTGTTTGCTTGATAACATGTCATTTCTACTGTATGATTGCAGTTATTATGTTATCTCTTCTGTATGATTACTGTTATTCATTCTGGCTTGAAGTTGAGATGAGCTTGTGGAGGCTGCTGCCCCACACACATTTCCTCCCTCACTTGCATTGCATGCATTTTACAGTCGTTTACTGTATATCTGTTTACTGTTTAAGTTGATGCTTTACCTGTTTCTGTATCATTGACATGATCCTTTAGGACTCTCATCTCCTTTGATAAGGAAGTGATGATAGAACTCTAGGTTGAAACCTATGCATGATAACTTCTAAGAGTTCCCTGTTTCAAACTGCAACTATAGGATGAATCCTTGGCATGACAACAGTAGGACTTGATAGTCTTCCCGTAGTTGAGCCTGTTCTCTTCTCATCTCAAAACAGCTTAAGATACAGTAATCATGAATGATTTCTTTCGTACGTTACGAGCCTTAAGCTATCTGAGAAAGGATTGTTGGAGAGTTTCTTTTCAACAGTCTGGATGTCTAGTATGGCACCCTTTGGGTGACATGCGACGCATTCACTCTCAGGTCATAGTCTTTAGTGCGATTGAAATTGCAAACACAATAAAAAACACTTCTTCCGTAAAAGACAGAAAACAAACTTCAAACCTTTTTGCCTCGTGGGCCTATAATTCAAAGGAAGCTTTTCTGAAGAAAAGAGTGTCGTTAAACTTCAGCGCCACCGCAAACAGGCTTTGTCCCTAATTGCTAGAACCGTTGTTTAACCCTACTCGATAAAACAGATGAATCTGAATCCCCGTAATCCGTATTATCCCGAACTACGTAAGCTCTGATCTCTCATGCCTGTTGAGAGTACGTAGGCACAATACTGACGTATTGGCGAGCCACCTTCCCCGTAACCCGTCGTAGGTCGAACTACGTTGACTCTGATTTCTCATTCTCTGATGAGAATACGTAGGCATTAAGCGCGACGCTTTGCCGAGTCATTTTCTTTTCTGTTTAAGCCAGTCTTGATAGGTAGATAGATAAACCAACTCGTCCAGTAAACACAACAAGCGTGGATCCCGTCGAGTACGACGGACGTGAGGGGTGCTAATACCTTCCCCTTGCGTAACCGACTCCCGAACCCAGACAACGGTTGCGACGACCTTGTCTTACCCTTTTTCGTCAGGTTTTTCCGATCGTTTCCTTTCCCGTTCTGAGGGATAAATAACGAAAGGTGGCGACTCTTCTGTTTTGCCGGCACCTTATTTTCGCGGTAGCGGCAGCTGGCAACTCTGCTGGGGACTTGATAGTTTCCTGGGATCCAACGTCCCGTAAGCAAGTCAGTTTGGGGATCCGACGTCCCCTGCGAGAGTCAATCCTAGCGCTTGTATGATTACTTGTTGGGTTGTGTTTATTCATCGCATTTTATTTCCCGTACTTTATTTTCAGTATGATATGATTATCTATGCTGTTGTGGGAGGGGCATTCTGATGAGTGAGAAGCCAGACCCAGGCTTGAGTGAACATAGCATTAGTTGTGGAAATTAGTGGGCGCGTGCTTGCTTGGCAGGCACTAGTGTCTCATGAAATCCACGCTCAGACGAGGTTCTCCCGGTTGGCTTCTTTTTCAACCCTTTGGGTTGAGGGGGTTGTTGGTTTGGAGGATTGTCGACTCTGGGGACCGATCATTTGGGATTCAGCCGAGTGAGGCCGCTTCATGAGCTGGTGATGCCACACCTTCTGGGTATTGTATCACCCCTCTTGAATGTCTGTGATGCTGATGACCGCATAGGATGCCGAACTTGTGTCAGTTTAGGTCCATACCTGTGAGCAGGGTTGGGTTTGTTGCAGGAAACTTTAACCTTCAGACTACCTGGTTTTCTTGATAGTGAATCAGTTTTATTGGTACCAGAGGTTCTCATCATCAGATATGATTGTTCTTGACAGAACAGATTTATGGGATCAGAAGATCTCATCAGCAGATGTGTATTTGTTCTTGACAGAGCAGGTTTATGATTGGGATCAGAGGATCTCATTAGCAGATGTGTATTTGTTCTTGACAGAACAGAATTATGGGATCAGAGGATCTCATCATCAGATGTATGTTTGTTCTTGACAGAGCAGAGTTTTGGTCCTGTATCAGAGGTCCTTATTATCAGATATTTGTTCTTGACAGAGCAGAGTTTTGGTCCTATATCAGAGGTCCTTATTATCAGATGTGTGTTCTTGACAGAGCAGATTTGTGGTCCGATACCAGGGTTTCTTCTTATCAGAGATAGTGGTTGTTCTTGATAGAGCAGGATTATGGTTTTGTTGATACAGAATCTCCACAGCACAGTGCCTTGATCTCCTGCTGCATGATTGCATTTTACATTGCTTTGCATATTCATTTGCATTTCATTAACGTGTGTTTGTGTTGCAGGTACCGTTTTCCCCAATCCAGGATTTCTTGCCTCCTATTGTATTGTTATGGGTTCTCTGAGGAAGACCGTGGCTTACAAGCTCCCTGCCCCTGATGTGGTTCAGCTGACTGGTTTGGTTGCTTTAGTAGGTGATTCTGCGAAGGATGAATTCAGAAAGTCTTACGGCAAATTGCTCAGTTTGGTTCGTAAACCTTCTGCATTCGAGTTGAATGGGTTGCACGCTCTACTGCATTTCTACGATCCTCCGTTGAGATGCTTTACTTTCCAGGATTTTGTCTCGCACCTACGCTAGAGGAATATGCTGATTTGTTAGGTGTGCCTATCAAGAGGCAGATGCCTTTTGTTCATATGGATGTTGAGCCTGATTTGGCTAGTCTAGCTCCCTCACTTCATCTGGATGCCTCCGAGTTGGTATTGTCTAGTTAGAACAAGGTTCCTGGTTTCTCCTTGCAGTTCTTAGTGGGAAAGGCTCAGCAGTGCGCCAAAGACGGATGTTGGGTCGTGTTCAACGCCATTCTCCCTCTGTGCATATATGGCATCATTCTGTTCCCCAATATGCCCGATTTTGTAGACTTTGACGCCTTTCGCATCTTTGCTTCAGGGAATCCAGTCCTTACCTTGATAGGAGATGTCTACCATTCCATCCACTACAAAAACGAGAACAGAAGGGGCAAGAATGTCTCGTGTTATGTGCGTTTGCTCTATAAATGGCTTGATAGTCATCTGCCCAAGAGGGGTCCCTTTGTTTCGTCTGCGGCCACAGCTGAGTGGTTCGAGCGTTTGATGAGTCTATCAGTGGAGGATATTGATTGGTTTGACAGAGATAGGTTGGGTACCGAGATTATCTTCAGCTGCAGCGGGTTTCCGAACGTGCCTTTGATAGGCAGGAAGGGTTGTATAAACTATAATCCATCTTTGCTGGTCCGACAGTTTGCGTATGCTTTGAGAGCTCCGCGGAAGGAAGAAGAGGTGCAGGAATCTCTGTACCTCACTGGTCTTCTAGAGGGGGATCTGTTATCTAAGCTTTAGCGCGCTTGGAATGGCATCAGTAAGAGGGGAAAGCCATTGCTGGGAAGAAGCAATAATCAAGCCTACCCTCCGTATGTGACTTGGATCAGAGCCAGAGCCGACGCTATAGGGATGTCGTTTCTTCCGACTAAGCCAGAAAGCCCTCCAATGATTGAAGAGCCTACCACTGTGCCCATTCAGCAGCATAATCGGGTATTAGCTGAAAGGGATGAATTGAAGAGGGAAAATGAAGAACTGGAGAAAGAATTGGCTCAACTTCGAAGCGAGAGAAACGAAGCTGTTCATTCCTTCAAAAGGCAGACAGAGCTGGTGAACCAGCTGGGGACAGATTTGACTAAGCAGATAGCCGAGCGTGAGCGCATGGGTCAAGACTTCAAAGCTGTCAACGACGTACTGGCTATGAAGAAGCAGCACTTGGACGAAGCATATCGGAGGATATCCAAGTTCAACCAACACTAGAGGGCCTCCCTAGCCACCAGGAAAGAACGGGAGGATAAGCTGACGCAATAGATCTCCAAGCTGGAAGCCCAGGTGAAGGCTAGTGAGAAGAGGTTTGATGAAGAAACCGCTCGCAGATACGCCGCCGAAGACCAGCTCAACAGAGCTCTCGCTAACCTGAAGGAGCGCAAACTGACGTTTGAATCCAAGAAGCGGAAGTTAGAAGAATGTTTCGGTGAAGGAGCATGGGAAGATTCGATCGAAGGTCTTCAATACACCATTATGCAGAGGGAGTTTCTCGTCGAGGGGTTACTTACTTTGCCTGATCATCCAGAAACGAAGGGGTTGTTAGAAGAGTTTCGCGCCCGTGGCCGTACTTGACTATAGTTGTATTCCTTTTGTTTTGATCATTGTTGTATGCTGACCATCACCAGGCTTGTTGGTCGAGGTCATGCTATTGATTCTGCTTGTACTCATTGATGTTGCGTACTGCCTTGATGGGCTTTCTTTATATATGAGATGTTATTTCCATGACTGGACTCAGACTTCTTATTATCAGCACTGGCACTCAGGCACTAGGATCGGGGGAGATCTCCCTAACGCACAGACACACGTTTGCATTTGCATGAAGCATTTGCATAACAAGCACTTTGTCGTTTTTTCCTAACCCTTTTGTGTTTTCAGGTTGTTTCAGGTTATTCCAGGATTGATCAGAGACCTATCCACCGCTATCCGACCAGAGCAAATCAAACCAGAATCATGGAGCAACTGCAAACTGATGTTCAGGAACTCCGCGAAAGAATGGATCGCTTCATGGAGCTCATGCAAGCGGTCGCCAATGGCCAGGATCAGCTCAGAACTTTGGTTCAGCCTCTGATTTCAAGGGTCGATAGCAATGGCGTACTCCATGGTGGGACTGTGCCTACCCCTCCACCTGTTGAAACTCCGCAGAATGACGTCCCCGTGACCGGGGGGAATGGCAGTGCCAACGGCAATGTGATAGCTAATATGGGACTCAATGGCAATACGACGGGCGTCGGTAATGGGAGTCTGGAAGCTAATGTCAATGTTGGGTTGGGCAATGGCAACGCTGGTGTTGGGAATCTGTTCGGGCCTCAGCCGTGGCTAGAAGACCACCAAGACGATGTCTTCTCTCAGAGAGGTGTTAAAGGGGAGCTGACTGCTGAAGCACGGCTAAGGTTCAAGGCACTCGAGGATAAGATGAGGAACATCGAGAACCAGAACACCCTGGGCGTTGATATGTCCAAGTTGGGACTGATTGCTGATTTCAAGGTGCCTCCCAAGTTCAAGGTACCTGACTTTGAAAAATATAAGGGCACCACTTGCCCTCGCGTCCACCTGAGATTGTATTACAGGAAAATGTCAGCTCATTCTGAGGACGAGAAGTTGCTGATGCACTTCTTTCAGGACAATCTTTCCGGGCCATCCCTCGAATGGTACATGAGTCTGGAGCCTACCAGTGTGCACACGTGGAAGGACCTTGCTGAAGCATTTGTGCACCACTACCAATATAATAGCGACTTGGCCCCGAACCGAGTCCAACTGCAGAATCTGTCGCAAAGGAACAACGAAGGGTTTAAGGAATACGCCCAGCGGTGGCGTGAATTGGCAGCCAGGGTTCAGCCGCCGATGGTTGAACGTGAGCTTATGCAGATGTTCGTAGCCACCCTCCCAGGGGTTTACTATGAGAAATTGGTCAGTGGTATGTCTGGAACCTTCTCAGATCTCATTATCACAGGTGAACACATTGAAAATGGGATCAAACTCGGGAAAATTCAAGGTGAGTCATCCTCAGCTGGAGGAGGCGGAAAGAAACCTTACAGTGGCAAAAGACGGGAAGGAGAAACGAGCGTCTTGACCAACGCTCGAAGGAAGGGTAAAGGCCCTCACCAGCAGGTGGCCAGCATAACTATCCCGGCAGTTCAACAGCCACAGCAGCAGCAGCAGCAGCCGAATCAACAAGGGTACCGAAAGTACTAGAATCGGGCACCTCTGTCGAGCCGTCACCTCGAGACACCACCCATGTCGTACGCTCAGCTGTTAAAGACTTTGCTTCAGCTACAGTTGATCCAGAAGAGAACCCTGGCTCCCTTGACAGGGGCACCTCCGCCAGGTTATGACGCGAATGTGACTTGTGAGTTTCACTCAGGGGCACCAGGCCACACAGTAGAAAATTGCAAAGCCTTCAAGCACAAGGTGCAGGACATGGTGGACGCTAAGATCATCAACTTCTCGGATAATGTGCCAAACGTCACGAAGAACCCTATGCCGAATCATAGGGGAGGTGGAGTAAACGCCATTATTGAAGACGAGAGTTTGGATTTATTGACTGACGTCAGAGATCTGAAGACGCCGCTTAGCTTCGTTAAAGCTAAGCTGATGAAAAGAGGTTTCTTTCCAGGTTGCGGAGAGTTGTGTATGGGCTGTGCTACTAGTCCTGATGGATGTGAATAGTTGATAGAGGGAATCCAAAGTCTGATGACTGAAGGGATTCTACAGTTCAGCCGAAGGGCCGAAAGTGGATCAGGAGAGGTAATGCTGAAGCAAGATGATGAGGTTGCCACCATCACCATCCCTCGCCAGACGATAACTATTTCTGCACCCAGGCCGCCCACGATTACCATCACCAAAGCTGGGCCAATACCGTTCAAAAGCACTAATGTTGTCTCATGGCATTACGGGGCAGAGGTCTACTGCAACAGACAGAAGCTGGAGCTAGAACCGTTTGGGTCGTCCGTGGAGAACCTAGCGGGCGTTAGCGGAATCACTCGCAGCGGAAGAGTGTTTGCACCACCTGAGATCGTGACGGACAGAGCAGGCAGAGCTGATGCAACTGATAAAGGGAAGAGTAAAGTCGTTGAAGAGACCCCTCGTGGGGTAGAAAAAGACTTACTTGTTAAAGACGCCGAGGAATTTATGAGGTTGATTAAAAAGAGTGACTACAAGATTGTGGATCATCTCCATCAGACACCCTCAAAATTTTCCATCCTGAATTTGTTGCTGTGTTCGGAGGCACACCGCAACGCACTGCTGAAGGTGTTGAACGCCGCGTATGTACCGCAGGAAATATCGGTAAACCAGTTAGAAGAGGTCGTAGCCCATGTGAATGCTGGAAATGGGTTAGGGTTCACTGACCTAGAGCTGACGCCGAAGGGAAGGAACCACAATAGTGCCCTGCATATCTCGATAGAGTGTAGAGGAACAATTATGTCGCACGTGTTGGTGGACACGGGTTCGTCACTTAATGTTCTTCCGAAGAAGGCATTAATGAAGTTGGATACTCGTGGAGTGATTTGCACACCCAGTGATCTGGTTGTGAAAGCGTTCGATCGAACCAAACACCATGTTTTCGGGGAGGTGACCCTTCCAATCCAAGTCGGGCCGGAGACGTTCGACGCAATCTTTTACATTATGGACATCATGCCTGCCTACAGCTGTCTCTTGGGCCGGCCATGGATCCATGCTGCGGGTGCCGTGACCTCCATGTTGCACCAGAAGCTCAAGTACGCCATCGGAGGTAGCATCGTGACTGTGTGTGGCGAGGAAGACATAATGGTGAGCCATTTGTCGTCCTTCAAGTATGTCGAGATGGATGGGGAAATTCACGAAACCCTATGCCAAGCGTTCGAAGCTGTCAAAGTGAAGGACGTAGCTCCTGTAGTCGCTGAAAAGCCAGAGATGACTCTATCTTCCTTCGAGGAAGCTCGGGCCGTTGTCCAAGCCGGATCTACCCCAGGCTGGGGGCGAATTTTGGAGATACCTAACAAGCAGGATAAGTTTGGGTTAGGATACTCTCCTGGAGCTGAAGCTTCTTCTTCTAGCATTGCGTCGCGAGGTAAAGGGCCGATCCAGTTCACCAGTGGCGGGGTGATATTTGAGAGTATCAACGCGGTGTCTGAAGACAGCGGAGATAGCGACTGCGACCTCGACTCTTGGATCCAGCCAAGCAAGCCAGGCGAGGGCCTCAACAATTGGTCCGTCAAGGATATCATCCAGATGACAAGCGAAGAGTAATGATTTACTTTTTCCAATCATTGTACAACCCTATGTCCTACCCGGGGCATAGTGGTTTTATTGTCAGGGCCTTGTTGGATTATGTACATGCATTTTTTCAATAAATCAAAAGGCGTTTTTCTTTGTATTCAAATATTGTGATCTCTGTTATTCCTGTTTTATATTTGTTTTGAAAAACAATAAAATGGCAATGGGGTTTGTGCTAACCTGCATATCCTTGTTTTAAGCTTAACCCTCATTATTGCAGGATCCACATAACAGATGACATCGACTCTGGACCTTCTACGACTCACTTCGACTTCGATTTCCTGATCTATCAAGCCGAAGAAGAGATTGATGAAGACGAAGACCTTCCTGAAGAGTTGGCCCGCTTGTTGAAACAAGAAGAGAAAGTTATTCTGCCTCATGAAGAGGAGATCGAGATTGTGAATCTGGGTTCTGAAGAACTCGTCAGGAACGTCAGGATAGGGGCTGCATTGCAGAGTGATGTCAAGCAGAGATTGGTCGAGATGCTGAGAGAGTATAGTGACGTCTTTGCTTGGTTATACGAAGATATGCCCGGACTTGACACTGACATCATGGTCCACCACTTGCCGTTGCGAGAAGATTGTCCTCCCGTTAAGCAGAAGCTTAGGAGGACGCGACCAGATATGGTCGTTAAGATTAAAGAAGAAGTGCAGAAACAGCTTGATGCTGGCTTCTTAGCGGTCACTACATACCCTCTGTGGGTCGCCAACATAGTGCCTGTACCAAAGAAGGACGGTAAGGTACGAATGTGCGTCGATTATCAGGATTTGAATAGGGCGAGCCCTAAAGATGATTTCCCGCTGCCTCATATCGATGTGTTGGTCGACAATACAGCCCAGTTCTCCGTGTTTTCGTTCATGGATGGCTTCTCCGGTTACAATCAGATCAAGATGGCACCGGAGGACATGGAGAAAACGACGTTTATTACTCCTTGGGGAACATTCTGCTACAAGGTAATGCCTTTCGGTCTGAAGAACGCAGGGGCCACTTACCAACGAGCAATGGTTACTTTGTTTCATGACATGATTCACCATGAGATTGAAGTCTATGTTGATGACATGATTGCGAAGTCCCAAACGGAGGAGGGACATCTGGTCAATTTGCTGAAGCTTTTTGAGAGACTTAGGAAGTTCAGGTTGAGGCTGAATCCTAACAAGTGTACTTTCGGAGCACGGTCCGGAAAGCTACTGGGGTTTATCGTGAGTGAAAGAGGCATTGAGGTTGATCCTGCGAAGATTAAAGCGATACAAGAAATGCCAATGCCAAAAACAGAAAAAGAAGTTTGTGGTTTCTTGGGCAGAATAAACTACATTGCAAGGTTTATTTCTCAGCTCACGGCCACGTGTGAACCGATGTTCAAGCTTTTGAAGAAAGATCAGGCGATTATTTGGAACGAGGATTGCCAGAAGTCATTTGACAAGATAAATCAATATCTGCAGGAACCTCCGATCTTGATACCCCCAGTGGCTGGACGGCCATTAATCATGTACTTGACAGATCTTGAGAATAGTATGGGGTATGTTCTCGGTCAGCACGACGAGACGGGCAGAAAGGAGCATGCCATTTACTACCTGAGTAAAAAGTTCACAGACTGTGAATCTCGTTACTCGATGCTGGAGAAGACGTGTTGTGCACTAGCCTGGGCTGCCAAACGTTTACGACAGTACATGCTCAACCACACCACCATGCTAATTTCGAAGATGGATCCGATCAAGTACGTCTTCGAGAAGCAAGCGCTTTCGGGCAGGATTTCCAGATGGCAAATGGTGTTGACTGAATATGACATTCAGTATGTTTCCCAGAAGGCCATCAAGGGAAGCGTATTGTCAGATTACCTTGCCGAACAGCCGATCGAGGATTATCAGCCGATGAAATTTGAATTCCCTGATGAGGATATCATGTTTCTCAAAGCGAAAGATTGCGATGAGCCGTTGCCCGATGAGGGGCCAGATAGGAAATCCCAATGGAAATTGATATTTGACGGGGCGGTTATTTCCTACGGAAGTGGCATTGGGGCGATCATCACGACTCCCCACGGATCCCACATCCCGTTCACTGCGAGACTGACGTTTCCGGTCACCAATAATGAAGCGGAGTACGAAGCATGCATCATGGGTCTAGAAGAGGCGATTGATTTAAGAATCAAGAACCTAGACGTATATGGTGACTCGGCACTTGTGATTAACCAGATTAAAGGGGAGTGGGAGACTCGTCAATTGAATTTGGTGTCGTACATGAACTATGCCAGAAGGCTACTTCCGTTCTTTGATTGAGTGGAACTCCATCATGTGCCCAGGGCGGAAAATCAGATGACTGATGCCTTAGCCACGTTGGCTTCGATGTATAAAGTCAATTTTTGGAATGAGGCTCCAAGAATTGTCCTTTCTCGTCTTGATAGACCTGCATTTGTCTTTGCGATCGAGGAAGCCGCCGACGGCAAGCCATGGTTCCACGACATCCAGACTTTCCTTATGACTAAGGAGTATCCTGCGGGAGCGTCAACCCAGGATAAGAAGACTCTGAGGAGGCTGTCTGGGAATTTTTATCTCAATCCTGATGGAGTTTTGTATAAGAGAAACCACGATCTCATGCTACTCAGATGCGTAGATGAGAATGAAGCGAGTATGCTCATGGAAGAAGTCCATGAAGGCACATTTGGTACGCACGCCGGCGGGCATGCTATGACAAGAAAGATCCTGAGAGCAGGATATTACTGGCTGACGATGGAATCAGATTGCTTTAAATTCGCGAAGAGATGTCATAAATGCCAGATTTATGCTGATAAAGTTCATGTGCCGCCGTGCCCGTTGAATGTCATGTCCTCCCCGTGGCCATTCTCCATGTGGGGCATCGACATGATAGGCAAGATCGAGCCCACTGCATCTAACGGTCATCGCTTCATTCTAGTAGCTATCGACTACTTCACCAAGTGGGTGGAGGCAGCCTCATATGCTAATGTGACCAAGCAGGTGGTGGCTAAATTCATAAAGAGGGATATCATCTGTCGTTATGGAGTTCCCGGGCGGATCATTACTGATAATGGTTCAAATCTGAATAACAAGATGATGAAGGAGCTGTGCCAGAGTTTCAAGATTGAACACCACAACTCATCTCCTTACCGGCCGAAGATGAATGGCGTCGTTGAAGCAGCCAATAAGAACATCAAGAAGATCGTTCAGAAGATGGTAGTGACCTACAAAGATTGGCACGAGATGCTGCCATTCGCACTGCACGGTTATCGTACAACGGTACGTACGTCGACTGGGACAACTCCTTTCTCCTTAGTGTACAGTATGGAAGCTGTCCTACCGTTAGAAGTGGAGATCCCTTCTTTGCGAGTTTTGGTTGACGTGAAACTCGACGAGGCAGAATGGATTAAGAACTGACTGAACCAACTCAGCTTGATGGACGAGAAGAGGTTTGCATCGATTGTGTATGGTCATCTGTACCAAAGCCGAATGAAGAAAGCTTATGATAAGAAGGTGCGTCCTAGAAGCTTTCAGACGGGTGATCTCGTCCTAAAGAAGATTCTTCCTCCACACTCCAATCACCGGGGCAAGTGGACTCCCAATTACGAAGGTCCATACGTCGTCAGCAAGGTCTTCTCGGGAGGAGCTTTATTATTATCCACGATGGATGGTGAAGATTTTGCATCCCCGGTGAACGCGGACGCAGTTAAAAAATACTTTGCTTAAAAATGACCCGCTGGAAAGAAAAAGAATATCCAGGCAAAAATGGGGCATCTCGGCAAACCATAAAAAAGGAAAAGGGTTCAGGCAAAAATTAGGCATATAAAAAGAAAAGAATGTACACCCGCAGAGTCGAAAACCCGGATGGGCGGCTTTGACAAAAAAGGGTATCCCGGTGAACTGAAAACCCGCAAAGGGCGGTTCACGCAAAAGTTAGGGATTTGAAAAAGCAAATGACTGCGTTCCGCGTGTGGACTTTCATTGTTTAGTGGTTTGGAAGACCTGAGGGCCGTTTATCTGAATCAATCTCTTCTGAAGCTGAAGCGTCAGAGAAGTATCGAAGTCGAGTGGGTCCTAGAGGGATCAACTCATGGTGTTCGTCTACGCCTCGTTGCCGACATGTGTATATACTGATGTATATTTATGTTTTATTTTTGCGTGGCTTCCTCATTCCAGGAGCTTGCATCTGTTGTAAAACATTTTTACCCATTCAGGGGTTCGTTATCAATAAAATGTATATTATTCAGCAATTCTGTTTGTCTGTTTAGCATTTATCTGTTTTGTTTGCGAAAAAGAACGCCGATGTTTTTGACAAAATGCGCATACATAAACTTACTGGCCTAGGCCACTGATTGTTGAAACAATGAATTACTCGAACATTGTCACGAGATAATAACCTTGATAGGTCCCTTTGTGAAGGGTATCTTGTCTGTTTGTTTGTGTTGTTACAGGTGTAGCATGTACCAAACGGTGCGTCGTGCGCATCCCCAAGCAGGATGATTCCTCCTTTTCCAGCAAAGTTCAGCAGCCTCTCCCCACGGAGTCTGAACGTGAGATCGTAAGGCATTGATATGTCTCCCCAGGCAGAGAAGATTCTCTCCCCAGTCAGATGCATCCTGAAGGAATATCGTCTCCCCAGCTGAGTCATATACTGAAGTGTGCAGCAATTGATGGTTCAAGACTGAAGTCCCCAGCGGAATTGAGATTCCCCACAGAGTCGTACTCTCCCTAGCAAGCAGGATGATTCCTTCTTCCCCAGCCGAGTTTGCAGTTCCCCAAGGGAGCCGAGTCCTTGGAAGCCGTTTGGGCCACGATTGGTTTTCCCCAGTAGAATGTTGAATAACTGATGTCGTATTTCCCCACCGGAGTCGTTATCTCCAGGAAGGTTTAGCCGTGAATGCCGGTCAGTTTATTTCTGCGATTGACATCGCTCTCCTCAGCAGGTCCGGGTTCTCATAGAGCTTTGTTCCCCTGCAGTAGTCAACTGAAGTTTGCTTCCCCGTGCGGAGTCCGATTGAGATTGGCGTGACCTTTTCTCGATGGTAGGATGATTCCTTTCTCCACCAGAGTGGTTCTTTCTCCTTGACAGGAGGATTCTCCCTTCAGCATTTATTTTGCTGAAGGGATTGCAGCATGTTGCATGATTGCATAGCATTTATCGTAAACACATAGCATTGCCACTGTGTGGAACATTGCGCCATTGCGGCATATGCATACTAAACATGAGCTAGGTCGTTACCGTTCTTGTTTTGTAGGTGTTCCGCCGCAGAATGGTTTGGTTCAAGATGATTCTTGAATTCTCCCCAGCAAAGTTGTTTGCCCAAGATGATTCTTGAATTCTCCAACGGATACGTTTGCTTAAGATGATTCTTAAAATCCCCAGTGAAGTCGCCAGAGAGGGTTGCTCAAGTTGATGCTTAGAGTCCCCGGCAGAGTGAGTGTTCAGGATGATTCCCGAAATCTCCAGCAGAGCTATTGGTTCAGGATGATTCTTGAAGGCCCCACGGAGTATTCGTCCAAGATGATTCTTGATGTCCTCAGTAGAGATGATTCACCCAGAATGATTTCTGGATCCCCGAAGCAGAGTTACTTGATAGTTCTCCAGAATCCCCAGCGGAGATGCGTCATCCCCAGCAGGTTTCTGAACAGCAAAGTTGAAACTTCCCTCGGAGACTTGATGATTGAAGTCCATCCGTGTTAGCGAAGCAGTTCTTTCCGCTGAAGCAGAGTGCCTGATGGCGGAAGTTTGGATATCCCCAATTGGTTCATGATTGACTGAGAATTCCATTCCCGACTTACTGATGAAGTCCGGCTGATGCCCAAAAGTTTTCTTTGAATGCCCGATGGCATGATTAACTTGGTTGTTGACCTGATGAGTCCCGAGGAACCTTGATGCCCGACGGCATGATCGACCATGTATTACCGGTTACCGTGTGACCAATTCTCCAGCTATTTCCCGTGCAGCTAATATTTCAGTTTTCGAAGATTGGTTCCCATCAGAGTACCGTGTACTTGTGCAGTTGGAAAATTTCCGGGTTTGTCGGTTTTCAACCTTCTCGCACCTTGATTGGTTGAGAGTCGTTCGCTTCTCACCCAGTCAGGTTCAAGCCGTTTGAATAGGGGCAGCTGTTGCACCCTAAAATTTGACCAACACTTCTTTACCTAACTTATGTTTCATTTCATTCACATTAGCATTATCATCTGCATTTTATTGACATGTATGCAGGAGATCAAAAGGTATGAGTACCAACCAAGAGCTATACAAGATTTTGAAGCTAGCTAAGAAGGTCATTCAAGTCTTCAAGGGTAGATACCTTTGTCAGAGGAGTCAGAAGATTCTCAGAGTGAGTGGTTGAAACCAAGGTTGTGGGTCTCCTAACTTGAGAGTAGTGGGAGCTCCTCAGATGATTCTAAAGCCAAGAATGTGGACTTGAAGCCTTGAAAGAGCTTATGAGATGTCTTGAAAGCCACCATGAATCCTAGACAGGTCATTGTGCAAGATTAAGAAGACTCATCCATGAGTGGTATAATTAGGGTTTAACTGGGTCAACCCTAGGTCAACTGATGATTTGGAGAGGGTTGAGACCTAATACAAGAGCCATGTGATAATGGATTAATGCATTGAGATGCTATAAGGATGATTCCAAGGTCAACTCATCATGATTGAAGAGTTTGAGAAGTTTCAAGCTAGGGTTTCTAAGGCTTGACAGTGTAAAATCCCCTAGTTTGACCCCTATCTTCAAGGCAGTTTAGCCCAAGATGTGATTGTCATCTCATCTTGCCCCCAACATGAATGTTATATAGCTTGATCTTAGCTTTATTTTGAGTACTAGAAGTCCTTGATAGGATTTGTAGAACTCAAGTTATGACTTTGACAAGTTACAGGTCATCTGAGGTATGTGAATTTGGGGGCTTGAAAGTTACCCAACTTGCATCAAACGTTTGTCCAAGAAGGATGATTCCTATGAACTTTTGGTTAACATGAATGTTGTTCCTTATCTTCTTAGCTTTCTAGAGAGTACTAGAAGTCCTTGATAGGATATGTAGAACTCAAGTTATGGCTTTGACAAGTCAAAGGCATTTTGGCCATTTGGAGATTACAGGTCATTTCAACCATAAGGCCATAACTCCTATTTCCAAGCTTCAAATGGAAAAATCTTAAACATCAAACTTGTTCAAAATGATGTTTTAAGGCTAGTAAGGAGGTCATGAGATGATGGAAAGGCTTGTAGCTCAAAGTTGCAAAAATGACCTAAAATAAAGGCATAAGTTAAATGAATCAAAGTTGGAAATTGATATTTTCAACCTACACATCCAAGCCATGGCATGTAATATATAATTTTGACTCTAGAAAAAATTTTAAGAACATTGTTTTAGCCACATTTTTGAGTTGAGATTCAATTTAGGGACTTGCTTTGAAAAGCACTTACTTGCATATTAAGCAACACTTGCAAAACTCAAAATCAAGGCATGAGCAAGGCTTTTTGCAAGCTAAACACCTCTAATATCTCACTAGGGGAGAAATTGAAAGTGAATGGGATGAATTCCAAGCTGTTTGCAAGGATTGTACATGTCATGATACATGATTGGAAATCTCATGACATGAGAAGTGGAAAATCTCATTGGAAGGATCTAGAGGGTTCTAGATCATCCAAACATCATATATATAAGGAGTAGATTGGATCCATTGAAGGGGTTGGTGATCATTGAAGGATTGAGCTTAGTTTGAGATTGAAATTTCATAGCTTGCAAGTGCAATCGGTTTCATCAAATTCTCCATTTTCTTTCCATTTTCTTGATTGATACTTCTTCCATGGATGTCAAGGAGTGATTCCAGATCATTTCCAAGAAGAATTGGTGGCTAGATCGTGTATGAGCAAGTGATTTTCAGCACCTGCAACTCACCATCGGGTTTCAAGATTCAAGCGCTTTCCATTGGTTCTTTTGCATACAGAAGCAAGAAGAAGGTTCCTTGATCGTGTCCAGAAGATTGTAGAGCTTGATTTGGAGGTTTGAGGCATCTGTTCAACCAAGATTTCCAGGTTGGTAACCTTCTTCCGATAGCATGATTTAGGTAGAATTAGGTTGAATTAAGGTGTTAGATTGATTGTAGAATGGTGTAGGATGGATTTCAGATAGTTAATTGACGAATTAGAGACAAATTAGGGGAATCACCATTTTCGGTTAAGATTGGGATATGACGAATCTTGAGGTTTCAGAAGAAACTATGGGTATGGTTGAGTTCGTGGCAAGATTTGGAATGAGTTTCATGTTTTGACCTCTTGGATTGGAGGCCTGTAGAGAGAACTAGGGTTGAGGGAGATGACCGGAGCTCCACCGGTGGTGGCCGGAGCTGGGAGCGAAGTTCAGGCGTTTGAAAGGTTGAAGATGACCCCGATACCATTGGATCTTGTTTTGACCTTTGACTGGGAGCTTATCCAACGGCCACGTTTTAAAGTTGAGTTGTGAAGGATCAGAATGAATGAAACGCACCGCTTCATTTATTCAGGCGTTTTGGGCTTAGTGATCTAAGTGTTATCCACACTCCCCTGATGGCCCAACCCAAACTTTTAACTGAATCTGATTACTAATTGCACGGCGCGTGTATTAATTTTAATTGGATTTTCTTTATTTTTCCATTTTATTCATGATTCTTGTAAAAATCATAATTTATTGAAGATTAATCCAATTAAATCCATTCTTTTTGCATATTACTCATGATTGAGTCTAATATTTTTTAGAGAAAAAATATTTTCATTTCATGTAATTTCTGATTTAATTGGAATTTTATATTTTAATTGATATTAAAATGATTATGCTTGATGCATATTTTTGTGGATTTTTGTTTGATCTCATGGTGATGATTCTGGGCCTAATTTTGTGTGTGTGATTAGGTTAGAAATGTATGATCCCATAGTATTTTTCTCACATTTTTGTGATGAAAATAGGTGTGCTTTCTAGATTGATATTTAGATGCTTCCTTTTAGGGTTTAGGTTTGATACCTTAGGATGTAGAACTTAGTTCTAGGTCCAATTTGATGGTTTGATCTTTGAAACTAATGTGGTAGAGTCATGATTGACCTAGGTTACTATAGTAATTTTTGTAGGATTTTACAATTGATTTTAGTATTTTAGTTAGGACTAACTTTAGTACTAGATTTTAGGTGATCCTAATTTACTAATTCAACTAGTTTAAGTTCCCTAGTCCCCTTAGATTAGGGTTTGTGCTTGGTTTGCCTTTGGTTGAGATTGAAGACAAGTTGAAGACAAGAGGAGGATGCTTGAAGTTGCTTGAAGTTGCTTGGAGCTTTGGATTTGGTGGTGCCTGAAGGTGTCTGATGAAGATTAGGAGATAGGACATAGGGAGAGCCTTGTAGTTAGCATGATTTCTTTCACAAACATGGAAAGCATCTTGTGCTTCCATTCCTCCCAATGACTAAACACTAGTGTCGCTACTCGAAAAATGCATCGCGCAACGACGGGGAGGCGAAAAAGATAGACAGAAGAGTCGCCACCGAACTTTATTTATCCCGTGAGGGGAAAGGAAAATATCGAGAAAACCTTAAGAAAGAAATGGATAAGATGGTCTCGCGACCAAGAACGGGTTCGGAAGCCGGTTATGCGAGGGGAAGGTATTAGCACCCCTCGCATCCATCGTACTCGATGGGAACCTTTTGTTTGTCGATGTGTGAATTTATTTGCTTAAATATTATGCTATAAAAAAAGAAAGTTCCTACTGGGTAAAAGAAGGGTTAGAAACAAGAAAGTTAGGAGGAAAGAGAGAACGAGGAAGAAAAGTGAAAGAACAGACTCGGTAGGACTTCGCAGTCCTATGCCTACGTATTCTCAATAGATGTGAGAAAATCAGAGTCGACGTAGTTCGGGGAACTACAGATATGGGGGAAATGTGCTCGGCAAGGATTGTGGCCCTTGTGCCTACGTATCTTTACTTGAGAAAGTAAAGAATCAGAGCAGCCGTAGTTCGGCCTACGGTGTGTTGATGTTTTTTATGGATGATGTTATCGTGCGCATTCTAGCAGTTAGGTGTTTCGCTGCTCGCTCGTTGGAGACTTAGGCGTTACCTGTTTGCGGTAGAACGGACGTAACATATCCTTTTTGAAAGATTGATTAGTTTTCGCCACGCGGGGCAAGAAATCACGTTTGATTGATTGGATTGTTTTTTAGGGGCGAGAGACATGTCCTCGGATAGTAACCCCTACGGGTAGTACCCAATTCTTTGTCTCAAAGTTTTTGTCATAAAAACGTGTGGCGAACGAGGCGTCTTCGTATTGAAAGACGAGTATCAAGACCACACACACTACAGTGAATATCCTGACACTCGGAGAGGAAGAAGACTACACTCAATCCTCTCTCTTTAGTTCAACACAAAAAGGACTTCATTCTCTTATTAAAGTGTTTTTTGGCTTTGAATGGTAAGTGCTTTGCGACAGAGAACCCTACGGTAAACGTCAGCACTCGGGATAGGAGAAGGCCTACGCCTAACCACTCCACGACCATTCAAGTTTTTGTTGTAAAAAGAAGTTTGAAATGCACTCGGTGCGGGACCGAGGTTTTAGGTGTGAAAATTGGGGGAAGGAAGCTGTGAAAGCGAGATGGTGGATAAAAGTCGCGTCTTCGTATTGAAAGACGAATATCAAGACCACCCTCACTACAGTGGGCATCCCAATATTCGGAGAGGAAGAAGTCTACACCTAATCCTCTCTTTTTAATTCAATACAAAGAGAAATTTATTTTAAAGAAAGTAGACTCGGTACGAGACCGAGGTTTTATGAGGAAACGCTGGAAGCGTCTTTGCGTTGACAGACGAGCATCGAGACCACCCTCACTACAGTGGGCATCCCTACGCTCGAAGAAGAAGGGGTCTACACCCAATCCTCTCTTTTTTAATTCAATACAAGGAATGATTTTAAAGAGATGAGATTTGAAAATGGACGGGAAGCGTCTTCGTATTGAAAGAACGAGTGTCGGAACCACCCTCACTACAGTGGGTATCCCAACACTCGGAGGGGAAGAAAGTCTACACTTAATCCCCTCTTTTTAATTCAATGCAAAGATAATTTATTCCTTATTGAAAGGTGTTTTGAGAATGCACTCGGTGCGGGACCGAGGTTTTAGGAGAGAAATGGTTTGAAAATGTTCTCGGTGCGGGGCCGATATTTTAGGAGAAGAATAGTTTGGAAAATAGAAAGAATGGAAAGAAAAACGTCTTCGTATTGAAAGATGAATGTCTAAACCACCCACACTACAGTGAGCATCTCGACACTCGGAGAGGAAGAAAGTCTACACTTAATCCCCTCTTTTTTCAATACAAAGATGATTTGATTTTAATTGAAGAGGTTTTGAAAATGAACTCGACGCGGAGCCGAGGTTTTAGGAGAGAAAGTATATGAATATGGAGAATACAAACGTCTTCGTATCGAAAGACGAGTGTCAAAACCACCCACACTACAGTGGGCATCTCGACACTCGGAAAGGGAGAAAGTCTACACTTAACCCTCTTTTTTCAATTCAACACGAATAAAAAAAGATTCCTTATTAAAGAGATTTTAATACCCTTGTTGAAAAGTTAAACATCCCTGACCACGAACCCTCCATTCCACAACTCTTTGCAAGCAAATTAGATAACAAACTCATATCAGTTGAGTTCAACATTAGTGTCAGTTTAAAGCTGCCATTACCAAATTGAATATACTAAACAAATTAAACATCAGCTGAAATCAAATTGAATATACATGAAACAAGATATCGTTAGTAATCCTCAATATTGCATGAGATAACTCATATTAGTCACCGTTAAATTGATATCACCATAGCCCAAAAAGAGATACAGTATTATGGAATTCATTATGACATTATATATATCACAGCCGAGACTCTATCATAATTAAAAAAAACAAATATCATAAATCAACCTCAATCACTGCTACATAAAGAAAGTAAGCATTCATCAATATCATGGTTATAGACAACAGCAAGTGCCTCATAAAAAAAAACCATTTATACCAAACCATTTGTACCTGGTACATATATCCCTCTAAGCTCACTACAGCCTGAAGTAACGACAACAACAAAACTTCTAAATACTCACGCCATAACCCAATGCAATATTATAATGCAAACAACAAAAAAAAACTCTATAACAGACCCGAAAGAGGACATCATTTAATGGTTACCGAAATACTGAATCGCAGTTGAAGCTAAACGAAAGACATGACGTCTTTGTTGTTGTTTTCGCTGCAAGTGATACTGGCGTTTGTAAAGGTGCACAGTGGTAGTGTCGCAGCCACCGAGTCATTATCGCGAGCAGAAAACCGTCGAGCTGAAGGTTGATGATCAAATGTTGAGTTGCTTTGGAAACGTTTCGACGAAGTCCTTCGACCTGTGATCGAATCTCTATTTTTCTGCCACTTCTGACCGTTACTATCCAGCCTTGTCAACCGCTGCCCTATGCGCCTTGACTTCATATTCCTGCTTCCGGAGTTCGACGAAATCGCAACCTGCATGGAACCTGAAAAAAAATGAAGACAGAGAGAGCATGTTGTATGTGAAAGCTGCTACGTGACGTGGTTTGTTGTCAACAGAACTGAAGTGCGACGTCGAAACAACGTTGAAGGCTGCTGTTGTGTCTATTTGAGAATGTGTCTGTTTAAAATGAAACAATGTTGCTGATGTGATGTTGTTGACGTGAACCGAGTCAGTTTCAACTTCTGAATCTTGATTCTATAACCATTATTGGATAGCTGTCGGAAGTATCGTGAGAATGTAGGAAACAAGCTGAGTTATGTTGCTATTGCAAAATTGTCACCGTTACGACGTCATCATCGGAACTTGTTGTTGGCTTTGAGATGAGATGTGGTTGTTTTGCATCGAATGGTGGGAGCTGCTATTGAGCTTGTTCTGCTGTTGGACAACTACTCTTATTGTACTAAACAACTGAAACTGGGTTGGATTTGAAATGCGATGCGACAGGAAAAGAAAAAAACCTGGAGTAGCAGCACTCAAAGAATTGTTAGTCGACTTCGTCAACACAGGTCGAGAACGAAGTGTTGTTCAAGTTGTTCATCACCTTCAACCTTGTACGAAACCGAATCGACACGTTGTTGCTGCCATGAGTTGATGGAGATGAAAGGCGTGAAGTGATTCACGACCTTGTTGTTGTTTCGATGCTGTGAGTATTGAGATGTGATGTTGAGTTCGCGGAATTATCGCTCTTGTGGAAGGAAAGAAAACGGAAGATCTGGGTTTTACAGTTCACGTCGGAAACAAAGAAAAGGCGAATTTAAGGTGATGATGATAAAGATGGATAAACGGAGAGAGGGTTTTTGATGATGATGGCGGTCGAAGGAGAAGGGCTTTTCGGTGGCGGCGAAAACAGAAGGAGTTCGTTGGCGGATGGAATTTGTCGGATTCTGAAGTGTAAATGGGGGAAGAAGAAGGTGAGGAAAGGGCGGCCGTTTGAGAGATGAAGGGAGATGAATTTAGGGTAGGGTTTGGCGGCGGCGGTGGTGAAGAAGGGAGAAGGCTCGCGGCTAGGGTTATTTCAGATTTGGGGCTGGCGGTTGTGTTTGTTTCGAGGAGACGATGAATAGTCTCCGAAAATTAGGGTTTTCGTTGGGGTGGCTGCGGCCATTTTTCGGTCCCCTTTGAACAGTATAAAAACCCCTCTTTTATAAACCAATAACCCTAAATCTCAAGAGCCTCAGCTCTTTCCACCGTGTCCTTGCTTTTTTTTTTTATAATTTTTAATTAACTCTAATAATAAACTAATTCAAATTAATCTAAACTAAACTAACTAACTAACAATTAAAAAAATAATTCTAACTATTAATTAGTAATCCTATACTAATATAATAAAAGCCTATTTAATTGTCTAAGTACAATTCTAAGAGAAAATGTGTACAAAATATTATACTTAAAAAAGAGTAGGAGAAAATAGAAAAGGAAATAAAATTTACAAGAGTACCCTTTGGCCACATGTCACGCTCCTATTGGGCAGAAATAGTCGAGATTAAAATAAAATAAAAAAAAAAACGCCTAATTGGGGCGGACACGTGTCTAAACGGCATGAAATTAATCAATTAATGCAAAAGAGAAGAAAAAGAGCTGAAAAAAGAGTAAAACAAATTTAGGGTATGACAGATGCCCCTATCTAATTGGCTTTGACCGAGTAAGATGAATTGCTGCAGCATTCACTTTGCAAGGTGAAAGTCAAGTAGATACAAAGAAGACTCTGAATTTGTCCAAAAAGAAAGTAAATGCTTGGAAATGAGATACTAGATACCTCGCAGAGGTTGCTAACACCAAAAGGATGTTAACAGAGAGAAAATTTGACACCAAAAGGAAGACAAGAGAGTCGGATAAGCTTCTCCCAAGAGATTGCCACTTATCATTGAAGAAGGATAAGCTTCTCTGAAGAGATTGCCACTTATCATTGAAGATGGATAAGCTTCTCTGAAGAGATTGCCACTTATCGCTGAAGATGGATAAGCTTCTCTGAAGAGATTGCCACTTATCGCTGAAGATGGATAAGCTTCTCTGAAGAGATTGCCACTTATCGCTGAAGATGGATAAGCTTCTCTGAAGAGATTGCCACTTATCGCTGAAGATGGATAAGCTTCTCTGAAGAGATTGCCACTTATCGCTGAAGATGGATAAGCTTCTCTGAAGAGATTGCCACTTATCGCTGAAGATGGATAAGCTTCTCTGAAGAGATTGCCACTTATCGCTGAAGATGGATAAGCTTCTCTGAAGAGATTGCCACTTATCGCTGAAGATGGATAAGCTTCTCTGAAGAGATTGCCACTTATCGCTGAAGATGGATAAGCTTCTCTGAAGAGATTGCCACTTATCGCTGAAGATGGATAAGCTTCTCTGAAGAGATTGCCACTTATCGCTGAAGATGGATAAGCTTCTCTGAAGAGATTGCCACTTATCATTGATGAAGGATAAGCTTCTCTGAAGAGATTGCCACTTATCACTGAAGATGGATAAGCTTCTCTGAAGAGATTGCCACTTATCGCTGAAGATGGATAAGCTTCTCTGAAGAGATTGCCACTTATCGCTGAAGATGGATAAGCTTCTCTGAAGAGATTGCCACTTATCGCTGAAGCTGGATAAGCTTCTCCCAAGAGATTGCCACTTATCGCTGAAGATGGATAAGCTTCTCTGAAGAGATTGCCACTTATCGCTGAAGATGGATAAGCTTCTCTGAAGAGATTGCCACTTATCGCTGAAGATGGATAAGCTTCTCTGAAGAGATTGCCACTTATCACTGAAGATGGATAAGCTTCTCCCAAGAGATTGCCACTTATCACTGAAGATGGATAAGCTTCTCTGAAGAGATTGCCACTTATCACTGAAGATGGATAAGCTTCTCCCAAGAGATTGCCATTTATCACTGAAGATGGATAAGCTTCTCCCAAAAGATTGCCACTTATCGTTGATGAAGGATAAGCTTCTCTGAAGAGATTGCCACTTATCACTGAAGAAGGATAAGCTTCTCTGAAGAGATTGCCACTTATCACTGAAGATGGATAAGCTTCTCTGAAGAGATTGCCACTTATCACTGAAGATGGATAAGCTTCTCCCAAGAGATTGCCACTTATCACTGAAGATGGATAAGCTTCTCTGAAGAGATTGCCACTTATCGCTGAAGCTGGATAAGCTTCTCCCAAGAGATTGCCACTTATCGCTGAAGATGGATAAGCTTCTCTGAAGAGATTGCCACTTATCGCTGAAGATGGATAAGCTTCTCTGAAGAGATTGCCACTTATCGCTGAAGATGGATAAGCTTCTCTGAAGAGATTGCCACTTATCACTGAAGATGGATAAGCTTCTCCCAAGAGATTGCCACTTATCACTGAAGATGGATAAGCTTCTCTGAAGAGATTGCCACTTATCACTGAAGATGGATAAGCTTCTCCCAAGAGATTGCCACTTATCGTTGATGAAGGATAAGCTTCTCTGAAGAGATTGCCACTTATCACTGAAGAAGGATAAGCTTCTCTGAAGAGATTGCCACTTATCACTGAAGATGGATAAGCTTCTCTGAAGAGATTGCCACTTATCGCTGAAGCTGGATAAGCTTCTCCCAAGAGATTGCCACTTATCGCTGAAGATGGATAAGCTTCTCTGAAGAGATTGCCACTTATCGCTGAAGATGGATAAGCTTCTCTGAAGAGATTGCCACTTATCGCTGAAGATGGATAAGCTTCTCTGAAGAGATTGCCACTTATCACTGAAGATGGATAAGCTTCTCCCAAGAGATTGCCACTTATCACTGAAGATGGATAAGCTTCTCTGAAGAGATTGCCACTTATCACTGAAGATGGATAAGCTTCTCCCAAGAGATTGCCACTTATCGTTGATGAAGGATAAGCTTCTCTGAAGAGATTGCCACTTATCACTGAAGAAGGATAAGCTTCTCTGAAGAGATTGCCACTTATCACTGAAGATGGATAAGCTTCTCTGAAGAGATTGCCACTTATCGCTGAAGCTGGATAAGCTTCTCCCAAGAGATTGCCACTTATCGCTGAAGATGGATAAGCTTCTCTGAAGAGATTGCCACTTATCGCTGAAGAAAGATAAGCTTCTCTGAAGAGATTGCCACTTATCGCTGAAGATAAATAGTCAAGTCTGCTGGAGACAAAGCACTGGGGATCGCCCGTGGCTTTACTGAAGACTTCCCTGTCTGGGCCGAATGTTGATTTGAAGATCTGATTAACCACAGGGTTGAAATACGTCATGCAATACACCCATGGTCTTGAAAAGATGCCCCTGACCGGGTTGGATTTTTCTTTGGTGATCTTGAATTTTGTGGGAGGACCCACGATTTTTACAGATAATGCCCCTGACCGGGATGATGGTTGCTTTGAAGCTCATAAAGTTGCACAACTTCGTGGGGAACGCCCACGGTCTTGCGGAGAATGCCCCTGACTGGGCTGATTATGATCTTGATATCCTCTGACTCTCGTGGGAGAAAACCACGATATTGCAAGGGATGCCCCTGACTGGGCTGATGATGATATAGAAAATCTTCAAAATTTGATCTTGGATCTGAGCTCGCATATGCGGATGCTTGATGATAATGATGTTCCATAAATGGAGATGTAAATGCAAATGCTGATACACAGAGATGCAAGAGCTGGGGAAGAGTATGATATGACTAGGAATATGCATATGATGCAAGATGCTTATGAAGTCGAATGCGATGTGTATGATGCATATGATAACAATGGATGAAGGCAGGTGATTAGGAATGCAGGTGATAACGTGGCGGACTTTTGGTGGTTGCAATGTAAATTGGATTTTGGGTTGGAAGTACCAGGTGAGGGCTGGTATTCGGAGGGTAGACCAGATGGGACTGGTTGGCGAACTGACATATACCAAGCGGGAATTGGTATTCAGCGAGGGGTTGACCAGATGGGACTGGTATCCAGGCTTGCCAGACGAGAACTGGACTTTGGATGTTTTGATAGGTTTAGGCTGTGGGATGAAGGATCCAATGATAGCAAGGCCTTTTTGGAAGGTTAAGGTTAATTGGGTGAGGTGAGGGTATGATTCCCCAACACTTGTTTTGAACTTAACAATTGTTGATGAGGATGAAATTGCTTGAGTAGCTTGCAATGAGACGACCTCGAGATGGCTTGCCCCAGAGTTTGTACCACGAAAGGATTTAACATTGATCAACCGATTCTCGTGGTTGGCTTCAATATACTCTTTGGAGTAGCTTGCTCTTGAAAGAGCGTTGAAGCGACTTAACTTATCCTGATTGAACATTGGAGGGATCTATCCTTAAGTCAAAGAAACTCTGGGTGGCCTGCCCCTGATTGGTGTGATTCACTTATGATCAACCGCTTCTTGAATGATTTGCCCCATAATCAACTGATGTTTGGGGATTTGCCTCAGACTGACTGCTTCCAAATTCTCGGGATGACAACACCTCAGATCCACAGGGCTACAAAGTATGCTCGATTCTGATCCAGACTGTTGAAATGGTCAAGTCCTGTTTGATTGCTTCGTGTTGGAATTTCTTTGATGCCAACTACTGACTTGCAATTGAAATTGTTTTTTCACGAATGGTAGTTTTAATGCGACGTTCATGCTTTGAAAAGAAATGTCGTTTATTAAGTGTCGTGATAGTGAAACGAATGGACCATTTAGTCCAAACGTTGTGCTAATTTGATTGGTGCGAAAGATATGGCAAAGATGTTGACACCAATACTGATGATTAGCAAATATGTGGGAGTCAGGTTACGCAACCTTGCGATAGTATGCTTTCAGAATAAACCTCGACTCAATTAGGTCTTTCGAGGGTTGTAACGTGGCCTGACTCACGGTTATAGAAACAAAAGATATTAGGCTCAAAGTTAATTTGTACCCACCCCTTCTTCTTGATGACTTCCAGTCCTACGTTCAGTTAATTCTACGCCTATTTGACGGTGTAAGCTTGATGGTTTCAAGGTTTGCTTGAAATGGCAGCCACCTTATTTTGCTTTTTGAAGGATGTCAGTAACCCTTTGGGGTGACCACTGAATGTTATTTTGTTTTTGGTTGAGGATTGGAGGACCTCTTTTGATTTTTATTTTGATCCCTAACTTTTGCATGGACTGACTTTGCTTGTCAGATCCATCGGGATAGCCTTGGTTTTTGCCTAAGTCTCCTTTGAGGTGTTTGACTTGGCAGGCTTATGACTTTTTTTGATTTTGTTGGAGGATTGTGACTGCCAAGTCATGGGTCATTAATGAACAACCGTCGTCTAGATTTTGTTTTGTTGATTCGAGTGCATAATCGGGTTAACTGAACACTACCCTGCCCCAGGTTGAGTGTAAGGGTTTGAATATCCGAAGGAAACTCCTACTTCTAGGCTCGAAGTGGTTGACTAGGGATTAACTCCTTATATCTCCGGTGTTTAGGGGATCTGAAACAATGCCTGTACATCATTGACGAGATTTTGTCTGAAAGCATACAATTTGCAATTATGGGTACTTCGTTTTCGTCATCCTCCCTCAAATCTTTGCTAAAACAACAGTGATGTAATGGAGTGAATAAGAAGTATATGTGTCTGTGATAAGTGGAAATAATGAGTGTATACGACGTGACTGATTCGGAAAATGCATAATAACTCCATTAATATTACCATTCAAAACAACAATGTTTAAACACAAGTAGCAATTAACAGGAAATAAACTACAAGATGCAAATGATGAAAGCGTTCAAGGACTGCCAATGTTGAGGATGTCTGCCTGTCTAGCCCACTGGCTTCTGAAAATGACCCTTGAAATATTCGAGTTTAGACAGCTGAGAGGTTGACATGGACAACCAAACTTCCTTCTGGAAAAGATATATACCCTTTGTCGATCAATTGCTGCACTTTGCTCGGAAGGCTTTGCATTCTTCAGTCGAGTGCCCCATGGATCCACCATGATATCCACACTGAGCTTTGGGATTGTACCCCAGAGGATAAGGTTCTGGCACAGGCTTAAGAGTCTTAGGCTCCACCAATGAGTTTTGGATCAGATATGGGAGGAGCTGACTCTGCGACATAGGGACCGGATGAAGAGGAATAGTCCTTCTTTCCAAGTTGTTGATGGGCCTATGCTGATTTCGGCGTTGACAGTTCTGTTGCTGAGGCACATAAGGTTGTTGGCACTGACTAGGGTATTCCTCATGCGCAGGCCCTTTCATCCTCAGATTTGGCCCAGGAATAGGCAATAACCGTGGGCATGGAGATTCTGAAACCAAAGATTGTAAGATACGCTCATGACCTGATGCAGCTTCAGGGAAGAAAGCAGGGATATCCACTTCTTTTATAGCAACTGGAATAAGCCCACCTGGCACTTTTATACCGCTTGGTGTGAACTCGAATGCTTTTAAATCGATTAAGTCTTGAACTTTGTATTTAAGAGCTTTGCATTCTTCCGCATTATGGCCCGGTGCCCCAGAATGAAAATCACAATGGGCACTTGCATCATAACCTTGTGGTGGCTTACCAACAAATGGAGCTAGAGTCCGAAGTTCAACCAATCGAAGTTGAAGCAAAATCTGCAACAACTGAGTATAAGTCATAGGGATCTGGTCGAAGTTTCTATCAGGCCGCTTCAGTCTATGCGCATACCTCCTAACCTTAGGATTGTCCTGTGAAACAAGAGGTATCTCCTGACGGGGAAATCTCGGAATCTTAGGTTGTGCAAAAGATCTACGAGGCATATCGCGCTCTCGAAGATATTCCATAGGTACGGGTTGAATGATCACTTCTGCTGCGACCTCAGGCCTGAGATTTCCATCCTTTCTTAGCACACTTTCCATGACTTCCATAATCTGGCCCATCTGAGTCTTCAGTTGATGAACTTCTTCCTTGAGCATTTTCTGATCCTGACGCAAAGCTTGCATATCCACCATGAATTGTCCCATCTGGCTTCGGACTTCCCTTAACTCTGCTTGGACCTGCTCCATAGTCCACTTCTGCTCCATGGTTACCTTGGCTTGCATTGTCTGACTTGGACTTTCAAGGTGTCTACGTTCCCCTTGCTTCAAACTCTCTTCACAAGTTCAACGGGAGTGTCGGGAAATCAACTGCGGGTTATGAATAGAGGATGGGTGAGGCCTTGGTATCTGGATAGAGAAAATGGAAAATGATGCAAAAAAATGCTTATGCAAATGCAATGCTATGAGTGCACACGAGAACAGATCCATATCAAGGATCTAAGTCATATATCCTGCACAACAACAAAAGGTATCTCTCCCCTCGGGTAGGTTATCTATTGGTTTGTAAGAGGGTATCCCAAAGGCTTTTAAACAAAGTCCTATGTACTAACCCTCGAAAGTTTTCCATCATAACGACTACTCGTAAGACGGTAATCCCTTCAAAGGATGAACACAGAGTCATGTCTTAGCAACCTTTGGAATAAGGTTCTACAAAGGTCCTCAGAGTCGCGGACTCTCACATCAGAAATAAAGACGTCATTACGACTACACGTAAGACATAATCATTCCAACGGGGTCTCATCTGAGCGGTGGAATTCGATCCAACTCAACGAGTCCTAAGTCTCGCAAATCAGAACGAACCCACCTCCTATCTTAGTGTGTACTTGAAAGCTCGGGTAGAAAGCTTTATCTCACAAACCATCCAATAAACCCAACAGGTTAGAGAATCAAAGCACAAACAAATAAAGCAAATAAAACACAAATACGATAAACAAAATAGGCTTGGTTTGCTAGGTGTCCCCAGCAGAGTCGCCAGCTGTCGCTACTCGAAAAATGCATCGCGCAACGACGGGGAGGCGAAAAAGATAGACAGAAGAGTCGCCACCGAACTTTATTTATCCCGTGAGGGGAAAGGAAAATATCGAGAAAACCTTAAGAAAGAAATGGATAAGATGGTCTCGCGACCAAGAACGGGTTCGGAAGCCGGTTATGCGAGGGGAAGGTATTAGCACCCCTCGCATCCATCGTACTCGATGGGAACCTTTTGTTTGTCGATGTGTGAATTTATTTGCTTAAATATTATGCTATAAAAAAAGAAAGTTCCTACTGGGTAAAAGAAGGGTTAGAAACAAGAAAGTTAGGAGGAAAGAGAGAACGAGGAAGAAAAGTGAAAGAACAGACTCGGTAGGACTTCGCAGTCCTATGCCTACGTATTCTCAATAGATGTGAGAAAATCAGAGTCGACGTAGTTCGGGGAACTACAGATATGGGGGAAATGTGCTCGGCAAGGATTGTGGCCCTTGTGCCTACGTATCTTTACTTGAGAAAGTAAAGAATCAGAGCAGCCGTAGTTCGGCCTACGGTGTGTTGATGTTTTTTATGGATGATGTTATCGTGCGCATTCTAGCAGTTAGGTGTTTCGCTGCTCGCTCGTTGGAGACTTAGGCGTTACCTGTTTGCGGTAGAACGGACGTAACATATCCTTTTTGAAAGATTGATTAGTTTTCGCCACGCGGGGCAAGAAATCACGTTTGATTGATTGGATTGTTTTTTAGGGGCGAGAGACATGTCCTCGGATAGTAACCCCTACGGGTAGTACCCAATTCTTTGTCTCAAAGTTTTTGTCATAAAAAGGTGTGGCGAACGAGGCGTCTTCGTATTGAAAGACGAGTATCAAGACCACACACACTACAGTGAATATCCTGACACTCGGAGAGGAAGAAGACTACACTCAATCCTCTCTCTTTAGTTCAACACAAAAAGGACTTCATTCTCTTATTAAAGTGTTTTTTGGCTTTGAATGGTAAGTGCTTTGCGACAGAGAACCCTACGGTAAACGTCAGCACTCGGGATAGGAGAAGGCCTACGCCTAACCACTCCACGACCATTCAAGTTTTTGTTGTAAAAAGAAGTTTGAAATGCACTCGGTGCGGGACCGAGGTTTTAGGTGTGAAAATTGGGGGAAGGAAGCTGTGAAAGCGAGATGGTGGATAAAAGTCGCGTCTTCGTATTGAAAGACGAATATCAAGACCACCCTCACTACAGTGGGCATCCCAATATTCGGAGAGGAAGAAGTCTACACCTAATCCTCTCTTTTTAATTCAATACAAAGAGAAATTTATTTTAAAGAAAGTAGACTCGGTACGAGACCGAGGTTTTATGAGGAAACGCTGGAAGCGTCTTTGCGTTGACAGACGAGCATCGAGACCACCCTCACTACAGTGGGCATCCCTACGCTCGAAGAAGAAGGGGTCTACACCCAATCCTCTCTTTTTTAATTCAATACAAGGAATGATTTTAAAGAGATGAGATTTGAAAATGGACGGGAAGCGTCTTCGTATTGAAAGAACGAGTGTCGGAACCACCCTCACTACAGTGGGTATCCCAACACTCGGAGGGGAAGAAAGTCTACACTTAATCCCCTCTTTTTAATTCAATGCAAAGATAATTTATTCCTTATTGAAAGGTGTTTTGAGAATGCACTCGGTGCGGGACCGAGGTTTTAGGAGAGAAATGGTTTGAAAATGTTCTCGGTGCGGGGCCGATATTTTAGGAGAAGAATAGTTTGGAAAATAGAAAGAATGGAAAGAAAAACGTCTTCGTATTGAAAGATGAATGTCTAAACCACCCACACTACAGTGAGCATCTCGACACTCGGAGAGGAAGAAAGTCTACACTTAATCCCCTCTTTTTTCAATACAAAGATGATTTGATTTTAATTGAAGAGGTTTTGAAAATGAACTCGACGCGGAGCCGAGGTTTTAGGAGAGAAAGTATATGAATATGGAGAATACAAACGTCTTCGTATCGAAAGACGAGTGTCAAAACCACCCACACTACAGTGGGCATCTCGACACTCGGAAAGGGAGAAAGTCTACACTTAACCCTCTTTTTTCAATTCAACACGAATAAAAAAAGATTCCTTATTAAAGAGATTTTAATACCCTTGTTGAAAAGTTAAACATCCCTGACCACGAACCCTCCATTCCACAACTCTTTGCAAGCAAATTAGATAACAAACTCATATCAGTTGAGTTCAACATTAGTGTCAGTTTAAAGCTGCCATTACCAAATTGAATATACTAAACAAATTAAACATCAGCTGAAATCAAATTGAATATACATGAAACAAGATATCGTTAGTAATCCTCAATATTGCATGAGATAACTCATATTAGTCACCGTTAAATTGATATCACCATAGCCCAAAAAGAGATACAGTATTATGGAATTCATTATGACATTATATATATCACAGCCGAGACTCTATCATAATTAAAAAAAACAAATATCATAAATCAACCTCAATCACTGCTACATAAAGAAAGTAAGCATTCATCAATATCATGGTTATAGACAACAGCAAGTGCCTCATAAAAAAAAACCATTTATACCAAACCATTTGTACCTGGTACATATATCCCTCTAAGCTCACTACAGCCTGAAGTAACGACAACAACAAAACTTCTAAATACTCACGCCATAACCCAATGCAATATTATAATGCAAACAACAAAAAAAAACTCTATAACAGACCCGAAAGAGGACATCATTTAATGGTTACCGAAATACTGAATCGCAGTTGAAGCTAAACGAAAGACATGACGTCTTTGTTGTTGTTTTCGCTGCAAGTGATACTGGCGTTTGTAAAGGTGCACAGTGGTAGTGTCGCAGCCACCGAGTCATTATCGCGAGCAGAAAACCGTCGAGCTGAAGGTTGATGATCAAATGTTGAGTTGCTTTGGAAACGTTTCGACGAAGTCCTTCGACCTGTGATCGAATCTCTATTTTTCTGCCACTTCTGACCGTTACTATCCAGCCTTGTCAACCGCTGCCCTATGCGCCTTGACTTCATATTCCTGCTTCCGGAGTTCGACGAAATCGCAACCTGCATGGAACCTGAAAAAAAATGAAGACAGAGAGAGCATGTTGTATGTGAAAGCTGCTACGTGACGTGGTTTGTTGTCAACAGAACTGAAGTGCGACGTCGAAACAACGTTGAAGGCTGCTGTTGTGTCTATTTGAGAATGTGTCTGTTTAAAATGAAACAATGTTGCTGATGTGATGTTGTTGACGTGAACCGAGTCAGTTTCAACTTCTGAATCTTGATTCTATAACCATTATTGGATAGCTGTCGGAAGTATCGTGAGAATGTAGGAAACAAGCTGAGTTATGTTGCTATTGCAAAATTGTCACCGTTACGACGTCATCATCGGAACTTGTTGTTGGCTTTGAGATGAGATGTGGTTGTTTTGCATCGAATGGTGGGAGCTGCTATTGAGCTTGTTCTGCTGTTGGACAACTACTCTTATTGTACTAAACAACTGAAACTGGGTTGGATTTGAAATGCGATGCGACAGGAAAAGAAAAAAACCTGGAGTAGCAGCACTCAAAGAATTGTTAGTCGACTTCGTCAACACAGGTCGAGAACGAAGTGTTGTTCAAGTTGTTCATCACCTTCAACCTTGTACGAAACCGAATCGACACGTTGTTGCTGCCATGAGTTGATGGAGATGAAAGGCGTGAAGTGATTCACGACCTTGTTGTTGTTTCGATGCTGTGAGTATTGAGATGTGATGTTGAGTTCGCGGAATTATCGCTCTTGTGGAAGGAAAGAAAACGGAAGATCTGGGTTTTACAGTTCACGTCGGAAACAAAGAAAAGGCGAATTTAAGGTGATGATGATAAAGATGGATAAACGGAGAGAGGGTTTTTGATGATGATGGCGGTCGAAGGAGAAGGGCTTTTCGGTGGCGGCGAAAACAGAAGGAGTTCGTTGGCGGATGGAATTTGTCGGATTCTGAAGTGTAAATGGGGGAAGAAGAAGGTGAGGAAAGGGCGGCCGTTTGAGAGATGAAGGGAGATGAATTTAGGGTAGGGTTTGGCGGCGGCGGTGGTGAAGAAGGGAGAAGGCTCGCGGCTAGAGTTATTTCAGATTTGGGGCTGGCGGTTGTGTTTGTTTCGAGGAGACGATGAATAGTCTCCGAAAATTAGGGTTTTCGTTGGGGTGGCTGCGGCCATTTTTCGGTCCCCTTTGAACAGTATAAAAACCCCTCTTTTATAAACCAATAACCCTAAATCTCAAGAGCCTCAGCTCTTTCCACCGTGTCCTTGCTTTTTTTTTTTATAATTTTTAATTAACTCTAATAATAAACTAATTCAAATTAATCTAAACTAAACTAACTAACTAACAATTAAAAAAATAATTCTAACTATTAATTAGTAATCCTATACTAATATAATAAAAGCCTATTTAATTGTCTAAGTACAATTCTAAGAGAAAATGTGTACAAAATATTATACTTAAAAAAGAGTAGGAGAAAATAGAAAAGGAAATAAAATTTACAAGAGTACCCTTTGGCCACATGTCACGCTCCTATTGGGCAGAAATAGTCGAGATTAAAATAAAATAAAAAAAAAACGCCTAATTGGGGCGGACACGTGTCTAAACGGCATGAAATTAATCAATTAATGCAAAAGAGAAGAAAAAGAGCTGAAAAAAGAGTAAAACAAATTTAGGGTATGACAACTAGTAGAAAAAAATACTTTATAATAGAGGTTGTTAAGTTAGTTCACTTGCCACCTGACTTAAGAAGTGATGCGGTGGCAATTTCGTAAATATTTGTAACATTGTTAAGTCAGTTAGATTTAGAACTGACTTAAAATATATATATATATATATATATATATATATATATATATATATATATATATATATATATATATATATATATATATATATATATATATATATATATATATATATATATATATATATATATATATATATATATATATATATATATATATATATATATATATATATATATATATATATATATATATATATATATATATATATATATATATATATATATATATATATATAATTTCTATTAAATTTCTTAAGTCGCTTGTGTTTATTAACTGACTTAAAAAAGAGATTTATTAAGTCAGGTATTCTCCACCTGACTTAAGAAGTTTTATTCAAACCCTTTTCTCACTATAAACCCTTCTTCTTTCACTACAAACCGTTCCACCACACTTCCATCACCCAAATCTTCGTTCTCTCCTCCTCCAACTCTCCACCTCATCACCAAAATCTTCCCTTTCATCAATCCCTTAACCATATCTGCGACAATAATTGATCAACATGACGTGTCTTTGATAAACAAAGTAACGCAAGTGTGAAGACGAAGAAGAAGAAGCGCAGGTGTATATAGAAGTTTGCTTCTACCTTCGATTTTCACAAATAATAAATAAATAAATAGTTAAAATAAATGGACCGAACACTCTTACTCGCTCTCATACTCTTCACGGCGGCCGCCATCGCCGAAACTGACCACAACCTCACCTCCCGTCAGCCACCATGGTCAACTGCCGTGGAGGAATCCGATCTACTCCCACCGGACGCCTCTGTTCCCGACTCCGACGGCGATTTCTCTTCAATGGACAGCATGTTGCACTGGGCAAAAGTATGCATAATTTGAATATTCATTGCCATAAAAATTACATGTTGCTGAATTTGTTGTATTTCTTATTAATTGAATTGAAGCCTTTACTTTGATGCACTCTAAATGTTTGATGAAATGTCTCAATGTGTTTTTGATATGTTTTTTGGAATTCCTTTATTGCACTCTAAATGTTTGATGAAATGTCTAGGTATATAGTTTTTACAGAAATCCTTTATTGCACTAAAAATGTTTGATGAAATGTTTCTATGTATTTTTAATATGTTTTTGTAATTGTTTTTGTAGTGATGGCATTGGTGGTAGGTTGAAATGGGAAGGTGAAGAAATTGGCGGTTGGCAAAGTTGATGGTAGGGTTGGTTTGGATACAAATGGTTGTTATAAATTACTATTGGATACGTGGAAATTTTGATTGTGGGGTTGAAATAAATATTATTAAATTGATTTGTGTTAGATTAATGATTGTGTGCTGCACTTGATTTGTATCCTAGTGAAGCATAGTTGTAATATTTGTGTTTTTGTAGGATTTTAGATTAAGATACGGCAGAGTCAAAACCTGAGGTCAAGGCATATCTCAACGGCATAGACGCTCCTTCAATATTGGCTACAAGAACCCTCTTCGTAAAGGTTACAGTTTATGTTTCTCATCCTTTTTACTACTACCTATAGCTTCCTAGTATATATATGATCTTGGAATGCATTAGTTTCTGTTTTTTCTTGGTGACAAGGTTGAAGGATCAACTTTTAACCGAGTGCCTTCACGAGAATTTGACTCTCTTGTTATTCAAAATCATCCAGTGTCATGCTCATCAAAACTTATGACAACAGATCAGTAGGGACTTGACTTTCAAAAGTTAACACACAGGAACTTAACAGTAGCATTTCAGAATCAAAATTTTAATCGTTATACATTTGTTACTTCATATATCGGGCCCCGTTCCATGGAATATTTCAAACTACATAACTATCTGTCATTTGCAGCACTGTTGTATCTTCAATTATAATTTATATTCTTTTGTATTTTTGTGTTTGATAAACCTAAATTAAATAATTAAATAATTAAGTAACTCTTTGATGTTTAATCAAATCCAGCATTGAGATTCTCATAGTTTTATTTGCAGTTTTAATCTGGTTTCTTTGAGTACTGCATCGGCGAAGTGAATTAGTTCGGTGATGGGTTTGAGATTCCCATCTCATCAGCTCAACAATGGTCTGTATGTATCAGGCCGTCCTGAACAACAGAAAGAAAAGGCTCCGACAATGAGCTCGGTTGCCATGCCTTATACGGGCGGTGACATCAAGAGGTCGGGGGAGTTAGGGAAAATGTTTGATATTCCTATGGATGGCTCTAAATCTAGAAAATCAGGTCCATTAAAACTACACTCTTGTTAAGCCGACAATAGCTGCTTATACTCTTCATACACTAATCAAGTAAGTGAATTTACATTTTGCACATGTTTAAGCATGACTCGGTATGTAAACATTTGATGAAAATGTTTCAGACACAACACTGCTATTTTCATTCCTTGTATGCATACAATTTTTTAACTTTTGTTATTACATATGGGGTCAAATATGGCATACTGATGAGTAGGACGACTGCTGTGTTTCTACTAAAAAAGAAGAATACTAGCTGATGAAGGTAAAGCCAAGGCCATTGCTTTTGATGAAAAAGACAAGGCTCTTGAGGAGAAGAAAAGAGGAATTACTATTGCCACAGTAACACATACTCCATACTCAAATCATGCATCTTGTGAAATTTTCAAGTGTTGAATTTTGTAAAACTTATTCTTGACCTAACTGTAGGTCTTACCTTGTTGATTTTGCAGGCTCATGTTGAATATGAAACAGCAAAGAGGCATTACCTTGTTAGGAGTTCAATATGTTCAATATCATAGCCTAAGGCTAAATAGGTTCATCAAACCCATTTAAGTTCTTTTAATGTTTTTGTATTCTTATTTCATTTTTATAAACTTTTGTTAAGGAATGTGAATCATCTAGCTTACTATTCAAATAATGCAGCACATTTTACTTGAAGTTTCTCTCTTCTTTTGCCAGCAATCCAAATTAAGGAAATTATTTTCTGCAATTATGTTTAGATATTCGGCCATTGTTTAAAATTGTGATTTGCAACCATAACTCTGCCCCCAAATTATGTTTTTTCGAGTTCTCTGCGAAGTAACCTAACAGGGTATGTAGTGCCTATGATATAATTGTATAACTTTAGATAATGGACAATAAAATGAAATACAACTTTACAGTAATGAAATGCAACTTTACAGTAATGAAATGCAACTTTACAATAATGAAATGCAATATTGCAATGATATAATTGTGTCTGAGTCAGTTTTTGTTTTTGCAGGAGTTGGCAAAACGAATTTTCCCTCTTTGTAGGAGCTTTCTGTTAATCAACCAATTTGTGGAATCTAGGTCTCAGTTCCAGAATGGGCTAGTTAATCATGCCTTTTCTGCTGCCCTTAGGGAATTCCTTCTCATATGTTTTTCTGAACAGTGAGTCAGTTGTTGATTTACATTTCACATGAAGTAATTGTTTGCTTCTTGAAAGGATGTTTTTGTGTGTGTGTAGATATATGTTCACTTTTTATTGGTAGCCTGTTACTGTCTGGTAGACTATTTAAAAAAAAGTATATATCAAGTGTTAATGTTTAGTGGCTGATGATGGCTCGGTATACCTCAATAGCACCTTCAGAATAAAAACATCAGTTTCTAGGAGAAACTGTAATGTAGTGATCACTTTTATTTATTTATTTTGAGAACACTCTCTCATGGGGAATGACAGACAAGTTTAGTTAAAAAGTGTGCATTTAGTTTGTTTCTTTCTATTTTCTGGATTATGGAAAATCAGTAGATTTAGTTATCCTGTAGCGTTATGTAGAACCGACACTTTAGGTTTACGATGTGTCTGACACATGTTAGAAACTCAATTATAGTGTTAGGAAATAATCTTTTTTGGCTCCGATATGTTGAGAGGATGACACTTCCATTTGGTTGGAAATTAAAAAGGTCAAGTCTAAAATTTTATTTAGTATTGTACCCATTTGCACTTTCAAACTCATTTTAGGGTCAAGTATTTTGTAGAAATAGTAGGATTCAATGTTATTCATTAAAACAACACGGTGATGTGAATATGCAGACCCCATAAAATTAACCCCATGATAAGTTAGTTATATGCTCTAGTTTATTTTTGACAGTAGTGTTTTTATTTTCAAAATATTTTGGTAAAAGGTATTGTAGGATAAGGTATCTTCCAGAAAAAAAGGTGGAACTTCAATGGGTCAAAGTTGCCAGTGTCCGTAAGTGAAATCCCTCTACAAAGACCATAGCACTTTTTCGTTGAAGCAAAACAGTTTGTTTCACACTCTCGTAATCTTATTTATCTTAGAACCCAGGTTCTGTTGAATAGTTTCTTTCTCCAATATCTGCACATTATTGGGCCTTGCTGGAATTTCGTGTAGGAGCCATTCAAATATCTGACTTGTCGATTACTTTATTAAGAAAAAATTAGTAGCATAGCATTAATTAGCAAAATAAATGTTCTCCTTTCTGTTGCAGTTCTGCATTTATAGTATCTTTTGATTAAACTATGCAATTTGAATAAGACTGTACTTTTACCATTACTGCATGTCATTACCTTTACCAGGATTACCAGGCCTTCGTGGCACAACTTGAGCACCAATTCCGGCTTGGGAGACTTTCCCTTCAAGGATTGTGGTTCTACTGTCAGGTGTGATTTCATCTTGGATTAAATGTAAGTCAATAAATGTTTGTCTAACTATTGTTGATAATACCTTCAATGATGTGTTTCAGCCCATGTTGAGTTCAATGCAGGCATTGTCTACTGTCATACAGAAGGCTGCAGCCAATAATTTTTCTGGTTCTGCCGTTCTTAACTTATTGCAGAGCCAGGTAATGAATCTCCCTTGTGATTGTCACCATTTTCTGAAGTGTGCACATGTTAAAAAATTCCCCTTTAGTTTATTTTCTCAAGCACTTAACTCTCTCTTCTATGGATTCCAATCTGTCTAGGCAAAGGCTATGGCTGGAGATAATGCAGTTAGGTTGTTGCTGGAGAAAATGACACAATGTGCAAGTAGAGCCTACATGAGCATACTCGAAAGGTTTCTATTTTCTGCTTTAATATGTATAAAGTCCATAGACATACACCAAATCAAAATGATATTCAAATATACTGTCTGTATTTGTTTTTACATGAATCTTGCTAAATAATTATAAGCCCTGTCACCCTTTTTTTGGGTTTAGAAGCTCTATCCAAGTTCCTTTTTTCAAATATCTTATAATCTTTTGTTTGTATTATTAATCATAGAACTAGATTGGTTTCTTTTGATATCCGATGCTTAAAACAATGTGAACAATATGCTCAATGTTGCTTACCTACAAATAAATCTCTACTTTTGGGTGTGTATTCTTTTGCTATCGCGTTTGTCAGTTATATTTGTTATACTATTACTAGTTTAATAACCTTAAATATTGTGGTGGTTTAGATTGTTGTGCACTCTTATTATTGAGCTATCTCTAATTAATGTTCCATTTTATTGTCCATTTGGGAATCAAACAATCCTATAGATGGGTCTATGAAGGAGTAATAGATGATCCTTATGGTGAATTTTTCATTGCAGAAGACAATTCTCTTCAGAAGGTATAATATAAAATTTAATCATGTAATACAACCCAAAATTAATATCAAAACTTGTTTTTTTCATACGAACTCAGTTTCATATTCTCTATAGGAGAGTCTTACTAAAGATTATGATGCTAAGTATTGGCAACAGTGTAACACCCATTTTAATTATTTAGTCACTTTATTATTATTTTAAAAATTATATGTTGGTGTGCCCTTTGGTGGGGGTGTATTTGATGATGTTTGGTGGGTGTCCCTAATGTGGGAGGACTATTGGTGATATTTTGGTGTGAAATATAGTAATATAAAAATAATAGTAACATTGGTGGGGGTGTTATTATTATTATTATTATATTTATTATATTTGTTACTATTATTAATATTATTATTATTTTGGTGAAATAATAATATTAGTATTATTATATTATTATTATATTATTTTTATTAATATTATTATTATTATTGGTGTGATAATATTATTATTATTATAATTATAATTATTGTTGGGTGTATCACTATTATTATTATTATGTTGAATATTACTATAATATTATAATAGTATTATATTATATTATATTATATTATTATTATAATGATTATTATAATTATTATTATTAGAATTATTATTGGGAATATTAGTGGTTGGAATAAGTAAAATAAGAGGTGAAAGGGTTATTGGGAAGTTAGAATGGAAATATGAAAAGTCACGATAGAAACCGTGAGGAAGGAAATATGAAGGGGTAGCAAGGAGATATTAGAAAAGTTGGAATGGAGAGGAAAGGGATTACCATAGGCGTGGGATATTGGTGTGATAATAATAATAGTATTATTATTATTATTATTATTATTACTATTATTATTATTAGTGTTATTATTATTATTATTATTAAAAGTATTATTATGATTATTGGAGAGATAATAATATTATTATTATTGTTATTATTAATAGTATTATTATTATTAAGATTATTATTATTATTATCATTATTATTATTATTAGAATTATTAATATTATTATTATTATTATTATTATTATTATTATTATTATTATTATTATTATTATTAATATGTGGTATTATTAATATTAGTAAGATTATATTAGTATTATTATTATTATTAAGATTATTAATATTATATTATTTTATTAGTTATTATTATTGGAATTAGAATAATTAAAAAGGGAAATAGAATATGAGGGGTTAGGAGAGTTACGATACATTTTAGAAAATTGAGAAAAAAGAGCGATAGAAAGAGAGAAGAGGAAAGAACGAGGAAAGTGAAAAAGAACGAAGGAAAAAGGGAACGAAGAACGGAAGAGGAAGGAGAAGGCCAAGAGACCAATTCTAGGAGGAATTCTATCGATCGACCAATTGTCAAGGTAAGGGGGGAGAAATTTGATTGGGAATGGTTTATACATGTATAGGGTAGAGGGGATTCCTTAACCCCGTAGGAATTTATCGTTATATAAAGTTTTATATTGGCATGCTATGATTATTGTTGATGTTGGGGGATTGATGAATGCTGATGATGCATTTTGGGGTATATATATATATATGGTGATGATGTTACTGTAGTATTGATCCATTTTGTTGGATTGTTGATGTTACTGTAGTGTTGATAGTAACTAGGAATATAAAGCTGATGAGATTATGTGTTGTTACCGTAGTGTTGGCAATGACCGTGATTATAGCTTTGGGAAAAGTTATGTGTTGTTTCCCTATAGCGTCGTTAATGACTATGGTTAGGACCTTGGTGAGATTCAGAGTGACTCTGAAATGTCGGTAATGTACCGTAATGTCGGTTCTAGAGTAGAAATTATAGGATAATTGGTAAGTATAATATCTATTGGCATGTTTGTGATTGTGGATTGATGTTGATGAATTATTGATTTTGGTGTATAGGCTGAGGTGTTGGTTTAGGGAGGTTCTGAGTAACCTCAGAGACTTTTGGTGAGATGTCTGAATTGGTCTCGTGTGATCCTTCTAGCCTTGCTGTAGTGTGAAAATGATGAGTATGGGATATAACTTGTGTACTTGGGGATAGTACGCGTTTCCCTTAATATTGTTGGTGAGCAATTAGTAATGTATATGTGTGTAGTGATCAGTAGGATCGTGTATCCCCGAGTGGGGGGGGGGGACGTAGTTATATCCGGTGTGATAGTATGAATTCGTTTACTATCTGATTGATTTATATGGTGTTGGTGTAATATATCTATACATATGCATTGTTGTATGATGATATGATCAGGAGGATCGTGTGCACTTAGCGTGCCAGAATATAATAATTATGCATTGGTGTCTTGCATATCATGGTGTTTTGGTGGGATGAATCATGTCTCAGGAGGAGCGTAAGTGATTCATCCGTACTCCTTTGTGGAGAATGGTGGGGGATAGATCATGTCTCAGGAGGAGCGTAAGTGATCTATCCAGGTTCGATTGAATGAACCAATGAGTCGGTACCGCATGCATGGTGTTGAGTTGCATAATTGCATTATAATATGTTATATTGTAATTTGAACAGTAGGCTCGTTATATGGTGTTGTTGGGGTGAATAATTGATGTGTTGGTGTGTTTTACTGCCTTATTACATGTATTACATTACCATTATATTTTTGATCATGATTTCTCACCCCTTGTTGTTGTTGTGGTCTGTGCTTCTTCGGAAGTACAGATAATCCAGGTGCTTAGCTAGCTTGGATATTGGTGTGACTGTCGAGTCTAGGATGCTCTGATACGTAGCACGGGACTTGGGCATTTTTATTGTTTCATGTTGAACTCCTATTTTTTTCCTGCGAACGTATCAAAATTTTTATTTAATTGTATTATTTAAATATTCCGCTGTATTTGGAGAAAAACCTTTTTTATAAGGAAACGTGATTTTTATGTGATATCCCACTTGGGAAGGAAACTCTGATTTTTATTATGTTATTCATATTTTATTTGTTTTGGGAAGTGGGGTGTTACAATTGGTATCAGAGCAGGTCGGTCCGTCCGGCCAGTGTTGTTGAGTCGAGTTGAGTCTGTCCGTTATGATGTAGTTGAATATCTTTTAACCTGGTGTTGTTATGTTTTGAGCAGTATGGCAGGAAGGAACGATGCTGCATTAGCTGCTGCTATGCAAGCAATGGCGCAAGCTGTTGCTAATCAGAATCAAACTGCAGATGCCCAATTCAGGAGTTTGGCGCAGTTTCGGAGCAACAAGCCGCCAACGTTTGAAGGAGGAATTCTGGACCCAGAAGCTGCTCAGAAGTGGCTGAAGGCAATTGAGAAAATCTTCAGAACTATGGATTGTACTGATGAGCAGAAGGTGAGGTTTGGTACTCACATGCTGGAGGGTGAGGCTGAAGCTTGGTGGGACAATAGTCGCCAAAGATTGGAAGCTGCTGGAACTGCCATTACTTGGGAGGTAGTTCGGAAGGGTTTTCTGGAGAAGTATTTTCCGGAAGATATTCGGAGTGCTAAGGAAATTGAATTCTTAGAGCTGAAGCAGGGTAGTATGACTGTAGCAGAGTATGCTGCTAAGTTTGAGGAGCTGGTGCAGTATTGTCCTCACTATAATGTGGAAGGGGCAATGACTTCTAAGTGCTTAAAGTTTGAGAATGGACTGCGTCCAGAGATTAAGCTGGGGATTGCTTGTCAGAAGATCAGGAGCTATCCTGAGCTGGTAAGCAGGAGCAGGATCTATGATAACGATAACCGGGCAAGGATTGCACACTACAAAGCTGTTAATGACCGTAAGGGTAAGCAGAGGTTTAGTGGTACTCCTTATGGTGTTGCTGCTGATAAGGGAAAACGTAAAGCTGTTGTTGATAAGAAGCCTAGAGATGGGAGAGCATCTGCTGAAGGGAAATGTTTTCGGTGCGGTGGTATGGGACACCGTGCTAATGATTGTCCTAATGAAGCCAAAAAGTGTTTTAAGTGTGGAAAACCAGGTCATGTGATAGCTGACTGCAGAGCAACTATGCCGACCTGTTATAACTGTGGTGAGAAGGGTCACATCAGTACCCATTGTGAGAAGCCGAAGAAGCCTCAGACGTCTCCGGCTGGTGGAAAAGTGTTTGCTTTGGCAGGAACTCAAGCTGCCAGTGATGAGCGTGTTATCAAAGGTACTTGTATTATCAATAATATTCCTTTAACTGCTATTATTGATACGGGTGCAACACACTCGTTTATTTCTGTGGATTGTGTGGAGAGGATAGGATTGGTGCCGTCTACTCTGGAGAGACGAATGACTATTGAGACACCCTCTATAGGTTCAGTGACTACTTCTTTGGTATGCCTGAAGTGTCCGCTGACTATTTTCGGTAGATAATTTGAAGTGGATTTGATTTGTCTACCACTTGGTAAATTGGATGTTATTCTGGGTATGAACTGGTTAGAGTTCAACCGAGTCTACATCGACTGTTTTCGGAAGGAATTGTTGTTCTTGACCCCTGAAGAGGAAGCTTTAGCAAGTTCTTTGTCTAATAAAGAATTGAGGGCCTTGTTGGAAGATGAAACTAGAGTGTTTGCTTTATTTGCAACTTTATCGGTAGATAGCAAAGTGTCAATGGAGGAATTGGCAGTGGTGAATGAATTTCTGGAAGTGTTTCCTGACGACATTACGGAATTGCCTCCGACGCGAGAAGTGGAATTTGGTATTGATCTTGTTCCTGGTACGAGGCCTATTTCTATGGCGCCGTACAGGATGTCTGCAGTGGAATTGGCTGAGTTGAAGTCTCAGATTGGAGAATTGTTGGATAGAAAGTTTATTAGGCCAAGTGTATCGCCGTGGGGAGCTCCAGTGTTGTTGGTGAAGAAGAAGGATGGTAGTATGCGTTTGTGCATCGATTACCGTCAGTTGAATAAAGTGACGATTAAGAATAAGTATCCTCTCCCGAGGATTGATGATTTGATGGACCAGCTGGTGGGAGCTCATGTGTTTAGTAAGATTGACTTAAGGTCGGGTTATCATCAAATAAGAGTAAAAGAAGGTGATATTCAGAAGACTGCTTTTAGAACTCGATATGGACATTATGAATATGCTGTAATGCCGTTTGGAGTGACTAATGCGCCGGGAGTATTTATGGAGTATATGAACAGAATTTTCCATTCTTATTTGGATCAATTCATTGTAGTGTTTATTGATGATATATTAATTTATTCTAAATCTGATGAAGAACATGCAGGACATTTGAGAATTGCCTTGCAAGTGTTGAAGGAAAATAAATTATTTGCTAAACTGTCAAAGTGTGACTTCTGGTTGAAGAGAGTGAGTTTCTTGGGGCATGTAATATCTGAAGATGGAATAGCAGTGGATCCGTCAAAAGTAAGTGCAGTATTGCAGTGGGAACCGCCGAAGACAGCGACAGAAATTAGGAGCTTTCTGGGTTTAGCTGGTTATTACCGCAGGTTTATTGAAGGGTTCTCTAATTTGGCGTTGCCATTAACTCAGTTGACGAGAAAGAACCAAGTTTTCGTATGGGACGCTGCTTGTGAAGAAAGTTTTGATGAGTTGAAAAAGAGTTGACTACGGCACCAGTGTTAGTGTTACCGACTCCGAGTGAACCGTTTGTGGTGTACTGTGATGCGTCTAAGATGGGATTAGGAGGAGTTCTTATGCAGAATGGTAAGGTAGTAGCATATGCTTCGCGGCAACTGAGAGTGCATGAGCGAAATTATCCTACTCATGATCTTGAGTTAGCTGCGGTTGTTTTTGTGTTGAAAATTTGGAGGCATTACCTGTATGGTTCAAGATTTGAAGTGTTTAGTGATCATAAGAGTCTGAGATACCTGTTTGATCAGAAAGAGCTGAATATGAGGCAGAGAAGATGGTTAGAATTTTTGAAGGATTATGACTTCAGTTTGAGTTATCATCCGGGAAAGGCCAATGTAGTGGCAGACGCTTTGAGTAGAAAGACAATTCATATGGCAGCTCTGATGGTGAAAGAAATTGAGTTAATTGAACAATTCAGAGATTTGAGCATGGTTTGTGAAACTACTGCAGAGAGTGTAATGTTGGGTATGTTGCAGGTAAATAATGACTTCTTGGATATGATTAGAGAGAATCAGAAGTTGGATGTGAAATTGGTAGATTTGATGCCTGGAGTAGGAAGTGACTCCGATAGTGACTTTAAATTGGATAGTACAGGTGTGTTGAGATTTAGAGGCAGGATTTGTGTACCAGATGATGAGGAACTGAAAAAGCTGATTTTGAGTGAAGGACACCGTAGTAATCTGAGTATTCATCCTGGAGCTACGAAGATGTATCATGATTTAAAGAAATTATTTTGGTGGTCTGGTATGAAAAGAGACATTGCTCAATTTGTTTATGCCTGTTTGACGTGTCAGAAATCGAAGGTAGAACACCAGAGACCTTCTGGATTTATGCAACCGTTGGAAATTCCGGTTTGGAAATGGGATTGCATTTCTATGGACTTTGTTACAGGATTGCCAAATACGGCGAGAGGTTTTGATGCTATATGGGTGATTGTGGATCGGTTAACGAAGTCTGCACACTTTGTGCCAATTAATATTAGTTTTCCGTTGACGAAGCTGGCGGAGATTTATATTCGGGTAATTGTGAAGTTACATGGTGTTCCGTCCAGTATTGTGTCGGATAGAGATCCGAGGTTTACTTCAGAATTTTGGAAGAGCTTGCAAGAAGCTTTGGGTACTAAGTTGAAATTAAGTTCAGCTTATCATCCACAAACTGATGGTCAATCGGAAAGGACTATTCAGTCGCTTGAGGATTTATTAAGAGCTTGTGTATTGGAAAAGGGTGGTGCGTGGGACACTCATTTATCATTGATTGAATTCACGTACAATAATAGTTACCATTCGAGTATTGGAATGGCACCCTTTGAAGCTTTGTATGGGAGGAGGTGTAGGACTCCTCTGTGTTGGTATGAGACCGGTGAGAGTGTGGTGCTTGGACCAGAAATTGTTCAGCAGACTACTGAGACGATTCAGATGATTCGTGAGAAAATGAAAGTGTCTCAGAGTAGGCAGAAGAGTTATCATGATAATCGGAGGAAAGAGTTGGAATTCTGTGTAGGTGATCACGTATTCCTAAGAGTTAACCCGATGACTGGTGTGGGTCGGGCGTTGAAGTCCAAGAAACTGGATCCTAAGTTTATTGGACCTTATGAAATTTTGCAAAGAGTTGGTGCTCAGAGAGATATGTTTCATGTATGTGTTTCATGTATCGCATCTACATGATGTGTTTCATGTATCGCAATTGCGAAAATATGTTTCTGATCCATCTCATGTGATTCAGAGAGATGATGTTCAGGTTCGGGAGAATCTTACTATTGAGACGATGCCGTTGAGGATCGAGGACCGTAAGATGAAACAGCTCCGAGGGAAAGAGATACCTTTGGTGAAGGTAGCTTGGGGAGGTGCTGCAGGAGGCAGTGTGACCTGGGAGTTGGAAAGCAGGATGCGAGAAGCGTATCCGGAGCTATTTCCATCAGGTAATTTTCGAGGACGAAAATAATTAAAGTGGGGGAGAGTTGTAACACCCATTTTAATTATTTAGTCACTTTATTATTATTTTAAAAATTATATGTTGGTGTGCCCTTTGGTGGGGGTGTATTTGATGATGTTTGGTGGGTGTCCCTAATGTGGGAGGACTATTGGTGATATTTTGGTGTGAAATATAGTAATATAAAAATAATAGTAACATTGGTGGGAGTGTTATTATTATTATTATTATATTTATTATATTTGTTACTATTATTAATACTATTATTATTTTGGTGAAATAATAATATTAGTATTATTATATTATTATTATATTATTTTTATTAATATTATTATTATTATTGGTGTGATAATATTATTATTATTATAATTATAATTATTGTTGGGTGTATCACTATTATTATTATTATGTTGAATATTACTATAATATTATAATAGTATTATATTATATTATATTATTATTATTATTATAATGATTATTATAATTATTATTATTAGAATTATTATTGGGAATATTAGTGGTTGGAATAAGTAAAATAAGAGGTGAAAGGGTTATTGGGAAGTTAGAATGGAAATATGAAAAGTCACGATAGAAACCGTGAGAAAGGAAATATGAAGGGGTAGCAAGGAGATATTAGAAAAGTTGGAATGGAGAGGAAAGGGATTACCATAGGCGTGGGATATTGGTGTGATAATAATAATAGTATTATTATTATTATTATTATTACTATTATTATTATTAGTGTTATTATTATTATTATTATTAAAAGTATTATTATGATTATTGGAGAGATAATAATATTATTATTATTGTTATTATTAATAGTATTATTATTATTAAGATTATTATTATTATTATCATTATTATTATTATTAGAATTATTAATATTATTATTATTATTATTATTATTATTATTATTATTATTAATATGTGGTATTATTAATATTAGTAAGATTATATTAGTATTATTATTATTATTAAGATTATTAATATTATATTATTTTATTAGTTATTATTATTGGGATTAGAATAATTAAAAAGGGAAATAGAATATGAGGGGTTAGGAGAGTTACGATACATTTTAGAAAATTGAGAAAAAAGAGCGATAGAAAGAGAGAAGAGGAAAGAACGAGGAAAGTGAAAAAGAACGAAGGAAAAAGGGAACGAAGAACGGAAGAGGAAGGAGAAGGCCAAGAGACCAATTCTAGGAGGAATTCTATCGATCGACCAATTGTCAAGGTAAGGGGGGAGAAATTTGATTGGGAATGGTTTATACATGTATAGGGTAGAGGGGATTCCTTAACCCCGTAGGAATTTATCGTTATATAAAGTTTTATATTGGCATGCTATGATTATTGTTGATGTTGGGGGATTGATGAATGCTGATGATGCATTTTGGGGTATATATATATATATGGTGATGATGTTACTGTAGTATTGATCCATTTTGTTGGATTGTTGATGTTACTGTAGTGTTGATAGTAACTAGGAATATAAAGCTGATGAGATTATGTGTTGTTACCGTAGTGTTGGCAATGACCGTGATTATAGCTTTGGGAAAAGTTATGTGTTGTTTCCCTATAGCGTCGTTAATGACTATGGTTAGGACCTTGGTGAGATTCAGAGTGACTCTGAAATGTCGGTAATGTACCGTAATGTCGGTTCTAGAGTAGAAATTATAGGATAATTGGTAAGTATAATATCTATTGGCATGTTTGTGATTGTGGATTGATGTTGATGAATTATTGATTTTGGTGTATAGGCTGAGGTGTTGGTTTAGGGAGGTTCTGAGTAACCTCAGAGACTTTTGGTAAGATGTCTGAATTGGTCTCGTGTGATCCTTCTAGCCTTGCTGTAGTGTGAAAATGATGAGTATGGGATATAACTTGTGTACTTGGGGATAGTACGCGTTTCCCTTAATATTGTTGGTGAGCAATTAGTAATGTATATGTGTGTAGTGATCAGTAGGATCGTGTATCCCCGAGTGGGGGGGGGGGACGTAGTTATATCCGGTGTGATAGTATGAATTCGTTTACTATCTGATTGATTTATATGGTGTTGGTGTAATATATCTATACATATGCATTGTTGTATGATGATATGATCAGGAGGATCGTGTGCACTTAGCGTGCCAGAATATAATAATTATGCATTGGTGTCTTGCATATCATGGTGTTTTGGTGGGATGAATCATGTCTCAGGAGGAGCGTAAGTGATTCATCCGTACTCCTTTGTGGAGAATGGTGGGGGATAGATCATGTCTCAGGAGGAGCGTAAGTGATCTATCCAGGTTCGATTGAATGAACCAATGAGTCGGTACCGCATGCATGGTGTTGAGTTGCATAATTGCATTATAATATGTTATATTGTAATTTGAACAGTAGGTTCGTTATATGGTGTTGTTGGGGTGAATAATTGATGTGTTGGTGTGTTTTACTGCCTTATTACATGTATTACATTACCATTATATTTTTGATCATGATTTCTCACCCCTTGTTGTTGTTGTGGTCTGTGCTTCTTCGGAAGTACAGATAATCCAGGTGCTTAGCTAGCTTGGATATTGGTGTGACTGTCGAGTCTAGGATGCTCTGATACGTAGCACGGGACTTGGGCATTTTTATTGTTTCATGTTGAACTCCTATTTTTTTCCTGCGAACGTATCAAAATTTTTATTTAATTGTATTATTTAAATATTCCGCTGTATTTGGAGAAAAACCTTTTTTATAAGGAAACGTGATTTTTATGTGATATCCCACTTGGGAAGGAAACTCTGATTTTTATTATGTTATTCATATTTTATTTGTTTTGGGAAGTGGGGTGTTACAAACAGCGTTACAGCCTCAAAGATGGAATTCCTAGTTTCCTTGCAAATATTGCGGAAACAATTTTGACCACAGGAAAATATCTAAATGTTCTGAGAGAATGTGGACACAATGTTCAGGTGTTGTTACTGTTATACTTGTATGTAGAATAAAGTTATCTTCTACTCAGCCATTCAAGTTGGAGTGTGCTTGTGAAATATTTATTGTTCACTAAATGCAGTTACTTGTTACTTTAGGTCCCTCCATCAGAAAATTCAAAACTAATCAGCTTTGGCTCAAATCGTCATTATCTTGAATGTATTAAGGCTGCTTATAACTTCGCAAGTGGCGAACTTGTGAATCTAATTAAGGAAAAGGTGATTTGTAATATGATTAGGCTTGTAAATTCTCAGCTTATACTTTAGTGCTTCTGCACAAATGGATGGCGGAATCCTCGTGGTTTCTGCTCCAGATGGTCCAATGCCTCAAACAAAGGAGCATATAGTCCTCGCTCGTCATGGTTCTATATACTTTAGAGATAAAATTAGAGATAGAGTGATACTTTAGAAACTAAATTGCATCACTTTTGTGCAGGGTTGGTCATTATACAGTTCCTAGAGAGATGGCTGATGTTACCAATTGGCTTGGCTCAAGGTTAGGGCTTGAGGGACCCTTATAAGGAACATGGTCAGAAGGACATGAGCAACTAGCTAGATATAATGGAATGGTTTATAGGTTTATATGTAATATGTGAAAATGGATTCACTGACTTTGAATTCAATGTCTTTTGATAACTTTAGTTTTTTTTTTAATGAGATAAAAGTGAGAAAGAGATTGAGGAAAATGACATGAGATGGTGTGTTATAGAAGAGAGATAGATATAGAGAATGCAGTTTCTGTCATAAAGGTAGAGAATCTAATGGTGTGTTATATGAGTCTTTTTTGCCATGTTGAGATATAAATATCTAAATATGTGTTTGTTGTATTCTCACACCAGTTCTCTCTAATGGATGCTACTTCACAACCATTGAAGTATCAGGTAACCATCTTCCTTCAACTCTACTGTCTAAATCTTTTTCTGTTTTGTTTAGTTTTATAAGCTAAAGTTTGTTTCTCTTACATGTTTCTCAGACATGGTTCTTGAAAGTTTCTATCCATTGTGAAGGTTGTAGAAGAAAAGTAAAGAAAGTTTTACAGAACATTGATGGTACTTCATTTCTTCGACTTCTCATGCATGAAAATATTCAGAGCTCAAATTTTACTGTTATAAGCTCAAAACATAAACAACTGTATGGTTGTGTGTTCTAGCATGTACAATGTAGCATCCGATGTCAGACATTATATTAGTATTGTGTTTAATATATTTGTTTGTGTGTTTTATTCATATTTTCTGGTTTTGCGTTCAGGAGTGTTTACTACAGCAATTGATCCGCAACAGAAGAAAGTAACAGTCACAGGAAATGTTGTTGTTGAGACTCTGATAAGGAAACTGGCCAAAGCTGGAAAATAAGTAACAGTCAGTGTTCTTTGTAGCAGTAATGGAGGCACCAGTTTAATCTTTTGTAATTTGAAAAATTGTAGGGAGATTTTCATGCTGCTATGAACTTTGCAACAGTAATGGAGGCACCAGTTGTTTTCATATGTCGTAACAACGGATGGGCCATCAGTACACCTGTCGAAGAACAATTTCGAAGTACTCTATACAAATTCTTCCTACTTAAGTTGTTTTTTTTCAAACAAGCTTTATATCATTCTGAAGTCTATGTGATTAATTTTGGTGTTTGGTTAGGTGATGGTAATATACTTGGTTGTAATTTATACTTGTGTTAATATACTTGGTTCTACATAATTTTGTGATAATGAAAAGAAGAGTTAATTTTCTGATAATTTTGGGTGTAATTTGTTGATTGAGTTGGATAATCTGATTTGGGGGTAAATTGTTAAATGGGAAAACTGCATTTGATTTGTGTCATTATCAAAAAAAAAAAAAACTTCTTAGGTCGGTTAATTATACCCGACTTAAGAAGTAAGTTCTTAGGTCGGGTATAAATGGTTTCTGCAGGCTAGACTTATTAAGTCGGGTTCTGCCTAACCGACTTAAGAATTTGTTTCTTAAGTCAGGTCCACAACCGACTTAAGAAGTCAAAACTTCTTATGTCGGTAATTCTTAGGTCGGGCTCGGACCCGACGTAAAAAGTCATTTTTAACTGACTTAAGAAGCCTTTTTCCACTAGTGAAAAGTCCTTCTCAGATATTCACATCCCTCCTTTGGAAGGATGAGTGGCTTTATCTGGGAAGTAGAACTTTGAGGGAACCAGTCTCTCATAATGATGAACCCTCACAGGCTTCCTTTGGTTGTCAGTAAGTTTTTTATCATTTCCCCTCATCTTGTTCAATCAATTATCTTCTGATTGGAGTGTCTTGAGAGATGTTGGACTTGAGTTTGAAGATGAAGACTTCATTGAAGAGTGTGGTAGAGGATGATTCCTTGAGCATTGCCATTGCAGCTGAAGCTTGAAGAGCAAGAAGAACAGGTTGATACTTGAAGACCCAATGGAGATTGAATGAAGAGCTGAGGCTTGAGCAAGAATTGAAGGATGAAGTTGACACTTCTAAGTAATTGGAATTGACTGAAGAGCTGAAGCTTGGAGAAGGAGGATAAGTTGAAACTTATGTTGATGGGTTGAAACCTGGAGAAGCCAGTTGATACTTGCCAGTGAAGCTGATAGCCTTGAAGGGTGGTTGAAGTATGAAGACTGGATTGCTGTTAGAAGAGCTGAAGCTTGGAATTGACAGAGGGAGCTGTTGATCTGCTTTCTTTCTTGTCTGCTTCTTTTCTGTGCTGATGTGCCTTGTTTGACTTGCTTGATGCATTAGAATAAGTCCATGATTAGACTGACTGTAAGCTAGGAGCATGATTTCACTAGAGGTTGAGTTGCTCCCTCTGCTTGTATTGTTACTGTATGGCTTTGCTTGCGGGTATTCGGTAGAGCCCAGCTCCCTTGCCCATGTGGTTTGTGTTTGCTTGATAGCATGTCATTTCTACTGTATGATTGCAGTTATTATGTTATCTCTTCTGTATGATTACTGTTATTCATTCTGGCTTGAGGTTGAGATGAGCTTGTGGAGGCTGCTGCCCCACACACATTTCCTCCCTCACTTGCATTGCATGCATTTTACAGTCGTTTACTGTATATCTATTTACTGTTTAAGCTGATGCTTTACCTGTTTCTGTATCATTGACATGATCCCTTAGGACTCTCATCTCCTTTGATAAGGAAGTGATGATAGAACTCTAGGTTGAAACCTATGCATGATAAATTCTAGGAGTTCCGTGTTTCGAACTGCAACTATAGGATGAATCCTTGGCATGACAACAGTAGGACTTGATAGTCTCCCCGTAGTTGAGCCTGTTCTCTTCTCATCTCAAAACAACTTAAGATACAGTAATCATGAATGATTTCTTTCGTACGTTACGAGCCTTAAGCTATCTGAGAAAGGATTGTTGGAGAGTTTCTTTTCAACAGTCTGGATGTCTAGTATGGCACCCTTTAGGTGACATGCGACGCATTCACTCTCAGGTCATAGTCTTTAGTGCGATTGAAATTGCAAACACAATAAAAAAAACTTCTTCCGTAAAAGACAGAAAACAAACTTCAAACCTTTTTGCCCCGTGGGCCCATAATTCAAAGGAAGCTTTTCTGAAGAAAAGAGTGTCGTTAAACTTCAGCGCCATCGCAAACAGGCTTTGTCCCTAACTGCTGGAACCGTTGTTTAACCCTACTCGATAAAACAGATGAATCTGAATCCCCGTAATCCGTATTATCCCGAACTACGTAAGCTATGATCTCTCATGCCTGTTGAGAGTACGTAGGCACAATACTGACGTATTGGCGAGCCACCTTCCCCGTAGCCCGTCGTAGGTCGAACTACGTTGACTCTGATTTCTCATTCTCTGATGAGAATACGTAGGCATAAAGCGCGACGCTTTGCCGAGTCATTTTCTTTTCTGTTTAAGCCAGCCTTGATAGGTAGATAGATAAACCAACTCATCCAGTAAACACAACAAGCGTGGATCCCGTCGAGTACGACGGACGTGAGGGGTGCTAATACCTTCCCCTTGCGTAACCGACTCCCGAACCCAGACAACGGTTGTGACGACCTTGTCTTACCCTTTTTCGTCAGGTTTTTCCGATCGTTTCCTTTCCCGTTCTGAGGGATAAACAACGAAAGGTGGCGACTCTTCTGTTTTGCCGGCACCTTATTTTCGCGATAGCGACAGAACTCATCCAACATCATATTTGAAACTTGCTCAGGCCATTACATGACTTTAAATGCATCTGGTTTGGTCCTTTGATTTCAAAATGCACTTCAAGTTTCTCTCTTGCGTGTTCATTCGAATTTTGTGTTGTGTGCATTATTTTAAAACATGGTTGATACCATTGAAATTCTCATGAAAAATCAAGCAGGATAGACTTTTGTTTCACTGAATTTGGATAAAAATTGGAGAAGTTGTGTTGAAATCGTATTTCAAGTTATGCCTTGTTCTTGCCTTGTATTTGGTCCAGCCCACATGCCTTGTTAGGTATTTGTATTAACGGGGTGGCGTTATACAATGGATGTATCGCCACCCCAGTGGTTGTAACCTTGCCTTGCCATGCCATGAACCTGTGTTCGACCCCTGCTGGGGCGTTTTATTTCTTTTTCATGCTTTTTTTGTGTTTTAATATTTTTATTTTCCTTTTCCTTTTATGGCACACGCGTTTAGTGGCTGGTGTGGCTTAATTTTGAGCCTGCAACCCCAAGGTCTTGGGTTCAAGCCTTGGGGGAGCCCCTTCTTTATTTTTAGCACTTGTTTATTTTTATTTTATTTTATTTTAGTTTTTTTAGTTTAACTTCTATTCCTTTTAAAAATAGTTTTAAATACCATAAAATCCCAAAAAAAATCACTTTTGCATATTTTAATGTGTTAATTTATTTTTCATCATTTTTATTTTAATTTTCATTTTGTTTTAACATTTTTTTGAATTTACAAATTAATGTGCTTTGTGTATGCTTTGAACTTATCATGAATTTTGGTGTTTGTTTGCCTCCTTTGGTGTTTATTTGTATTTTTTGTTTGCATTGTGTGAATCTTAAGAAATGTTGGTTGAGATGTGCATGTGGTGGTGGTTGTCCCACACTTTTTCCTCCCTCTTTTCTTTGTGTATGCATCTTTTCTTTGTATCTCATTTGCCTGCATTGCATGTCAATTTCATTTCTTCCCTATTTCATCTGTGATTGAGTTATTTAGTGTTTACTTGGCCTTGTGCCATGATCCCCCTAGGATTCCTAGTCCCTCCGTTTAGGCTGGGAGTAGGAGAGACATTAGGTGTTCAATCCTTTGCATGACAACATTAGGTTAATTCTTTCCTTTCACCTCAACTTTAGGAGCATTATGCATGATAACTTTAGGGTCCAGTTTCCCCTTAGTTCGAGTCTTTCTCTTCTCATCTCCTAGATAATTCAAAACACTTAATAAAGAAAGATTCGTGTCGTACGCTACGAGCCTTAAGTACTCGAGGAATGATGGTTGGGGGGTTTCTTCTCAACTATCTAGAGTGTTTAGCGTATGCCCTTTGGGCGATATGCGACGCATTCGCTCTCGAGTCATAGTCTTTAGTGCGACATGAGTTCCAAACCATAACTCAGTCCACTTCTTGTCTTAAAAAACACAAAAACAAAAACATCAAATCCTTTTATCCTTCGGGATCTTAATTGGAAAACCATTTTCAGAAAGATTTTTGTTAAGCTTTGGTTCTACCGCAAACAGGCATCATCCCTAACTGCTAGAACCACGGTTTAACCCTACTCGGTTAAAACACTTGAACCAACCTGTGGTCGTGTCAGCCCGAACTAAGTTTGCTCTAATTTTTCGTACCAAACAAGGATGCATAGGCACAAGATGGTGATGTCTTGGCGAGCAACCTTCCCCCACCTTCACCCGTTGTTTTCCGAACTACGTTGACTCTGACTTTCCCATTGCATGAGGGAATATGTAGGCATAGAGCGACGATGCTCTATCGAGTCTATTTTCTTTTCTTTCGTCCCCATGAGCCTTTAGCATAGATAGATTTACACCCTTTTAGATTAGACAATAAGCGTGGATCCCGTTGAGTACGACGGACGTGAGGGGTGCTAATACCTTCCCCTTGCGTAACCGACTCCCGAACCCGAGATTTGGTTGCGATGACCTGTCTTATTCCCTTTTCATAGGTTTTCTCTAATCGTTTCCTTTCCCTCTCTTTGGGATAAATAACGAACGGTGGCGACTCTTCTGTCATTGTCGGCCCCTCTTCACAGCGATGCGACATTGGGTAATCGATTACCCTGTGTGAATTTTGTGAAAATTGGGCAAATTCAAATTCTGCAGTATTTTTGGCACCAAATTCAAATATTGCAACATGAGAATATTCTATATCACTTCATTTTAATTCCCCTACCTTATCATAATTAATTCCTACCATACACCTTCACTAATCACCACTTGATCATTAATTTCCCTCCAAATTCAAATTCCAAGCCTAATTTTGATTCCAAACCAAACTCCAATCCACCAAATTTTCCAAGCCTAAATCCTATAAATAGAGGTCTTATTTCTCTCATATCATAAGTTTTTGATAGCCAAATTCACCTTGTCAAATTCTTTCTTGACTGTAATTTTTCTCCAATTACCAAATTCACCAAAGCTCTTTCTTCCTTTGAAAGTTGCTAAACTTACTAAACTTTGAGCTAAACCTTCATCCATTCACTTTTTCATCATCAATTCTAGTAGATCAAGGCTTTGAAGTGTGGTTTGTAGAGCTGATTTGAAGAATTTCCAAATTTGGAGTGGTAATTCCTTGATCCACCATTGTTGTTCTTGATACATCTTCCACAATGTGATCTATTGTTGATTCTTATTGCTTGATCTTTGGATCTTGCAAATTGTGTTCTATTGGTGTTGATTGTTGTTATTTTACTTGATTTTTCGTGCTCAATTGTATCCTTGATCATGAGGTGTTTGAAGAAATGATTGATCAAGTTTTTGCACATTTTCAGACTATTTTGCTATTATTTTAGCAGTGGTAATCGATTACTAGCTTAGGATAATTAATTACCCAGTGTTAATTTTTCCTTTTGGCTCTGTTTTGGGACTGTTTTGGTTCTTTCTTCTTCTTCTTCCATTTCTTTTTTTATTTTTGCCTTGGAATGCACTTTTAGAGGTCCTTTTCCTCTTTAAATTCATTGGACTTAGGGTGTAGATGAAGTTGGATAAACATTCACTAATTCAAATCTATCTTTAAAGTGAATTGTTCAATTCATTTTAGGTACTTTGAGTTAATGATATTTTTAGTGCTTTAATCCACCAAGATGAGTGGATGAACTTAAATATGGAATGACCTTGAACTTGTGATCGAATTTGGCATTCCCTTTCCTCTTCTCTTTTTTCTTTTGATCAATGAAAATCTTCGATATCATTTGAACTTATTTCAAGTTCTTGATGAAGATGAGATCGTTACCTATTTTCTTTTCGTGCGGTATTGCTTTCGGAGGGTGATCTACATATCACTTCTCTAGCATGCATTATCACTAACATTGTTATTGATTAGCCTCAGATAGTCGTGGTTTCTACATAAACCCAATTACGATTGCTTAACATAGCGTTAAATTGTCTTAGGTCCATCACCTATGAAACTTGTTGTTAGGAGGCTTTGATTTTATCAAACCTCTAATAAGTTTTCACTTTGGCTTAAGTGCATGAGTTAACCATCGTTGATCATTTGCTCTAACAACTAATCACTAACTCACTAACGATATCATTATAATAATTTTGTTTATGTTTCCTTTTTGCTCCCTATCTCTCTTTTATCCTTATGCTCAATTATTATCATCTCATATTATACTATTGTTTATACTTCCGTTATTTTTCCTTTTTCCATTGGACACATATTTATGTTTCTGCTTTTTCTTTTGTCCACTTTGACCGTATCTTGTTTAAAACACTAATAAAGGATTATACATCTAAAAAACTTGGTGATTTTAACTTTGTGGTTATGCTCTTTGACTATTCTTAGACCTTGGACTTCTTGGATTATTCTTGGACCCTTGGACTTAGAATTAGGACTCTTTCTCTATGCTTGGAGTATTATGGATCTTTGCCTTTACTTGGCTTGCTCATTTGCTTATGCTCAAGGCGGACGAAATTCTTATTTGGATTGCTATGGAGTGTGCTACAAGTTGGTTAGATCCTTCTTATCTCTAGCTTTTATTTTACTTTCTAGGGTAGTCACTTCATCTTCTCCCCTTCTTAAATTTTCAAAATATCCTCCCTTTTTCAAAAACTTTCTTGCTTTCAAACTTAAAACCGCTTTCATAATAAAACTTTGACTTTTGTCAAGTGACTTTCAAAATTTGTTTTCTTTAATAAATGTCAATCACTATTAATCATATTTTGACAAATTTTAAAAAGACTTAAAAAAAGATCAACCTCATTCAAACTTTTTGTACCTTTCGCACTTTTCATTTTAAAACTCTTCATAAAGTTTAGACATGAGTCATTTCCATAGTTGAGATATAATTCTCCTATTCCCAATAGTATTAAGATGTTGACATTTTCCACCTAGCTGTTGAGTGATAGACTTGTTGATTTTAATCCAAGCAAAATATTCCATCTTTAGGTGATGCAAATGTTGTCTTATACTTGTGGGCGACTAGTTGTAGTTTTCTCCTTAAAATGACGACTTGTCTTTACATTTAAAAATCAATAAAAACAAATCATTTTTTGTTATTTGTACCATGAACTACGAGGTTTTGATCCTATATTGCACTTTGTGGGTACGTAGGTATGAGGCGATAAGTCTCCCCAAACACAAAAATCTTAAAAATAATTCTCTTCTCACCTTCCTAATCTCTTTTCGAACAAACTTTTTTCAAACTAAAATGCGTAGATATTTCAAAGGGCTCTTATAGAGTACTATAGACGTTTTGCATGCGAACAGCTTCCCATTACGTAATCGACCCCCTTACCTAGATCTCTATTTTTGTTCTTGTTTTAGAACTTTTAGGTTTTGTTCGCTTTTTTTCCTTTCCTTTTTTGGATAAAATAAAATTGTGGTGGCGACTCTTGAATTTTTTAGTTAAGCTAATCAATTGATTACACTCATGAATTTTCCCGCTACAACTCCACATAATTCAAATAATAATAACAAAATAAAGTAGAGTACATAAAGTATCTCTCAAATCATGAATCAAAACATTCTCAGTGTTATATGATCAGAGCACGACTTAACCCAAAATAAATAGAGAAACTAAAACAAGCTACTCCAACGGCTACCTCGCGCTAGAAGAAACTCTACTCCTTGGTACGTGAGCAATGTCGTACAAAACATTATTCCAACAGAAGGGTGAGAATTCACATAATTATCAAAATCATAAGATAATATATAATTTATGGCGTACAAACATAACATAATTATTCTCACACTCCAAAAGTTTCATCAACATATCATCATTCAAGTGACCATACTATTGATAAGTACATACTCACAATTCCATAATTCGTCAGTTCATCAATTTCACATATTTCGCATAATCTCATGTTGCAAATATATACATGATGTGACTCAATGCAAAACACTAATGCAACTCATACATGTGATACCTATCACTTGTTATTACTTTTCGATTTTTACATTAAACTGGGTCCGCTCCCTAGACTAATAACACACAAAAATCTCATTCCCTAAGCTTTCAAACTCTCGCTCTAGGTTTGGGACAAGTCACTAGTCCCCACGGAACTAACAAGTATTGCCTCTTGACAACAAATGATGCATGTGTAAGTTCAACAACCATATGCAATTAAGACCATTCCCTAATCTTAACATTCATGTATATCTTCAATAATTCATCACTTGAAATACCACAAATTACACATACTTGCATATTTTTATGAATCATCCACACACAATTCACTTTCAAATGGTATACAACATATTTTACAACACAGTCACAATTGTATTATCATTACAACAAGTAATAACTATCACGCATTTCATGTTCTCACTCATAAAATATACTTATACAAGCACACACAAGTATTCAATTAATTATCCACAAATAATTTCACAACTGGCAGCAAACAACATAACAATCCATTAATATAACATATACACAATTGGTTTCCCAAAAATATTAGATATAAAAATATTGGGCAACCAATTCTCTTATCTATCTTATATTGTAGCTCTATTCACTATCTTTCTGATGCTTTGAACGGGGACCAAAGCAGACTTACAGATTAAAAGTTATGACCAAAACGATTTCAACCGGAAACATGAACAGTCGTGACGGACAGCATGCATAATTTTATGTGTTTTTCATTGTTGGAGGCCTTCCGGACCTCTGAATTTGATTCCGTAAAAACCCAAACTCTCATAAAATTACAACTCATCCAGTATTGTAATTATCTCAAGTAAATTTACAATTTTAATACAATTAAACCATCTAATCATTGTTTTAAGATTATGCATAAAACCTTTGAAATTGATGGATATAAGTTCAATCCTCAAAAAGGAAAAATTGTACACACATATAAGGCACACAAATTCATCATATAACAACCACCATGGAAATTAAGAATTTTTATCCTAAACATGTTACTACCCATCATACACTATCATAGAATCTCATAAACATGTAAAGACCCACCCTTACCTTAGTTTCTTGATGAACTCTTGAGTTTCCTCCTTAGGTTTTCTTCTCCGCTTTTCCCATTTTCCTTTTCTCTATGATAACGTCTATTCTTCTTTTTTCCCTCATTAACCATATTTTTATCTTTATATATAAAAACCTTAATTCTAGTAACTAATGGACTTACTAATCATACCCCCACCTTTACTCTTTACATTCTCATCCAATATGCCTAATTATCTTATTTCTATTATTTCTATATCATTTCCATAAAATAAAGTAATCCAAATTAATTAATTACGCACAAAATCACACAATTAATTAATTAATATAATATATATAAATAATTACTAAAAATTGGGGTGTTACATCTGCACTGGACCAATCGATTGAGAATTGTATCCAATCAATCGTCATCATCAAAACTCAACTTTTTCTTCACCGTAACATGAACCAATCGATTGGTTTTGTAGTGTAATCGATTATTCTATGTTATTTCTTCAAAATTTCATCTTTTAATCACATCAAACTTTATACTTAACCATTTTAATCCATGCCAACACAAACACTAACACAAGTACACATATTAAGATCCATAACTCCAAAGATCAAGGTCATAATTCAACAATCAACACCAACACAACATAATAGCCTAGTTTCTCATAACAACATCAACCATGACAAGATTTATCATTAACAACATACTAATCATGGGTTTAACACAAAACTCTAATCTCCCAAGTCATGAATTTTTTCCCCAAGCTAAAAACTAACTAGGAACTCGTCTCATGATTGATGAATATGATGAGAAGAAGATGAGATGATGATGGTAATGATGAAGATGGTGATCACCCATGGCCTCCCCTTCCTATTTTCTTCCTTTCTCCATTATATTCTTTTCTTCTTTCCTTCTTTTTCCCCCTCGTGTTTCTATCTCTATTTTTTTAGCGATAACGAAGGAAATGAAGGATGGAGTGGTTGGTATAAGTGGTGTAAGAATTAATGGATAGGAAATGCAAGAACAAAATAAGTGGTGGGGAATAAAAGTTAGTAAGAAAAACATCCCAATGATATTTTCTTAGGAATATCTTATACTACTAGAGAAATTGACCAAATATTAATGTTACCAAAATGTCCCATCTTGTACTTATTAATAAAGGTAAGTCTCTTTTAATAAAGGTTGATCTCTTTAGAGTCCACTAGTTACTCTATTTGTCCCACTTGACAACATTTAGAGCACACAAGAGCTCAAATTGTTCCAACTGAAAAGAGATATAGTACATAGGAACTCAGTTTATCTTAACTGAAAACAAATAAAGCATTTACGGGAATATGGGATATAACACATTGCACCAAATATATGAAAAGGACACAATGAGGGGTCTCATGACCCATAAAGTTATGAAACTTACAAAACCTTATTTTCCTTCATTGCTCTAAAGGTGGCGTTTTTAGTACCTCAAGGACTATGATTTAACCATCAGCAACCAAAAGTTCAAAAATTTCTTCGCAGTTAGTTACGTCAAAGGTGTATGTTTTGGCGACAAACTTGTCATTTATTGGTTAGACCGGATTCTTTCCATCGGGAGGTTTCAACAACTTACACACGTAGAGAGGACTTGGATTAAGTTCCACCATTTTTACGTCATTCTCTTCGACCTCTTAGTATCCTACATCATATTCCTAGTCTCTCTCATCTACCTCAATATAGGCAACCTTCTCTTTTTATGTAATTTACTCTTTTTTCCTTCTCGACCTTCAGGCGTTCGACCTGTTGAACCATATCGGCTAACTGAGCCATATCTCTCAAGTATAGGGTATCTAGTTTATTTATAATATAATAATCTAGACCCCCAGTGTCCATCTCGACCAACTCATATGCAGGCACACAGCCTGAACCTATTTAGGCAACCATCGATTGACTAAGGCGATTTGCGCCTTACACTGGCCAATTTTTTTAGACTAATCTTCAATTGTCCCATATAAGGCTGTTCATGAACACTCTCTCCAATTGGTTACAATTATGTATGTAATAAGGAGGAAGTGTCGTGAACCATGTGTTGTAACCCAAAATTTGACCAACCTCTTTTCTTAATCTTTGGCTTATGTTTCATTGCATTTTAGCATCTTGCATTTGCATAGCATAGTTCTTACAGGGGGTCAAGTGTTTGTATGTATCCTATCTAAGAGGAGAGTTTTATTGACCACAAGCCCAAGAAGAGGCATTGGTAGAGGTTGTTGTGTGTGTGTCATCATCATGAAGATATCTGAGCTCCTAGAGAGGAGAGGTGTGCCACAACATTCTCAAAGAACCATCAGAGGGTTGTCAAAAAGTCCATGAAGATTTATAATTAGTGTGATCATGAGGTAGAAGTTTGTGGAGTACCTCAGAGGTCATTATGGAATTGGAATGGTCACTCAGTTCATCTGCACAATGCTTAGGCAAAAAGGGTAAAATTAGGGTTTCAATTTTAATCAGGATAAATTTGTGTTTGGGAGCAAGACTTATTTCCATGGTCTTCCATATGTCCTAATGTGTTTGGGGATGGGATATTGATCATCAATTTTACTCAGAAGAGCTTCAATTGATCAGTTAATTAAAAATCAGGGGATTTGGGGAAAAATTCAATTGTGCAGTAAAAAAGTCAACTCCTGACTTTTTGAGGTTAAGATCATGTTCCTCATGTCCAATATGGCCAATGGATGGAATTTGATCAAGAAAATTCAAGGGAATCATGAAAATCAAAGATGTTGAAAGTTGCCATTTTGGGGAAATTAGGGTTTTCGAAACTTTCCATTTATGGAAAGTTTCATGGTTGAAGCAACCATCTTCAAGGACATTTTTCTTCATGATCAAGGTTTCAAATGGACTTGGGTCAAACATCAAATTTGTTCCTTGTATTTCAAGCTTTCTTTTGAGTATCAATTCATCACCATATGATACTTGGAGCTCAAGTTATGATCCTTCAAAGTTGAGGATTTCAATGATTTCATCATTGCCAAGACTGGACAGATTTTTGCACTCACTTTGCAAGCCAATTTTCATCACTTTCTTGATGTTAAATGAAACTCTGTCCCAAATGAAAGTTGTAGAGCTTGTTCCAAGCTTTCCAAAAAGTCCTAGAAGTCCTCCATATGATTTGTGAAGCTCAAGTTATGGATGTGCAAAGTTGAGAAAAAATAAGGCAAAATCCATACTTAGAATTTTTTCTAAGTTATTTGTAGGCAGCTTGATTGGCATGCTTTTCAACCTCAGATTTCATGTCCTTCCAATGATCAAATGGAACTTCCATCAACATGAAATTTGTTCTACTCCATGCCCTTTTTCATTTGAGCACAAGATCTAAGCAAATGGAGTTTTGTGCATCAAGTTATCAATGCTCAAAGTTTGTGGTTTGAACATATTTTCAATACATGTGTTACAAGACATTTTGACATATTTGCATTTTAATCATGCAGCCTGATACATTCCTCAAGCCATGCGTATGATGTTGATCTTGGGGCTCACCAAACATTTCCCAAACAAGCCAAACACCCAATGTACCTCCTTGCTCCGTTTTGAAAATTCTTACCAAAAACAAGAAAGACCAAAAAACTGCCACAACACAATACCTGTCTCCATTCTGTGCTAGCAGACACAAAAGCAGCTATCATTTTGTCCAACTATGGCCTAGCCCTAGTAGCAGCTGGTGTCCTTGCTTCATCACACACCATTGATGCAAGAAAAACATGAAAGGTGCAAATTTGCCCCTTCATTTTTCACCATGGTAAAACCCCTCCAATCTTGTTTTCACTTGGTATTTAAGCTAAGCAACAGCCAAGGAAAACCCTAGCCACCATTCAGCATAGAAAAACCAGAAGTTGAGCTTTCTTTCAACTCTCTCATTTTGTGAACCTTTCATACAATAAAACAAAAATTGTCTTGTGTAAGTTTCATACCAGCCTCCTTTCTAACCATAAAACCACCTCAAAAATCATCCACACAACCTCAAAATCATGTTTAGAAGGTGTTCCAACCATTAAACCAGCCAAAAACCTCATTTCCTCAAAAGTAAACCCTCAACCAAGGAAACTTTGACTTTTCACACAAAATCAGACAAATCCTTGCTCAGGCCTATTTCACTCATCTCAACACTTCCAAAACCTTCGGTTTGAGGTGTATCAACTGCCCAAAACATTCAAAAACCTCTGCATCACTTGTTTTTGAATCTGTCACAAAGTTCCTTCTATTTTCTTCAAGTGTAAGAAAGTTGCTAGATCATCAAAGTTCTGCCATATATTGGCTGGAGCTCCTCAAGGAATTCCCTACTACATAAGCTTGCTTGGAGGCCTACAAGAGGTTAGTAGTTGCTATCTCATTCATGAACTGTTGTAAACATGCCTAGGCTGTTTTAGTGCAAACTGTGGTGGAAGTGCCTACTTATATGCATATGTTCATCATTTTGTATGTGCTAGCTGTTATTGCATCTGTCCATTATCTTGTATGTGAAAATCTGTTGTGGTGCTTAGGGACTTTCCATCCCTTAGGTGAACTTGGTGAACTTAGGGACTTTCTAGGTATCTTTTGTATCTTTTGTTATTGCATCTGTCCATTATCTTGTATCTCCTGCAAACTTGGTGAACTTAGGGACTTTCCATCCCTTAGGTAGTTCTGCTTGCAGCACATATTCAGACAAAGAAGACAGGAAATGTTCCCTATGTAATCCTATATTAAGGCCATTCTGGGCAAGAATGTTTTCGACTATCTGGGCTAGATTATTTTTCCCCCTTAGGTTATCCTGTCGAACATTCCTAACTACCTCTTCGAGATCTTGGTTCTAACCCATCATAATTATCCCTGGGTTAACTTGACCTATATGTTATTCTCCTCCCTCAAGTATAAGGAATCCAACTGGTCAAGGCCCCTATTATTATTGTTGCCCTTGATTAATAGGAGCAAACCCATTATCAGGTATCCATATTGGAATAGCTAGCACAATTTGGGAAGTTGGTTATGCCTGTGCCTGAGAGGCACCAAAAAACTCGATTATTCGACCCATTTGATTGGTCAATAATTGGCAACTTTGGTTAGTATTCTGAATTAGGGGATTGAACATTGTGACAATTTTCTGAGTAAGCATATTAACCATCTCGTGGTTACTTTCGTCCATTTGTTGTCTTATGGACAACATGGAATTAGTTGTTAGGTCATATGTATTAGGGAGAGGAAACATAGTCCCTCCATGTTGTATCGTTCGACCAGGGTTGCTAATGGAAGACCCTGATACCACATATGGATTTAAAGGAGACGCTATTGTTGCATTATTATTTGCATACTTCGAAGTGTTACTCTATAATCCTGCCATCATTGCATATAGAATACCACCATAAGGGAATTCCCGTGAAATTAAGGGAATCATAAAACCTGGCATATAAGAAGGCCTAATATCTCCAATAGAAGGATGTGTGGGCCTGAGAGTAGTTAGAATACTTGTTGCCATAGGAAATGTAACCAGTACTCCTGGCATCAACGTTGAACTTGTTACTGGGGTAAGAATAGGTTCATTGATCCCTATGGGATTTGTGTTCTCTGTGGTTCGAACTATTGATGCGATGGTATGTTTAGTATCTAGAGCGTTATTTTGGGGAAGCGGTGTATTCCTCGGACGAACCATTTTGACTAAAGTTTTACCATTCCTCAAGCACATAAAAGTCCAGATGCATACAACGTTATTAGATGCAAGAGAATTTCATAACAGAAAAAAACAAAATGCAAACATTTTTTAAAGAAAAAACTTGCACAAACATGTTCCATCGGGCGTGCCAATTTGTTCACTGGTGTTTTTGATAAACAATCACTTAGTTTAAAATTTATTGCTTGAAGAACCAAATTTGTAAATCCTGAGGCAAGTTTATGCTAAATTTCTATGAAAGGTAGTGTGCATTACTGTTGTCGAAATATTTGCATTGAATGTTGACTACTTTGGAAAGATAATTAAGTTTGAAAGTAAATGCAACAATTTATTTCAACTGGGTCAAAATTAGTGACTGGAATAGTGTTGCACCCCAAATTTTGATCCCTTAGATTCTCATTATCATTTTAGGAGCATACTCATAAATTATCTAACCCTAACCCAGTGCAAGTCTATCTTTGGCAAATTACAGATGAATCAGGGTTTAGTACAGTCAAATCGAAGCTTCAAGGGTTGTGGTCAATCAATGTTGTGGGTTGATTTAATCATGAAACAAGATCAAGGATGTTATATGAGGTTAATTGAGAATCCAATTTGAGGTTGTTACCCCATAATCAAGAGCAGTGCATTTCAGGGTACCCGATTAGGGTTTTTGACCGGTAAAAGTCAATTGTAGTTTGACTTTGGTGTTGGAAGGTGTTTTAATGGTGGGATCATGATCCATGAAGTTCATATAACTTAATAAAGTTCATTCAAGAAGTGTCAAAGTCTCAGGAGGGCCAGAGTGTCAACGGACGACTCGGTAGTCACCGATCGATCGTACGGTTGACCGAAATGTCAACTCCTCAAATTTAAGGAATTGGACTTCAAAGTGTGAATCAAAAATGATCCTTATGTCATATTTCACTTGCCTATCAATTTTCATGACCATTGGATCAAGGATGAGGAAGTAATCGAAAATCGGGAAATTAGGGTTTTGGAAGGGGCTAAACCATAACTCCTTAACCACACATCCAATTGAGTTGGTTCAAAGCTCATTAGAAAGCTCTTGACAAATCCTACAAAAGTCCCTAAATGGTCCATGATCATAAAATGCATATATTTGGAGTTATGACCAAATTCATTTTGAGAAGGGAAAAAGACTTAGAAAATTTTCACTTTCAAGCTATTTTTTAGCAACTTTGAGAGGTCTTTTGGCCAAGTTCCTTTGAGAATTTGAAACTCATGAAAACATGAATGCTTTATAGCTATGTGAGGGCTTTCTAAAAAGTACTAGAACATCTCAAAAGGATTTGTGAGCTGAGAGAGTTATGGATTTGGCAAGTTGGTGTTTTCACACTTGAGTCCTACATTGACAAACTTTCAAAAATCATTCCTTTGATCAATTGGACCAATCTCAGCTTTTGAAACATGTTTTATCTGATATGTAGAGACTTTGTAGCATGGAAATACAATGAAAATGCAGAGGTAATGGAATTAGCCAAGTTTGCAAGTGGACTTGCAAGTTGCAAATGCAACTTGCATTAAAATATCATAAACCAAGCAAGAGGTGGAAACTAAGATCTGAGCCAGCCATGAGCCTATACACTTTAGCCTGACTTTAGACACACTAAACTCATCATGATACTTGACTTCAAGTTTACCTATCAGCTAAGAAATCTCCAAATCTGCCCAAGACCCCCATTTGCCTATAAATAGAGGCACTCCCCACCTCATAACATACACAATAACTCTTCCAAAAACAACAGAAAGATCAAGCTCCCACCCTTTCACACTTTTCTCCAAAATCACCAAAATCACAAAATTGCCAAAAAGTTTCAAAATCTGCGTTGCTACAATTGCTGCCAAAATCATTTCTCCACACTCAAACTCACCAAACATCATCCCCACAACCCATAAATATGATATAGAAGTTGTTCCAACCATTTAACCACTCAAAAACCTCATTCTCCAAAAAGTCAACTTCCATACCAAGTTCCTTTGACTATGATGCACAGAATCTGCCCAAACTTGTTCTAGGCATTTGCTTAATGTTTTAATCACTCTAACACCTCACATATATCATTTCTCAACTGTCTAAAGTGTTAAAGATCATTGGTGGAGTTTATTTCTCCAACTGTCTTGAAGTTTGCATTCTTGCTTCAAGAAGAAGAAATCTCCAAAGCTAGGTGCATTTGAAGTTTCTCTGGGTTTCTTATAGATCAAACCTGCTCAACACAATCTACTAGAGGTATGTAGACATTCCATCTTTGCTTTACACCATAATTTCATGTTTTGGCATTTTGAGTTCATCATGTTAAAAATGTGTCATGTGTATGTCTTGTATCAAAATTTTGTCATGAACATACCAGTTGTGATCCAGGCCTAGAGGTGTTTAAATTTGTGCTCAAATTCATCCAACATCATGTACCCAATATGTGTGTGAAGTTAACTTGATCAAAGTTTGCTTAGAATGTTGAACTGCATTCTTCCATGGTTGCATCAAAAATGCCAATTTGCAACTCAAACCCTCATTTTTCATGACAGTCCTCTCTTAGCTTCAAATTGTGTTTGAACTCATTCAATATCATCTATGTGTGGTGTGTATATGGTTGGTTCAGTCTAAAAATGTTTGGAATTGAATTTGAACATCTTCATGCATTTCACACACTAACTTTGCAACTTGACAGCCAATTTTCACTACAGCATGATTTGAACTCCATTTTATGTTTGAACATACTTATCTTCATATATATGACTTGTGTACATGACTAGATTGATCAATATGTGACTAGAATCAAAACTAAGCATCATGATGCTTTTCACTTGTCAAAACTTGCACTTTAATCACCACTTTTCATGTCAGCCTGTTTGGAGCCATACCTTTTGTTTAAATTCATTCCATAACATGTTTTCAATGTGTGTAAGTGATTAATTTGGTCAATTTGTACATAGAAACTGAATTGGTCATTCAACTTGCATTTAAAAGCATTATTTTGCATTTAATTCACCAAATTTCACATTAGTCCTGTTTGAACCATTTTTCTTGCTTGGACTCACTTGTTTGTATATATGAGGGATGTGTATGTGATTCATATGATCAAAATGTGCTTAAGTCTGGTTTTGAACATCCTACTGCATCATCCTAATACCAATTTGCGACTCAAAACTCATTCTTCATCACAGTCTGTTTAGGCTCCATCTTTATGTTCAAAAATCATCCATTATCATGTTTACAATGTGTGGATATGGATTATTGGATCAAATTATGCCTAGACCTTGAATTGGACATCATCATGCCTCATATTCACAACAATTTGCAACTTGAACACATTTTTTCACAACTGTTTGTTTTTTACCTAAATTTGTGTTGGAAATCTTTCATTAGCATTTTCATGAGATGTGTGTATGTTTCAAATGACCTGAAAATGTTTGGACTTAAAACTGGACATCAACTTGCATTTCACTCATGACAAATTGCAACTTGTACACCATTTTTCACCACAGTCATATCATGCTCAGTTTTTTTGTGTAAATGCAGTCATCAACATATTTTTGATATGTACACATCATTTATTTAACTTGTATGTGCCTAGAATCAGAACTTCATATCATCGTGCATCTCAAACACCAAGTTACAACATGACAGGTGTAACACCCATCTAACCCCGCAGAATAAATATAAATAGATCAGAGTAATTATCATGCATTTCACAAAAGGGTGTCACATAACTTTTCAAAACATCACACAACACCTGTCATGCTCAATAATATAAAAATAACTTCCTGCTTTTCATACACCTTCACATTAACATGTAGCAGCAGATTTGCTTTAATCATGATAGACATAATAAAAGTCTCATGCTCATCTCATTTTTAATACTTAGGCTTAAAAGCCAATTCTTCATATAATTCAAAATAACAACAACAGAATAAAGTAGAGTACATAAAATATCTCTCCAAATATGAAATCAAAATATTCCCCGGTGTTACATAATCAGAGCATGACTCGACCCAAAATAAATAAAGACACAACTCAAGCTACTCCAACGGCTACCTCGTGCTAGAAGCAACTCTACTCCTCAGTACCTGAGCGATGTCGTATAAAACATCATTCCAACATAAGGGTGAGAATTCACATAATTATTGAAATTATAAGATAATATATAATTTAAGGCATACAAACATAATCACTATTATTCTCACACTTCAAAAGTTTCATCAACACAATATTATCCAAGTAACCATACTATTCACAAGTATATACACACAATCCATAATCGACCAGTTTATCAGTTCCACATATCACACATAATCTCATAGCACATAAATATACATAATGAGACTCAATGCAAAACTCAATGCAAGACTCAATGCAACTCATGTCATGTGGTACCAACACTTGTTATTATTTTTCGGTTTTTACATTTAAACCGAGTCCGTTCCCTAGACCAATAACACACAAAAGCCCATTCCCTAAGCTTTCAAACCCCGCTCTAGGTTTGGGACAAGTCACTAGTTCCCACGGAACTAACAAGCATTGCCTCTTGACGTAAATGATGTATGTGCAATTTCAACAATCATATGCAGTTAAGACCATTCCCTAATCTTAACATCCAAACATCCCTTCAATAATTCATCACAATTGAATTACCACACATTTTTACATACTCAAGTATCAACACAATCCGATCTCAATTCACCAAAACACATATCACCAATTAAATATAAAATAATTAATCATTACCAATAATTAAAATTCAATATTAAGAAAAAATGGTCAATATTCAATAAATCTTTAATATTTGATAAATATTTCAATATTTAATAAATAACCAATATCTAAATACATAATCAATATTTAATTAAATGATCAATATTTAAATAAATAGTCAATATCTAAATAAATAATCAATTTTTAAATAAAATTTCATTAATTAAATACATAATATATTAATTGCTAAATCTAATTTATATGTTATATATTATTATTAGTTTTCTATGCTACTGGTCATGATAAAACAATATCATATTTCATTGCCACTTTTTTTAATATATAGCATTGCTACAGGAAATGAAGAATAAGAAAAATACTACATTTTCATTTTCTATTGCCATCACTATTATGCTACTTTTTGCGCTACAGTGAGAAGATGAAGTAATGGTCTCATTTCTGTTTCCTATATACATGCTTTTTGCTACAGTAACTACAGTACCCAATGAAAGAAATGGCACAATTTATTCCTACTATTTTCCTGACCTATAGCTCTTGATAATAAAGAGAGGGTTATATCTCATTGCCTTCATAAATATTATTGAAATAATATAAAAGTGTTATAGTATGTGAGTTAAAGGAAAGACTCACAACTCATGGTATCATTGCTACAGGACACAAGTAAAAGAAAGTATGAATTTCATTTCAAAATGATTCCTATGAGCTATAGTTCAGGACAGATAATCAAAAATTACATTCTTTATGCTATTACTATCTGGTTTGCTACAGGAACTGAATGAGTGGTTACCTTACTTTCTATAATTCTATCTTTCAAATCTCTATATTTTTGCTACAGTATAAGAAATTAAGCCACATTACATGATTATCGCTGCAGTGAAAAATAATTTATTTCTTTCCTATTACTTTAGTCTTCGCTACAGGATAATGTGAACTAAAGAAATTAATTCTTTTCATTATCTATTGATCCATCGCTACAGTAGAGTCATATTTCAATTTCCAATTTTCTGTTATCTTGCACTACTGTTTCACAATATATAAATATATTTCAATTCTAATTCCAATTCCAAATATTAAATAGGTCTCTACTCTATATCAAATATCATTCCCAAACATAATTGAAATTAACCCATATCAAGTCTAATATTAAAATCTAACAATTTTCAATTTCATAGAAAATTTGGGGATTTTAACCTAAACATATACCCACTAATTATTATCAAATAATCCCAATAAACATGCAAAAAAACCCACCCTTACCTTGAATTTGTTGAACTTTTGCTCTTTCTCTTGAGTTTCCTCCTCTTCTTCTCCACTTCTCTCTTTGCCTCTTTTCTCCTTTCTATCTTTTCTTTCTTTCTATTCTCTTTTATCCCATTCTCTTATTTTATATAATTCTCACAATTTTAATTAACCTAGTAATTCCAATGGGCTTAATAACTCATGTCTATTCACACCCCCAAATAGGCCCAATCAATTAATCTAACAATTCTATATTATTCTACAAATTAGAATATATCATATAAGTTAAATAATAAAATTAAATCAATTATTTCGAATATGTCCAATAATTCAATTAATCCAAACAACTCAAATAAATCAAATAATTTATATAAATTCAATAAATCAACTAATTCAATTATATCAAATAAATCACATAAATTTGTTAATTCAATTAGGCATAAAATCACATAATTAATCAATTAATTTAATTAATAAATAATTACTAAAAATTGGGGTGTTACAACCCTCCCCCACTTAAAAGATTTTCGCCCTCGAAAATTACCTCAAACGAATAACTCGGGGTAAGACTCACGCATCTGACTCTTAAGCTCCCAAGTCACGTTTCCACCAGCTGGTCCTCCCCAAGCGACCTTCACCAAAGCAATCTCTTTACCTCGAAGTTGCTTCAACTCCCGATCCTCTATCCGCATAGGTGATGTCTCCACAGTCAGATTATCTCTTACCTGCACATCATCTACTTGGACTACATGAGACGGATCCGCAATGTATTTCCTCAACTGAGATACATGGAACACGTCATGGAGATTAGCAAGCGACAGCGGCAAAGCGACACGATAGGCTACCTCTCCTATCCTCTGCAAAATCTGATAAGGACCAATAAAACGCGGAGTCAACTTACGTGACTTCAACGCTCTACCAACACCAGTTATCGGAGTAACTCGAAGAAACACATGATCTCTCTCTCGAAATTCAAGTGCTTTCCTCCTCTTGTCATGATAACTCTTTTGACGACTCTGAGAAATCTTCATTTTCTCTTGAATCATCTTAATCTTATCGGTAGTCTGCTGGACTATCTCGGGTCCAACCACGACACTCTCTCCCGACTTATACCAACACAATGGCGTCCTACACCGCCTACCATACAATGCCTCAAATGGTGCCATTCCGATACTCGAATGAAAACTGTTGTTGTAAGTAAACTCAATCAAAGGTAAGTAGCTATCCCAAGCTCCTCCTTTTTCCAACACACAAGCTCTCAAAAGATCCTCAAGTGACTGAATCGTCCTCTCAGTCTGTCCATCTGTCTGCGGATGATAAGCAGAACTCAAACGTAACTTCGTACCCAAAGAACTTTTCAAACTTTCCCAAAATCTCGAAGTAAACCTTGGATCTCTATCTGACACAATGCTAGAAGGAATACCATGCAAACTGACAATCCTGTCAATGTACAGCTTCGCTAACTTCTCCGACGGGTAATCCATTTGCATTGGAATAAAGTGAGCATATTTCGTCAATCTATCCACAATAACCCAAATAGCCTCATAATTACTCGGTGTTCTAGGTAGACCAGACACAAAATCCATCGATATGCTATCCCATTTCCACTCAGGAATAGATAATGGTTGCATCAAACCAGACGGTTTCTGATGCTCAATCTTCGACTTCTGACAAGTCAAACAAGAATACACAAACTCGGCAATGTCTTTCTTCATACAAGGCCACCAAAATACTTTCCTCAAATCTTGATACATCTTAGTAGCACTGGGATGAATACTCAATCCACTACGATGCCCTTCCTCAAGAATACTCTTCTTCAGCTCAACAATATCCGGAACACAAACTCTATCACGACATCTCATAATACCATTCTCATCAATCCGAAAATCACCACCTTGACCTTGATTGATCAAAGTAAAATGATCAACTAAACTCAAATCAGATTTTTGACCTACTCTTATCTCGTCAAGAATGCCACTAGTAAGTTTCAACATGCCCAACTTAACACCATAAGATGTCTCTTCACAAACCAAACTCATATCTCGAAATTGTTCAATCATTTCCAACTCTTTTATCATCATCATCGACATATGCAAAGATTTCCTACTCAATGCATCGGCTACCACGTTTGCTTTACCCGGATGGTAATTCAAACCAAAATCATAATCCTTAAGAAGTTCCAACCATCTCCTCTGCCTTGCATTCAATTCTTTCTGATCAAAGAGATACTTCAAACTCTTATGATCACTAAATACCTCAAATCTCGAACCAAACAAATAATGCCTCCAAAGCTTCAACACAAATACAACAGCGGCCAACTCTAAGTCATGCGTTGGATAATTCCTCTCATGCACTTTAAGTTGCCTTGAAGCATAAGCTACAACTTGCTGATGTTGCATCAACACACCTCCCAAACCCATCAAAGAAGCATCACAATACACAACAAATGGTTCTTCTGAATTCGGCAAAATCAAAACAGGAGATGTCGTCAATCTTCTCTTAAGTTCTTGAAAACTTTCTTCACACTCTGCATCCCAAACAAAAGCTTAGCCTTTCCTAGTCAACTGTGTCAACGGCAAAGATAACTTGGCAAATCCTTCAATGAATTTCCGATAATAACCTGCCAACCCAAGAAAACTTCTAATCTCAAAAACTGATTTCGGAGCTTCCCATTGTGATACAGCTTCTACCTTCGATGGATCAACTGCAATACCTCTACTCGAAATCACATGGCCAAGGAAACTCACCTCCTTCAACCAAAACTCGCACTTAGAAAGTTTAGCATACAACTGCTTCTCTTTCAACACAGACAACACAATTCTCAGATGCTCAGCATGATCCTCTTCACTCTTCGAGTATATCAAAATATCATCAATGAACACAACCACAAACTTGTCCAAATAAGGATGGAAGATCCTGTTCATGTACTCCATAAATACACCTGGTGCATTAGTCACACCAAATGGCATTAAAGAATACTCATAATGCCCATACCTTGTTCTAAAAGCAGTCTTTTGAATATCTTCAGCCTTCACACGAATCTGATGATACCCAGATCTCAAATCTATCTTACTGAACACACTTGCACCAACCAACTGATCCATCAAATCATCGATCCTTGGAAGTTGATACTTATTCTTGATAGTCACCTTGTTCAATTGTCTATAATCCACACAAAGCCTCATAGTACCTTCTTTCTTCTTAACCAACAAAACTGGTGCACCCCATGGTGACACACTCGGACGAATAAACCTTTTCTCAAGAAGATCTTCAAGTTGACTCTTCAACTCTTTCAATTCTGATGCAGACATACGATATGGAGCCATCGATACTGGACTAGTTCCAGGAACTAAGTCGATCGAAAACTCCACTTCACGTTCCGGCGGTAAATCACTTATCTCATCCGGAAACACTTCTGGAAAATCACAAACAATTGGTAAAGCACCAACTGATCCACTTTCACCAATACTCAAAGTTGCCATCAACATAAACACTTTGGCACCATCTTGCACCGACTCATTCACTTGCTTAGCAGACATAAACAAGTCTCCTTCATTCTCAGGTTCAAGAAAAATAACTGTTTTATCAAAACAGTTAATATAAACATGGTTGAGTTCCAACCAATTCATCCCAAGAATAACATCAAGTTGATCTAAGTGAAGACACACTAAATCAACTCCAAAGTCTTTACCAAAAATACTCAATGGACAATTCAAACACACATATGGGGTAGTTACTGAACCCATAGCAGGAGTATCAATAACCATACCTCCACTCATAACAGACAACTCGAGATTTAATCTCTTAACACAATCCAAAGAAATAAAAGAATGTGTAGCTCCAGTGTCAATTATAGCAACCAAAGGTATACCGTTAATGAAGCACGTACCTCGAATAAACCGATCTTCACTAGTAGTCTCAGATCCTGATAGAGCAAATACTTTCCCTTTTGCTTGAGCCTTCTTTGGTTTGTCACACTTGGTACTAATGTGCCCTTGCTCACCACAATTGTAGCAAGTCACATTCGCACCGCTTCTGCACTCCAAAGCCTTGTGGCCTGGCTTGCCACACTTGAAACACTTTTGCTCGACACTTATGCACTCAGGAGCACGATGTCCTTCAACACCACATCTAAAACACTTCACTGGAGTAGGAGCTCCTCCCCCACTCGGCTTCCTTCCATTACCAGCTTTCTGTTTCCCTTTATCAGCAGGAGTCACATACGGCTTCCCTCTGAATTGACCTTTTCCCCTCTTATCATTTAAACTCTTGTAGTGACTAGACCGAGCTCTGCTATCTTCATCATAGATTCTACTTTTGTTCACCAACTCAGAAAATCGCCTAATCTCCTGATAACTAATAGCTTGTTTGATTTCAGGCCTCAAACCATTCACAAACTTAAGACACTTGGATCTTTCAGCATTAGTAGTGTTGTAATGAGGACAAAACTTAATTAACTCCTCAAATCTTGCTGCATACTCGGCCACAGTTGAGTTACCCTGCTTCAGCTCAAGGAATTCAATTTCCTTCTTCCCATGCACATCTTCTGGAAAATACTTCTCCAGAAACGCCTATTTGAAAACATCCCAAGTAACCTCAACCTCATCTTCTTCAAACCTTTGACGAGTGTTACCCCACCAGTCCTCAGCTTCCTCTTCAAGCATATGAGTGCCAAACTGCACCCTCTGCGCATCTGAACAATTCATGACTCGAAATATCTTCTCAATTGCTTTCAGCCATACTTGTGCTTTGTCAGGGTCATGCGTTCCCTTGAAGATTGGTGGATTGTTCCTCTGAAACTTCCCCAAGGCACGAAACTCATCATCATTGTTGTTTCCAGCATTCACATTGACTTGCGGATTCTGCCTAATCGCTCCAGCCAACATCGCCAAAGCTTCAGCAATCGCTTCATCATTCCTGCCTGCAACCATTGTTCTAGATTCCAACAACAAATCTTCGTTAGAACAAACAATATCGATAGTGCTACACACACATATCAAATACAAAAGGGATTAAACACACTAACAACTTGGTCAACTGACCGACTTTGCTCTGATACCACTAATGTAACACCCTTCTAACCCCGCAGAATAAATATAAATAGATCAGAGTAATTATCATGCATTTCACAAAAGGGTGTCACATAACTTTTCAAAACATCACACAACACCTGTCATGCTCAATAATATAAAAATAACTTCCTTCTTTTCATACACCTTCACATTAACATGTAGCAGCGGATTTGCTTTAATCATGATAGACATAATAAAAGTCTCATGCTCATCTCATTTTTAATACTTAGGCTTAAAAGCCAATTCTTCATATAATTCAAAATAACAACAACAGAATAAAGTAGAGTACATAAAATATCTCTCCAAATATGAAATCAAAATATTCCCCGGTGTTACATAATCAGAGCATGACTCGACCCAAAATAAATAAAGACACAACTCAAGCTACTCCAACGGCTACCTCGTGCTAGAAGCAACTCTGCTCCTCAGTACCTGAGCGATGTCGTATAAAACATCATTCCAACAGAAGGGTGAGAATTCACATAATTATTGAAATTATAAGATAATATATAATTTAAGGCATACAAACATAATCACTATTATTCTCACACTTCAAAAGTTTCACCAACACAATATTATCCAAGTAACCATACTATTCACAAGTATATACACACAACTCCATAATTCACCAGTTTATCAGTTCCACATATCACGCATAATCTCATAGCACATAAATATACATAATGAGACTCAATGCAAAACTCAATGCAAGACTCAATGCAACTCATGTCATGTGGTACCAACACTTGTTATTATTTTTCGGTTTTTACATTTAAACCGGGTCCGTTCCCTAGACCAATAACACACAAAAGCCCATCCCCTAAGCTTTTAAACCCCGCTCTAGGTTTGGGACAAGTCACTAGTTCCCACGGAACTAACAAGCATTGCCTCTAGACGTAAATGATGTATGTGCAATTTCAACAATCATATGCAGTTAAGACCATTCCCTAATCTTAACATCCAAACATCCCTTCAATAATTCATCACAATTGAATTACCACACCTTTTTACATACTCAAGTATCAACACAATCCGATCTCAATTCACCAAAACACATATCACCAATTAAATATAAAATAATTAATCATTACCAATAATTAAAGTTCAATATTAAAAAAAATGGTCAATATTCAATAAATCTTTAATATTTGATAAATATTTCAATATTTAATAAAATAACCAATATCTAAATACATAATCAATATTTAATTAAATGATCAATATTTAAATAAATAGTCAATATCTAAATAAATAATCAATTTTTAAATAAAATTTCATTAATTAAATACATAATATATTAATTGCTAAATCTAATTTATATGTTATATATTATTATTAGTTTTCTATGCTACTGGTCATGATAAAACAATATCATGTTTCATTGCCACTTTTTTTAATATATAGCATTGCTACAGGACATGAAGAATAAGAAAAATACTACATTTTCATTTTCTATTGCCATCACTATTATGCTACTTTTTGCGCTACAGTTAGAAGATGAAGTAATGGTCTCATTTCTGTTTCCTATATACATGCTTTTTGCTACAGTAACTACAGTACCCAATGAAAGAAATGGCACAATTTATTCCTACTATTTTCCTGAGCTATAGCTCTTGATAATAAAGAGAGGGTTATATCTCATTGCCTTCATAAATATTATTGAAATAATATAAAAGTGTTATAGTATGTGAGTTAAAGGAAAGACTCACAACTCATGGTATCATTGCTACAGGACACAAGTAAAAGAAAGTATTAATTTCATTTCTAAATGATTCCTATGAGCTATAGTTCAGGACAGATAATCAAAAATTACATTCTTTATGCTATTACTATCTGGTTCGCTACAGGAACTGAATGAGTGGTTACCTTACTTTCTATAATTCTATCTTTCAAATCTCTATATTTTTGCTACAGTATAAGAAATTAAGCCACATTACATGATTATCGCTGCAGTGAAAAATAATTTATTTCTTTCCTATTACTTTAGTCTTCGCTACAGGATAATGTGAACTAAAGAAATTAATTCTTTTCATTATCTATTGATCCATCGCTACAGTAGAGTCATATTTCAATTTCCAATTTTCTGTTATCTTGCACTACTGTTTCACAATATATAAATATATTTCAATTCTAATTCCAATTCCAAATATTAAATTGGTCTCTACTCTATATCAAATATCATTCCCAAACACAATTGAAATTAACCCATATCAAGTCTAATATTAAAATCTAACAATTTTCAATTTCATAGAAAATTTGGGGATTTTAACCTAAACATATACCCACTAATTATTATCAAACAATCCCAATAAACATGCAAAAAAACTCACCCTTACCTTGAATTTGTTGAACTTTTGCTCTTTCTCTTGAGTTTCCTCCTCTTCTTCTCCACTCCTCTCTTTGCCTCTTTTCACCTTTCTATCTTTTCTTTCTTTCTATTCTCTTTTATCCCATTCTCTTATTTTATATAATTCTCACAATTTTAATTAACCTAGTAATTCCAATGGGCTTAATAACTCATGTCTATTCACACCCCCAAATAGGCCCAATCAATTAATCTAACAATTCTATATTATTCTACAAATTAGAATATATCATATAAGTTAAATAATAAAATTAAATCAATTATTTCGAATATGTCCAATAATTCAATTAATCCAAAAAACTCAAATAAATCAAATAATTTATATAAATTCAATAAATCAACTAATTCAATTATATCAAATAAATCACATAAATTAGTTAATTCAATTAGGCCTAAAATCACATAATTAATCAATTAATTTAATTAATAAATAATTACTAAAAATTGGGGTGTTACAACAAGCCATTTTCATTACAATTTGTTGTGAGCTCAATCTAGGTGTTTAGAATCACTCAATAACACATTTGTAACATGTGTGTATGTTTGTATTGATTTGAAATTGGTTAGAGTATGAGTTACATTTCAAAATGCATTTCAAGCATCTCCAAAGCAAGTGCTATCGGGTTTTAAAATGGAGTAGGAATTTCAAAAATCTAAAAATGCCATCTTGTTCCTTGTGAAATTCCACATGATTTAGACTAAAATTTCACCCAAATCCATGGAAAATTGAAGAAGTTGTGACCAAAATGCAAAACTGGTTTTGATTAGTGTTTGGCTTGTCCAACTGCCTTGAATTCACGCTCTATATGCTAATGGGGTGGCATTTGTACTTGGATCTAAAGTCACCCCAGTGGTAACCAACTTGTCACCTAAGCGCCTTGTATCAGCTGAACCTGGGTTCGACCCCTGAGAAGGGCAACCCTTTTGTCAATTTTTGCCATTTTTCAACCAAACTTCCAAAAATCATATCTCCTTCATTTTTTTATCATTTTGCACCCATTCTTTTTGCATTGTGTTTTTTTTATGTCTATTTTTATGTAGTATTTTAAAATTCCATGTTTGCCCAATTTTTCATCCATTTTAACCACTGGCAAGTTAAGTATGTTTTGTGATCGTTTTTCACGTATGCAGATGAATTCTTTCTTGTGATTATTTGTGATATTTGTTTACATTCATATCCTTAAATGTTAGTCAACATACTTGGATTTTATTTTTGGCTGTTACCATGTTCATGTTGCCTCCTCTGAGGAATTTACTTGAGGTTGATCTGCTGTCGCAGTCCTTGCTTGATCAGTTGCTTTGATTGTCATCAATGCCTATTTTGTGTTTACTTTTAACATGTTCATTTAATGGTTGTCACCATGCTCTTACCTTCATCATGTTTAAAACTTTGATTAAATGTTTTCTTTTCCCCAAGTGATGAAGCTTGTTAGCTCTCATCCAAGTTGCCTCCCCTTTCTCTTTCCAAAGGAAAAATCTTTCCATTGACCCTGTGTCATGAATCTTTCCATCGTTCATCGTTCCATCGTTCATACATGTTTCTCTTGACTTTGTTAAGTCACTTTAACCTTAGTTTAGAAACCATTAGACTTTGCTTTAAATCTAAGAAATCCACCTGTACTAGGAGTGTTTTTCAACTAGAACCCTAGGATAGAGTTTGTCAACTCTATGTAAGAATCATCGTCATGATTTCTTACTTCCCCTTTTGAATGTTACAATTTAGATTAGGGAGTTTTGTCAAACTCCACACAAACATTGTCATGTTTGTTCCCCCCTTGAACCTTGATCATAATCAAGTGTTCTTCATCCCTTGCAAGGTGAACTGCGATTGCTCTGATTCTATCCTAGTTAGGATACGTAGGCAGAAGACGCGACGTCTTTGCGAGCAAACTTAGTGTATATAACTTTAGGTTTCAACTTATACCTTTTCCCAATCCATAGCAAATTTTCACAAACTTAGCAAACAATCAAACAAAAGGTTCCTGTAGAGTACTACAAATGCTTAGGGTGCTAACACCTTCCCTAGGTATAACCAACCCCAGATCCCCGAATCTCTTAGCGTTGTCATTACATCGCGAAAAGGGTTTTTCTTTATTTAGACCTTTCCTTTGGATAAAATAAAGTTCGGTTGTAAAAGAATTAAGATTCAAGTTATTATAATAGCTTGATATCCAATTTTCACCGCAACAAATAGTAAACAAAACAAGTAAAAGTACATTAAATGGAAAAGAACTTTGTTTGCATAAATAAGAATTTAGTAGGCAAGTACATTTCTTTAGTAATTTATTTCTTGATTGTGTATGGGTACTTTGAGTGTATGTAACAGTTGTCGCGAAGCAAAAAATACTTGAGCGCATTGCACGCTCAAACATACAATATATTCACCACCAAACTTTATTTATTCCAAAAGAAAATGGAAAATATTGATAAAACCCAAGGGAAAGAGAAACAGGTAAGGGAGTAGGTTATGCAAGGCGAAGGTATTAGCATCCCTCACACCCATTGTACTCAACGGGAACCATTTTGATTGTTCTTTGCAGGATGGGTGTTATCATCTAAAGGTTACTTGCGAAAGGAAAAAGGTTTATAATTAGTGTGCTCGCCAAGGATTCAAACCCATGTGCCTACGTATTCTCATAGTTCAATGAGAAAGTCAGAGCTCTGTAGTTCATGGTAGAAAATATGGATGTGTTGGTTGCTTTTAGGGAACAGTCATAATCGTATCTTAGAAGTGTGTAGTCATTAGATGATTTGATCCTTGTCCGGATGCTCGAAGCTTTTAGTTTGACTATTTAGGAATAGATCATAACAATTTTTTTATGAAAATAAAGAAAGTTGTTTGGAAATAAGTTTGTGTAACAAAAAGAAAAAAGAGTTACTTGAATTGAATACAAAAAAGTTTGAATTGATACAGACTTGCTTGAATAAGGAAAATGTTGCTGAGGTGTGGTGAAAGTATTGTTTGGACCAGGAGTGTGTAGTTTGAATCCATGAGGTAGTGTATCTGAATCAAAGAGTCTGTTACGTTAACCAGTAGATGGTGTGGCCAATGCAGGACTGTAGGATTTTGCCTATCAGGGATCAAAACCTACAAAAGGTTTTTGCCTAAGTACGAAGCTTATAGGGCAGAAATGAGGTTGCCTAAGCATGAGGCTTATAGGGCATGAATGATTTGTCTGAGCACGGATCTCATAGGGCATGCATGAGTTACCAGAGCACTGAGGAGCTCCATAGAGAAAAATAAAAGAAAAGGTCTGATCGAGCCCGGAGCTCACAGGGAAATACATGAGGGTCGCTAGAGCACGGAGATCTTTAGGGCAATGCATGAAGGTTTCCAGAGCACGAAGCTCTACAGGTCAATGCATGAAGGAGTTTGAATCAGAAATGGGTGTTTTAACCATAAGGTGATTAACTAGAAGAATGCATGGGTATCAAAGATAATTGTATTTGGTTCAAAGAGAAAATTATTGTTGATGTTGATTGTTGAAGTGTGGTTTGTGGGGAAGAAGACTTCACAATTATTTGATTCGAACTGCACTAAAGTCTATGAATGATGTGAATACTTTGAACAACTAATTTAGGTGTCCTGTATCCAAAGATATTCATAATGAGGATAGGAACTCTCATTCCTTCTCCACTACTTGAGGCTCGTGGCGCGCAATTCGCATTGTAACTTACAAATGTTGAAAGAGGAATCTTTTTGGTGTGCTTAAATGAAACTCAATAGTGATCAAAGCCTTGATGCCAGAGTCTTCGAAGTCTTGAGTATGAAGTCTTGAGCTGACTTGAGTGTGAAGTCTTGATTTGAGTGATCCAATGTAGTGCAAGTATAGAGATCTAATCCAATCAAGTGATCGAGGGACTTATGATCACTTGTTTGGATAGAGGAAGCAGGCAATGGTCAGGACAAGTCTAAGATAAGGTCCAATATCAACATGTGATCAACTGATCAAGGATGAACTTGATCAATTAATCATGGGGAAAAGGTCAAGCTAAGGAAATTATGAGCACAAGAATTTTATTTGATCAAGAACTAAGATAAGCATAAATCATAATTCTAAATAAACTAATTGAAAATTAAATAGAATTAATTCTAAAACTAAATCTACTTAATTACTAATTAAAATCTAAGTAATATCATGTATTATTATTTTTCAATTAAAATGTACTAATGAGCTAAACATCAATTAAATCCTAATTAAATCTAAACTGTAAACATTAATTTTTCAAAGTGTTTTAACAACAAAGATGTAATGCATTTTTTTATGTATTAAAATGTACTAAAATGGATTAAAAATGTAGAAAAAGTTGACAAAAATAATTAAAAAATAAATGATTAAAAATGAGAAGAAAAAAAACTAAATGTGGGGTTGTATTGCCAGATGTGTCGCTACTGCGAAAATCGGCGCCGGCTGAACAGAAGAGTCGCCACCGTGCGTTATTTATCCCACGGGAGGGAAAGGAAACGCTCAGAGTAAACCTCGCACAACATGGGAAAGGTATGGTCATCGCAACCAAAACCTGGATTCGGGAGTCGGTTACGCAAGGGGAAGGTATTAGCACCCCTCACGTCCGTCGTACTCGACGGGATCCACGCTTGTTTTCGGGTATGGATTATTATTCTATCTAAACTATAGGTCAAGGGTTAAAAAGAAAATAAAACGAAAATAAAAATGACTCGGCAAAGTATCGCACTTTATGCCTACGTATTCCCGCCTAGAACGAGAAATCAGAGTCAACGTAGTTCGCCTACCTACGGGAAAGGAGGGGAAGATTGCTCGCTAGGATATCGCATCCTATGCCTACGTACTTTCATACAGCACGAAAGATCAGAGCAAACGTAGTTCGGGCCACGTACGACACAAGTCTGTCTTGGTTGACTTTATTCCTTCTGAAAAAGGTTTTCTTGATTAGCAGTCCAAGCGGACAAAAATGACGTCTTGATGAGTTCACATTCTTTTACGGAAGAAGTGTCTTTTATTGTGTTTGAAATCTGTATGGCATTTTTCTGTTTGTTTTGAGGAAGAAGAGACAGAACTCTAACCTACGGTTGCGAAGGGAATCAAACTAACCTAATGTTATCATGCATGGGTTAAGACCTAGTGTCTATCATGTTCCTCTCTTCCACAGAGAGAAACAGAGATCCTAAGGGAATAGACAGAAACAGAAACAAGATCAGATATATACAGTAAAACAGTAAAATGCATGAATGCAGCAATACAAGCGAGGCAAGGGAGTCCCACTCAACCTCGACCCTAGAAAACAATAGGCAAAAGTGAACAGACTTCACTCTCAACCCAACAGGGTAAACAGCAAACAATACAGTCCAGAAAACCAATCAATACATCAGAAATGAAATATAGCAAAAATAAACAGCATCAGCAGCTCTGAATCAACATCTGGCTTCAAGTAATCTCCAATCATTTATGGGCTTCAACAAGCATCAATCTCCATCTTCATGGTCTCCAGGTAAGGGCTTTGATCATCAGTCTTTTATCTGCAATGGTTTTCTTCAAGCCTCAGGCTCCAGAATGAACATCAGCCAACCAGATGAAGTGAATGAATGTTAGACAGTTAATTACCTACCAAGGGTGGTTCATCAACTGCTAACATTATACAGATAATTTTCCCTCAAAAAGTTCTATCTTTCAAATACATTCACTGATCCTTCCAAAGGAAGGAGGTGGATATTTGAAAGAGACTTTGAATCATAGAGAAAGGATAGAGGCAGACAAAGCCATCTATGTTTGAGAAGCAAGCTTTCTAATCTAGAGCTCTGCCTAGCTCCTAAACCCTAGTCTCCTCAGCAGCTGCTAGCAAGAAACTCCTCTTCAACTCTGGCAATTGCTCTTCAATCTCTGGATCTCCAATGGTCTTCATCTCCTCAAGTCTTCAGCTCTCCCAAGTCCCCAGACAATCCCAATACCCACACAAGCAAGCAATAATCCCCAGAGGGCACACCACACCAGTCAGTCAGATATACAGTATATCAATAGCAGTAGGGGAATCCTGACTTTTTCTAAGGGATCTAATAACTACCCATAGCCCCTATAGTCCCATAACTAAACTAGTCAAGCCCTAAGTCCTAAGGGAAAAGAATCAAATCTCCTAAGTCATCACCTAAAACCCTATTTTTATTCATGTTATTCACACCTACATTAAGCACCTAAATTTAATTTCTAAAATGGGAACTAAATTGAATCTACAAGTTCAATGTCTAACCTAAACAACCTAAAAAGAATGGATGAAAAATATTGAAGCAATTAATAGAACAAAAAATATCAAAATGATGTATGAAATGAAATTATGTAAAATGCTATTTATTTAGAAAATATGGGAAAAATATCAAATAAAAAATAAAATGCCATTTTTATTTTTTATAATTTTCTTGACATCCTAAAGAAAAATATGCAAAAAGAATGAATTAAAAATGATGATTTTTCTATTTATTATGAATTTTATAAGATGCATGAAAAATATAAAGAAAATAAAAAGAAAATGGAAAGAAATAGCCAGAGGGGTGCAAATATGAACACGCTGCAGTTGTTTTATTGAGTGGGCTGAGGACCGGGGGTGCAAATAGGACAAGTCCATAGGCCCAATTCGCTTCAGAATCTCACCAAAACCAAAAAAACTCCAGAACGGTGTATATAGCAATAATTCTAGTTGATTTCATGTTGGGCCTGGTTGGGAGGGGTGTTAAAAGCAAAATTCACTTAAGCCCAATGGTCAGATTAAATGATACGGTGCGTTTTGCTCATCAAAAGAAATCCCTCACACACTATGGGTCACGCACAGCCTTTGGATTATGGTCTCGGTCAATGATTTGTCACGATCCAAGGGCTCAGAACCTTTCTTCCTCATTTGAAATCAGCCTTGGAGCCAAACGCCATGGATGAATGCTTCCAAGAACACCAACTGATCCTCAGACGAACTTCCTCAGTTCTTGATGAAACCCTAAGGTGCAAAGACCAAACTCACTCCAAATTCCATCAGCAACTCGATCATGGCTTCAGAAATAGTTGAAACACAACCTAACCCTAAACCCGATAACTATCCCCAAAATACGATCAAGAACCGACTCTCATAATTCTCAAAATTAATGGCATAAACCTGTTCCTCTCTTCACCTAGATCATTTCCCCCTAAAGAACTAAGTCTAATACTCCCAATTCGAAGAGTTCTTGCTTCTAACAGAAATTATGCCAACCTAAAAAACATCACCAAATCGATCCATACTTTCCAGAAATGATCTACTACTTATTCCCTATCATTCTAACCTATTAATCTTGCTAAACTATGCATAAATTAGAATGTAGAGATCAAGATGCAAACCTGATAAAATGTGTGAACCAGATAGGGGAATCCTTCAAATCACTGCTTGTACTTGTGCAGAAACACTCAGTGACACGAGAGCTTGCTTCTGTTTGCACTAGTTTGGGTTGATTGTGCTCGAATCTTGGAAATGGATTTGAAGCTGCAAGCTGCCAAACTCAATATACAGAACACGATTTGGACCTGAATTTCTTCTGATCTTGATTGTTACACACTCAATGATGATGATAGAGTTGAATCAGATCAAGAAACTGAACAGAATATGGAAGAAATGAAGAATTGGAAAATGACTTGCTATGGAGGAAATTTGATCTCAATCTCTCTTTCTGCAGCAATTCTCTCTAAAAAATGCATCTGAGCACATCCCAAGTTACTTATAGATGGTGTAAGAATGATCTAGAAGGGACTGGAACAATCCAATGAGAAATTGGATATCTCACTTCATGAGATTTTTGATTCCATGCTAAGCATAGGCCATTCTTTGTTCAAGCTTGCACACTCCTCATTTCTCATTTGAAATTCTCTTTAGAGGATATTTTTGATGTGCTGAAAAACCTTGCAAGCTTGCCCATTGATTCCTTGTTTATGTGGGGTTTTGCCATGTGACCTTATGAGGCAAGGAGCAAATTTTCAAAGGAAGTCCCATTTTTAAGCTTAAACTCAAAAATGTGGATGAACCAATGTCTTTAAAATGAGGTTTCCAATCAAAATGATATATTGGATGACCTATTTTGGATTTCTAGATCCTCCAAACCAATTTCCAAATTCAACTTTTTCAACTTATAAGCCATTTTTAGTTCATTTTTTGACCAATCATGCAAATCCATGCTATGAGCTTTTCCAATCATTCATGACCTCCCTTCTGGACTTAAAATGGCATTTTGAGCAACTTTCATGTTTTGAGTTTTTTCATTTGAGGCTTGGAAATAGGAGATATGGCCTTTGCTTAAAAATGACCTATAACTGACAAATGACCAAAATACCCTTTGCTTGCCAAGACCATAAGTAGAGTTCCACACATCATATTAAGGCATACCATACCATTCTAGAAAGATAAGACAATGAGGAACAATTCTTATGTTGACCAGAAATTCATTTGAAATCTCCTTGAGGGGTAAAAATAGCTTGGAAGTCAAGTCACTTTCACAGACAAAATTTCAGATACCTCAGATGACCTGTAACTTGCAAGGACCATAACTTGAGTTCTATAAATCTACTTGATGTCTTCCACCACTCAAATTAAAGGTCTTGAGATCCTCTACAAGTTTCATGTTGGCCAAGGATCCATTTGAAGCTTGCATTTTGACTTATCTTGCTTGGAAATTTGACCTAAACTAGGGGATTTTACATAGAAACCCTAATTTAGAAACTCCTCTTCTCCTTGATTTCTCTTGATTTCTTCTTAGAATAACAGCATATCTTTATTCTCCATGTCAAATGATGAACCCCACCTCTCTCCGATAGCCCTTAATGCCTTTAAATCAATCAATTGACCTAGGGTTGACCCAGATGAAACCCTAGTTGACTGTCTTCAACTGCAATTCTTGTGGTTACCTCAACAACTTGTTTTCTTCCCCAAATGACTTTCTAAGCCTCTCATGATGTCTAGATGCTCTCCATGCCTTCAATTCACAACTCACAACCCCCTTGTTGACCCTCAGATGCCCTCAGATAGGAAATAGACTCAAGGCTTGATCTTCTGAGCTCTCTACTCTCAAATTCTTTTCTGATGACTTGAATGAGATGGAATTAGGATAATAACCTCTTGATAGGCCTCTAGAGATGAGAATAATGATTGGTCCCCTGTTGAATGACTTGGTATGCTTATGCTATGCAGATGAATAACCTATATTCATGACTCTATATGCAAATGCTAATGATATTGAAACATAAACCAAGTGAATAAGGTTGAGCAAATTTTAGGGTGCAAAAGCTGCCCCGATTCAAGAGACTTGGACCCGATTGGGTGAAGAGCGAACGGCCTTCAAAACTTCGAGGTACGAGACGGTTGAATACTAAGAAACCCGGAAATTTGCCAACCGCAGAAATAAACTGCACCCCTGTTTGGGTAACGACATCCCCTGCCTGGATCTGACTGTTTGCAGCCGCTCACTGATCTCGTAACGACCACGCTGGGGATAACAGATTGCTTGCTTGTCCACATTAGGACTCTATCTGTCATCAATACGAAGAAATCTCAACTAGAACCTGTCCACGTTAGGACTCCACTTGCTGTTAACCCAGGAAAATCTCGGCAACTCTGCTGGGGGATATTCCAATAAATCGTCCACATTAGGAATAGACTCTTCCACGTTAGGAATAACACCATCCACGTAAGGAATCATCTCTTCTGCATCTGTCCACGTCAGGACTAAACTTTCCATCTTTCCACGTCAGGAAGCAATCTTCTTTCCACATAAGGAGAACTATATCAATCTGTCCACGTAAGGACCCCAATACCACTCGTCATGTCCGCGTCAGGACTCCAATCTTTCCGCGTAAGGAATACAACTTTGGTTCTGAACCTGTCCCCGTTAGGACTCACCTTTCCACGTAAGGAGTACATCATTCTTCCGCGTCAGGAATCTACTTTTCTTGAATCCGTCCACGTAAGGACCCCAATCTCTCCACATAAGGAAACCAACTCTTTCCGATTTGCCCGCGTCGTGACTACATTCTTCCATGTAAGGAATGCCATCTTAATCTGTCCGCGTAAGGACTCCGCTCTTTCCACGTCAGGAATCCTCTTCGGATGTGTCCGCGTAAGGACTCAATCTTTTCCACGTAAAGACTTGAAGTTTCTCCTTCTCTTCCACGTAAGGAACACGCCTTCCTTCCACGTTAGGCATACTTCTTCTTTTGAATCCTTCCACGTCAGGACTAAATTTTCCACGTAAGGAATCTATCTTCTTTGATCTGTCCGCGTCAGGACTAAACTCTTCCACGTCAGGAATAAATCTCTTTCTTTCCACGTCAGGAATCAATCTCGATATGTCCGCGTGAGGACTCAATCTTTCCACGTAAGGAAACCCATTTTTTCCACGTAAGGAATCTCGTCTTTCCACGTTAGGAATAAACTCGTCTTTCCACGTAAGGAACTGAAACCTCTTTTCCCACGTAAGGAATAAACTCGTCTACGTCAGGACCCATCTTTCGTCTTGATTTGTCCACGTCAGGACTCAGGCACCTTCGACCCGCTGGGAAAATAAAGCTTGTCCACGTTAGGACTCACACCTTCGTCTGATCTGTCCACGTCAGGACCCACGCTTCGCTAACACGAAGAAAGATAATTGCTGAGAGTAAATGGTCCACGTCAGGACACCAACACAAAGAGTAATCAATTTTGTCAACGTCATGACTTCACATTCCACCCATTCCGAGAACCCGAATCTGTCCACGTTAGGACTAACACATCTCATCAACCCGGGGAAATAAATCTGTCCACGTTAGGACGCCCACTTCTGAAGAAATCCCGTCAATATAGGAATAAATTGTCCACGTCAGGACTTAGTTCTCCATTGATCCCGACCCACAAACTTCTTTAGCACTGACGTGACAGCGATTTTGGGGCGGACTCTACTGGGGATGTCTGGGAACCAAACTACCGGATGCCTGTTCTGATAACCGGAGGCAACTTCTGAAATTCTGATTGATGAAACCCTTTGATGACAGATAACTCTGCTCGGGAATAAAGGGAAACTTTGACTGATAACTCTGTGGGGAATACTGCCGAACTGATATTATCATTGGATGTCCCATGCCGAGATCTTGAATGTTTGGTAGTTCATTTGAGCAAAATCTCTCTCCACCTGAATTGCTAAAATACAGGAACTGTTTCAGCAAAATAAATGCTGCAGATAATGCCAACTCCGCTGGGGATAGCCAGATGCTTCAGAACTATTCCATCAAAATAAATGCTGGAAGGGTGAAGTCGACCCTGCTGGGAAGTTGGGAGCTCAAACCAAACACCCTGTTGAGGTAACCCCCTGCTGGGGAATATAACTCTGCCGGGGAATAGCGGACGTGCACAGTATGATTGGACTTCTCTGCTGGAGAGTGAACTGATATTACACAGTATCCCTGACAAAATAAATGCCAGGACCCACAACCAGCTCTGCTGGGGAGAGTCTTGATCTTCGAGTTCCACTGGGAGGAAAGAACACTTGCCGAAAAGAGAATTCTACTGGGAATGGGATGATTCTCTTGGGGAAAATTAACTGACTCCACTGGGGAAGAATAAATGACCTTGCGGTGAAGGGGAACCGCCTGAATACAGCTCACCAATTTGGAAATATTAATCTTCTGAGGCTGAACCCCTCTGCTTGAAATAAGGAATCCTTCTGGTGGACACCACACTGCCTGCATACAGCCTACAATCTTTGAATCGTCAATTCTTTTGCACAAGCTACGACTAGCTAGAGAGTTCGATCCTGCTTCAGGAAGAAACTGCATGACCTGCGTGAGGGCTGAGTCTTTAGTTATTGCAATCTTTTGATCCTCTTCCTCGTATGGTTATGAAACCTGCAACAACACAAACAAGACAAGACAAGCCTATGCAACCAAATCAACTCAGGTTAGTGACGTTATTTTCAGTTAATTCAAAGCTTTAGCAACTGTTGGCAAGGGCCAGCGACGTTATACTCATGCTAGTTTCATCAAACTTAGGCATTAATCATGCACAAAACAGTAAAGAACAGTGTCAAGTACTGAATAACGTATTTTATTGATTGGGCCCCTGAATGGGCGGAGTTTTGTACACGGGATGTAACTCCTGAAATGAGGAAGCCACACAAAGCAAATATACACGTACACAAGTATGCACAAGAAGCATAAATATTGACAACTTAAATTTGTACACATGTCGGCAACGGGATGCAGATGAACACCACGAACTGATCCTCCCATGACTCGTCCGACTCTAATGCTTTCCCGGTATCCCCACTTCTGAAGCGATTGTATCAGATAACTGACTCCTCAAATGTATTCTCCCGCATTGATGCTCATTGCGATTATCAAATTCGGACCGCCGTCATTTGCTTTTCAAATCCCTAACTTTTGCGTGAACCGCCCTTTACGGGTTTTCAGTTCACCGGGATACCCCTTTTTGCCGAAGTCGCCCAGTGTAGGTTTTCAACTTCGCGGGTGTACATTTTTTCAATTTTATCCCTAATTTTGCCCGAACCTTTCATTCTGTTTTTGGTTCGCCGGGATGCCCCATTTTTGCCTGGACTCTCTTTTTTCTGTCCAGCGGGTCTATTTTAAGCAAAGTATTTTTTAACTGCGTCCGAATTCACAGGTGACGTGAAGTCTTCTCCGTCCATGGTGGACAACAACAACGCTCCTCCTGAGAAGACTTTCCTGACAACGTATGGCCCTTCGTAGTTGGGGGTCCACTTGCCCCTGTGATCTGCTTGCGGCGGGAGAATCCTTTTCAGCACAAGGTCGCCCGTCTGAAAGCTTCGCGGATGTATCTTCTTGTCGTACGCTTTCTTCATTCGGCTCTGGTACAAACGACCGTATGCTAGAGAAGCTAGCCTCTTCTCATCCATCAAACTCAGTTGATTCAACCTGTCTTTCACCCATTCTGCCTCGTCCAGCTGAACATCTCGCAATACCCTCAGAGAAGGGATCTCAACTTCTAATGGTAGCACCGCTTCCATTCCGTATACTAACGAGAACGGGGTTGCCCCGGTTGACGTGCGTACCGTCGTACGATAACCGTGCAAAGCGAAAGGTAGCATCTCATGCCAATCCTTATAGGTCACCACCATTTTCTGAACGATCTTTTTGATATTCTTATTGGCCGCCTCGACAGCGCCATTCATCTTGGGTCGGTAAGGGGAGGAGTTGTGATGTTCGATCTTGAAACTCTGACAGAGCTCCTTCATCATTTTGTTGTTCAGGTTAGAACCATTGTCCGTGATTATCCGCTCGGGGATCCCGTATCGGCAAATGATATCTCTCTTGAGGAATCTGGCCACCACCTGCTTAGTTACATTTGCGTAAGACGCCGCTTCCACCCACTTGGTGAAATAATCGATCGCTACTAGGATGAATCGATGCCCGTTAGAAGCCGTCGGCTCGATCTTTCCAATCATATCGATTCCCCACATCGAGAATGGCCATGGCGATGACATTACATTCAGAGGACTTGGAGGCACATGGATCTTGTCAGCGTAGATTTGGCACTTGTGACACTTCCTCGCAAACTTGAAACAATCAGTTTCCATGGTCAGCCAAAAATAGCCTGCCCGCAGTAGCTTTCTTGTCATAGCATGTCCACCAGCATGCGTACCAAAGGTACCTTCGTGTATTTCTTCCATGAGCAACTTTGCCTCTCTTTCGTCTACACAACGCAACAGCACCAAATCGTGATTTCTTCTGTATAACACGCCATCCGGGTTCAAATAGAAATTGCCCGCTAATCTCCTGAGAGTCTTCTGATCTTGACTGGATGCCCCAGCCGGATACTCTTTATTCTTCAGGAAATTAAGGATATCGAAATACCATGGTTTGTCATCAGATGCTTCATCAATAGCAAATACATAAGCTGGTCTGTCAAGCCGAGAGATAATGATTCGGGGAGCCTCATTCCAGAAGTTGACTTTGTAAATGGAAGACAAAGTGGCGAGGGCGTCAGCCATTTGATTCTCGGCCCGCGGCACATGATGCAACTCAACCTTGTCGAAGAAAGGCAACAATCTCCTTGCATAATTCATGTAATGTATCAAATTGGGCTGCCGTGTCTCCCATTCCCCTTTGATCTGATTCACCACCAGAGCTGAGTCTCCGTATACGTCCAGATGTTTGATTCACAAATCAATGGCTTCTTCAAGCCCCATTATACAAGCTTCGTATTCGGCCTCATTATTGGTAACAGCAAAGGTCAGTCGAGCAGTAAACGGGATGTGCGACCCGTGTGGCGTAGTGATGATTGCCCCTATTCCGCTACCGTAAGCATTCACAGCTCCGTCAAATATCATCTTCCATTTGGAACCCAACTCCGGTCCTTCGTCTGGCAACGGCTCTTCACAATCTTTCATCTTTAGGTACATGATATCCTCGTCAGGAAAATCAAACCTCATCGATTGGTACTCTTCAATAGGCTGCTCCGCCAGATACTCAGACAGCACACTCCCCTTTATAGCCTTTTGCGAGACGTATTGAATATCGTATTCAGTCAAGACCATCTGCCAACGGGCAATCCTACCTGACAACGCCTGCTTTTCAAATACATACTTGATAGGATCCATCTTCGAGATGAGCATGGTTGTATGATTCAGCATGTACTGCCTCAAACGCCTGGCGGCCCAGGCTAGCGCGCAACAAGTTTTCTCCAGCATTGAATACCGAGATTCGCAGTCTGTAAACTTCTTACTCAGGTAATAGATCGCATGCTCTTTTCTCCCCGTCTCGTCATGTTGACCGAGAACACAACCCATGCTTCCCTCAAGAACCGTCAAATACATTATCAAGGGTCTACCTGCCACTGGGGGTATCAAAATAGGAGGCTCCTGCAAATACTGCTTTATTTTATCGAACGCCTTTTGACAATTTTCGTTCCACGTTACCGCTTGATCTTTCTTTAGCAGCTTGAATAATGGTTCACACGTGGCCGTTAGGTGAGATATGAACCGGGCGATGTAGTTCAACCTCCCTAAAAACCCGCGCACCTCTTTCTCTGTTTTAGGCGTCGGCATTTCTTGAATTGCTTTTATTTTAGCAGGATCGACCTCTATTCCTCTTTCGCTTACGATAAATCCCAGCAGCTTACCCGATCTCACCCCGAAGGTGCATTTATTAGGGTTCAGTCTCAGCCTGAACTTCCTAAGCCTTTTAAACAACTTCAGCAAATTTACTAGATGCTCTTCCTCCGTCTGGGATTTGGCAATCATATCGTCAACATAAACTTCGATCTCTTTATGCATCATATCATGGAAAAGAGTCGTCATCGCACGCTGATATGTTGCCCCCGCATTTTTCAAACCAAAGGGCATCACTTTGTAGCAAAATGTTCCCCAAGGCGTTATGAAAGTGGTTTTCTCCATATCCTCTGGCGCCATTTTAATCTGATTATAGCCTGAAAAGCCATCCATGAAGGAGAATACGGAGTATTGAGCCGTATTATCAACTAATACGTCAATATGAGGAAGTGGAAAATCGTCTTTTGGGCTTGCTTTATTCAAATCTCGATAATCCACGCACATTCGAACCTTGCCATCTTTCTTTGGCACTGGTACGATGTTGGCAACCCATGAAGGATATTTTGTCACAGCCAGGAAACCAGCGTCCCACTGTTTTTGAACTTCCTCTTTGATCTTCACTGCCATATCTGGTCGAGTTCTACGAAGCTTTTGTTTGACTGGCGGGCAATCTTCTTTCAGCGGCAGGCGATGCACAACCATGTCTGTATCGAGCCCTGGCATATCTTCATACGACCAAGCGAATACATCATTATACTCTTGAAGCATTTCAACCAGTCTTTGCTTGATATCACTCTGCAGTGCGGCTCCGATACGAATATTTTTCTCAACCCCTTCCGACCCGAAGTTGATAATTTCGATGACCTCGTCGTGTGGCAGAATGGCTCTTTCCTCTTGCTTCACCAACCAAGACAGTTCTTCAGGAACGTCGCTATCTTCGACAACCTCTTCTTCGGCCTGAAATACCGGGTGTTCAAAGTCGGGACGAGTCATGGGTGATTCAAGGATGTCATCTGAAAATGTTATCCTGCAAAAGGAACGGTTAAGCGCTTCAAAATGCGTATAAAGCGAACAACCACATTGCCATTTTATTGAAACTATAAAACAAGAAAGATAGGGATTACAGTATTTGCACATGAAAAAACGCCGTTTATTTAATGATTAACACGCAATGTTCATAACAACGCAGCCCTAAGCAAATCCTGATGCCCCAGGCAAGACATCAGATTATTCAACAATTAATAAAGCAAAGCATTACTGTTTAAAAGTCACAGGAACATGCTCCTGAATAGACCAGTTGCACAGTCCCTGTCCTGGCGTGCTTGGCTGAATCCAGGCATCCATATCACAGTCGCTGTCTCCCTTGTCCGACTCTGAAGCAGCATTGACAGTTTCATGACACACTCCACTGGCAGAGATGGTGATTGGCCCTTTGAAACGGGGCGCTCCCACGGAAGGAGTTGATGACGACGGTTGGTATCCCAGCCCGAACCGGTCCATCTTCACAGGAATGTCCAGCACCTTGCCCCAGCCCTTGGCTTCTCCTGCTTCTACTAGAGCTTAAGCTTCTTTATACGATGAGACGGCTATTTCTGGCACTTTGCTCGGCCCGAGACCTTTGTCCTTGATGCGCAAACCTTCAAATGCCTGGCAGGGTGTTTCGTGGATTTCTCCGTCAACTTCCACATATTTAAATGACGACAGATGGCTGACCAGGATGTCCTCTTCTCCGCACACGGTGACCACGCTGTCTCCGACCATATATTTTAACTTCTGATGCAGGGTGGATGTGACTGACCCTGCCCCATGAATCCAGGGTCTTCCAAGCAAGCAGCTGTACGCAGGCTATATATCCATGATATAAAACTCAGTTTCAAACACCTCCGGCCCCACCTGTAGAGGCAATGTAATTGATCCGAAAACTGTTCTCCGCGTGCCGTCAAATGCTCTGACTACCAAGTCGCTGGGTGTGCACAAGATTCCTCTAACATCCAACTTCATCATCTCCTTCTTGGGCAGCACATTCAAAGATGACCCGGTGTCAACCAATACGTGCGACATTACTGATCCTCTACACTCAACGGATACGTGCAGCGCCATATTATGATCTCTCCCTTTCGGGGTCAAGTCAAAATCAGTAAATCCCAGGCTGTGGCCTGCATTCACATGTGCCAACACTCCTTCCAACTGATTCACGGAGACGTCTTGGGGTACAAAAGAAGTGTCCAGGACTTTCAGCAAAGCATTTCTGTGAGCTTCCGAACACAACAGCAAGGACAGGACAGATATTTTGGACGGCGTCTGCTGCAGATGCTCCACAATCTTATAATCACTTTTTCGAATCAAGCGCATGAACTCTTCTACGTCTTTCGATGCCGATTCTTTGTCACTTGCTTGCACCGGAACGTTCTCAACCACTTTCCCTTTTCCCTTTGCTAATCTTTCAGCCTCCACTCCAGGGGATATAAAGATCCTACCACTCCTTGTCATACCTCCCGACCCAACAACATTATCCACAGTTTCGGCTGGCTGCTTATTAACATCAATTTTTATCCCGTCACAATACACCTCAAACCCATATGACCATGGGACTGCTTTCGTGTTCTCGTACGGGATCGGCCCGGCCTTAGTTATGGTGATCGGTGGTCGCTGAGTTGGTGCTGCGATAGTGATTGTCTTCCGAGGAATCGTCACAGTGGCCACATCATTCTGATCATCTGCTACTGCCCCTGCGGGCTTTTCAGTTGCTGCTTGGTCAAACTGCAATATACCTTCATCGATTAAAGCCTGAATGCCCTTCTTCAAATCATCACACCCTCCAGCTAGGGTCCAACAGTCTAAGCAATACTCGTTACATCCTGGGTAAACACCCCCTTGTAACATTCGGCTCTTTATCTCGCTCAGCGGCGTCTTCAAGTCTTCAACATTCATAATCAGATTCAACCCTTCCTCAGTTAGAATGGCGTTTGCCCCGTGATTAGGCATGGGTTTCTGCACTATATTCGGACCTGCCGTTCCGAAATTGATAGTCTTATTGTCCAAAAGATCCTGCACAACGTGCTTAAAAGCATGACAACCTTCTATATCGTGGCCCGGGGCTCCAGAATGAAACTCACAGTGCCGGCTTGCATCGTAACCAAACGGGGGAGCTCCTGTTATCGGTGCCAGAGTTCTTTTCTCTACCAAGTTTAATCCCAACAATGTCTGCAACAAATCGGCATAGGTTGAGGGAGGCTTCTCAAACACTCTTCTCGGTTTACTACCCTGGAATCTTCGCGGAGCCTGCTGTGCCCCCTGCTGAGGCTGCTGCTGCTGTTGCATTGGCTGTTGCTGAACCGGTTGTTGTTGCTGGAGTGGCTGCTGTTGATACGGGATAGTAACACTCGCCACCTGCTGCGGCTGACGATATTGACCTCGTCCCCTGCCTCGGCCTCGGCCTCGGCCTCCGAATACTGCGCTTGCCTCGCCCTGACGGCGCCCACCATAAGCTTTCCTATTACTGCCAGATGCAGTTGATTCCTCAGCCTGGAACTTTCCTTGCTTAATGTTACGTTCAATCTTTTCTCCCATCAGAATGAGGTCTGAAAAACTGGCCAGAGATGTGTGAAACAGCATATCATGAAACAGACCTGTGAATGTGCCGACAAACATGTCATTCATTTCCTTATCTTCCACAGGAGGACGGACCCGGGCAGCCATATCGCGCCACCTTTGCGCGTACTCTTTAAAGCTCTCCCCCTTCTTCTGCGACAGCCCTGCCAATTGGACCCGATTGGGCGCCAAATCGCTATTATACTTGTAGTGAGCTACAAATGCTTCTGCTAATTGCTTCCACGTCTTGATATCAGTTGGCTCCAAACCCATGTACCATTCTAGGGAAGGACCCGACAGACTATCTTGAAAGAAATGCATTAGCATTCTTTCATCAGTTGAGTACGCAGACATCTTTCTGTAATAAGCTCGTACATGCACTTTTGGACATGTGTCTCCTTTATACTTGTCGAACGTAGGAGCTTTGAATTTGATTGGCACCCTCAAGCCAGGTACCAAACCCATTGTTGCCATGTCCAAACCCACAGCACTTTGGTTTAAGACTCCCCTCATTTGCTCCTCCAGCATTCTGATCTTCTGGGAATCATCCATCGGCCCTTCGAAACCTCCGCCGGAGAAAGCGTCCTCCTGCTGATCTTCTTGCCACATACCATTTCCAGCCCCATACCCATCATATCCATTATTACGTCCAGCTCTGATCTGATTCATCCCCGGACCTCGGCCTCTGTTGCCGTACCCTTGAACACCTCCAGCAGGACCAAAAGCCATAAATCCAGTACCGTTTCCGTTTCCAAAGCCTCCGTAACCCTGGTTGGTCGCGCCATAACCATCTTGCCCAAAGCCTTGAGCATTGAAACCATACTTCCCCGCATTATCGAATCCCTGATCATTGAATCCGAATCCAGCATTGACGAAGCCGTTGCCTCCCATATTATCTCCCAAATTGACATCACCCAGCCCAACGTTATGGACAGCAGTCTCATTCCCAACTCCGACGTTACCATTCACAGCAGCGGTAGCGTTGTTGATGTTAGCAGCAGGTATATTGACTACGGGTGGAGCTACTGGCGTGGGAGTGCCGTCTCCATGAACAGTATCGACCCGCACAGACTGATGATCTTCATTGCCGTGACCAGCATTTCGAGCCAGCAGAGGCTGGACCATGGCCTGCAAATTCTCCTGCCCTTTTGCAATAGCTTCCATGGTCTGCATAAAGAGAGCGAGCTTCTCGCGCACATCTTGCATCTCGTTTTGCATTTGATCCATGATTCTTCGACAGTTGGTGCGAGTAGAATAGCGGTGCGGGTGCTGATCTGCAATCCTGAAAAGTACCTGATAAAATGCAGGACATAAGACACTTATTCAAAGATTACCTGTAATGCAATATGAATATGAATGCAATGCAATGTGTCTGTGCATTAGGGAGATTCGTTCCCCTAGTTCTAGTGTGAAGGTGCCAGTGCGGTGACAGTGCTGACAATAGGAATATCGGAGCTGAATCATAGAAAGCCTCATATATTGCTGAGAAAACCAGAATACAATGTCACCGAGAGTACGATAAGAAGGCATGACCTCAACCAACAATCTTGGTGATGGTCAGCACTTATGCAAATAAAGCATACAAGTTACTACAAGTTACTACATGAAATGATCAAATCCTCCCAAAAGTCTGGTACTCTTCTATCAGCTTCTTGGTCTCCGGATGGCCTGGTCGATCAAGCAGCCCTTCAACAAGTTGGTTTCTTTTCTTAAGAACATGGCGCACGTCTTCAGCAGTTTCTTCCCATGTTGCTTCTCCGAAGCAATCTTCTAGCTTTCGCTTCTGAGACACCGCTTCATCTCTGGATTTGATTGCCTTGTTCAGTGCATGCTGGACACTGTACCGGGTCATCACTTCCTCCTCACACTTCTTGATGCTAGACTTCAACTTCTCCTCGAGGTCGGAAATTTGCTGCTTCAGCTTATCTTCCCTCTTCTTATTGTTGGTGAGTGTAGCATTCCAAGTCTTATTGCAAGAGGAGATTTCTCGGTGTGCTGCGTCAAGCGCCTTCTTTTTGGCTTCCAGTATGTCATGGAAAGCATATACGGCCTAGTTTTTCTCACTGCGTACTTGAGCTAGCTCTTGCTCTAACCCTTCGTTGATCTTCATCAAGGCTTCCTTTTCCTTCACAACTTGCTCGTAGATCTCCCTAGAAACAGTAGTTGGCTCTTCTGCCGGGACGGGAGCAGTGACGGGTGCAGCGGGAAATGGCATTAATAACTGACTTGCTCTTTCCTGGATCCAAACCCTGTAAGGTTCATAAGCCTGGCAATCATTCTTACCTAACAGTGGCTTCCCTTTGCGGTTAATACGTGTCCAGGCATGTTGCAACTTGGCTAATAACTCCCCCTTCACGTCTCCGGTGAAGTACAGAGATTCCTGTACTTCCTCCTCCTGAGGTGGATTCTTCAGTGCATATCCGAACTGACGAATGAATAGAGAAGGGTTGTAATTGATACACCCTTTTCTTCCTATCAACGGCACATTAGGGTACCCAGAACAGCTGAAGATGAGCTCAGATCCCAACAGGTCTCGATCAAACCATACGACGTCTTCGGAATATAGCCTCATCAGGCGCTCTGACCAACTGGCTGAGGTTGCACTGTCCACAAATGGTCCCTTCATGGGGAGATGACTTTTGAACCACATATTTAATAGAGGAGCACAGCAGTAAACAACTTTTCCCCTTCGTTTTTCGTTCTTGTAGTGCAATGAGTGGTAGAAGTCTCCGATCAACGTTGGCACTGGGTTGCCTGCAGCAAACAGATAGAAAGCATCCAGATCTACGAAGTTGGGCAAGTTAGGAAACAGCACAATTCCATAAATGCATAAAGCCAAAATAGCGTTGAAAACCAACCAACAACCGTTCTTGGCGTACTCTTGAGCCTTGCCAACCAGAAAATCTAGAGAGAAACCGGGAACCCCAAGCCAAGAAGTCACCAACAGCTCAGCAGCATTCATATGCAAGGCTTTGGCTAAATCCTCCAACTTGGGCTCAGCAGCAGAGTGAATAAAGGGAACCTTGTTCTGCACGGGAAGCTCAGTAAACTCCACATACTCCTCAATGGTAGGCCCTAGAATGAAGTCAGCAAAAGTAAAGCATCTCAATGCGGGGTCATAGAACTGCATCAAGGTGTATAGCCCGTTCATCTCATCAGCAGTGGGCTTGCAGACTAATCTCAGTAATCTCCCATGACTCATTCTGAAGCTTCTCCTAACCTCCTCATCAGCAAGAGACATCAGACCAAGCAAAGAAGTAATATCAGGTGAAGGCAGCTTATACGCAACTGTTTTCCTCAAACCAGCCATAGTCAATACTCAGAAGTCTGGGCACTAGAACCGGGGAATATGCAAATGCCCCTGCAGCACAGACACACGTTAGTGAAATGCAAGTGGTAATGGATATGCAGGCAATGCAATGCAAGTAACATGCCACAGGGACCAAAGCTGTAGCTGAATAGCCTGAACCCAATCAAGAAAGGTCTCAGATAGACCATCCGGAAGTCATCAAACCCTGGTCTCAGATAGACCTAAAACAAAGCTCCAACACTGGTCTCTGACAGACCTCAAACCATAACTCCAACTGGTCTCTGGTAGACCTCAAATCACATCTCCAATTGGTCTCTGACAGACCTCAGAACACTCCAACTGGTCTCTGACAGACCTCAGAACACATCTCCAAATGGTCTCTGACAGACCTCCTAACCCTCCATAAATACCCAGGATCTCTGATCAAGAAATAACCGGTAGTCTGAAGGTCTAGTTACCTGCATAACCCCAAACCCTCTCACAGGTGGATGTCCTAGTAACTGACAAAGGTATGGCATCCTATGCGGTCGTCGGCGTCACAGACTTTCAGGGTTGATGATACGATTCCCAGAAGGAGTGGCATCATCAAATCCTGAAGAGGCCTCACTTAGCCAACTTCCAAATGATCGGTTTCCGGAGTCGACAATTCAGCTGACCAACAACCCCTTCGACCCAAAGGGTAGAAAAAGAAGCCAACCAGAAGAACCTCGTCCGAGTGTAGATTTCATGAGACACTAATGCAAGCAAAGCCGGCACGCGCCCACTACTTTCTACGCTAATTCTAGGTGCACTCAAGCCCAGGTCCGGCTTCTCACTCAATATCAGAACACCCGTCACACCCCAAATACAGCAATAATAATCAATATACAAAGCTGAAAATAAAGGTCAGAAATATAAATCCATACAAAATCCTCGACGGGAAAACAAGCGTTAGGATTGACTCTCTTAAGGGACGTTGGATCCCAAATGCATAAGAACTATCGCAGCCCTTAGCAGCCAGGGGATGTTGGGTCCCCAGCAGAGTCGCCAGCTGTCGCTACTGCGAAAATCGGCGCCGGCTGAACAGAAGAGTCGCCACCGTGCGTTATTTATCCCACGGGAGGGAAAGGAAACGCTCAGAGTAAACCTCGCACAACATGGGAAAGGTATGGTCATCGCAACCAAAACCTGGATTCGGGAGTCGGTTACGCAAGGGGAAGGTATTAGCACCCCTCACGTCCGTCGTACTCGACGGGATCCACGCTTGTTTTCGGGTATGGATTATTATTCTATCTAAACTATAGGTCAAGGGTTAAAAAGAAAATAAAACGAAAATAAAAATGACTCGGCAAAGTATCGCACTTTATGCCTACGTATTCCCGCCTGGAACGAGAAATCAGAGTCAACGTAGTTCGCCTACCTACGGGAAAGGAGGGGAAGATTGCTCGCTAGGATATCGCATCCTATGCCTACGTACTTTCATACAGCACGAAAGATCAGAGCAAACGTAGTTCGGGCCACGTACGACACAAGTCTGTCTTGGTTGACTTTATTCCTTCTGAAAAAGGTTTTCTTGATTAGCAGTCCAAGCGGACAAAAATGACGTCTTGATGAGTTCACATTCTTTTACGGAAGAAGTGTCTTTTATTGTGTTTGAAATCTGTATGGCATTTTTCTGTTTGTTTTGAGGAAGAAGAGACAGAACTCTAACCTACGGTTGCGAAGGGAATCAAACTAACCTAATGTTATCATGCATGGGTTAAGACCTAGTGTCTATCATGTTCCTCTCTTCCACAGAGAGAAACAGAGATCCTAAGGGAATAGACAGAAACAGAAACAAGATCAGATATATACAGTAAAACAGTAAAATGCATGAATGCAGCAATACAAGCGAGGCAAGGGAGTCCCACTCAACCTCGACCCTAGAAAACAATAGGCAAAAGTGAACAGACTTCACTCTCAACCCAACAGGGTAAACAGCAAACAATACAGTCCAGAAAACCAATCAATACATCAGAAATGAAATACAGCAAAAATAAACAGCATCAGCAGCTCTGAATCAACATCTGGCTTCAAGTAATCTCCAATCATTTATGGGCTTCAACAAGCATCAATCTCCATCTTCATGGTCTCCAGGTAAGGGCTTTGATCATCAGTCTTTTATCTGCAATGGTTTTCTTCAAGCCTCAGGCTCCAGAATGAACATCAGCCAACCAGATGAAGTGAATGAATGTTAGACAGTTAATTACCTACCAAGGGTGGTTCATCAACTGCTAACATTATACAGATAATTTTCCCTCAAAAAGTTCTATCTTTCAAATACATTCACTGATCCTTCCAAAGGAAGGAGGTGGATATTTGAAAGAGACTTTGAATCATAGAGAAAGGATAGAGGCAGACAAAGCCATCTATGTTTGAGAAGCAAGCTTTCTAATCTAGAGCTCTGCCTAGCTCCTAAACCCTAGTCTCCTCAGCAGCTGCTAGCAAGAAACTCCTCTTCAACTCTGGCAATTGCTCTTCAATCTCTGGATCTCCAATGGTCTTCATCTCCTCAAGTCTTCAGCTCTCCCAAGTCCCCAGACAATCCCAATACCCACACAAGCAAGCAATAATCCCCAGAGGGCACACCACACCAGTCAGTCAGATATACAGTATATCAATAGCAGTAGGGGAATCCTGACTTTTTCTGAGGGATCTAATAACTACCCATAGCCCCTATAGTCCCATAACTAAACTAGTCAAGCCCTAAGTCCTAAGGGAAAAGAATCAAATCTCCTAAGTCATCACCTAAAACCCTAGTTTTATTCATGTTATTCACACCTACATTAAGCACCTAAATTTAATTTCTAAAATGGGAACTAAATTGAATCTACAAGTTCAATGTCTAACCTAAACAACCTAAAAAGAATGGATGAAAAATATTGAAGCAATTAATAGAACAAAAAATATCAAAATGATGTATGAAATGAAATTATGTAAAATGCTATTTATTTAGAAAATATGGGAAAAATATCAAATAAAAAATAAAATGCCATTTTTATTTTTTATAATTTTCTTGACATCCTAAAGAAAAATATGCAAAAAGAATGAATTAAAAATGATGATTTTTATATTTATTATGAATTTTATAAGATGCATGAAAAATATAAAGAAAATAAAAAGAAAATGGAAAGAAATAGCCAGAGGGGTGCAAATATGAACACGCTGCAGTTGTTTTATTGAGTGGGCTGAGGACCGGGGGTGCAAATAGGACAAGTCCATAGGCCCAATTCGCTTCAGAATCTCACCAAAACCAAAAAAACTCCAGAACGGTGTATATAGCAATAATTCTAGTTGATTTCATGTTGGGCCTGGTTGGAAGGGGTGTTAAAAGCAAAATTCACTTAAGCCCAATGGTCAGATTAAATGATACGGTGCGTTTTGCTCATCAAAAGAAATCCCTCACACACTATGGGTCACGCACAGCCTTTGGATTATGGTCTCGGTCAATGATTTGTCACGATCCAAGGGCTCAGAACCTTTCTTCCTCATTTGAAATCAGCCTTGGAGCCAAACGCCATGGATGAATGCTTCCAAGAACACCAACTGATCCTCAGACGAACTTCCTCAGTTCTTGATGAAACCCTAAGGTGCAAAGACCAAACTCACTCCAAATTCCATCAGCAACTCGGTCATGGCTTCAGAAATAGTTGAAACACAACCTAACCCTAAACCCGATAACTATCCCCAAAATACGATCAAGAACCGACTCTCATAATTCTCAAAATTAATGGCATAAACCTGTTCCTCTCTTCACCTAGATCATTTCCCCCTAAAGAACTAAGTCTAATACTCCCAATTCGAAGAGTTCTTGCTTCTAACAGAAATTATACCAACCTAAAAAACATCACCAAATCGATCCATACTTTCCAGAAATGATCTACTACTTATTCCCTATCATTCTAACCTATTAATCTTGCTAAACTATGCATAAATTAGAATGTAGAGATCAAGATACAAACCTGATAAAATGTGTGAACCAGATAGGGGAATCCTTCAAATCACTGCTTGTACTTGTGCAGAAACACTCAGTGACACGAGAGCTTGCTTCTGTTTGCACTAGTTTGGGTTGATTGTGCTCGAATCTTGGAAATGGATTTGAAGCTGCAAGCTGCCAAACTCAATATACAGAACACGATTTGGACCTGAATTTCTTCTGATCTTGATTGTTACACACTCAATGATGATGATAGAGTTGAATCAGATCAAGAAACTGAACAGAATATGGAAGAAATGAAGAATTGGAAAATGACTTGCTATGGAGGAAATTTGATCTCAATCTCTCTTTCTGCAGCAATTCTCTCTAAAAAATGCATCTGAGCACATCCCAAGTTACTTATAGATGGTGTAAGAATGATCTAGAAGGGACTGGAACAATCCAATGAGAAATTGGATATCTCACTTCATGAGATTTTTGATTCCATGCTAAGCATAGGCCATTCTTTGTTCAAGCTTGCACACTCCTCATTTCTCATTTGAAATTCTCTTTAGAGGATATTTTTGATGTGCTGAAAAACCTTGCAAGCTTGCCCATTGATTCCTTGTTTATGTGGGGTTTTGCCATGTGACCTTGTGAGGCAAGGAGCAAATTTTCAAAGGAAGTCCCATTTTTAAGCTTAAACTCAAAAATGTGGATGAACCAATGTCTTTAAAATGAGGTTTCCAATCAAAATGATATATTGGATGACCTATTTTGGATTTCTAGATCCTCCAAACCAATTTCCAAATTCAACTTTTTCAACTTATAAGCCATTTTTAGTTCATTTTTTGACCAATCATGCAAATCCATGCTATGAGCTTTTCCAATCATTCATGACCTCCCTTCTGGACTTAAAATGGCATTTTGAGCAACTTTCATGTTTTGAGTTTTTTCATTTGAGGCTTGGAAATAGGAGATATGGCCTTTGCTTAAAAATGACCTATAACTGACAAATGACCAAAATACCCTTTGCTTGCCAAGACCATAAGTAGAGTTCCACACATCATATGAAGGCATACCATACCATTCTAGAAAGCTAAGACAATGAGGAACAATTTTTATGTTGACCAGAAATTCATTTGAAATCTCCTTGAGGGGTAAAAATAGCTTGGAAGTCAAGTCACTTTCACAGACAAAATTTCAGATACCTCAGATGACCTGTAACTTGCAAGGACCATAACTTGAGTTATATAAATCTCCTTGATGTCTTCCACCACTCAAATTAAATGTCTTGAGATCCTCTACAAGTTTCATGTTGGCCAAGGATCCATTTGAAGCTTGCATTTTGACTTATCTTGCTTGGAAATTTGACCTAAACTAGGGGATTTTACATAGAAACCCTAATTTAGAAACTCCTCTTCTCCTTGATTTCTCTTGATTTCTTCTTAGAATAACAGCATATCTTTATTCTCCATGTCAAATGATGAACCCCACCTCTCTCCAATAGCCCTTAATGCCTTTAAATCAATCAATTGACCTAGGGTTGACCCAGATGAAACCCTAGTTGACTGTCTTCAACTGCAATTCTTGTGGTTACCTCAACAACTTGTTTTCTTCCCCAAATGACTTTCTAAGCCTCTCATGATGTCTAGATGCTCTCCATGCCTTCAATTCACAACTCACAACCCCCTTGTTGACCCTCAGATGCCCTCAGATAGGAAATAGACTCAAGGCTTGATCTGCTGAGCTCTCTACTCTCAAATTCTTTTCTGATGACTTGAATGAGATGGAATTAGGATAATAACCTCTTGATAGGCCTCTAGAGATGAGAATAATGATTGGTCCCCTGTTGAATGACTTGGTATGCTTATGCTATGCAGATGAATAACCTATATTCATGACTCTATATGCAAATGCTAATGATATTGAAACATAAACCAAGTGAATAAGGTTGAGCAAATTTTAGGGTGCAACAAGATGGAGTGTGGGAAGTAAGAACACGACGTCGGGCCTGACAGATTGAGGCCCAAAGTGCATTATTATTGTTATCACTCAGAGAGGTGTATGCGAAGCAAAAATAAGGTGCACATAGAGAAACTCATGGGCCTATGCATTTCCTAAGCCCAACCAAGTGGCAAAGAGGAAATTAGAAAGTATGAATTTCAATTCCTTTCCTTGTTTCATCTCTGTTTCATTTTCTCTCTCTCAAAGACACTCCTTCGCCAGCGTTTTACTCCAAGACATCACAGGTGGTGGAGTTGGTCCAAAAATTGCAATCAAAACCACCAAAGATCTCCTTTCAATCTCATCTCTCTCCCAAACTCTCCTTAATTCACTCCGAAACTCAACCAATTCTCTGAATCAAAAACACACACACACACACACACACACTATAAACATAATGATGGATGATTTTGAATACCAAGATTGAGCTTAAACAAACTGTGACAGAAAGTGAGGTTCAAGTTGCAAATTTGTGTTTGTGGTGTGCATGAAGATGTTCAAATTCAATTCCAAACAGTTTTATATCATTCCAATCATATACACACATCGTACAAATGCTCATGAATGAATCTAAACACAAATTCAGATAGAAAACAAGATGTTATGGGAAATAGTGTTCAGGTTGCAATTGTCATGAATAGGATGCATAATGATGTTCAGTTCTGATTCTAGGCAATCTCAAATTGGATTAAATGCACACACATATTGAAAACATGATAATGAGTGAATTCAATCAAGAGTTTTGGATCAGAGCAGTTTAAAATAGGAAATGGTATGCAAGCTGTCAAACTGTCATGTGAGATGCATGATGAGGTTCAATTTTGATTCCAAACATATTTAGGTAAAATGAAACATATACACACTACACATACATTGTATTGAGTGAGTTTAAGCCAAGAAAACAATCTCAAAATGGTCTGTGGTGAAAATGGCCTTCTAATTGCAAAATTAACATGTGTGATGCACCAAAGAGTACAATTCAAGTTTTATGCATATCTACACCAAGTGAATCACATATGCATCTTGAAAATATGTTAACAGATGAAATTAACCAAAAGAGACGGTTCAAAACAGACTGTAGCAAAAAAATGACATTTAAGTTGCTCTTTGGTTTTAGGATGATGCAGTAGATTGCTCAAAACCAGATTTAGGTACATTTTGATCATATGAATCACATACACATTCCTCATATATACAAACAAGTGAGTCCAAGCAAGAAAAATGGTTCAAACAGGGCTGGTATGAAATTTGGTGAGTTAAATGCAAAATGATGCTTTTAAATGCAAGTTTAATGACCAATTCAGTTTCTATGCACAAATTGACCAAATTATCACTTACACACATTGAAAATATGTTATGGGATGAATTTAAACAAAAGGTATGGCTCAAAACAGGCTGACATGAAAAGTGGTGATCAAAGTGCAAGCGTGTATGTGTGAAGATGCATGATGATACTCAATTTTAGTTCTGTGCACATTCAGGTCAAATGAATCATACATACACCATACATACATGATATTGAGTGGAATAAAACACATTTTGAAGTTAAAAGAATGCTGTCATGAAAAATGGTACTTCAAGTGTAGGTTTGTGCTTGTGTAATGCATGAGCATGTTCAATTTTAGTTCAAAACATTTTCAGGTTGATTCCAACATATACACATCACATATTCATGATATTGAATGAGTTCAAACACAATTTGGGGCTAAGAGAAGACTGTCATGAAAAATGAGGGTTTGAGTTGCAAATTGGTCATTTTTGATGCAAACATGAAAAAATGCAATTCAACATTTTAAGCACTAGTGATCAATTTAACTTCACACACATATTGAATACATGATGTTGGATGAATTTGAGCACAAATCTAACCACCTCTAGGCCTGAGATCACAGCTAGGGGGTTCATGGCAGAATTTTGGTACAAGACATAACATATTTCCAACATAATGAACCAAAAATGATAAAACATGAAATTATGGTGTAAAGCAAAGATGGAGTGTCTACATACCTCTAGTAGACTGTGTTGAGCAGGTTTGATCAATAAGAAACCCAGAGAAAACTTCAAATGCACCTAGCTTTGGAGATTTCTTCTTTTTGAAGCAAGGATGCAAACTTCAAGACAGTTGGAGAAATAAACTCCACCAATGATCCTTAACACTTTAGACAGTCGAGAAATGATATATGTGAGGTGTTTGAGTGATTAGAACATCAAGCAAATACCTAGAACAAGTTTTGATAGATTTTGTGGCTTTTGGTCAAAGTAACTTGGTATGGAAGTTGACTTTTTGAATGGGGAGGTTTTTGAGTTGTTCAATGGTTGGAACACCTTCTATATCATATTTAGAGATTGTGTGGATGATTGTTGGTGAGTTTGAGTGTATGGAAATGGTTTTGGCAGCTGGACTGTCAAGACAGATTTTTCATTGTTTTGTGATTTTGTGATTTTGGTGAAAATGAATCAAAGAGTGGGAAAATGAGAGCTTTGTGTTTCTCTGGTTTTAGAGAGATCTCTGATGTCCTGAATGAGGTGTAGATGTCCTCTATTTATAGGCAAAGGAATGGTATGGGCAGATTTGAAGATTTCCTTCATAGGAAGGAAAGGTTTGCTTTTTGAATCAAACCTCCACAAAGGGGTTTTCTTGGCAGATAGGTAAGCCCAATAGTCAAGCAAAATGATGAGTTTGAAAGGGCTAAATGCAGGCTAGAAGGTGTAGGCTTGTGGCTGGTTCAGAATTGCTTTTCCACCTCATGCTTGCCATGTTCACTTTAAGTGCAAGTTGCAAGGTAACTTGCAAGCCACTTACAAGCTTGGCTAATTCCATTTCCTCTGCATTTTTTTTTGTATTTCCAAGCTACAAAATATCTACATATCAGATAAAAATTGATTCACAAGCTGAGATTGGTCATATTGATGAAATAATGGATTTTTGAAACTTGTCAATTTGGACTTCAAGTATGAAACCACCAACTTGCCATAACCATAACTTTCAGCTCACAACTCCTTTTGAGATGTTCTAGTACTATTTAGAAAGCCCTCAAATAGCCCTAAAACATTCATGTTTTCATGAGTTTCAATTTCCCAAAGGAACATGGCCAAAAAGTCTCTCAAAGTTGCTAAAAATGAACTTAAAAGTGAAATTTCTCTAAGTCTTTTTCCCTTCTTGAAATGAATTTGATCATAACTCCAAATCTATGCATTTTCTAATTATGGACCACTTAGGGACTTTTGTAGGATTTGTCAAGAGCTTTCTAATGAGCTTTGAACCAACTCAATTGGATGTGTGGTTAAGGAGTTATGGTTTAGCCCCTTTCAAAACCCTAATTTCCCGATTTTTCGATTACTCCTTCATCCTTGATCCAATGGTCATGAAAATTGATAGGAAAATGCAATATGATATAAGGAACATTTTTGATTCACACTATGAAGTCCAATTCCTTAAATTTGAAGAGTTGACTTTTTGGTCAACCGTACGATCGATCGGTGACTACCGAGTCGTCTGTTGACATTCTGGACCTCCTGAGACTTTGATACTTCTTGAATGAACTTTATTAAGCTATATGAACTTCATGGATCATAATCCCATCATTAAAACACCTTTCAACACCAAAGTCAAACTACAGTTGATTTTTACTAGTCAAAAACCCTAATCGGGTGCCCTGAAATGTATTGTTTTTGATTCTGGGGTAACGACCTCAAATTGGATTCTCAATTGACATCATATGATACCCTTTATATTCTTTCATGATTGAATTAGTCTAAAACTTGGATTGATCACAAACCCTGAAGCTTCGATTTGACTGTACAAAACCCTGATTCATTTGTAACTGGACAACGACAAACTTGCATTGGGTTAGGGTTAGATAATTCATGAGTATGCTCCTAAAATGATAATGAGGATCTAAGGGGTCAAAATTTGGGGTGCAACAGTTGCCCCTATTTAAATATCTTCACTAGATGGAACTGAGAGATGACAATCCTCGTAGAATCGCAGTGAAAGGTATTTAAATATAGAAAACCAAAAATTGTGTCTCTTAGATCCGATGATATGCCAAAGGACAGGTCATGACATGCCATGAATTCTAAATGGTGCCTTATGATGCTTGGATGCAAGACATATGCAGAGGACAGAAAAAGCAAAACAACGAGTAACTACTCATGGGACCTGGTTATGTGGATCCGACACTGGGGAAAACCGAGGTATAACAATCAATAGTTCAAACATGACTACTGATAACTGAGAGAAAAAATTCACATGAGGATGCCAAAATTCCAGTGAAGATGATAATCTCACTGAGGAAGAGCAAACACTCCACTGGGGAAAGAGGTAGATTTCCACCGGGGAAAAGAGCGACTTTCTTCTAGGGAAGTGGAGAACCAGAGACGTGAACCTCACTGGGGATGATCAGATGAGGAACTTCCTATAGTGAAGAGTTCAAACGGGATCTTCAGGAATGGACTAGAAACAAGGACCAAATACATTGGGGATACTAGTGACGACTAGATCTCCGAGACTTGTCTGGGGAGAAAGATTTCACTGGGGATAATGATGTCACCCAGTTTTAACAGATGGTTCAGACAGCGCTAGTAACCACTAGACTTTCCGGAGGTAATGGCAACGACCAACCTGAGATAATAACAAATGAGATTTCTCAAATCCAATCGGTAACACATAAGATTTCGACTAGGGAAATTGGCGACGATCAAATTTTAAGCAATGCCAGTAACTACTGGACTTAAAAGAGATTGGTAATGACCAAGTCCGGGTACCCATGACGATTGGACTTCAAGTAATGCCAGTTACGACTGGGCTTTAAAAGAAACATGGTGACGACCAAATCAAGGTATATCAACACATGTGGTTATGAGAATGCTATCAAGCTAATAGGCTTTAGCTGGGGAGGTTGGTAACGACCAAACCTAAAGATACCAATAACGATTGGATTTTAAATGACGCCAGTTGCCACTGGACTTCATGGGGAAGGTTGGTAACGACCAACAAGATATCGATGCCAATAGGACTTCGGACATCTGCCAGTTACGACTGGAAAATCAACTAGTAACGACCAGACTTCACATGGGATTTGCTAGTGACGACTAGACTTCAGAGGAAAAAAGTTGGTAACGACCAAACCAAAAGATAATAACGAGTGAAGTTAAGACAATGCCAGTTACGACTGGACATCGAGGGAAAATATGGTGACGACCAAAAGAATACCAATAACGATTGGATTTTAAAGGACAAGGGGGTGGTGACGACCAAATCAACAGATACCAACGAGTGGAATTGCGACAATGCTAGTTACGACTGGTCTAAACAAGAACTATGGTGACGACCAAAAGAATACCAATAACGATTGGCTTCTAAAGCAATGCCAGTTACAACTGGACTTTAGACGGAGATTCACTAACAGTGATTAGACATTCACGGGGAATCAACAGATAACACACCGAACCCGAGAGACAAAATGAATCACACTGAAACCAGGTTGAAGGATGTATGAAGTTTTGAGAATAAACCCAATCCTAACGGGGAACAGAGCTTTTAAACCAGCTAGTCAGAGATGACAACGTAAGTTCAAACAAATGCTCAGACATCTTCTACTGGGGACGAGTCTTCGCACCATCATAAGAAGTCCTTGAGAGACAGTCTTCAAACTTGATAGCCACACATGACCAAAGGAAAATCAGCAGTTCTACTTGCTTACACTTCACCAAGGAGGGCGATAGGATTGCGTATCAAAGTTCCCGCTACCCTGAGGTTTCGGGGAAGTATGATTTTTCTTGACTCTTTTCCATGAGTTGAAGTTTTTTACGTTTGTTAATCTTTTCAAGTTTTATCCAATAATTTGACCCCTATGCTTTCAAAATCATCATTGATCAACAAATAATATTTTGCATAACAAAGAAAATAAAGGAAATGATAAATTTGCAAAAGAAAGAATGGCTCAAAACTGATTTTATTCAAGAATGAAATCTTGCAAATGACAAAATTCCATAGAAGTTTTACAAGTGAAAAGTGGAAAAGTGGACAACATTACATTGAATCCCATGACCAACTATCCCCTAAGACTAAAACTCCCCAAAATCCTCGCTTCTGACAAGAGCGATTGAAGTGAATTCTTGTAGGATCTTCTGCAGTAGTGACAACTCATCTGATGCAGTGACACGCCTTTGTCCCTAACTTTTGCCTGGATCGCCCTTTCAGGTTTTCAATCCACCGGGACACTCATTTTTGCCTAAGCCGCCCTTTCGGGTTTTCAACTTAGCTAGCTCTTTTCTTTCTTTTTCTCTTTTTCTCTTTTCTTCTTTTTTCTCAACCCTAACTTTTTGTATAAGCCGTCCTTTTTGAGTTTCCGGCTTACCGGGTTCTTTTAGGCGTAATATTTCCGTACTGCATCAGAATTCACTGGATGAGTAAGCTGCTCTCCATCCATGGTTGTGAGAATCAACGAGCCTCCTGAGAAGACTGTTTTCAGAACAAACAGTCCGTCATAGTTAGGCATCCACTTTCCCCGTGTATCTTTATGAACTGGTAAAATCTTTTTGAGTACAAGTTCACCTTCTCGGAATTCTCAGATACGAACTTTCTTGTCAAAAGCTCTCTTGATCCTCTTCTAATATAACTGACCATGACACATCACAGACATGCGCTTCTCGTCAATAAGATTCAACTGATCAAACCTTTCTCTCACCCATTCTGCTTCTTCAAGCTTGGTTTCCATTATGACTCTCAAAGAAGGTATCTCGACCTCAATAGGAAGTACCGCATCCATTCCATATACCAAAGAAAAAGGAGTTGCCCCTGTTGAAGTGCGGGCGGACGTTCTGTACCCATGCAAGGCGAATGGTAGCATCTCATGCCAATCTTTGTAAGTTTTCACCATCTTTTGCAAAATCTTTTTGATGTTTTTATTCGCAGCTTCTACAGCTCCATTCATCTTGGGACGATAAGGAGAAGAATTGTGATGTTCAATTTTGAAGTCCTCGCACAACTCCTTCATGATATTGTTGTTCAAGTTTGTACCATTGTCCGTTATGATCCTGCTTGGAATTCCGTAACGACAAATAATCTCCTTCTTGATAAAACAAGCCACCACTTGTTGAGTAACGTTGGTGTAGGATGCGGCTTCAACCCACTTTGTGAAATAGTCGATAGCAACCAAAATAAATCGGTGTCTGTTAGAAGCTTTTGGTTCAATTGCCCCAATCATATCGATGCCCCACATAGAGAAAGGCGATGGTGATGACAATACATTTAACAATGTCGATGGTACGTGCATCTTGTCCACATAAATCTGGCACTTGTGACATTTCCTGGCATATTGAATACAGTCAGTTTCCAAAGTCAACCAGTAATAACCAGCCCTCAAAATCTTTCTAGACATAGCATGTCCATTGGCATGAGTACCAAACATTCCTTCGTGAACATCTTGCATTAACAACTCTGCTTCTCGTCTGTCGACACATCTAAGCAGGACCATATCATGATTCCTTTTGTAGAGCACATCATTACTGAGAAGGAACTTGGATGCTAATCGTCTCAGAGTTTTCTTGTCAAGTGACGTAGCATCTGCTGGATATTCTTGTTTTAATAGATAATATGTCGTGGTACCAAGGCTTATCATTAGTTTCTTCTTCAACCATATGATAGTAGACGGGCTCAGTCTTGCGTTCAATTCGAATGAGAGTGGCATCATTGTCATCCCTGACTTTCCATATTGAGGCTAACATGGCTAGGGCATCGGCAATGTGATTCTCAGATCTCGGAACATGCTTGAAAGTGATTTCATCAAAATACTCGATCATCTTGATGATGTAGGCCCTATAAGGGATCAAATTCTCATGTCTAGTTTCCCATTCTCTAGTAACTTGATAAATAACTAAAGCTGAATCCCCACTGACTTCAAGAAGTTTGATTTTGAGGTCGATAGCTGCCTCGAGGCCGAGAATGCACGCTTCATATTCGGCGATATTGTTTGTGCAGTCAAAATCCAACCTGGCTGTGAATGGAGTGTAACCACCTTCCGGACTCATTAAAACGGCGCCTACACCATACCCACTATAGTTAGAAGAACCATCAAACATCATTTTCCACCAAAGACTTTCCTGCGGACCCTCATCAAGACCTGGCTCTTCGCAATCTTTTACCAACATGATGTCTTCATCTGGGAAGTCAAATTTGAGAGACTCATAATCTTCCACTGGTTGATCTGCAAGATATTCTGACAAAACACTACCCTTGATAGACTTCTGAGCTACGTATTGGATGTCGTATTATGATAATAACATATGCCAACGGGCGAGTCTTCCAGTCTGAGCAGGCTTCTCAAAAATATACTTTATCGGATCCATTTTTGAAATCAACAAAGTGGTATGACAAACCATGTACTGCCTCAAACTCCTGGCAGCCCATGCTAAAGCATAACAAGTTTTCTCCAAGAGTGAATATTGACTTTCACAATCAGTAAACTTCTTACTCAAATAATAGATAGCATGTTCTTTTCGTCCGGACTCGTCCTGCTGACCTAACACACAACCCATGGAATTCTCAAGCACTGTCAAATACATGAAGAGAGGTCTTCCCGGAACAGGAGGTATTAAGATCGGAGGCTCTTGAAGATAGCCCTTAATCTTATCAAATGCTTGCTGACAATCTGAATTCCAAATAACCGTCTGGTCCTTGCGTAATAATTTGAAGATGGGCTCGCAAGTAGGAGTCATATTGGAAATAAATCTGGATATGTAGTTCAGTCTTCCAAGAAAACCTCTGACTTGCTTCTCAGTCTGCGGAGCTGGCATATTTTGAATGGCTCGAACTTTATCTGGATCCACCTTAATCCCTCGGTGACTGACAATGAAACCGAGTAACTTCCCAGATCTTACCCCAAAGGTACACTTGGCTGGATTCTGTCTCAACTGATATTTTCTGAGTCTCTTAAACAATTTCAAAAGATGTTCCAAATGGTCCTCCTCGCTTTGAGATTTGGGTATCATGTCATCAACATATGCCTCTATCTCCTATACATCATATCATGAAATAAAGTTACCATGGCCCTTTGATAAGTAGCACCTGCGTTCTTCAGACCTAAAGGCATAACTTTGTAACAGTAAGTCCCCCACGAAGTGATGAAAGTAGTTTTTTCCATGTCATCCAGATCCATCTTAATCTGATTGTAACCGGAGAAACCATCCATAAATGAGAAAACTGCAAAACGAGCCGTATTATCCACCAACGTATCGATATGCGGAAAAGGGAAATCATCCTTCGGAATGGCCTTGTTTAGATCCCTGTAATCCACACACATTCTGACTTTCCCATCCTTTTTCGGTACAGGTACAATATTGGCCACCCATTCGGGGTATTTGGACACTGCTAGAAAATCGGCGTCAATCTGTTTCTTCACCTCATCTCGAATCTTGAGAGCCATGTTAGGTCTTGTTCTTCGGAGCTTTTGTTTAACCGGTGGGCATTCTGGTCGAAGCGGTAATTTGTGAACCACTATGTTAGCGTCTAAACCCGGCATATCTTGGTATGACCAAGCAAATACATCCACATAATCTTCCAGAAGTTTCTCTAGTTGTTGCTTGACTTCTGCCCCTAGGGCTTCCCCAATCTTGCCTTCTTTCTTGTTTTCTTCGGTGCCAAGATTAATGACTTCTACCTGTTCTTGTAGGGTTGAAGCTCTGCATACTTATGGTGTGCCAATTTTACCAGTTCATCAGGGATTTTGAAATCTTCATCCTCATCTTCAGCTTGGTATATTGGTGAATCAAAGTCAGGAGGGAATGCAGAGTCATAGGGTTCAATGGGTTTTAGGACATCACTGCACGTTGGAATGGCTTAATTTATTAAAACACACAAAGACAAATGCAGCACACAAAAGAGAAAAATTGTTTTGGGTTTTTTAAGATTTCCATTTTTCTTTTAAAATGAAAGCAAAAGCAGTAAAGGAAATAACACAAGGAAATTAACAAAATAGTTCATATTTCATTGATTTTCTTGAAAGCTCGGGGCCCTTACAAAACATTCCTATAGCCTTGGGCATGGCTATGGAGATTCAAAACAAAAAAGAAAAGAAAGACAAACAAATTACTTTAACTCTGGAAAGACCATAGGAATCTCAATAGCTTCCCAGTTGCTCAAGGCAGAGCTGCAATGATACACTAGTTGTTCAAGGTCTTCATCTTCAAAATCTTCCTCCACAGCACTGATTTGGAAACCTCCACTGATGAATACTTCTTGTACAGTCTTTGGGCGTCCTTTGTCATGTGTCGGTGCTTCATCGTGAGTTGGTTTGTAACCCAACCCTTGGCGATCCATTTTTGTCTTTACTTTGATAACCTCTCCCCAACCTGCAGGAGTACCTTCTTCCAGTGCAGACTTGATACTCTGAGCGGATGCAAAAGACGGACCACTCTTAGCCACTGTTTCTTCCAACATCACCGCATTAGCTATCTCGAGTGCCTGAAAGGAAGTTTCTAACGCGCCCTCATCTGCTTCAATATACTTAAATGATGACAGATTGCTCACCATTAGGTCCTCTTCACAGTGTACAATCACTAACTTATCATTCACCACAAATTTCATTCTTTGATGTAATGTGGAAGTTACTGCTCCCGCCGCGTGAATCCACGGTCGTCCCAACAAACAACTATAAGTTGGGTTAATGTCCATGACTTGGAATGTAATATTGAACACATGAGGTCCAATCATGATTGGCAATTCTACCTCTCCAACAACCGTTCTTCTTGAACCGCCAAAAGCTTTTACAATCAAAGACGTCGGTCTCATTTCTGCCCCTGCATATGCTAACCTTGCGAGCGACCTTGCGGGCAATACATTCAACGAGGATCCAGTATCGACTAAAACTCGTGCCATTATGTCTTCCTTGAACCTGATAGATATGTGCAACGCACGGTTGTGATTACGTCCTTCTTTTGGCAACTCTGCATCACTAAAGCTCAGGGTGTTGCAGGCTGTAATGTTGGCTATTACTGAATCAAATTGTCCGAGAGTTATATCTTTTGTCACATGTGACTGCTTCAATACTTTTTGCAGAGCTTCTCAGTGAGCTGGAGAGTTCATCAAGAGAGACAAGATCGATATCTTTGATGGGGTTTGGTGAAGCTGATCAATAACCCGGTAATCACTTTTCCGAATAATCCTTAAGAATTCTTCGTCGTCTCCTTCAGTACCTGGTACCTCTTTTTCTTTCGTCGCAGCAGGAGTAACCTCTCTTGGGGTGACTACTATTATCTTTGGCTGATAGATCCGGCCACTAAGGGTCATTTTGCTTGTACCTGCAATGTTTGTCACGTCCACTTGGTCGTCTTTTACTGTCTCTTTCTGACTAACCCTCCCAAATCCTCGGTCTATCACAGTCATGTCATACTTCCATGGAACGGCCTTTGTGCTTTCAAAAGGAAATGGTCTTGGTTTCTGAATAATTACCGGTTGAGGTTGATTGATAGCCGACTTGTTGAAAACAGGCTTCATACTTTTGTTGGTCATTTTGAACACCGAAACTTTCTCACCTTTCTTTGGTAAATTAAAAACAGGCTCAATTACCGAAACTTCTTCTTTCCTAACCTTACTACACACTTGCAATGCTCCATCATCAATCAATCTTTGTATATCTCCTTGTACCACGTCACACCCTCTAGAATCACTAGAACATTCTTTACAATTATTATGGGTATCCTCTATCAATCCTGCTTTCAGTAGTTTTTTGTGAAGTAGCCTTAACGGGATCTTGATCTCTAACACACCTCGGACCATCCTTTCATCCGAAACTTCTTCTACCGTATTAACCCCTCCATGATTCGGCAATGGATTACTTTTAACATTTGGGGGTATATCATCAAAAGACAAGATTTTCTTTTCTATCAATTCCCTGACAAGATGTTTTAAAGCAAGACAACCTTCTAAATCATGACCGACAACACCTTCGTGAAAGGTACAATGAGCGTTCGGATTATAGTGAGGAGATGTAGTGTCTGGATTTAACGGTCGCGTTGTTACTAATCCCTGCTGCACTAAGGAGGGGTACAACTCTGTGTAAGTCACCGGTATCTGAGGAAGTGGAGGTTTTGCTATTGGTCTACGATTCTGGTAGCTCTGTCTGGGTGCCTGAGCTCTATGTTGATGATGTTGCTAATAGGGTGGAGCATTGGGCGCTTGTTGATACCCTTATTGAATTGGTTGATATACAGGTGCTGGCTGCACTGCCTGATAATTGGGAACAGGATGACTGAAAGCCGGAGTCACAGCTGCCACATATGGTTGTTGGGCATACTGCAACGGATACATTGGTCGTTGTTGTTGGGTTTGCTGAACATAACTTGCTTGAGGCTGCTGAACAAAGCCTTGTTGAGGTTGTTGAACATAACTTTGTTGATATTGTTGGTAAGGTGGTCTCCAGGTGCGACTCTTTCTTCCCACGGTTACTGCATTTGTCTCCCCTTCCTTCTTTTTATGAAAATTACTGCTGATCTTCTTGACATTGTTGTTACCAGAACTGCTAGAACTGCCAGCCACCTTTCCATTCTTCAATCCTAACTCTACTCTCACCCCTACTGCTACTATATCAGAAAAACTTGCGATTACACTACTGATCATTTTCTCATAAAACTCTAGTCTCACCGTATCGACGAACCAATCTGTCAACTCTTTTTCACTCAAAGGAGGTTCCACTTGAGAGGCGGTTTCCCTCCACCATTGTGCATACTCTTTGAAAGATTTCGAACTCTTCTGTGACATACTCAATAACTGTCTTCTATCAGGGGCTAAATCCATGTTGTACTTGTAATGTTTCACAAAAGCATCGGCCAAGTCTTGGAAACTGTGAATACGAGACTGATCCAAACCCAAATACCATTTAGCAGGAGCTCCTTTCAAACTATCTTGGAAACAGTGAATCATCAACTTGTCATCTTCTACATGAGCGGCCATTCTTCGGTAATACATAATCAGATGCGTTCGAGGACAAGTAGCACCAGAATACTGATCAAAATTGGGAACTTTGAATTTCGGCGGAATTTCCGATCCAATTACTAATCACATATCTCTGGCATCAGTATCAAAGATGTCATTTCCTTCCATTTCTCTGAATTTCCTGCCGATAGTCTCTACACTTTCTTTCAACTTATCATGTCGTCTACTCTCCTCTTCATACCCATCAAGACTTTCGTACACTTGTGGAGGATTATGAAAAACAGGGCGCGCTTGAATCTGAACAGAAGGCTGAGTGTAAGTAGGGATAGCTTGAGGAACTTCTACCCCTAGGGGAACTGCTTGTTGATTGACTATTGGTGGAGGTACAAAACCGGGCGGTAACCCATATGGTGGAACATTTGCAATAGTGACTGCCGTTGGGATCGGCTCTACAGCTATGCCAGTGATTTCAGAAACAACAGTGGCTTGAGTGTCCAACTTTGCACGAATGACTTGGAGGGCTACCATGATGTGCCCCATGCCTCCTCGTAGCTCTCCAAGTTCATTATCAATCCTATTTACATCCAAATTCTGCCCTTCCATCCTTAGGCGGGATTGGGCTCGGGTGTTGTATCGGTGTTGAGGATTCAGTGTGATTCTTTCTTGAGACAAGACAGCGAGATGAGACACAACACAAGAACATGCACATGCAATGCTTTATGAACGCAAAATGCAACAATGCAAAAATTAACCATTCAAGGAATCCAAAGAAATATTTGCAAAAATTATAACAATGGGGAAATAAGCAAATTCAAAAGTCTTCATAGATTAGCAATTGAGAGTTTTACAACAATGATTCTAAAACTGAAATACAAGTCTTAAATACAGATACATGATGAAATAAAACGGAAAACAAAAGGATTTTAGATCTTCTGGTTGGATGGCCCTTCGTCTTCTGGCTGACTTCTCTTTCCACCTTGACGGATTAACTCTTGAAGCTCTTCCTTCTCTTGCATAGCCTTGAAATACTTATCCCTCCAAGCCTTTCCTTCTTTTTCAGCTTTTGCCAAAGCAGCTTTTAATTCTTCTACGAGAGTAGGTTTGGGTGAGTCAGGCTCAAAACGAGTATAGAACATCTTCAACGCTCCTTCTTTTACCCATGCTAAGTAAGATTCTGAAACAGTGGTTTCGTGGTAATCTAAGGCAGTTACTCCCCTCGTGTGGACATGACGCCAAGCATACACAATTCGAGCTCTGTAAGCGGGATTCTTCCCATCTTCAATGTAGAAGCTTCTCAAAAAGTCTGGGTCTAGTTCATTCTCCATGGGGTGCCCCAACTGGCGACGAGCTAAAATAGGATTATAGCTGATGCAACCATTAACGTTGATGAGCGGTACATTCGGGAAATCTCCACATCTTTGGATCATGGCAATCCCTCCATACATAGGGTCATACCACTTAATATCTGAGTGTTTGAGCAACAACATTTTTTCAACCCATGAGAGCCCATTTTGCTTATCCCAGAGTGCTGGAATTCTTGGCAAGTACGAAATAAACCACTTGTGCAAGAGAACGGTGCAACACTCAATCTGTCCAACTCCATAACGGTTCCTTCGGTGGATGGAAAAGTACATATCAGTCAACAAAGTAGGTACAAGATTCTTGATTAAGAAAAGGTTGATTGTATTTGCATCCACAAAATCATTAGCAGTCGGAAACAGGAACAGTCTGTAGATTAGTAAAACCAGGATGGCCTCAAATGCTTCAATATTCTTTGACAAGGCATAGCTTTGAGATTTTTCATACAGGAACATAGATGGAAATCCATACAACCCTCCCTTAGCAATCATATGAGATCGTACCTCGTCCACCTCCAAATACGCGGCCTCTGCAACTGCTCTTTCATTAGGAGTCCCTTCTTTTCCAGAAAATGGTCTGGGAGTGACGCCTACTCCCATCAGGGCGGAATATTCTTCCAAGGTTGGTAGCAACTGATAGTCTGGAAAGGTGAAACAGTGATACGTTGAATCATAGAACTGCACGAGTGCGGATAACATCTCTTCATATACTTGAACTTCAAGCAAAGATAACATATTCCCATACTTCTCTCTGAATGCCTCGGGGTCTTCTACTAAACTTCCCAGTTTCTTCAAGTTCTCCAATTTTAGTCTTTGGAACACAACCTCTATTTTCTTTCCAGAATCCATCTTATAATATCTGCAAAACAATCTTTAGTTCCTTGAATGATTAAATAATGAGAATGCAAATGCAAAGGTTTCATGGAACTCAGATCAAAACATCATTTCATTTCATTGATTTTCAAGTTTTGAATTACAAAATATCCAGTACATTTTACAAAAGTCCTAAATATAAGGCTGACAATATTCTAAATAAAAGTCCTCTTTTTTCTTGATCTTCTTGAGTTCTTCTTCCACCTGTGTCTTCTCAAGAATGAGCTTGTCCACCATTAACTTCCATGGAGTTGACTGATGGTTGGAATAGAATAAATCTTCCTGCGCCTTCCTCTTCTTACAAGCAATCATTTCTTCATCTTTCAACTGGAGTTGTCTACGAAGTTCATCATTCTCTTCCATGGCCACTTGGTACTTGTACCTCCAGGCTACTTCAGTTTGTTGTGATTTCCTCAAAGCAATCTTCAACTTCTCCTCTTCAGACATAAAGATCATTGGGTGTTCCTCCTCTAAAACCATGGGTTTCTGCTGAGGATAAGGCATCTTCAGCTGAATAGCTCTCTTTCGGACCCATTGGAGATAAGGCTCGAGAGAGAGACGCAATTAGGTTTCCCTAAGGCTTCCTTTCCTTTCTTATGCACATGACCCCAAGCTTTTAGGATCTCTTCTTTCAATTATGAAACTCCTTTAAAGAAAATATTCTCCATATGAGCGCTATTGGGTTTGTCCTTCAATGGATATCCAAGTTGTCGGTGAGCGAGAATAGGGTTGTAACTGATTCCTCCATTTGTACCAAGAAGAGGTACATTACCAAAACTTCCACAACTGTCAATGATTTTTATCCCATCGTAGTTACGGCTGTACCAATCAATGTTAGAGTGAGTAAGAGCCATAACCTTCTGAGACCACCAACCTTCCCTCCAAAAAGCATGAGCCTTAGGTAAGTGAGAAATAACCCACTTGTATAGTAAAGGGACACAACAGGTAACCATTCCTCCTTTATGAAGATTCCTCAAGTAAACAGAATGATAGGCGTCAGCTAGTAAAGTAGGCACAGGGTTTTTCTTCAAGAACATCTTAAGGGTGTTGAGATCCACAAAATTATCAAAACTCGGAAACAAGAAGATCCCATAAATGAGCAAGGCAAAGATGACCTCGAATGCGTCCATACTCAAATGATCAGCATAGTACTGGGCTTTCCCAACCAAGAACTCTGCAGTCAAACCAAATACTCCTCCTTTAGTAGCCATATTTTTCTGAACATCCACCAATCCCAAACGTGTAGCTTTAGCATTTTCTTCCACCTTAGGGTCCTTCTCTATGATTGGAAAAGGAGAGTCTTCAAGAATAGTCAAACCAATTAAGCAAGAATATTCCTCAAGTGTAGGTACTAGCTGATAATCAGGAAAAGTGAAACAATGATAGAGTGGATCATAAAACTCGAGAAGTGTGGAGAGAAGTCCCAGATCCATCTTCTTCTTTACTTTCAACAATGATAATAAGTTCCCATACCTTCTCTTGAATCCTTCTAGATCTGTTATCAAAGTGCTCACCCTCTCTATGTCATCCAAGTTAGGACTTTTGTAAGTGTACTTCATAGTTTTCTTTTTTCCACTATCCATGATGATCCTAATGTTTACAAACAAAAAGCCTGAGTTCCATGAAACTTTTATGATATGATGTTCATGAATGCATGAATGCACAAACACAGGTAAGCACAAATTCACATATAGACATGGGTAAACAGATAAAGGTTTTAGGTTTGGAGAACGTGAGTGTGGAGCCAAGGTCTACCCATCCCAAAGGTATGTACTAAGGCCTTCAAAAACTGTAGAACAAGGTTCTAAAAGAGTTCCTAGAGTCCTCGACCCATCTTTCGGATATTATCAACTTCCCAAATACTTGGTGGTCGATAATATTCTCAAGAGAGTCTCGTCCAAGTGTAGTATCGCGTGTCAACTATTTCGGAGTTACTCCCTTGTAGCCATCGCACTACATCCTACTAAAGCCAAAGTGGGAAAAGGTAATCTAAAGGTCCTCAGTATCACGGGCTCCCATGTAGAAAGTAGCATTGTTTTCACGAATACTCGATCAACAATACTAACTCTCAGAAGGGCCTCTACTGAGCGGTGGTTTTCTCAAGTCAACTTGGTCGGGAATCAACTCCCTATAAGTCTCTTTGAATATACCACCATCCTATCATAAGTACGCTTAAACACGGGTATAGTGTTGTCTCACCACTCAAAGTTCCGAAGATCCAACAGGGCACATATATACATATTTACAAGTATTCAAAAATATAGAAAGTAACCAAACAAGATAGGTTAAACCCTCAAAACAGACTTTCCCCAGTGAAGTCGCCATTTCTGTTACGGTGAAAATTGGATATCAAGCTATTAAATCAGCTTGAATCTTAATTCTTTTACAACCGAACTTTATTTTATCCAAAGGAAAGGTCTAAAGAAAGAAAAACCCTTTTCGCGATGTAACGACAACGCTTAAGAGATTCGGGGATCGGGGGTTGGTTATACCTAGGGAAGGTGTTAGCACCCTAAGCATCTGTAGTACTCTACAGGAACCTTTTGTTTGATTGCTTGCTAAGTTTGTGAAAATGTGTTATGGATTGGGAAAAGGTATAAGTTGAAATCTAAAGTTATATACACTAAGTTTGCTTGCAAAGATATCGCATCTTCTGCCTACGTATCCTAACTAGGATAGAATCAGAGCAATCGTAGTTCACCTCGCAAGGGATAAAGAACACTTGATTATGATCAAGGTTCAAGGGGGAACAAACATGACAATGTTTGGATGGAGTTTGACAAAACTCCCTATTCTAAGTTGTAGTATTCAAAAGGGGAAGTAAGAAATCATGATGATGATCCTTACATAGAGTTGACAAACTCTATCCTAGGGTTCTTGTTGAAGAACACTCCTAGTACAGGTGGGTCGTTTAGACTTAAAGCAAAGTCTAATGGTTTCTAAACTAAGTTTAAAGTGACTTAACAAAGTCAAAAGAAAGGTGAATGAGCTATCCATAACACAAGGGTCAATGGAGAGACTTTTCCTTTGGAAGGAGAGAGGGGAGGCAAATGGGATGAAAGCTAACAAACCTCATCACTTGGGGAAAATAAAATTACTTAACAAGGCAAAAACGTGGTAAAGATAAAGAGCATGGTGAAAACCATTAAATGAACATGTTTAATGTAAAAACAAAGATGCAATGATGACAATCAAAGCAGATGAGTAAGCAAGAAGTGTGATGACAAATCGAGCTTAAGGAAATTCAACAGATGAGGTAAAATAAACATGGTAACAACCAAATAAAAATCCTAGAATTTTAAATAACACCTAAGGATATGAGGGCAAGCAAATCATAAGCATATACAATTACAACAAGAGAGAAATTCATCTGCACATGTGAAAACGATCGTAAAACGCACCTAACTTGCAAATAGTCAAAAGGGATAAAAAAAATTAGGCAAAAATGGAATTTGAAAATATGGAATGAAATTAGACATCAAAACAAACACAATGCAAAAAGAATGGGTGAAAAATGATTAAAAATGAGTGAGATATGAATTTTTTAAAATCGGGTGAAAAATAAAAAAATATTGGTAAAAGGGTTGCCCTCCTCAGGGGTCGAACCCAGGTTCAGTATGTGCAAGGCGCGCAGGTGACAAGGCAATTACCACTGGGGTGGCTATACATCCGTTGATGAAAGCCACCCCATAAATATATATGGGGTACCTACAAAACTGGCTGGGCACAAAAACACACAAACTCAATGATTTGCATTTTAGCCATAACTTCTTCAATTCTTGATGTTTTTTCACAAAATTTTAGTGTAACTTGAGTATTTTTTCATGAGGAACAAGATGACACTTTTATTTTTTTGAAATTCTTCCTCTATTTTAAAACCCGATAGCACATTTATGTTGAAGTTTTGAAGTGCATTTTGATATGTAAAACCTGTTCTAAACATTTCCAACTCAAACCAAACACACACACACACACACTATAAACATAATGATGGATGATTTTGAATACCAAGATTGAGCTTAAAGAAACTGTGACAGAAAGTGAGGTTCAAGTTGCAAATTTGTGTTTGTGGTGTGCATGAAGATGTTCAAATTCAATTCCAAACAGTTTTATATCATTCCAATCATATACACACATCATATAAATGCTCATGAATGAATCTAAACACAAATTTAGATAGAAAACAAGATGTTATGGGAAATAGTGTTCAGGTTGCAACTATCATGAATAGGATGCATAATGATGTTCAGTTCTGATTCTAGGCAGTCTCAAATTGGATTAAATGCACACACATATTGAAAACATGATAATGAGTGAATTCAATCAAGAGTTTTGGATCAGAGCAGTTTAAAATAGGAAATGGTATACAAGCTGTCAAACTGTCATGTGAGATGCATGATGAGGTTCAGTTTTGATTCCAAACATATTTAGGTAAAATGAAACATATACACACTACACATACATTGTATTGAGTGAGTTTAAGCCAAGAAAACAAACTCAAAATGGTCTGTGGTGAAAATGGCCTTCTAATTGCAAAATTAACATGTGTGATGCACCAAAGAGTACAATTCAGGTTTTATGCATATCAACACCAAGTGAATCACATATGCATCTTGAAAATATGTTAACAGATGAAATTAACCAAAAGAGATGGTTCAAAACAGACTGTAGCAACAAAATGACATTTAAGTTGCTCTTTGGTTTTAGGATGATGCAGTAGATTGCTCAAAACCAGATTTAGGTACATTTTGATCATATGAATCACATACACATTCCTCATATATACAAACAAGTGAGTCCAAGCAAGAAAAATGGTTCAAATAGGGCTGGTATGAAATTTGGTGAGTTAAATGCAAAATGATGCTTTTAAATGCAAGTTTAATGACCAATTCAGTTTCTATGCACAAATTGACCAAATTATCACTTACACACATTGAAAACATGTTATGGGATGAATTTAAACAAAAGGTATGGCTCAAAACATGCTGACATGAAAAGTGGTTATCAAAGTGCAAGTGTGTATGTGTGAGGATGCATGATGATACTCAATTCTAGTTCTGTGCACATTCAGGTCAAATGAATCATACATACACCATACATACATGATATTGAGTGGAATAAAACACATTTTGAAGTTAAAAGAATGCGGTCATGAAAAATTGTACTTCAAGTGTAGGTTTGTGCTTGTGTAATGCATGAGCATGTTCAATTTTAGTTCAAAACATTTTCAGGTTGATTCCAACATATACACATCAAATATTCATGATATTGAATGAGTTCAAACACAATTTGGGGCTAAGAGAAGACTGTCATGAAAAATGAGGGTTTGAGTTGCAAATTGGTCATTTTTGATGCAAACATGAAAAAATGCAATTCAACATTTTAAGCACTAGTGATCAATTTAACTTCACACACATATTGAATACATGATGTTGGATGAATTTGAGCACAAATCTAACCACCTCTAGGCCTGAGATCAAAGCTGGGGGGTTCATGGCAGAATTTTGGTACAAGACATAACATATTTCCAACATAAGTAACCAAAAATGCTAAAACATGAAATTATGGTGTAAAGCAAAGATGGAGTGTCTACATACCTCTAGTAGACTGTGTTGAGCAGGTTTGATCAATAAGAAACCCAGAGAAAACTTCAAATGTACCTAGCTTTGGAGATTTCTTCTTTTTGAAGCAAGGATGCAAACTTCAAGACAGTTGGAGAAATAAACTCCACCAATGATCCTTAACACTTTAGACAGTTGAGAAATGGTATATGTGAGGTGTTTGAGTGATTAGAACATCAAGCAAATACCTAGAACAAGTTTTGATAGATTTTGTGGCTTTTGGTCAAAGTAACTTGGTATGGAAGTTGACTTTTTGAATGGGGAAGTTTTTGAGTGGTTAAATGGTTGGAACACCTTCTATATCATATTTAGAGATTGTGTGGATGATTGTTGGTGAGTTTGAGTGTATGGAAATGGTTTTGGCAGCTGGACTGTCAAGACAGTTTTTTCATGGTTTTGTGATTTTGTGATTTTGGTGAAAATGAATCAAAAAGTGGGAAAATGAGAGCTTTGTGTTTCTCTGGTTTTGGAGAGATTTCTGATGTCCTGAATGAGGTGTAGATGTCCTCTATTTATAGGCAAAGGAATGGTATGGGCAGATTTGAAGATTTCCTTCATAGGAAGGAAATGTTTGCTTTTTGAATCAAACCTCCACAAAGGGGTTTTCTTGGCAGATAGGCAAGCCCAATAGTCAAGCAAAATGATGAGTTTGAAAGGGCTAAATGCAGGCTAGAAGGTGTAGGCTTGTGGCTGGTTCAGAATTGCTTTTCCACCTCATGCTTGCCATGTTCACTTTAAGTGCAAGTTGCAAGGCAACTTGCAAGCCACTTGCAAGCTTGGCTAATTCCATTTCCTCTGTATTTTCTTTGTATTTCCAAGCTACAAAATCTCTACATATCAGATAAAACTTGATTCACAAGCTGAGATTGGTCAGATTGATGAAATAATGGATTTTTGAAACTTGTCAATGTGGGACTTCAAGTATGAAACCACCAACTTGCCATAACCATAACTTTCAGCTCACAACTCCTTTTGAGATGTTCTAGTACTCTTTAGAAAGCCCTCAAATAGCCATAAAACGTTTATGTTTTCATGAGTTTCAATTTCTCAAAGGAACTTGTCCAAAAAGTCTCTCAAAGTTGCTAAAAAATGAACTTAAAAGTGAAATTTCTCTAAGTTTTTTTCCCTTCTTGAAATGAATTTGATCATAACTCCAAATCTATGCATTTTCTGATCATGGACCACTTAGGGACTTTTGTAGGATTTGTCAAGAGCTTTATAATGAGATTTGAACCAACTCAATTGGATGTGTGGTTAAGGAGTTATGGTTTAGCCCCTTTCAAAACCCTAATTTCCCGATTTTTCGATTACTCCTTCATCCTTGATCCAATGGTCATGAAAATTGATAGGCAAGTGCAATATGATATAAGGAAAATTTTTTATTCACATTTTGAAGTCCAATTCCTTAAATTTGAAGACTTGACTTTTTGGTCAATCGTACGATCGATCGGTGACTACCGAGTCGTCTGTTGACACTCTGGACCTCCTGAGACTTTGATACTTCTTGAATGAACTTTATTAAGCTATATAAACTTCATGGATCATAATCCCACCATTAAAACACCTTCCAACACCAAAGTCAAACTATAGTTGATTTTTACTAGTCAAAAACCCTAATCGGGTGCCCTGAAATGTACTGTTCTTGATTCTGGGGTAACAACCTCAAATTGGATTCTCAATTGACATCATATGATACCCTTGATCTTGTTTCATGATTGAATTAGTATAAAACTTGGATTGATCACAAACCCTGAAGCTTCGATTTGACTGTACAAAACCCTGATTCATCTGTAACTGGACAACGACAAACTTGCACTAGGTTATGGTTAGATAATTCATGAGTATGCTCCTAAAATGATAATGAGGATCTAAGGGGTCAAAATTTGGGGTGCAACAATATATCACATGCATTTTGTTGTTAACACTCCAATTTTGGCGTTTCAGATTCCAAAAGCTTCTTTTTCTTATCTTTTTAGATCAATAGACTTGAGTTGTGCACTTAAAAAAGATTCTGCAACAGCTAGGTCAGCTGGTATTCTACCAAAAGAATGTTGAGGACATTGGTCAGTAAGTGTTTTCAGGGGTCATAATTGATGAATGTTCCCTTCCAAATCATCAGGAACTTGTGTGAGGCCTCGAGTCAAATTCTCAACTTCCTTCAATAGACCATTGTCACGAACATCAGCCATCAAAGGTCGAAGATCTTCAGCCATGGCTTTCATCTTCATAAGTAGTGGTTTTATATTGATGCAGACGTAACAAATCTAAAGAACATAACAACATAATCAGTTACAGACTGATCTCGGCTTCTAAGCAAAAGCCTTTCATGACTTATGGAAGTCTCTTTCCCTTGTCTGCATTAAATGAAAACAAGCCATCCTCGAAAGACACGTCAAAATTTGTCTCCAGAATTTGTTGCAGTAAACATGAAATTTCGTAACACGGTAGGATCCAACAAGCATCAAGCAGTTGCAGTGAGAAACGGAGCATACATGTCAGTTTTCTATAGTTGTATCTTTAAAGGTTACCAAGACACATTATACATGCATTCCCTTCGACAATTACACAAAAACTGCAACATTTATAGAACAGTTGATTTCATATTCGAAAATGTAACAACAGTATTCCAAAATTGTAACAGGTATCCAAGACTCCCAATACAAAATCATTTCAATTCAATTACAGCACAGGGAAGAACAGATCCTAACCAAAATACAAACTTTTCAATATGGAACTGCTACATTGCAGCAGCTAGTGAATTAGGTTCTAACTAATGATATAAATACATATTTGGGTAGGCCTTGGAAGGAGTATTCGAGGATAATTTATATGAAATATTTTATTGATGGTTTGGTCGATGCAGTATGTCTTGATCCAACATTATCCCCTTCCCTATATCTGTTTCATGTAATTATCATGTAGTAAACTTGAGTTCTTTAATATTTGAAGGTGTTTAAAAACCACAGTGTTGTAGCCGGTGCATCAATGACTCATTCCCATAATCAAGTGATTTCCATGCTGATTTTTCTGCTATTATTTCTGCCCACTATAGCAGTATGGAGGACTTTTATGGTCAGGCCGGGAAATGTTCTATTTGTGAAATTCAACATGACGATACTTTGATTGATTCCTCATAACATGGTGGAAAGTGAGTGACAATTTTTATCAAGCCAAACTTATGAATAAGGCCAAGGATCATTTTGCAATCAAGAGCAGTTTGAGCTAACTCTCTTTCCAAAGCCAGCCTCTTTTGATACACATATTTCCATCTATTAACACATGATGGATAGTGGAAAGATATATTATTAATAGGCACCTCAGGAACATTTTCAGTCAGCTTGCTGAAAGCAGGCTTCCTCTTAGATTGGGTGTTAGTGACATCCATAGCAACATCAGAATTTGTTTCTTGTTCTGGTCTTAATTCAATCTTCCTCTTCTTGATGGTTACCTTGTTCCACCCTTTGGAGGGTCCAACCCGAGCCCTCTTAGTTCCAGCCTTCTTGTTGGAATCTTCTTGGTCAGTAGTCTTCTCAACATCCCTTTTCATGGGTGAGCTTTTGTCATCCACCTTTTTCCCTTTCCTTTTCATCAATCGTTTGGCTATGCCTGGATTGATCGTTGCTATGAGATCATTGTCAGAACACTTTTCTAGGTCTACTACCTCAGTAGCTTTGGTTTCATGCAAATCATCATTCCCTTAATCAGACCTTTCATCCTTATTATTCCCTTCTGGAGTGTTGTTTCTCAATGCTTTGACATTGTGTGGGACATCAACTTGATCACCTTGATTAGGCTCAATCCCCTCGATGGTAGATGATGTGGGAATGTTGTGAGCACTGACAACCATCGCAGCAATTTCAAGGTGCTTTCGTCTAGCTTCCTCTGTATTTAGGTCATCAGATGTAGTCGTAGGAGGAGCTTGACTTGAGTCAAGGTTCTTAGGTCGTCTTGCATGCATCTTTTTAGGTTTCTTTACCAGCAATCCTTCAGGAGTCATCATACGAAGTGGAGCAATCTCTAGAGCCTCATTAGGGTTTGCCTCAGCGTTGCTTGTGTTCATCCTGGAGGTTGGTTGTGCCATAGTTGGTGACGTTGATTGAGATGAGGGAACTTTTCTGTGCTTGTTTGAGACGGTATAGAAGCTGGAGCATTTGTGAAGAGACCAAGAGTAGAGGGAGTGTGTTATATACGTGGGAGTGAGGTATGATTGCCCACTAGGAGGGAACTTACAGTTTTGACTTATCATTAAATGATTTAGTTTCGAAATGTAATTCCCCATTCCCTTTAATTTCTATAACTCATCAACACTAGAGGAACTCAATTTTTTAAATTGAGGTTCCTTGATGCTTCTTGAATCCTTGTCAGCAATATTTAAGACATAGCCACCAGGTTTTGCACAAGCTTTTTGCCCTTTCCACACGTTACCCCTAAGCCTGTCTCCCTTGAACTCAGCAGAGCTTGTTTGAATGGTGCCCTTGATGTCACAGAACAAGGTCATGACATCAGGAGCGGCATTGCTTCTTTTTTGCAGGGTATCCTCCATGGACTCCATCAGGTTCCAATATAGCCTATCTAGTTTTACCTGATGACCAATCTTTGCGTATCCCGTCTTGTCTAGCCTTCCCACCTGACTTTTCTTACAACCTTCCCTTCTTTCTGAAGCATACTTTAATGATCCTTTTGTTGATGAGTTGGATCTGGTTCTTTTCCCTAGGTGGTCCTTCTTTTCCTCATTAACCAATCCATTTATGTTACTTCTGGGCTCCCATAGGTAACAATTATTCTTGGATCTAGATCCCCTCATTTCCTCCTTACCCTCTTCATTGAGCACCACACACTTGTCTTTGGAAAAGTGGACTTTTAAACCTTGATCACATAGCTGACTTATGCTTATTAGGTTAACAATTAGTCCTTTAACTAACAGGACATCCTTCAATTCTGGAGCTTTAGGACTGTCAAGTTTTCCAGTGCCAGTGATTTCTCCTCTAGCTTCATCACCAATGGTTACATGACTAGTTGAATAAGGTTTGAGTTTGATCAACAGATCCTCAATTCCAGTCATATGCCTGGAGCAGCCACTGTCAAAGTACCAATCTTCATTGGTAGGCATCCTTGGAAAAGTGTGAACTGCTAATGCAACATTCTTGGTTATCCATTGATTTTGCCTGTTATGCACTTCCTTCTTACCCGGATGCTGCCTCTTGCCAGGCTTGTCATGATGCTGTCTTTTTCCATGTGCAGCATGATGTTGCATTTTTCCATGCTTACCTTGTTTGGTCATGCTTTGGCTAGGAAATCCATGCAGCCAGAAACACACAACTTTTATATGCCCAAGTTTTCCACAGTGGTAGCATTTGTGCCCTTGGAATTGTCTCTTGACTTGATTCCAATTTCTGTGTGGAGGATGTTGTGACTTTGGTCGTGACATCCTTTTTAGCTTTTGAAGGTCAGGATGCAACCTATTGAGTTTCAAGACAAGATTTTGTTTCCCAACAAATCCTAGACCAGATTTATCTCCTAATGTCTGACCACTCTGAAGGATTTCCTCTAGGGTGTCAGTCCCAGAGTTGACCATCCTTATGGATTTTGTCATTTACTCCTTTTCACCTTTCAACTCATTTACCTCCCCTTGGATTGTGTTTATAGTGGCTAGATGCTCTTTCTTTTCATCTTCTAACCCTTTGATGACTTCCTTATGAAGTTCTCCTTGCTGAACCAGTTCTGTGCTTCTGATGTGAAGCTTCTTTTATGAAGCTGCAAGTTCCTCAAAGGACACCTCTTCATCACTTGAATCATCATCAGAGATGCACACACTGTTAAGAGCAGTGACATGTTTAGTTGATTCCTCTTCTGATCCACTGTCTGAATCTTCATCAAACCAGGTGACTGTCAAGCTCTTTCCTTTAATTTTGAGGTATGTGGGACATTCCCTCCTAACATGTCCATATCCTTCACACTCATGACATTGGACTCCTCTGCTTGGCTGACTTTCTCTTCAAATTTCTCTTTATCAGAAAGCATGTTTTTGGTATAAGGTTTAGACTTAGCATCTATCCTTCTGACCAGTTTGTTGAATTGTTTTCCAAGCATGGCTATTGCCTCTGATAGATTCTCCTCTTTCTTATCATCTGGATCCTCAACAGTGTTTGAGACAAGAGCTATACTTTTGCTCTTTTTCTCCACAGCCTGATCACACATCCCCATCTCAAAGGTTTGGAGGTAACCAATGAGTTCATCCACCTTCATGTGACATATGTCTTGAGCTTCTTCAATGGTCGTTACCTTCATGGAAAACCTTTTAGGTAATAACCTTAGAATCTTCCTTACAAGCTTTTCTTCAGTCATGTTTTCTCCCAAAGCTCCTGAGGTGTTAGCTAGTTCAAGAACATTCATGTAAAACTCATGAATGGTCTCATCTTCCTTCATTCTCAATTCTTCAAATTTGGTGGTCAGCATTTGAAGTCTTGACATTTTGACCTTGGAAGTTCCCTCATGAGTAGTTTTGAGAGTATCCCAGACATCCTTTGCTAGTTCACAGTGGTGTACCAGCCTGAAGATGCTTTTATCTATGCCATTGAATAAAGAATTCAATACTTTAGAGTTTTCAAGAGCCAATGCCTCTTGCTCTTTGGTTCATCCTCTTCAGGAATTTGCGCAGATACTCCATCCTTGTCAGTCTTCACAAGATGTTCCCATCCAAAGTTTGCAGCTCTCCAAGCTTTGCTGTCTAATGACCTTAGGAATGTAATCATCCTAGGCTTCCAATAGTCATAATTATAACCATCCAGAATTGGAGGTCTATTGGTGAATCCGATATCTTTATCCATAGTACCAGAATTTGTTTTCCCTAGATCTCACCCAGAATAAACAGGTAGGGTGCCTGCTCTGATACCAATTGAAAATTCTAGCAAGCACACGATGGATGTTATACCCAAGGTTATAACATCCACTATGACATCTGCTACTTAGCAGCTAATACTCAGCAATAATAAAAGCAGTAAATAACAGATCAATTGTTTACCCAGTTCAGTGTCAACAACACTTACATCTGGGGGCTACCAAGCCAGGGAGGAAATTCACTATTAGTAGAATCAATTTAGAGTTAAACCTCCAGTTTACACTCCTCACTTAATCTCTACCCAATGACACTTAAACCTAGAGACACTCTAGACCTGAGTATACCTACTCACTCCCCCTCAATCACACCACAGTGATATTAAAAATTTACATAAATCAATATGAAGAGACACTTCATGCACTCCTTGATCTTGCTTCACAACTTTGATCAAGGAACTCACACACTCTTGCTTCACAGCTTTGAGTGAGACACAGCCTAGAATCTACCTAACTAAAGCGATCATCAACCAGACAATTACTTGGTTTACAAGTATTCCTAAACAGACTTCACAGGTGAAGACTAGCCTTCTTCACTTCCAAGGACTCTGCAATCTGCACTCTCTCTTCTTCTGTTAAGAGCTGCTATTCAGACTTGCTCCTTCTGATATTTATAGCCGCTTCAATCCTTTGGGCCTTGGTTCATAAATTAGGTTTTATCCATAATAAAACCTCTCTTCAGTATTTTGCATGCTTGCCACTTTAATCAGGTACATATTAGTTCCCCTAGGGCTTCTAAAATGTCTCCTGCATTCCAGCTTGAGCTTCTGGTTTGTTTCCCGAGTTCTAGCTACCAGAATAACAAACTTGCGCTTGATGTCATACGACCTATGTCATAACATTGAGTATGACATCCAGCTTAACTTATAGTTAGCTGAGTTAACTTACCTTGCACAGTCCATACATACACTAATGTTTTGCCACAAAATGCAGCCAATCAAGAGCACTTACATGTATGAACCTCCGATTATAGCTCTATGTTTGAACAACCTTCTGTCTTCAAACCCCAGTCTGGCTGATCTCAAACACTCGTGTGTTGAACCTGAACTTCTCCTTCACAATTCGCCGATTACCGCTACTAGATCGACGGAACCCACCGCTCCTCGATCACCTTCACTCGGCTGAATATATGTTGAGAAGACTCGTCCAAAAACCCCCAAATTCTGAGAATCTTGGAGGACAAAACCCTAGAGGTTTTATTCAAGAAAAACCTGTAAATTCCTCAACCCGGACCGGATTACCCAATCACGGCTTCGAACGTTATCACCTTAGACAATCCATAATGCACAACAAAGATTATTGTGTGTGATTGTTGTGATATGAATTGTAGAAGATGAATATGATGAGAACTTGAATTGACACCTCTTTCACTTTTCTTATTTTTGTAATTGATTCAATTGATGTGAAATGAAAAGAGCAACTGAATATTTATATCAAACAAAACTATTATAACTGATAAAACCAACTTTCAAAAATAATAGACAACTCAAAAAATATGCAGCAAACAGCGAGCGGTCGACCCATGCAGAGTGCAGGGTGTAACACCCATTTTAATTATTTAGTCTTTTTGGTGTTAGTTTATGTTGGTGTGTCCTTATGTAGGGGGGTGCCTGAGTGCGTTGGTGGGTGCCCTTAGACTGTAAGAATTATTTAATAACTATGGAGTTTAATATTAATATAATATAATTAATATTGGTGATAATTTAATAATTAATAGTAATATTATTATTATTATTACTATTATTATTGTTATTTTTATTATTATTATTATTAGTATTATTATTATTGGAGTAAGTATATAAAAGGGGGTTTTGGGGGAAAAGAGGAAAAACACGATAAACTGTTCATAACCAAAATTAACGAAAAAGGATTGAAGAGAAAGAACAAGGAGGAAGAACAAGGGAAGAGAAGAAGGCTAGGGCTGTCAGATTTTTGGGGATTCTTCGTCAATCGGAGCATTAATCGAGGTAAGGGGGGAGAAACTGATTGGGATTGGTGTTTACATGAAATTGGTAGAGGGGATTCCTTAACCCCGTAGGGACTTTGATGAACATGTTTGTTATGTTGATATGTATTTGATTGTTGTTGATTATGATGAATTTCGTGTGCATGTTGATGTGTTTATGATTGTTGCTGCCATTGATGAATGGGTGCACATATGGGGTGATTTTGGTGAGGTTATGAGTAACCTCTATAGTTCTGATGATGGACATAGATGTTGGTTCTAGAGATAAATTAACAGAATAATGACTAGAGTAGTGTGTATTGGTTATGGTAATGATAGGATGGGAGATGGAAGTAGAGTGATAGGCTTGGAATTGAGCAAGATGACATTGTTGGACAGTGAGGGTTTTAAGAGATCGCATACGCTCGCTAGCACCTTTGCTAGGCGAGCTAGTAGCGAGCATTCGCTAGCAGGTTCGCTAGGCGAGTTGGGTAGCGAACCCTTCCAGTAGCTATTGTTTGCGTTCGCTAGGGAGTTCGCTAAGCGAGCAGATAGCGAGCGTTCGCTAGGGCTTCGCTAAGCGAATGAGCCAGCGAGCATGACAGCAAATTGTGATTTTGTACGGCGAGGGTGGTTCTGTCGCCTTGTAGTATCCCTTGAGTTGTGACCAGTATAGATATGGTGATTAGTGGTGAAGAGTGTATACTTGACATTAAAAGGTGAAATTATGTAGTGATCAAAGTTAATTAGAATAAGTAGATTGAGGTGTGAGATATGTATGGGTTATGGTGATGGGATCAGGGGGATCGTGTGACTTTAATTAAAACAATTAATTGATGAACAATACGTATGTATGATGTATGGTGATGTGATCAGGGGATCGTGTGCACCTTGTGTGCTTGAGTTCATTTGTTGTGCATTTGGTGTTATGCATATCATGGTGTTTTGGTGGGATAAAATTGTTGCTCAGGAGGAGTGTATGCGATCATCCGTACTCCTTTGTGGAGAATGGTGGGGACAAATCATGGCCAAGGACGGGTGTATGTGATCTATCTGGGGTTCGATTGAATGAACCAATGAGTCGGTACCGCATGCATGGTATTGAGTTGCATAATTGCATTATGGTGCGTTATGTTGATGTTGGACAGTAGGTCGTGTTTGATGAATGTTGGGTGATGAATTATATGATTACTACCTTTATTTCATGTACTATATTACTGATAATTTTGATCATGTTTTCTCACCCTTTTGTTGTTGTTGTTGTTGTTGTGGTATGTGCTTCTTCAGGGGTACATATAATCCAGGTACTTGGCTAGCTTGGATAGAGGTGTGCGAGTCGAGTCTTAGGATGCTCTGATACGTAGCACGGGACTTGGGTGTTTTCTTTTGATTTAGTTGAACTTGTTTTACTTTCCTGTGACGTATCCTGTGTTGGTGAATTTTATTAATGAATATTTTTATGTAATGGCGGATGGCCGAGATTGATGAACTAAGGAATATTTTCCGCTGTTTTATTTTGAAAACCATCTAATGATGAGTATGTTGAATTATTTGGATGTGATATCCCACTTTTGAAAGGAAACTCTGATGGTTAATTGAAATATTTGTATTTTATTTAATTTTGGGAAGTGGGGTGTTACAATTGGTATTAGAGTGGGTCGGTTCGTCCGGCCAGTGTGGTAGTTGAGTCTGTCCTTAGGATAGAGATTGTGTATCTTTTAACCTGGTGTTGTTATAGTTGAGGAGTATGGCAGGAAGGAATGATGCTGCTTTGGCTGCCGTTATGCAAGCAATGGCGCAGGTGGTTGCTAATCAGAACCAAGCGGTGGGTGCGCAATTTGGGGATTTGGCACAGTTTCGGAGTAACAAGCCACCGACGTTTGAAGGAGGAATTTTGGATCCTAAAGCTGCGCAGAAGTGGCTGAAGGCGTCTGAGAAAGCTTTCAGGACAATGGGTTGTAGTGATGAGCAAAAAGTGAGGTTTGGTACTCACATACTGGAAGGAGAAACTGAGGCTTGGTGGGACAACAGTCGCCAGATACTGGAGACTGCAGGAGTGGGATTGAAATAAGTGGGGGAGAAGGTTGTGCTTCTCCAAGATGCTTCAAGTGTGGAGTGATGGCTCAGTGTGTTGTTAGACGCTATTATAGTTTGACGAGATCATGTTGGAGGGAATAAGTATGTCTTGCGAGCTTAGATGGTGTGTACAGTGAATTGTTTGGAGTTAAGCCAAATGCTTAAGAGTTGTCTTGGCGAGTCGACACAGGAGAGTGTTGAGATGTTTAATTTTGAGGGGAATTTTGAGTGTTGATGAAAGTAGAGAAGTTGGCGGGTTGCCGATTAAGTGTGGTTGTCTGAAAGTTATCCTGGCAAGACAATGATATACAGTCAGGACGTGAAGTGGAGTTGTGATCGACTTAGTTGCGGAAACTAGCCCGATATTGAGAACTCCGTATTGTATGTCTGTTTGGGTGGTCAGGGAATTAATTTGAGTGAGTAGTTTTAAGACTCGTGTCTGGTAGTTGTGCTACGATAACAGATTGTAAGGTCGAGTATGTAAAGGGTGGATATTGACTCCTGGTGAATATTAAAGAAAGTAAGAATGTGGAATACGATATTGATATAATTAGACCTTTGAACATCTCAAGAGTTGAAGGTGTGTTGAATGGCCTTTCAAGTGTGAAAATGTTGTTGTCGTATTTTTGACGCAATGGGAGAACCGTAACTCGGAATGATGCACGGTTCGAAGCGTTGGAAGTTTTTATAATGCTATAGGTGATGGCAAAGTAGCGGCATGGGATTAAGATATTTATTGAGGAAATATGTTTGGATGTTGTGGTGAGTGCGGAAGGTGCGGTTCGTGTTTCCGCCATAGCTCACAAATTTGACTGTCCGTTGGCATGGGACTTTCCATACTTAATTGAGCGAGTCAATGGTTGCATTAACGAATGATATTCTGATATATTCGAAGAGTATAGAGGATTATGTTAAGCATCGGGAACTTGAGTTATCGGTGTTGGCGAAGAAGCGGTGATATGCCCCTGTGAAGAAAGTTCAAAGAGTTCGTGTGTTAGTTTTGCCGTATCCGATGGAACTATTTGTTGTGTTTTGGGATGCTTTGATGAGATGACTGACAGATATGTTAAGTGCAACTTCAGCGAGTTTTAGTTATGCTTTAAGGAAACTTGAGGTACATAAGAGGAATCATCTGACAAGTGATTTAGAATTGGTTGCTGTTGTGGTTGTGTCGGAGTTTGGAGGCCTTAATTGTTTAGTTGATATATGAGATGATTGGTGATCGTAATAGCTTAAGGTATTTGTTTGATTTGAAAGAGTTGGATATGAGACATAGGAAATAATTGGGACTTCTAGAGGAGTATGGTTTTGGATTGAATTTCCATTCGGGAGAGACAACGTGGTAGCTGACGCATCGAGTTGGAGAATTTTTGGGTATATACCGATGATGAGGGTAAAGGAGTTAGCACTGATTACGAAAATTCGAGATATGAGCTTGGTCTATGACGATACTTCTTATGGAGTTAAGCTTTGTATGTTGAGGCTGACTATGGGTAATCTTGATGAGAGTCGAGGAGTTGGAATTCTAATTGGAGCTAGTAGACTGATTGAATTTAATGAATTGAGTCAAAGAGTTGATTTTTGGATTGATGGAAATGGTGCCATGAGATGTCGTGAGAGAGTTTGTACTCCAATATTGTGGGTTGGATAAGAGTACCCTGGAAGAAGGACATTAAGGTGAATTGAGTACCTATCCAGGTGCTATGAAGATGTGACCGAATGTGGGAGATTGTTTTGGTGGCCATAGAAGGAGAGAGAGAGAGAGTTGAGGTTGTGTATGCTGATTAGACTTGTAGAAAGTCGAAGTTGGAACAGCGGGAACTGTAGGGCCTGATGCAACTGTTGAGTATTTCTGAGTGGAATAGAATAGTGTTCCCTTGGATTTTGTGTCGGGTTTTCTGAAGAATTTAAAGGAATATGATTTGATTTGAGTAGTTAAGAATGGATTGAAAAGATTAACTCATTTCTTACCAATGAGGATGAATCATTCTATGCTGGAGGTAGCTAAGATGTGAAGGTGAGAAAATACTTAGAAAGGGGGGTTGAATAAGGATTTTGAAAATATTATGGCAATAAAAACACAAAGATTTTTATCCTGGTTCGTTGAACTCAACTACTTCAGTCCACCCTATCAAGAGTGATTTGCCTTTCTCCACAAGGACTTAATCCACTATTAATCAAACTGATTACAATAGCAACCACTAAGAACAACTGTTCTTAGTCTTCTCAAGAACTACTGACCACAACTTGGTCTTCTCAAGGAACTTTTACAATCAAATGTAAATTAAACAAGTGTTTGAATGCTTCTAAGTAAGCTATATCACAACTGTGATTTACACTTAAGTTTAAGAACGTATGAAATAAATTCAGCAAAGAGTAATAATTTGTATGAGAGCTTTTCAATGAATTTCTTTCAATAATCGTCAATTTGAGAAAGATGTTGAAGTCTTGCTTTTATAGACTTAGAAGTCCAAGATGTTGCATGCTTTGAAGACTGTGTACTGCAAAGTAGTTGTAGCCTTTTTGTCTTCACATCACTTGACCTTTCCTAGAAGTAGAACATTCAGAGAAATCCTTTTTGCATGAGTTCTTGTGTCTAGCATAAATGAGGAAAGAGTCGTTTGGCATAACCAACGGATATAACTTCAAATAATCTTCTTCAACAAGTTTCTAATTCACAGCAATCTATATTAGAGCCTTGACTGATCAGAGTCTTTGATGTTCATTAGAATTTGTTGTATCAGAGCATTGCAGCAAGTGTGCTTCAACATGTAATTAATCAGAGCAGAGTTTGGAGATCAGATCCTCAGTACTTGCAGCGAACAGTACTATCAGAGTCTTCTGATGAACAGTGCTTGAAACTCTTCATACAAAGTCTTCAGTCTACGCTTCAGATGCTTCTGTAGCTTCTGCTTCAGATCCTTCTGTAGGCAGCGCTCAGAGTCTTCTAAGAGATGCTTCTGACGCTTCAGAGCCTTGCGTAGTTCAACGTTCAAATCCTAATTTTGCTTTCAGAAGAATATTAAATTTAATATCTACAGCAAAAATACTTGAACAAATTTAGAGTATATAATTTCTTAATGCAAAACTTGATAAGTGTTATCATCAAAACATAGAGATATAACTAAGAACCAATCTGTGTTCTAACAATCTCCCCCTTTTTTATGATGACAAAAACATAGGAAATTTTGTTCAATAGAGAAATAAATTATAACTCCCCCTAAGATTATGAATCTTCCCCTGAATTGAATACTAAGAAAGAATAGAAACTTCCCTTTTTGTATGAGTATTCTCTTCAGAATCAGAGCCTGAGTGTTTAACATTAGAGCTTGATTTGGATGAATGTTACAGAGTCAGAGCCTGATTAATTAAACTTAATCTGGGGATCTCAGAGTTACTTTAATGAATTTTGTCAGATTTATCAATATAGTTCTGAAAGACTAAAAATTCATGTTAGTTGTAATTTGATATGTCTGAATTCCATTCAGGTAAAGTTTATTTGAACAGTCAGAATTTCAATTTCTCCCCCTTTTGTTATAATCAAAAAGAAAAACTTTTAAGGACAAATAAAAGGAAACAGAGAGAAAAGATACAACATATGAGATAAAGAAAACATAAATCTAGGTTTGTTTGGATTCATTCATTCATTCATTCATTCATTCAACTATTCAAATAAAACAGCATATGATAAATTCAAGACAAGTGCTCAAACATCAGATAAAGAAAACATAAATCTAGGTTTGTTTGGAGAGAATCATCTTCAGAAGGTGTGTGATCTCAGAAGAAGATTTTTCTTGCTTTGACATCCACTTCTCAATGTTTTCAATTTTTTGATCTTGCCTTGCCATCCAGGACTTGATCTTGCCTTGCCATCCAAGACTTTAATGGTCTCAGAAGTAGCAGACACTCCAGAAGTTAAAGGTGCATCCTCAAGAAGCAAAGTTAGAGATCTTTTCAAATTCCATAGCATGGTTCTGGCAGTCTCAGCAAATCTGATCTTCGCATCATCAGAGCAAACACTTTTCAGATTTGAAGCAACAATATGGAATCTGGAGATGAAGCTATTCCAAATAGAATCAGATTCATCTGAGTTCATGGTTGACAGACATCTCTTCTTTACAGAGTCTAAATTGATCTTTATTTCTTTCATAAAATTTGCAAATAAAATATCAACATTTAGCCTTGGTTTGGGTTTAAGAAAGGCTTCCAGAGTGAATGGCTTTGATTGTTTTGGTGGAGGTGGTATGGTAAATTTTGGAATGATGAACAGAGGGCGAGGATAGGCTGGTTTCTTTTGAGCAGGCATAATGCGAAAGAATGGTTTAATTCTGTGAATGGATGGGATGACAGCTCTTGGATTGTCAAACTATGGAACAAAAGCTGATGGTTTTGGAGAGGGTTCAGGAATGATAGCATCAGATGAAGTAGATGTGTCTTGTGGTTTTGGTTCATAGCTTCTGAGAGAGGGGGTGAGCTAACTTCTGGATGAACATCAGATTCAGATGAATCAGATGAGGTAGAAGAGGGACAAGGTGTAGAAGATACATCAAACATAATTTTGAGGGGTTGGATGTCTAGAACCTCAGAATCAGATATGTATGATTCAGTAGGTTTGGGTTGTTCTGGTTGAGGATTGGGTTGTGAATTTGAAGGTATAGATTTTGGTGATTCAGATACAATAGGTTCAGATGGTATTGGTTCAGATTGTTATGGAGAAGGTACTTGTTGTTGTTCTGGTTGTTTTGAAGTTGGTTCTTCTGGTGGTGTTTGAATGTGAGATTCAGATTGTTTTGGTTGTTCATATTTTTCAAAAGTTAGTGGTTCAGATTGAGAAGGAAGAGAAGTGGTTTGAGTTTGAGAAGGAGGGGGTTCAGGTATAGAACTAACTGTTGATAATTCTACTGCAATTTCAGAAATAGAAGGTAAAGATGATTTAGTACCTTTTATCTTGATGCATTTGAGAGGTGTAGAAGGAGCTTCTCCAGAAGCTTTTCTTTTCTTCTTCTTCTTCTGAGGCTCTTCAGAAGATTTCTTCTTCTTCTGAGGTTCTTCAGAAGTTTCTTCCTTCTTCTAAGGTTCTTCAGAAGTTTTCTGCTTCTTCTGAGGTGAGCCTTCAGCTTCTTCTTTTTCTAACTCTAGTTTTCTCTGCCTCTTATGTTCTGCATAGAGATCTGGAATTGGTTCATGGTTTAGAAATCCTTCTGGAAGAGGAATTTCTTGTTCCATACATGATCCAACAAATTTGATCAGAACCTCCTTTGGTTCTTCTGCATAAAACGTTGGGAAGTTTTCTACCAGAATTCTTCTTTTGCTTACTTCTTATGTATTTAGTTTGTCAGGAGTAGAAGCAAGTTCATCAATAACTTTCAGCCTTTGTAAACTTTTAGCGTTCAGAACGTTTCCCAGAACAGATGTAAGTTCCTCTTTTAATCCAGCCACATGCAGATGCTCCACCAGACCATTCTCTGTCAGAATGTATGAAATCAACCTTCCACAAGGGATCCAATTTCTACCCTTAGTATGTTTTGTCTTCATGTCTTCTCTAGATGCCATGACGTGATTCCAAAGATGAGAGAAAAGCAGATGAGACATATATACCTTTGTGCTCTGACTGAGGCAATACATGAAGTAAATTTGATCATTGTTGACATAGTCTGGTGAATTGGTAGACTTTCTGTGGTGAATGCAACCCATGAAGATTTTAGCCCAGATTTTGTAATTGGGTTTCAGATCTTTGAACTTGTTAGAGGGTTCTCCAGAAGCAATCACTTCTTCATAAACAGCTTTCATGTTGACACGCTCACTCAGATGAGAAACTCCATCAGTTTCCTCATATCCAATTAGTTTCCTTATGAGGTCTTCTGTAATCACAATCTCTTTTCCCAGAACAGATGATACTATGAACTTGGGGTAAGCATGAGCATGAATCCATAACTCTTTCACTAAAACTGGATAAACTAGCCCAAACAGTCTATCAAAGTACTTGGTCCATCCTTGAGCATCAATGATGGAATGCAGATTGAATCCATTTTCAGCCAGAGATGCAAAATCCACCAAAGATTCACATAACACTTTCAGTTTCTCAATAGGTGTGAGATTCGTTCTAACAGGTTCCTTGAAAGGAACAACACCCAGATTGGAAGAAGATACATCTGCCATTGTTGATTGAAACTGTGCTAAGGTTGAAGATGAAGTTCCCATTGAAGAAGAGGTTGAAGGTTTAGGGTTTAGATGAAGACAGAAGAGCAAGCAGAAATGCATATACGTGTTTGTGAGAGTGAAAAGTGTGAAATGTTGAGATTTGTGGAATTTATAGAGAAAATTAGGGCACACAAACGGTCACACATTCAACACGTTTTTCATTTAACATTTAATGAAAAGAATAATAATCATTTCAAAGCATTAAATGATTCTGACAATTGGGGGGAAAACCAAGAAACTAACTATTCAAACATTACCTCAAATGTCTCTTCAGTATTGTGCACGCCATCTTTTCAGATTCAGAGTGACACGTGTTTGCTTGCATGTGCTTCTGAATTCTCTTTGAGAAATGAAATGTTAGCCGACGTTCAGATCCTCTGAGACTTGTTAGTTCAGATACACACAGAAATAATAATTCAAAAAATCAAATAAATGGCAGATGAAATACTTCAGAGTTTTAAACATTTTGTATCTGAGAAATTTGCTTCTGATAAATATTATTCTGGACAAAATTCCATACCAATATTTTTCAGGATAAACTTAAACTTATCTTCAGCAAGGGGTTTTGTGAAAATATCAGCCCACTGATGATCTGTATCAACAAAGGCTAAGTTTATAATACCCTTTTGAACATAGTCTCTAATGAAGTGATGTTTAATTTCTATATGCTTAGCTTTAGAGTGTAAAATTGGATTTTTAGACAAGCATATAGCAGAAGTATTATCACAGAATATAGAAATATTACTCTCAAAGATCTGATAGTCTTCTAGCTGACTTTTCATCCAGAGCATCTGCGTGCTACATCCAGCAGCAGCAATATATTCTGCTTCTGTAGTTGATAGAGCAATTGTAGGTTGTTTCTTGCTGTACCAGGAAATTAAATTTCTTCCCAGAAATTGACAACTTCCAGAAGTACTTTTCTTTCAACTCTGTCTCCAGCGTAATCAGCATCACAGAATCCAACTAGTTTAGATTCATCAGATTTTCTGTAACACAAACCCATATTAGAAGTACCTTTCAGATACCTTAGAATCCTCTTAACAGCTGTTAAGTGTGATTCTCTAGGATCTGATTGGAATCTTGCACACAAGCATACACTGAATAAAATGTCAGGTCTAGAAGCAGTTAAGTAGAGAAGAGATCCAATCGTACCTCTGTAGAGTTTCTGATTTACTTTCTTACTTACCTCTTCCTTACCAAGTGTGCTTGTTGGATGCATAGGAGTCTTTGCCATCTTACTATCAGTCATGTTGAACTTCTTCAGAAGCTCTTTTACATATTTGGTCTGATGAATGTAAGTGCAATCTGTAGTCTGGTTGACTTGAATTCCCAGAAAGAATCTCAATTCTCCCATCATGCTCATCTCAAATTCAGCCTGCATACATTGAGAAAACTCCTTTCCTAGCATAACATTAGTAGATCCAAATATAATATCATCTACATATATTTGACAAATTAACAGATCTTTCTTAAATGTTTTACCGAAGAGAGTTGTGTCCACTTTGCCTCTGATAAAAATTTTCTCCAGAAGAAAATTGCTTAATCTCTCATACCAAGCTCTGGGAGCTTGTTTTAAACCATAAAGAGATTTCTTGAGTTTAAAAACATGTTCTGGAAATTTATCACTTTCAAAACCAGGAGGTTGGTGAACATAAACTTCTTCTTCTATAATCCCATTTAAGAAGGCACTCTTAACATCCATCTGATATAGAGTGATGTTATTTTGTACAGCAAAAGAAATGAGTAAACGAATAGACTCTAACCTAGCCACAGGAGCATAAGTCTCTGTGTAATAAATTCCTTCTTGTTGGCTATAACCTTGAGCAACAAGCCTTGCTTTGTTTCTTTCAACTTCTCCTTTTTCGTTCAACTTGTTTCTGAAGACCCATTTAGTTCCAATTATGTTGAATCCTTTTGGTCTTGGAACCAAATCCCAAACATCATTTCTTGTGAATTGATTGAGCTCATCTTGCATGGCAATTATCCATTCATTGTCTTGCAGAGCTTCATTCACAGAAGTTGGTTCAATAACTGACACCAACCCAAATAATGACGCTTCAGATGATCTGAGGTAGGATCTTGTTCTTATGGGGTCATCCTTCTTTCCAATGATCACATCCTCTGGGTGAGAAGCCTTGATTCTGGAAGATGATCCTCTAACATTTGATTCTTCAGAAATATTCAAGTTGTTCATTTGAGAAGCTAAAGGAATTGCATCTGGCGTTGCTTTTGGTTCCTTCACTTGAACTTTTTCTGCCTCTGAGCCTTCAGAGTCTGTGAGAATTACTTCTCTATCTACAGAACTTTCAAACTGCTTTGGATTTTGAATGCCAAGCTTATCATCAAATCTAAAATGTATAGATTCCTCCATAATCTGTGTTTCAGTATTGTATAATCTGTAGCCTTTAGAGCGTTCAGAATAGCCAAGCATGAAACACTTATGTGCTTTAGAATCAAACTTGTTCATATTCTCTTTAGTGTTCAGCATATAACATATACATTCAAAAGGATGAAAATAAGCAATGTTGGGTTTTCTGTTCCTCCATAATTCATAGGGAGTCTTTTCCAGAAGAGGTCTTACAGACACTCTGTTCTGAATATAACAAGCTGTATTTATTGCTTCTGCCTAAAAATGCTTTGCCAGATTAGTCTCGTTGATCATGGTTCTGGCCATCTCTTGCAGAGTTCTATTTTTCCTCTCTACAACTCCATTCTGTTGTGGAGTTCCAGGGCAGGAGAAATCATGAGCAATGCCATTTTCATTAAAATATTTTTCAAAATAATTGCTTTCAAATTCTCCACCATGATCACTTCTGACTTTAATAATTTTAAAATATTTTTCATTCTGGACTTATTTGTAGAAGTCAAAGAACACAGAATGTGACTCATCCTTGTGTTTTAGGAATTTCACCCATGTCCATCTGCTATAGTCATCAACAATGACTAATCCATACTTCTTGCCTCTGATGGATGCAGTTTTCACTGGTCCAAACAAATCAATGTGAAGTAACTCTAATGGTCTTGAAGTTGAAACAACATTTTTAGTTTTAAAAGAAGATTTTGAAAATTTTCCTTTTTGACATGCTTCACAAAGAGCATCTGAGTTTAACTTCAACTTAGGAAGTCCTCTGACTAGATTGAGTTTGTTAATCTGAGATATACGTCTCATATTAATATGCCCCAATCTTCTATGCCAGACCCATTTCTCATCATTAAAAGACATAAGGCATTTTACATTTTTAACCTTAAGTTCTGAAAGATTGATTTTGTAAATGTTGTTCTTCCTCTTTCCATTAAATAGGATTGAGCCATCCTTCTGACTAACAGCTTTGCAACATTTTTTATTAAAGATTATGTCATAACCATTGTCACTTAATTGACTTATGGACAATAGATTATGCTTTAATCCTTCTACAAGTAAAACATTATATATAGAGGGAAGGTTACCATTGCCAATAGTACCAGAGCCAATAATCTTGCCCTTCTGATTCCCTCCAAACTTGACGTCTCCTCCAGATTTAAGCTCCAGGCTTTGGAACATAAACCTTTCTCCCATCATGTGACGTGAGCAACCAGAGTCCAGGTACCATGATTGGCGTCTTGACTTTACTGCTAAATACATCTGCAACAGGTATTATCTTATCCTTAGGTACCCAGATCTTTTTGGGTCCTTTTGGGTTAGTTGCCTTAAAAGTTTGTCTGAACTTCTATCTTTTTACAACAGATTTGTTCTGACTAACTTTTGATTTAAACACAACATTCTGATCAGAACGTGTATGTTTAATATCATTCAAATGACCAAACTTGAAATGAGAATATAAGGGAGTCTTCTTAATGATAAGTTTATCAACAGGCATTGGATTTAAGTCCTTTCCAGAGGAAGATTCATATCCAATTCCTTTCCTGTTGTTTCTGCTAACTTCATAGATCATTGAAGCCATTTTGCTTCTATCTATGCTTTTAGCCATAAACTTCTGAAAACTATAGTCATATTCTTCTAAAATATTTTTGCATTTTGACTTAGTTTCAGATTCAGAGTCTTGTTGAGCTTTTTCAAAATTGTTTTTCATTTTCAAATTGTTTTCTTTGAGCTCAGCAACTTCTGACTTTAACAGACTATTCTCAGATTCAAGATTGCATTTAAGCTTCTTGCATTTGAGCTTAATCTGGTTATAGTTGTTTAGGACTTCTGATAAAACTTTAATAAGTTCTTCCCTAGAGATATCAAAAAGTACCTCTTCTGAGTCAGATTCAGATCCAGATGATCCTTCATCCTGATCTTCCACGTTGTCGCTACCGCGAAAATAAGGTGCCGGCAAAACAGAAGAGTCGCCACCTTTCGTTATTTATCCCTCAGAACGGGAAAGGAAACGATTGGGAAAAACCTGATGAAAAGGTATAAGACAAGGTCATCGCGACCATTGTCTGGGTTCGGGAGTCGGTTACGCAAGGGGAAGGTATTAGCACCCCTCACGTCCATCGTACTCGATGGGATCCACGCTTGCTGGTTTGTCTACGGGTGGAAAAAAAGTCTATCTACGGCTTCTAAGGCTAAACGGGAAGAAACTGACTCGATAGAGCATCGCGCTCTATGCCTATGTATTCTCATCAGAGAATGAGAAATCAGAGTCAACGTAGTTCGGGAAACTACGGGGGATTTTGCTCGCCAAGACGTCGCGTCTTGTGCCTACGTACTTCCACACGGTGTGAAAGATCAGAGCTTACATAGTTCGGGCTAACTACGGCTAGACAGGGTGTTCTCGATCACGCGGGGGTGAGAGAAAGGATTGACAATACTAGCGTACGCATTCTAGCAGTTAGGTGTATGCTGCTCGCTCGACGGAGACTTAGGCGTTACCTGTTTGCGGTAGAACGGACGTAGTATGTCAGGTTTTAAAGGTATGGGGACCTATGGGAACTAGGACTATGGTATGGCCTCAATTGCGCTCGGGCAAGAGAAAGGGAACATCAGTCGTCAGCGGGAAAGTCTCGATCGCACGGCAGCGAAAGAACAGAGAAATTAGTTGTTAGTGTGCTCGCTAGGATATCGCATCCTATGCCTACATATTCTCGTCTGGTACGAGAAATCAGAGCAGCTGTAGTTCAGCTAACTACAGCAAAACAGGGAAAAGGGAAAAAGGTAGCTCGCTAGGATATCGCATCCTATGCCTACATATTCTCGTCTGGATACGAGAAATCAGAGCAGCTCTAGTTCAGCTAACTACAGCAAAACAGGGAAAAAAGGGAAAAGGTAGAAGGGAAAAGGGAGCTCGCTAGGATATCGCATCCTATGCCTACGTATTCTCGTCTGGCACGAGAGATCAGAGCAAACGTAGTTCGACGGGAAAACGAGTCTCGATTGCACAGGGGCAAGAGAAGGGGACTCAATCGCCTGAACGCGAGAGAAAAAGGGTTTCGATTGCACGGGGGCGAGAACAAAGAGGAGGCAGGCTTACGCCTAAACGGGAAGGAACTCGGGACACACACGCAAGAACCTAAGACGTAGGAGCGAATGCCTCGCATGTCACCCAAAGGGTACCACACTAGACATCCTAGACGATTGAGAAGAAACTCCTCAATTGTCATTTCCTACGTATCTAACGATACAGCTCACAACGCTCGACGGTTGCCTGAGGACTTGAATAAGAAAGATGATGTTTGAACGAAGCGGCTCCGTTGGCTCCTGACATGTGCGCAAGCTCCATTCCAATCTTCTCCTCTCTGGATCCTTGACGAGGACGTTCGAATCAGGAACAATGTAACGCTTAGACCGTCATGGTTTGACTTATACGAGAAATCGAACTCTAAGAGGTAGCGTATTGATATCCGTGTCAAAGACAAGATAGAGAAATGATATCGACAATCATTCTCTAATTGAATCGTGTCACACGGCCAGCCAAAAATAAAATCGGAGATAAAATCAGATAAGAAACAAAAATAGGAGAGAAAAATCACTAACAAATGAGAATAAATTCTACTCCTAAAATACGACAATTAATTTCTACTAGATAATATTCTGAAGTAATATTAAAAGGAAATTGCATATGAAAATAGCATAAAAACAATTCTATCTAAATCCATAATATCCTAAAGAAAATAGAATAGAAATTCTATATTAATATCTACATATCCTATAATATGCTAAAAATAATAGAATATAAATTCTATATATAAAAAAAAACTATGCATAATATTCTAACTATGAAAATAATTCCTAAAAGAAAATAGGAAAATAAAACCTACACTTATTATAAGCATACCTCCAATACAAGAGAAATTAAAAATAAAAGGGGAGGGGGGTACATCCTGAAAAACTGGTGTAAATGCAGAAAAAACAGAACTGGGCTTTAAGCCTACAATACATTCATAAAAATAACAAAAATAAAAAAACTGAGGGGGCTGCTGGCAATTTGGAGGTGCAATCAGAAAAAAACCAAAACGCTTGGGCCCAGCCCAATATCATGATAACAAAAATCAACACAGGGGGGCGTGAATAGGAAACATGGGGTGTAATTTAGAAAAAAGTGAATTGGGCCCAGCCCATTCGTGACACACAAAAAAACAAAAGAAAAAACAAACAAGGGGACGGGGGTGTAGCATGGAATGCAGGGGTGTGAATCCAACACTCGTTGGGCTTGAGGCCCAATCCCAACACAATTCTGAAACCCTAGCACCCTTTCTCTCTTCTCCCTCAGTCGTCACCTGTAACCTCTTCCCAAACCTTTCTGTCTCAACCTCCATACGCCACCGTTCCTTGCTTTCCTCATCTCACTGTCTCTGCCATCCAAAAAACAAAACCCCTGCGAAGGCTTCATTGTGCGTGGATCATGAAGAAGGTGATAATCGATGGAGATCTGAGAATTTCTTGATGCAGTTACACTTATTGTTCGCGAATGAAGACTGTGAAAATCTGGAGTGAAGGCGTTGGACGTCCTTGCAGATCTGAGACGTTTCTGGCGAATTCTCGAAGATCGATTCGTAGTGTTAATGATCTCTGAAGATCTTACGAAGTCCATTGGGGCGTTTTGCTATTGAAAATCTGGAGAGGAAGACGAACCGATGAATGTTCTTGGGGACCTTGAAGTTCTGGAAAACAGATGATGAACACAGATTCAGATGGATGAGCGATGAAGATCTTGATGGACTTTTGATGAACGCGTGATGGAGAACTGATGAACGAACGCCCTTGAGGATCTGGGAATCTGGAAACGGTGGCGTTCTTGGATCTCGCCTGAATCTGGGGAAAAAGAAAGAAGAACACGATGGTGTTCTTAAATCTTCTGGAAACATTGCACATGAACATTCATGGATCCTGAAGGAACTATGGTGGTTCTCTTGAAGTTGGATGAATTTCTGGGGATTCTCGATGAAGGTTCGGTGAAGAGTTGATGAAGTTATTGAATGTTCATGGCGGAGAAGAGAATGATATGGTGGGAAAATGCAGTTTCCGGCGAGTTTCTGGCCGTGGATTGAAGAGTTTGATTTTACCGGTGAAGCCTCCGGCCGTTTGCATAGCCGGCGGCGAGGAGGAAGTGGTGGTGGACGCGTGTCAACATGCATGGGAGAGAGAGAGCAAATGGAAGCCACGTGTGGATGTGCTCAGTGATGTGTTGGCAGCTTCTGAGAGAGAGAGTGGGTGAGGTGGTGGTCAGAAAGTGCCACGCGTGGCAGGCTTCTTATACTGCCAAGTGGCAGTGGACTGGGGTTTGTGGGCCTCCAAAGCTGACACATGGCGCACCGAAGAGGGATTAATTCTGATTTAAAGTATGATTAATACACTAAGACTCAATTAATGACATGATTAAACTCTAATTAAAAGCTGACTCAAATTAAAGCTGTTAATTAACTCCTAATTAACCCTAATTAATAAAATGATTAATATCTAATTAATCTCTATGAATTAATTCTAAAAAGACATTAAACTCCAATTAACTCTATTAATTCTTAAACCTATTAAAAATAGAAAAAGAGTCCACTAAACCTATTAAAACTATTTAAAATTCATTAAAAAGCTATTTACTATCTAAAAACTATTTAAAAAGAATTATCTATTATATCTAAAAATCAATCTAGAAAACAATTAACCTAAAAACTATTTAAAACTATTTAATATCTACTTAAAATTCTAGAAAAAACAATTAAATTTATAACAATATATTTAAAAATTCTAGAAAATAAGGGAAAAATCCAAATAATGCAAGGAAGCCGATTAAATCGATTAGAAAACAGATACACGAACATAGCGAAATAAACGATAAAAACCGGACACCGAGATGTCCTCAAAATAACAGCGAGAGCTGAAAACACCGGGACGAGCACCAATTCTCAAAATAAATCCTCGTATTCGAAATGGTATGAAGCAGCCTGAAACGTGATCAGAGGGCTGTAATCCCGATAAAGTCAATCTGACTGAAAAATGCAATGTACACGGTACGCAAATGCAAAATGAAATGAGTCGAGACATGAGCCAAATTGCGATAAGTAGTTGGTCAAATTTTGGGGTTCAACAGCTGCCCCTATTCAAGCGGCTTGGACCTGAAGGGTTGAGAAGCGACCGGCTTTCAAACATTCAAAGGTAGAAGACGGTTGAATACAAAAAAAGAACCCAGAAATTTGCCAACTGCACAAGTACACGGTACTCTGATGGGAACAAATCTTCGGAAGCTGAAATAATAGCTGCACGACAACTAGCTGGAGAAATACTGATCTGAACCTCCGTCAGGATGATTCTCTGATTCATCTGATATCATTGCATCCTCCAATCACCGAGGGATCACCAATTACACGGTAACTGGCGATTTGCCAACGGTACTCCGATTGGTAGGAACCTCTTCAAAACTGAGCCTGATAGTTGCACGGCAACTCTGCTAGGGAATTGGTCACACGGTAACCGGTGAAGGATAGTTGGATTCTGCCGTCGGGTATTTCGCGCCACTGCAGAAGAATTCCTTATCGTCACCTATGGACTCATCGTGTCGCTAGGCACGTCGACAACATCTTTGTCGGACTTCATCAATAAGTCAATAAGGGAAATTTCAACTTTTCTGTTTAAAACCTGTTGGGGATGACACATCTTCGTTGGGGATTTTGGATAACTATCAAGTAACTCTGCTTCGGGGATCCAGAAATCATTCTGGGTGAATCAACTCTGTTGACGACTTCAAGAATCATCTTGGACAAATAACTCCGCCGGGGACTTCAAGAATCATCCTGAACCAATAACTCTGCTGGAGATTTCAGGAATCATCCTGAGCAAACATTATGCCGGGGACTCTAAGCATCAACTTGAGCAACCAACTCTGGCGACTTCACTGGGGAATTCAAGAATCATCTTGAGCGAACCATTCTACGGAGGAACACCTGCAAAACCAGAACGGTAACGACCTAGCTCATGTTTCGTATGCATATGATCGTCAATGGCGTAATGCTCCACACGGTGGAAATGCTACGCATTTTTAGGGTAAATTCTATGCAATCATGCAAGATGCTACGACCCCATCAGCAAAATAAATGCTGAAGGGAAGATCTTCCGGTCGAGGAGCAAGAACCACTCTGGTAGGGAGGAGGAATCATCCTGCCAAGGAGAAGAAGTCACACAAATCTCAATTGGATTCCGCCTGGGGAAACGAACTTCAGTCGACTGCTGCAGGGGAACAAAGTTCTACAAGAACCTGAACCCGCTCAACCAGGTATTCAAACCACAAACTGTCGAGGAAAACAATGTCAATCGCAGAAATAAACTGCACGGTCTTCGCGGCTAAACGTTCCTGGAGATAACGACTCCGATGGGGAAAAACAGCCTCAGCTATTCAACACTCTACTGGGGAAAACCAATCATGGCCTCAACGGCTTCCAAGGACTCGACTCTCTTGGGGAACTACAAACTCGGCTGGGGGTGGGTAACCAGCCGCTGGAATAAATCCTACTTGCCGGGGAAAATACAACTCTGTGGGGAATTTCAATTCCACTGGAGACTTCAGCTTTAACTATCAAAAGCTGAACACTTGCGAATAGTCTTCTACGAGAAAACTGCACACTGACCCAGTGTTGGAGAAATAAACCCAAATCCGCTTGTCACGGAAAACTTCGATCCTAAACCATTGGGAATGTACAATCAATCTGCCGGGATGGCTACACTCTGCCGGGGATATCAATCTTGATCTGCTGAGGATAATCTTGACCCTACTCTGATAAAGGACAAGTGCCATCTCAACTTGCTGCAATCTCAAACAGCTGAGGAGAGTCAATCTTAACTGTACATCTCTGCTGAAGAAAATTTCCTGATTTAACAACATCACCCCCTAAGGGCATACAGAACACCAATCATGGAGAACTGAGATCATTCGAGCCTCGTGTCAGGGAACGTGATATCACATGTCACCGGGAATATCGGGCCAGGTACAGTTAGGCTTTTTCTAGTTTAGGGATAGGTTTATGGTGATAGGGATTTATTTCTGGTTACCAACAAAAGTGGATTTGAAGGGGACATACTAGACGAGAACTAGCATTCGAGGGTAGACTACCAGACGAGAACTGGTGGCAAAAGGGTTTAAGTTGTCAGACGAGAACTGACTTCTCGGTTTTGGATATCATATGGAAACTGATTTCTGGTTTGTCAGACGAGAACTGGGCTTTAAAATTGCGTTGGCCAGACGAGAACTGGTTAAACAGTGGGTCGAGGAAAAGGTGACCAGAAGGGAACTGGTTTAAAAGATGACACGCACCAGACGAGAACTGGTATTCTCATAAAGGTGGACCAGGCGAGAACTGGTTACAGCTTTGCCAGACGAGGACTGGGCTTTGGAGGTTTGCCAGGCGAGAACTGGGCTTTGGAGGTTTGTGTCGCTTCCGCGAAAATAAGGTGTCGGCAAAACAGAAGAGTCGCCACCTTTCGTTATTTATCCCTCAGAACGGGAAAGGAAACGATCGGAAAAACCTGACGAAAAGGTATAAGACAAGGTCATCGCAACCGTTGTCTGGGTTCGAGAGTCAGTTACACAAGGGGAAGGTATTAGCACCCCTCACGTCCATCGTACTCGATGGGATCCACACTTGATGTGTTTATCGGACGGGTTGGTTTTATCTATCTACCTATCAAGGCTGGTCTGAAAAGAAAAGAAAATGACTCGGCAAAGCGTCGCACTTTATGCCTACGTATTCTCATCAGAGAATGAGAAATCAGAGTCAACGTAGTTCGGCTAACTACGGGTTATGGGGAAGGTGGCTCGCCAATACGTCAGCATTGTGCCTACGTACTCTCAATAGGCATGAGAGATCAGAGCTTACGTAGTTCGGGATAATACGGATTACGGGAATTCAGATTCATCTGTTTTATCGAGTAGGGTTAACAAACAGTTCCAGCAGTTGGATGTATGCAGCTCGACCCTTGGAGATTTAAGCGTTACCGTTTGCGGTAGAACTGAGAGTTAACGACACTCTTTTCTTCAGAAAAGCTTTCCTTTGAATTATAGGCCCACGGGGAAAAAAGGTTTGAAGTTTGTTTTCTGTCTTTTATGGAAGAACTATTTTTTATGGATGTTTGCAACCAATATCGCACTAGAGACTATGACCTGAGAGTGAACGCGTCGCATGTCACCCAAAGGGTGCCATACTAAACATCCAAGCTGTCGAAAAGAAACTCTCCGACAACCCTTTCTCAGATAGCTTCAGGCTCGTAACATACGACGTCAGTTAACCTTTATTACTGTATTTTAATTTGTTTTGAGATGAGAAGAGAACGGGCTCAACTAAGGGGAGACTATCAAGTCCTAATGTTGTCATGCCAAGGATTCATCCTATGGTTGAGGTTTGAAACAGGGAACTCCTAGAAGTTATCATGCATAGGTTTCAACCTAAAGTTCTATCATCACTTCCTTATCAAAGGAAGTGAGATTCCTAGGGGATCATGTCAATGATACAGAAACAGATAAAGCATCAGCTTAAACAGTAAACAGTAAACGACTGTAAAATGCATGCAATGCAAGTGAGGGAGGAAATGTGTGTGGGGTGTCAGCCTCCACAAGCTCGTCTCGACCTCAAGCCAGATATGAATAACTGGAATCATACAGAGGAAATAACATGCTATCAAGCAAAATAGGATATCTGTAATCATACAGAAGAAATAAAATGCTATCAAGCAAACACACCAGACCACATAGGCAAGGGAGCTGGGCTCTACCGAATACCCGCAAGCAAAGCCATACAGTAAAAATGCAAGCAGAGGGAGCAACTCAACCTCTAGTGCAATCATGCTCCTAGATTAAGTCAATCTAGATATGAACTTATTCTAATGCATCAAGCAAATCAAACAAGGCACATCAATACAGAAAAGAAAGCAGATCAACAGCTCCTACAACTAAACCAACTTTCTGACAGCAGCTCAGTCCTCAGTCTTCAACCACCCTTCAAGGCTATCATCTTCAATAGCAAGTATCAACTTGCTTCTCTAAGGTTTCAATACATAAAACATAAGTATCCACTTGTTCTTTCTTCTTCAAGCTTCAGCTCTCCAGTCAATTCCCCTTTCAGGCTTCAACCCTAGTATCCAGTATCAACTTGACTCCTTCAGGCTCTCAATGCATCAATATAAGTATCAACTTATCCTTTATTCCTCAAGCCTCAGCTCTTCACTCAATCTCAATTTGATCTTCTTCACAAGTGTCAACTTGTTCTCCTTGGCCTTCAAGCTTCAGCTCTCTTTTCTTTACCAGTATCAACTTGGTCCTCTTCATCTGCAAGCTTCAGCTTCTCAAAATAATCTCCAAACACAAAGAAGTATCAACTCCATCCTTCAATCTTCTAGCAAGGAACTCCATCCTCTAACAAGGGAGAAAGATGCATCTATCAAGAGCAAAGGTCACCACTAAGCATCCTGTCATCAAAGAAAGGGACCCTCAAAGGTTCTACCAACTTGCAAAGAACCACACATCCTATCAAAGGAGGGATGAGGCCTTTACAAGGGGACCTTACATCATAGGGAAGAATGAAAGTGATTAACATCATCCATGTTTATGAAGGAAGAGAATCTATCTAGAAGCTCTGCCTACAAAACCCTAATCTTAACACCTAAACAAAACTACACCAAAAGGAGGGAAGATCACCATATCCAAGCCTCTTCAAGAAATCCATTACATCTTCAACTTGCCTTCATCATCACCCAAGAACAAGCAAAGCAAAGCCCTAATCTAAGGGAACTAAAGAAGTTAATCTAGTTGAGTCAGTGCATTAGAATCATCTAAAACTAGCAACTAAATTAAAATCAATCAAAAATAGTAAACTACCTTGAAAAATCCTACAAAAATTCCTAAGGGACCCTAATTCAGTCATGAATCTACCCTACAAAAATCAGAGGTTGAATCATCCACCTAGTACTAAAAATACAATCTAAACCACAAGGTATCAACCATAAACCCTAAAAATGGAGCTTCTAAAGGTTTCAACCTAAAACTACCACTTATGTTCATCACAAAAATGTGAGAAAAATCTATGGGGAGCATGCATATCCATTCCAACTACTCACAAAAAATCAAGATCAAAATCATCACCAATTAATCACAAAAAATTCCACAAAATCAACTATCAAGCATGATTATTTTAATATCAATTAAAATGTAAAAATTCCCATAAAACCAGAAAATGCATGAAATAAAAATTTTTTTTATCTAAAAAATACTAGATCCTATCATGAATTTTAATGCAAAAAGAATAGGGTTAATTGAATTATTTTTCCATTTTTTATGATTTTATCAAGAACCATGAATAAGATGAAAAAATAATGAAAATCACAAGAAAATAAACACGTGCGTGGTGTGAATAGAAAGAGAAAGCAGTTCATTTTATGGATTGGGCCATAAGGGGGTGCAGGTATCAACTAACAGCCTAAGCCCAAAATCAGCAAATAAATGAAACGCATCGTTTCATTAAAGTTCAGACTCTTCACAAACTGAGAAGCACACGTGGCCGTTGGATGAGGTCCCCAGTCCAAGTCAAACCATGATCCAAGGGCTCAGGGATCATCTTCCCCAATTCAAACTTCTGCAACTCAGGCCACCTGCGCGCCCAAAACCACCGCCGGTGACAATCTCCGGTCATCTTCTCACAACCCTAGTTTGCCATAGAGTCCACCATAGGCCACGATTCCTTGATCAAACTTGTCCCAAATTTCACAAGGAACTCAATCATACCATTAATTCAACCTAAATCCTCAAGATTCGCAAGAACCAACTCTCAACCGAAAATGGTGACATCCCTAATTGGTCACTAATTCTCAAATTAACGATCTAAAAACCTTCCTACACCATTCTACAATGCATCTAACACCCTAATTCCTCTTAATTCTAACTAAAACAAGCTAGAGATTGAAGGTTACCAACCTGAAAATTTTGTGTGCACAGAAGTAGCAAGCCTTCAAATCAAGCCTTCTAGTGCTCCAGACTCCTTCAGTGAATCACTTCCAAGCTTCTGTGTGCAATAGAATTGATTGAAATGGCTTCAATTCTTGGAACCAACTCTGAGTTGCAGGCGGAAAAAACAGAGATCAAGAACACCAATCAGCCACGAATTTCCCTTGATTATGATCTGGAATCATTCCCTAGCATCCATGGAAGAGATTGCAATCAAGAAAATGGATGGAAAGTGAGTGAAATGATGTAACCGAATTCAGTTGCAAACAAGAATTTTCCAAACTCAATCTCTGCTCTCTCCTTCAATCATCACCCAACCTTGGCCTTGGATCACCTCTGCTCAATATATAGACCATGTATGGATGATCTAGAAACCTCTAGATCCTTCTAATGAGAAGTTCAATCTCTCATGTCATGAGAATTTCAATCACATACCATGGTATGCATAGTTCTGCTAACAGCTTGAAATCACTCTCAATTCCTTCCAATTTCTCCCCTCATGACATTTTGGAAGTGTTTGGCTTGCAAGGGACCTTGATTATGCCTTGAATTTAGGTTTTGCAAATGTTACTTATGATGTAAGTAACTACTTTTCAAAGCAAGATGAGATGACAATCACATCTTGGGGGCAAATGTTACTTCTCAAATAAAATCTAAGATCATGATCTACAACATTCATGTTGGGGGCAAGATGAGATGACAATCACATCTTGAGCTAAACTGCCTTGAAGATATGGGTCAAACTAGGGGATTTTACACTGTCAAGCCTTGGAAACCCTAGCTTGAAACTTCTCAAACTCTTCAATCATGATGAGTTGACCTTGGAATCATCCTTATAAAATTTCAATGTATCAATCCATGATCACATGGCTCTTTAATTAGGTCTCAACTTTGTTCAAATCATCAGTTGACCTAGGGTTGACCCAGTCAAACCCTAGCTGCACCAATCATGGCTGAGCTTTCTTAATCTTGCACAATGACCTGTCTAGGCTTCAAAGTGATCTTCAATACTTCTCATGAGATCTCTCAAGACCTCAAGTCTAACTTCATGGCTTCAGAATCATCTGATGACTTCCCACAACTCTCAAGTTAGGAGGCACACACTCTTGGTTTCAACCATTCTCTCTGAGGATCTTTTAACTTCTCTGACAAGGATATCAAACCTTGCACACTTGAATAACCTTCTTAGCTAGCTTCATAGTCTTGTGTAGCCCTTGATTGGTAATCATACCTCTTGATCTCCTGCATACATGTCAATGAAATGCAAATGATACTGCTAATGTGAATAAAATGAAACATAAGCTAGGTAAAGAAATGTTGGGCAAATTTTGGGGTGCAACAGCTGCCCCTATTCAAACGGCTTGGACCTGACTGGGTGAGAAGCGAACGGATCTCAAACAATCAAGGTACGAGACGGTTGAATACCAATAAACCCGGAAATTTGCCAACTGCCCAAGTACACGGTACTCTGATAGGGAATAAATCTTCAGAAACTGAAATATTAGCTGCACGACAACTAGCTGGAGAATCGGTCACACGGCAACCGGTGAAGGCTCTAATCTCAAATCTCCGTCAGAATGATCATCTGATTTTGCTGCAGATCTTCGTCCTCAAGTCATCAAAGGGTCACTGGTCACTCGGTAACCGGTGATACACGGTCGATCATGCCGTCAGGCATCAGAATTCCTCGGGACTCATCAGGTCAACAATCAAGTTAATCTTGCCATCGGGCATTCCAAGAAATTTTTGGGCGTCAGCCAAACTTCATCACTAAGTCGGGAATAGAGTTCTCAGTCAATCATGAACCAATTGGGGATATCCAAACTTCTGCCATCAGGCACTCCGCATCAGCTGAGAGAACTGCTTCATTAACACGGTTGGACTTCAATCATCAAGTCTTTCAAGGGAAGTTTCAACTTCGCTGTTCAGAAACCTGTTGGGGATGACACACCTCCGCTAGGGATTCTGGAGAACTATCAAGTAACTCTGCTTCGGGATCCAGAAATCATTCTGGGTGTGTCAACTCTGCTAAGGACTTCAAGAATCATCTTGGACCAAGTAACTTCGTCGGGGACTTCAAGAATCATCCTGAACCAATAACTCTGCTGGAGATTTCAGGGATCATCCTGGACAATCACTCTGCTGGGGACTTCAAGCATCAACTTGAGCAGCCAACTCTGGCGAATTCACTGGGGATTTTAAGAATCATCTTAATCAAACCACTTCGCTAGAGAATTCAAGAATCATCTTGGGCAAACGAATTTGCTGAGGGGTTCAAGAATCATCTTGGGCCACATAACTCTTCCGAGATTTCAGGAATCATCCTGAGAAAACACCCTGTCGGGGAACACCTGCAAAACAAGAACGGTAACGACCTAGCTCATGTTTCATATGCATATGCTTGACAATGGCGCAATGCTCCACACGGTGGAAATGCTACGCGTTTAGGGTAAATGCTATGCAATCATGCACAATGCTATGACCCCATCAGCAAAATAAATGCCGAAGGGAAAATTCTCCTATCAAGGAGACGGAACCACTCTGGTAGAGGAAGGACTCATCCTGCCAAGGAGGAGAAGTCACGCCAATCTCAATTGGACTCCGCCTGGGGGAATGATCTTCAGTTGACTGCTGCAGGGGAATAGAGCTCTACGAGAACTTGAACCCGCTCAACTAGGTATTCAAACCACAACTGCTGAGGAAAACGATGTTAATCGCAGAAATAAACTGCACAGCCTTCGCGGCAAAACTTTCCTGGAAATAACGACTTCGGTAGGGAAATACAGCATCAGCTATTCAGCATTCTACTGGGGAAAACCAATCATGGCCCCAACTGCTTTCCAAGAACTCGGCTCTCTTGGGGATTTGCAAACTCGGCTGGGGAAGGAGGAATCATCCTACTTACTGGGGAGAGTACGACTCTGTGGGGGATTTCAATTCCGATGGAGATTTCAGTCTGGAACTATCGGGTGCTGCACACTTCAGTATATGACTCAGCTGGGGAGACGACGATCCTTCAGGGTACATCTGGTTGGGGAGAATCTTCTCTGCCCGGGGAAACATATCAATGCTTATGATCTCATGTTCAGACTCTGTGGGGAGAGGCTGCTGAACTTGCTGGAGAAGAAGGAATCATCCTGCCTGGGGACGCATACGGCGTACTGCCTGGTATAGGCTATACCTACAACAACATAAACAAACAGACAAGATACCCTTCTCAAAGGGACCTATCAAGGTTATCATCTTGTGACAATGTTCAAGTAATTTATTGTTTCAACAATCAGTGGCCTAGGCCAGTAAGTTTATGTATGCGCATTTTGTCAAAAACAGCGGCGTTCTTTTTCGCAAACAAAATAGATAAATGCTAAACAGGCAAACATAATTGCTGAATAGTATTTATTTTATTGATAACGAACCCCTGAATGGGTAAAAATCTTTTACAACAGATGCAAGCTCCTGGAATGAGGAAGCCGCGCAAAAATAAAACATAAATATACATCAGTATATACAATTGTCGGCAATGAGGCGTAGACGAGCACCAGGAATTGATCCCTCTATGACCCACTCGACTTTGATAATTCTCCGACGCTTCAGCTTTAGAAGAGATTGATTCAGATAAACGGCCCTCAGGTCTTCCAACCCACTAAACAATGAGAGTTCACACGTGAAACGCAGTCATTTGCTTTTTCAAATCCCTAACTTTTGCCTGAATCGCCCTTTCGGGTTTTCGATTCACCGGGATACCCTTTTTTGCCAAAGTCGCCCTTCCGGGTTTTCGACTTTGCGGGTGTACATTCTTTTCTTTATATCCCTAATTTTTGCCCAAACCCTTTTCCTTTTTATGGTTCGCCGGGATGCCCCTTTTTTGCCTGGATGTTCTTTTTCTTTCCAGCGGGTCATTCTTTAAGCAAAGTATTTTTTAACTGCGTCCGCGTTCACCGGGGATGCAAAATCTTCGCCATCCATCGTGGATAACAACAAAGCTCCTCCCGAGAATACCTTGCTGACGATGTACGGACCTTCGTAATTGGGAGTCCACTTGCCCCGGTGATCGGAGTGTGGAGGAAGAATCTTCTTCAGGACGAGATCACCCGTCTGAAAGCTTCTAGGAGGCACCTTCTTATCATAGGCTTTCTTCATTCGGCTTTGGTACAGACGACCATATGCAATCGATGCTAACCTCTTCTCGTCCATCAGGCTGAGTTGGTTTAGTCGGTTCTTAATCCATTCTACCTCATCGAGTTTCACATCAACCAAAACTCACAAAGAAGGGATCTCCACTTCTAACGGTAGGACAGCTTCCATACCGTACACTAAGGAGAAAGGAGTTGCCCCAGTTGACGTACGTACCGTCGTACGATAACCGTGCAATGCAAATGTCAACATCTCGTGCCAATCCTTGTAGGTCACAACCATCTTTTGTACAATCTTCTTAATGTTCTTATTGGCCGATTCAACAGCGCCATTCATCTTCGGCCGGTAAGGAGATGAGTTGTGGTGTTCAATCTTGAAACTCTGGCACAGCTCCTTCATCATCTTGTTATTCAGATTCAAACCATTATCAGTAATGATCCGCTCGGGAATTCCGTATCGACAGATGATGTCCCTCTTTATGAATTTAGCCACCACCTGCTTGGTCACATTAGCATATGAGGCTGCCTCCACCCACTTGGTGAAGTAGTCGATAGCTACTAGAATGAAGCAATGACCATTAGATGCAGTGGGCTCGATCTTGCCTATCATGTCGATGCCCCACATGGAGAACGGCCACGGGGAGGACATGACATTCAACGGGCACGGCAGTACATGGATCTTATCAGCATAAATCTGGCATTTATGACATCTCCTCGCGAATTTAAAGCAATCCGATTCCATCGTCAGCCAGTAATATCCTGCTCTCAGGATCTTTATTGTCATAGCATGCCCGCCGACGTGCGTACCAAATGTGCCTTCATGGACTTCTTCCATGAGCATACTCGCCTCTTTCTCATCTACACATCTGAGTAGCACGAGATCATGGTTTCTTTTATACAACACTCCATCAGGATTGACATAAAAATTTCTAGACAGCCTCCTCAGAGTCTTCTTATCCTGGGTTGACGCTCCCGCATGATACTCCTTAGTCATAAGGAAGGTCTGGATATCATGGAACCATGGCTTGCCGTCGGAGGCTTCCTCGATTGTAAAGACGAATGCAGGTCCATCAAGACGAGAAAGGACAATCCTTGGGGCTTCATTCCAAAAATTGACTTTATACATCGAAGCCAACGTGGCTAGGGCATCAGCCATCTGATTTTCAGCCCTGGGCACATGATGGAGTTCCACTCGATCAAAGAACGGAAGTAGCCTTCTGGCATAGTTCATGTACGGCACCAAATTTGATTGACGAGTCTCCCACTCCCCTTTAATCTGGTTGATCACAAGTGCCGAGTCACCATATACATCTAGGTTCTTGATTCTCAAATCAATTGCTTCTTCTCGACCCATGATGCATGCTTCGTACTCCGCCTCATTATTGGTGACCGGAAACGTCAGTCTCGCAGTGAATGGGATATGGGATCCGTGGGGAGTCGTGATGATCGCCCCAATGCCACTTCCATAAGAGTTAACTGCCCCGTCAAATATCAATTTCCACTGGGATTTCCTATCTGGACCCTCGTCGGGCAACGGTTCATCGCAATCCTTCGCTTTGAGAAACATGATATCCTCATCAAGGAATTCAAATTTCATCGGCTGATAATCCTCGATTGGTTGTTCGGCAAGGTAATCAGACAATACGCTTCCCTTAATGGCCTTCTAGGAAACGTACTGAATGTCATATTCCGTCAACACCATTTGCCATCTGGAAATCCTGCCCGAAAGCGCTTGCTTCTCGAAGACGTACTTGATCGGATCCATCTTCGAAATTAGCATGGTGGTGTGATTGAGCATGTACTGTCGTAAACGTTTGGCAGCCCAGGCTAGTGCACAACACGTTTTCTCCAGCATCGAGTAACGAGATTCACAGTCTGTGAACTTTTTACTCAAGTAGTAAATGGCATGCTCCTTTCTGCCTGTCTCGTCGTGCTGACCGAGAACACACCCCATACTATTCTCAAGAACTGTCAAGTACATGATTAAGGGTCGTCCGACCACTGGGGGTATCAAGATCGGAGGTTCCTGTAGGTACTGCTTTATTTTATCGAATGCCTTCTGGCAATCCTCGTTCCAGATAATCGCCTGATCTTTCTTTAGCAGTTTGAACATCGGTTCACACGTGGCCGTGAGCTGAGAAATAAACCTCGCAATGTAGTTTATTCTGCCCAGGAAACCACGAACTTCTTTTTCTGTTTTTGGCGCTGGCATTTCTTGTATCGCTTTAATCTTCGCAGGATCAACCTCAATGCCTTTTTCACTCGCGATAAACCCCAGTAACTTTCCGGACCGTACTCCGAAAGTACACTTGTTAGGATTCAGCCTCAACCTGAACTTTCTAAGCCTCTCAAAAAGCTTCAGCAAATTGACCAGATGTCCCTCCTCCGTTTGGGACTTCGCAATCATGTCATCAACATAGACTTCAATCTCATGATGAATCATATCATGAAACAAAGTGACCATTGCTCGTTGGTAACTGGCCCCTGCGTTCTTCAGACCGAAAGGCATTACCTTGTAGCAAAATGTTCCCCAAGGGGTGATAAACGTAGTTTTTTCCATGTCCTCCGGCGCCATCTTGATCTGATTGTAACCGGAGAAGCCATCCATGAACGAAAATACAGAGAACTGAGCTGTATTGTCGACCAACACATCAATATGAGGCAGCGGGAAATCATCTTTAGGGCTCGCCCTATTTAAATCCCGATAATCGACGCACATTCGTACCTTACCGTCCTTCTTCGGTACAGACACTATGTTGGCGACCCACGGAGGGTAAGTAGTGACCGCTAAGAAGCCAGCATCAAGCTGCTTTTGCACTTCTTCTTTGATCTTAACAGCCATATCTGGTCGCGTCCTCCTAAGCTTCTGCTTAACGGGAGGGCAATCTTCTCGCAGCGGCAAGTGGTGGACCACGATGTCAGTATCAAGTCCGGGCATATCCTCGTATGACCAAGCAAAGACGTCACTATACTCTCTTAGCATCTCGACCAATCTCTGCTTGACATCACTCTGCAATGCAGCCCCTATCCTGACGTTCCTGACGAGTTCTTCAGAACCCAGATTCACAATCTCGATCTCTTCTTCGTGAGGCAGAATAACTTTCTCTTCTTGTTTCAACAAGCGGGCCAACTCTTCGGGAAGGTCTTCGTCTTCATCAATCTCTTCTTCGGCTTGATAGATCGGGCAATCGAAGTCGAAGTGAGTCGTAGAAGGTCCAGAGTCGATGTCATCTGCTATGTGGATCCTGCAATAACAAGGGTTAAGCTTAAAACAAGGATATGCAGGTTAGCACAAACCCCATTGCCATTTTATTGTTTTTCAAAACAAATATAAAACAGGAATAACAGAGATCACAATATTTGAATACGAGGAAAAACGCCTTTTGATTTATTGATAAAATGCATGTATATAATCAAACAAGGCCCTGACAATAAAACCACTATGCCCCGGGTAGGACATAGGGTTGTACAATGATTGGAAAAAAGTAAATCATTACTCTTTGCCTGTCATCTGGATGATATCCCTGATGGACCAATTGGTGAGGCTCTCGCCTGGCTTGCTTGGCTGGATCCAAGAGTCTAGGTCGCAGTCGCTGTCTCCGCTGTCTTCAGACACCGCGTTGACGCTTTCAAATATCACCCCGCCACTGGTAAACTGGATCGGCCCTTTACCTCGCGATGCACTGTGAGAAGAAGAGGCTTCAGCTGCAGGAGAATATCCTAACCCGAACTTGTCTTGCTTGTTAGGTATCTCTAGAATTCGCCCCCAGCCTGGGGTAGATCCGGCCTGAACAATGGCCCGGGCTTCCTTGAAGGAGGAAAGAGTCATCTCTGGCTTCTCAGTGACTACAGGAGCTACGTTCTTGACTTTAACAGCTTCGAACGCTTGTCATAGGGTTTCGTGGATTTCCCCATCCATCTCAACGTACTTGAAGGACGACAAATGGCTCACCATTATATCTTCCTCGCCACATACAGTCACGATGCTACCTCCGACAGCATACTTGAGCTTCTGGTGCAACGTGGAGGTCACGGCACCCGCAGAGTGGATCCATGGCCGGCCTAGGAGACAGCTGTAGGCAGGCATGATGTCCATAATGTAAAAGACCGCGCCGAATGTTTCCGGCCCGACTTGGATTGGCAACGTCACCTCCCCAAAAACATGCCGTTTGGTTCCATCGAATGCTTTCACAACCAGATCACTGGGTGTGCAAATCAATCCGTGAGTATCTAACTTCATCAATGCTTTCTTTGGAAGAACATTGAGTGACGACCCCGTGTCCACCAACACGTGAGACACAATCGTTCCCCTACACTCTATCGAGATGTGTGGGGCGCTATTGTGGTTCCTCCCCTTCGGCGTCAGCTCTAGGTCAGTGAACCCTAACCCATTTCCAGCATTCACGTGGGCTACGACCCCTTCCAACTGGTTTACCGATATTTCCTGCGGTACATATGCGGCATTTAACACCTTCAGCAGCGCGTTGCGATGTGCCTCAGAACACAACAACAAATTCAGGATGGAAATTTTTGAGGGTGTTTGATGGAGGTGATCCATGATCTTGTAGTCACTCTTTTTAATCAACCTCATAAATTCCTCAGCGTCTTTAACAAGTAAGTATTTTTCTACCCCACGAGGGGTCTCTTCAACGACTTTACTCTTCCATTTATCAGTTGCGTCAGCTTTGTCCGCTTAATCCGCCACGACCTCAGGTGGTGCAAACACTCTTCCGCTGCGCGTGATCCCGCTAACGCCCACTAGGTTCTCCACGGACGACCCTGATGGTTCCAATTCCAACTTCTGTCCGTTGCAGTAGACATCTGCCCCATAATGCCATGGGACAGCGTTGGTGCTTTCGAAAGGTATCGGCCCAGCTTTGGTGATGGTAATCGTGGGCGGCCTGGGTACAGAAATAGTTATCGTCCAACGAGGGATGGTGATTGTGGCAACCTCATCATCTTGCTTCAGCATTACCTCTCCCGATCTGCTTTCGGCCCTTCGACTAAATCGCAGGATTCCTTCGGTCATCAGACTTTGGATCCCCTCTATCAACTATTCACATCCATCAGGACTTGTCGCACAGCCCATACACAGCTCTCCACAACCTCCTTTTCATCAGCTTAACTTTAACGAAGCTAAGCGGCGTCTTCAGATCTCTGACGTCAGTCAACAAATCCAAGCCCTCGTCTTCAATAATGGCATTTACTCCACCTCCCCTATGATTCGGCATAGGGTTCTTCGTGACGTTTGGCACATTATCTGAGAAATTGATGATCTTAGCGTCCACCATGTCCTGCACCTTGTGCTTGAAGGCTTTGCAATTCTCTATCGTGTGGCCTGGTGCCCCTGAGTGAAACTCACAAGTTGCATTCGCATCATAACCTGGCGGAGGTGCCCCTGTCAAGGGAGCTAGGGTTCTCTTCTGGATCAGCTGTAACTGGAGCAGAGTCTGTAATAGCTAAGCGTAAGACATGGGTGGTGTCTCGAGGTGACGGCTCGACAGAGGTGCCCTGTTCTGATACTTTCTGTACCCTTGTTGATTCGGCTGTTGTGGCTGCTGCTGCTGCTGCCGCTGCTGCGGCTGTTGGACTGCCGGGATAGTTATGCTGGCCACCTGCTGGTGAGGGCCTTTACCCTTCCTTCGAGCGTTGGATACGGCGCTCGTCTCTCCTTCCCTCCTTTTGCCACCATAAGGTTTCTTTCCTCCTCCAGCTGAGGATGAATCACCTTGAATTTTCCCCAGTTTGATCCCATTTTCAATGTGCTCACCCGTGATAATGAGATCTGGGAAGGTTCCAGACATACTGCTGACCAATTTCTCATAATAAACCCCTGGGAGGGTAGCTACGAACATTTCCACCAGCTCGCGTTCAACCATCGGCGGCTGAACCCTGGCTGCCAACTCACGCCACCGCTGGGCGTATTCCTTGAACCCTTCGTTGTTCCTTTGCGACAGATTCTGCAGTTGGACTCGGTTCAGAGCCAAGTCACTGTTATATTGGTAGTGGTGCACGAATGCTTCAGCAAGTTCCTTCCACGTGCGCACACTGGTAGGTTCCAGACTCATGTACCATTCGAGGGAGGGCCCAGACAGACTGTCCTGAAAGAAGTGCATCAGCAACTTCTCGTCCTCAGAATGAGCGGACATTTTTCTGTAATATGATCTCAAATGGACGCGAGCGCAAGTGGTGCCCTTGTACTTTTCAAAGTCAGGTACCTTGAACTTGGGAGGCACCTTGAAATCAGCAATCAGTCCCAACTTGGACATATCAACACCCATGGTGTTCTGGTTCTCGATATTCCTCATCTTGTCCTCGAGTGCCTTGAACTTAAGCCGTGCTTCAGCAGTCAGCTCCCCTTCAGCACCTCTCTGAGAGAACACATCGTCTTGACGGTCTTCTAACCATGGCTGAGGCCCAAACAGATTTCCAACACCTGCATTACCGTTGCCCATCCCAACATTGACGTTAGCTTCAAAATTCCCATTACCGACACCCATCGTATTACCGTTGGGTCCCATGTTAGCTATCACATTGCCGTTGGCACTGCCATTCCCCCCGGTCACGGGGACGCCATTCTGAGGAGTTTCAACTGGTGGAGGGGTAGGCACGGTCCCACCATGGAGTACGCCATTGCTATCAACCCTTGAAATCAGAGGCTGAACCAAGGTTCTGAGCTGATCCTGGCCATTGGCGACTGCTTGCATGAGCTCCATGAAGCGGTCCATTCTTTCTCGGAGTTCCTGAACGTCAGTTTACATTTGCTCCATAACTCTGGCTCGATTTGCTCTAGTCGGATAGCAATGGATAGGTGTCTGATCAATCCTGGAACGACCTGAAATAACCTGAAAACACAAAAGGGTTAGAAGAAACACAAAGTGCTCGTTATGCAGATGCTTCATGCAAATGCAAACGTGTGTCTGTGTGTTAGGGAGGTATCCCCCGATCCTAGTGCCTGAGTGCCAGTGTTGATAATAAGAAGTCTGAGTCCAGTCATGGAAATAACATCTCATATATAAAGAAAGCCCATCAAGACAGTACATAACGTCACTGAGTACAAGCAGAATCAATAGCGTGACCTCGACCAACAAGCCTGGTGATGGTCAGCATACAACAATGATCAAAACAAAAGGAATACAAATAGTCAAGCACAGCCACGGGCGCGAAACTCTTCTAACAACCCCTTCATTTCTGGATGATCAGGCCGAGTGAGTAACCCTTCGACGAGAAACTCTCTCTGCATAATGGTGTATTGAAGACTCAAACGTCAGTTTGCGATCCTTCGCCGAAACAATCTTCTAACTTCCGCTTCTTGGACTCAAACGTCAGTTTGCGATCCTTCAGGTTAGCAAGAGCCTTGTTGAGCTGGCCTTCAGCGGCATATCTGCGAGCGATTTCTTCATCAAACCTTTTCTCACTAGCCTTCACCTGGGCTTTCAGCTTGGAGATCTGTTGCTTCAGCTTATCCTCCCGTTCTTTGCCGTTGGCTAGGGTGGCCTTCCAGTGCTGGTTAAACTTGGATATCCTTCGATACGCTTCATCCAAGTGTTGCTTCTTAGTGGCCAGTACATCATTGACAGCTTTGAAGTCTCGACCCATGCGCTCACGCTCAACTATCTGCTTAGTCAAATCTGTCCCCAACTGGTTCACCAGCTCTTTCTGCCTTTTGAAGGAATGAACGGCTTCGCTTCTCTCGCTTCTGAGTTGCGCCAATTCTTTCTCCAATTCTTCATTTGCCCTCTTCAATTCATCTCTCTCAGCTAACAGCTGATTGTGCTGCTGAATAGGCACAGTGGTAGGCTCTTCAATCTCTGGAGGGCTTTCTGGCTTGGCAGGAGGAAACGGAATCCCTATAGCATCTGCTCTGACTCTGATCCACGTCACATACGGAGCGTAGGCTTGGCTATTACTTCTCCCCAACAATGGTTTTCCCCGCTTACTGATACCATTCCAAGCGTGCTGAAGCTTAGATAACATATCCCCCTCTAGAAGACCAATGAGGTGCAGAGATTCCTGCACCTCTTCATCCTTCGACGGAGCTCTCAAAGCGTAAGCAAACTGTCGGACCAGCAGAGACGGATTATAGTTTATACAGCCCTTCCTGCCTATCAAAGGCACGTTCGGAAACCCGTTGCAGCTGAAGATGATCTCGGTACCCAACCTATCTCTATCAAACCAGGCAATATCCTCTGCTGACAAACTCATCAAACGCTCGGACCACTTAGTTGTGGCTGCAGACGAAGCAAAGGAACCCTTCTTGGGTAGATGACTATCAAGCCATCTATAAAGCAGGGGCACACAGCACGAGACATTCTTGCCCCTTCTGTTCTCGTTTTTGTAGTGGACGGAATGGTAGACATCTTCTATCAAGGTGGGGACTGGATTCCCTGATGCAAAGATGCGAAATGCGTCGAAGTCTACAAAGTCGGGCATATTGGGGAACAGAATGATGTCATATAGGCACAGAGCGAGAATGGCGTTGAACACGACCCAACATCCGTCTTTGGCGCACTGCTGAGCCTTTCCCACTAAGAACTGCAAGGAGAAACCGGGAACCTTGTTCCAACTAGACAAGACCAACTCGGAGGCATCCAGATGCAGTGACGGAGCTAGACTAGCCAGATTAGGCTCGGCATCCATATGAACAAAGGGCATCTGACTCTTGATAGGCACACCTAACAAATCAACATACTCCTCTAGCGTGGGTGCGAGAACAAAATCCTGGAAAGTAAAGCATCTCAACGGAGGATCGTAGAACTGCAGCAAGGCGTGCAACCCATTCATCTCAAACACAGAGGGTTTACGAACCAAACTGAGCAGTTTACTGTAAGACTTTCTGAATTCATCTCTCACAGAATCATCTGCTAAAGCAATCAAACCAGTCAGTTGAGCAACATCAGGAGTGGGGAGCTTGTAAGCCACGGTCTTCCTCAGAGAACCCATAATAGCACAATAGAAGGCAAGAAATCCTGAATCGGGGGAAGACGGTACCTGCAACACAGACACACGTTAATGAAATGCAAATGGGTATGCAAAGCAATGTAAAATGAAATCATGCAGCAGGAGATCACGACAACTGTGATGTTGAGGAGATGAAGGTTTTGTATCAACAAAACCACAACACTGCTCTGTCAAGAACAACCATAGATCTCTGATAATAAGAAGACCCAGATATCGGACCCTAAATCTGCTCTGTCAAGAACACACATATCTGATAATAAGGACCTCTATCACAAGACCAAAACTCTGCTCTGTCAAGAACAAACATCTGGTAATAAGGACCTCTGATACAGGACCAAAACTCTGCTATGTCAAGAACAAACATCTGATAATAAGGACCTCTGATACAGGACCAACACTCTGCTCTGTCAAGAACAAACATACATCTGCTGATGGGATCCTCTGATCCCAACCATAAACCTGCTCTGTCAAGAACAAATATACATCTGCTGATGAGATCCTCTGATCCCAATCAAAACCTGCTCTGTCAAGAACAAATATACATCTGCTGATGAGATCCTCTGATCCCAATCAAAACCTGCTCTGTCAAGAACAAATATACATCTGCTGATGGGATCCTCTGATCCCAACCAAACTGATCCACTATCAAGAAAACCAGGTAGTCTGAAGGTTAAGGTCTCCTGCAACAAACCCAACCCTGCTCACAGGTATGGACCTAAACTGACACAAGTTCGGCATCCTATACGGTCATCAGCGTCACAGACATTCAAGAGGGGTGATACGATACCCAGAAGGTGTGGCATCACCATCTCTTGAAGCGGCCTCACTCGGCTGAATTCCAAATGATCGGTCCCCAGAGTCAACAATCCTCCAAACCAACAACCCCCTCAACCCAAAGGGTTGAAAAAGAAGTCAACCGGGAGAACCTCGTCTGAGCGTGGATTTCATGAGACACTAGTGCCTGCAAAGCAAGCACGTGCCCACTAATTTCCACAACTAATGCTAGGTACACTCAAGCCTGGGTCTGGCTTCTCACTCATCAGAATGCCCCTCCCACAACAGCACAGATAATCATATCATACTAAAAATAAAATGCGGGAAATAAAGTGCGATAAATAAACACAACCCAACAAGTAATCATACAAGCGCTAGGATTGACTCTCGCGGGGACGTTGGATCCCCAAACTGACTCGCATACGGGACATTGGATCCCAGGAAACTATCAAGTCCCCAGCAGAGTCGCCAGCTGTCGCTTCCGCGAAAATAAGGTGCCGGCAAAACAGAAGAGTCGCCACCTTTCGTTATTTATCCCTCAGAACGGGAAAGGAAATGATCGGAAAAAACTGACGAAAAGGTATAAGACAAGGTCATCGCAACCGTTGTTTGGGTTCGGGAGTCGGTTACACAAGGGGAAGGTATTAGCACCCCTCACGTCCATCGTACTCGATGGGATCCATGCTTGTTGTGTTTATCGGACGGGTTGGTTTTATCTATCTACCTATCAAGGCTGGTCTGAAAAGAAAAGAAAATGACTCGGCAAAGCGTCGCACTTTATGCCTACGTATTCTCATCAGAGAATGAGAAATCAGAATCAACGTAGTTCGACTAACTACGGGTTACGGGGAAGGTGGCTCACCAATACGTCAGTATTGTGCCTACGTACTCTCAATAGGCATGAGAGATCAGAGCTTACGTAGTTCAGGATAATACGGATTACGGGAATTCAGATTCATCAGTTTTATCGAGTAGGGTTAACAAACAGTTCCAGCAGTTGGATGTATGCAGCTCGACCCTTGGAGACTTAAGCGTTACCGTTTGCGGTAGAACTGAGAGTTAACGACACTCTTTTCTTCAGAAAAGCTTTCCTTTGAATTATAGGCCCACGGGGCAAAAAGGTTTGAAGTTTGTTTTCTGTCTTTTACGGAAGAACTGTTTTTTATGGATGTTTGCAACCAATATCGCACTAGAGACTATGACCTAAGAGTGAACGCGTCGCATGTCACCCAAAGGGTGCCATACTAAACATCCAAGTTGTCGAAAAGAAACTCTCCGACAACCCTTTCTCAGATAGCTTAAGGCTCGTAATGTACGACGTCAGTTAAGCTTTATTACTGTATTTTAATTTGTTCTGAGATAAGAAGAGAACGGGCTCAACTAAGGGGAGACTATCAAGTCCTAATGTTGTCATGCCAAGGATTCATCCTATGGTTGAGGTTTGAAACAGGGAACTTCTAGAAGTTATCATGCATAGGTTTCAACCTAAAGTTCTATCATCACTTACTTATCAAAGGAAGTGAGATTCCTAGGGGATCATGTCAATGATACAGAAACAGATAAAGCATCAGCTTAAACAGTAAACAGTAAACGACTGTAAAATGCATGCAATGCAAGTGAGGGAGGAAATGTGTGTGGGGTGTCAGCCTCCACAAGCTCGTCTCGACCTCAAGCCAGATATGAATAACTGCAATCATACAGAGGAAATAACATGCTATCAAGCAAAATAGGATAACTGCAATCATACAGAAGAAATAAAATGCTATCAAGCAAACACACCAGACCACATAGGCAAGGGAGCTGGGCTCTACCGAATACCCGCAAGCAAAGCCATACAGTAAAAATACAAGCAGAGGGAGCAACTCAACCTCTAGTGCAATCATGCTCCTAGATTAAGTCAATCTAGATATGAACTTATTCTAATGCATCAAGCAAATCAAACAAGGCACATCAATACAGAAAAGAAAGCAGATCAACAGCTCCTACAACTAAACCAACTTTCTGACAGCAGCTCAGTCCTCAGTCTTCAACCACCCTTCAAGGCTATCATCTTCAATAGCAAGTATCAACTTGCTTCTCCAAGGTTTCAATACATCAAACATAAGTATCCACTTGTTCTTTCTTCTTCAAGCTTCAGCTCTCCAGTCAATTCCACTTTCAGGCTTCAACCCTAGTATCCAATATCAACTTGACTCCTTCAGGCTCTCAATGCATCAATATAAGTATCAACTTATCCTTTATTCCTCAAGCCTCAGCTCTTCACTCAATCTCAATTTGATCTTCTTCACAAGTGTCAACTTGTTCTCCTTGGCCTTCAAGCTTCAGCTCTCTCTTCTTTACCAGTATCAACTTGGTCCTCTTCATCTGCAAGCATCAGCTTCTCAGAATAATCTCCAAACACAAAGAAGTATCAACTAAATCCTTCAATCTTCTAGCAAGGAACTCCATCCTCTAACAAGGGAGAAAGATGCATTTATCAAGAGCAAAGTTTGGATGATTGGTAGCAGAGTGAAGACCAAAGGTCACCACTAAGCATCCTGTCATCAAAGAAAGGGACCCTCAAAGGTTCTACGAACTTGCAAAGAGCCACACATCCTACCAAAGGAGGGATGAGGCCTTTACAAGGGGACCTTAAATCATAGGGAAGAATGGAAGTGATCAACATCATCCATGTTTATGAAGGAAGAGAATCTATCTAGAAGCTCTGCCTACAAAACCCTAATCTTAACACCTAAACAAAACTACACCAAAATGAGGGAAGATCACCACATCCAAGCCTCTTCAAGCAATCCATTACATCTTCAACTTGTCTTCATCATCACCCAAGAACAAGCAAAGCAAAGCCCTAATCTAAGGGAACTAAAGAAGTTAATCTAGTTGAGTCAGTGCATTAGAATCATCTAAAACTAGCAACTAAATTAAAATCAATCAAAAATAGTAAACTACCTTGAAAAATCCTACAAAAATTCCTAAGGGACCCTAATTCAATCATGAATCTACCCTACAAAAATCAGAGGTTGAATCATCCACCTAGTACTAAAAATACAATCTAAACCACAAGGTATCAACCATAAACCCTAAAAATGGAGCTTCTAAAGGTTTCAACCTAAAACTACCACTTATGTTCATCACAAAAATGTGAGAAAAATCTATGGGGAGCATGCATATCTATTCCAACTACTCACAAAAAATCAAGATCAAAATCATCACCAATTAATCACACAAAATTCCACAAAATCAACTATCAAGCATGATTATTTTAATATCAATTAAAATGTAAAAATTCCCATCAAATCAGAAAATGCATGAAATAAAAATATTTTTTATCTAAAAAATACTATATCTTATCATGAATCTTAATGCAAAAAGAATGGGGTTAATTGAATTATTTTTCCATTTTTTATGATTTTATCAAGAACCATGAATAAGATGAAAAAATAATGAAAATCACAAGAAAATAAACACGCGCGTGGTGTGAATAGCAAGAGAAAGCAGTTCATTTTATGGATTGGGCCATAAGGGGGGTGCAGGTATCAACTAACAGCCTAAGCCCAAAATTAGCAAATAAATGAAACGCATCATTTCATTAAAGTTCAGACTCTTCACAAACTGAGAAGCACGTGTGGCCGTTGGATGAGGTCCCCAGTCCAAGTCAAACCATGATCCAAGGGCTCAGGGATCATCTTCCCCAATTCAAACTTCTGCAACTCAGGCCACCTGCGCGCCCAAAACCACCGCCGGTGACAATCTCCGGTCATCTTCTCAAAACCCTAGTTTGCCATAGAGTCCACCATAGGCCACAATTCCTTGATCAAACTTGTCCCAAATTTCACAAGGAACTCAATCATACCATTAATTCAACCTAAATCCTCAAGATTCGCAAGAACCAACTTTCAACCAAAAATGGTGACATCCCTAATTGGTCACTAATTCTTAAATTAACGATCTAAAAACCTTCCTACACCATTCTACAATGCATCTAACACCCTAATTCCTCTTAATTCTAACTAAAACAAGCTAGAGATTGAAGGTTACCAACCTGAAAATTTCGTGTGCACAGAAGTAGCAAGCCTTCAAATCAAGCCTTCTAATGCTCCAGACTCCTTCAGTGAATCACTTCCAAGCTTCTGTATGCAATAGAATTGATTGAAATGGCTTCAATTCTTGGAACCAACTCTGAGTTGCAGGCGGAAAAAACTGAGATCAAGAACACCAATCAGCCACGAATTTCCCTTGATTATGATCTGGAATCATTCCCTAGCATCCATGGAAGAGATTGCAATCAAGAAAATGGATGGAAAGTGAGTGAAATGATGTAACCGAATTTAGTTGCAAGCAAGAATTTTCCAAACTCAATCTCTGCTCTCTCCTTCAATCATCACCCAACCTTGGCCTTGGATCACCTCTACTCAATATATAGACCATGTATGGATGATCTAGAAACCTCTAGATCCTTCTAATGAGAAGTTCAATCTCTCATGTCATGAGAATTTCAATCACATGCCATGGTATGCATAGTTCTGCTAACAGCTTGAAATCACTCTCAATTCCTTCCAATTTCTCCCCTCATGACATTTTGGAAGTGTTTGGCTTGCAAGGGACCTTGATTATGCCTTGAATTTAGGTTTTGCAAATGTTACTTATGATGTAAGTAATTACTTTTCAAAGCAAGTCCACAAATTAAACTTCAATTCAAAAATGTGGCTAAACCAATTTTCTAAAATGTTTTTTAGAATCAAAATGATATATTACATGCCTTGGTTTGGACATGTAGATCAAAAATATCAATTTCCAACTTTGGTTCATTTGACTTATACCCTTATTTTAGGTTATTTTTGCAACTTTGAGCTACAAACAATTCCAAGCTCTCATGACCTCTTGACTAGCCTTAAAACATCATTTTGAACAAGTTTGATTTTGAACATTTTCTCATTTGAAGCTTTGAAATAGGAGTTATGGCCTTATGCTTGAAATGACCTGTAATCTCCAAATGACCAAAATGCCCTTGACTTGTCAAAGCCATAACTTGAGTTCTACAAATCCTATCAATGACTTCTAATACTCTCTAGAAATCTAAGAGGATAAGGAACAACATTCATGTTGACCAAAAGTTCATAGGAATCATCCTTCTAAGGCAAAAGTTTCATGCAAGTTGGACAACTTTCAAGCTCCCAAATTCACATACCTCAAATGACCTGTAACTTGTCAAAGTCATAACTTGAGTTCTACAAATCCTATCAAGGACTTCTAGTTCTCAAATTAAAGCTAAGATCATGATATACAACATTCATGTTGGGGGCAAGATGATATGACAATCACATCTTGAGCTAAACTGCCTTGAAGATAGGGGTCAAACTAGGGGATTTTACATTGTCAAGCCTTGGAAACCCTAGCTTGAAACTTCTCAAACTCTTCAATCATGATGAGTTGACCTTAGAATCATCCTTATAACATTTAAATGTATCAATCCATGATCACATGGCTCTTGAATTAGGTCTCAACTTTGTTCAAATCATCAGTTGACCTAGGGTTGACCCAGTCAAACCCTAGCTGCACCAATCATGGCTGAGCTTTCTTAATTTTGCACAATGACTTGTCTAGGCTTCAAAGTGATCTTCAGCACTTCTCATGAGCTCTCTCAAGACCTAAAGTCTAACTTCATGGCTTCAGAATCATCTGATGACTTCCCACAACTCTCAAGTTAGGAGGCACACACTCTTGGTTTCAACCATTCTCTCTGAGGATCTTTTAACTTCTCTGACAAGGATATCAACCCTTGCACACTTGAATAACCTTCTTAGCTAGCTTCATAGTCTTGTGTAGCCCTTGATTGGTAATCATACCTCTTGATCTCCTGCATACATGTCAATAAAATGAAAATGATAATGCTAATGTGAATGAAATGAAACATAAGCTAGGTAAAGAAATGTTGGGCAAATTTTGGGGTGCAACAGTTTGCCAGGCGAGAACTGGGCTTTGGAAATGACTTTGGTTACACGGTAAGTAACAAGTTTAGGCTGTAGGATAACAATCCAATGGCAGCAAGGCTTCTTCAGAAGGTTCAGGTTTTTTGGTAGGGTAATGACACGATTCCCCGACACTCAACTCTTGCTGGGGTGAACAAACTCGCTTGAACAACTTGCCCCAGTGCAATTCAGCTTGCCCCAATCTGACTCTTGGGAAAATTCATTCTGAACAGAAAGTAGCTTGCCATGAGGCGACCTCGAGATGGCTTGCCCCGACATTTGTGCAACGGAAGGATTCATCCTCAACTAACCAACTTTCAGCATGGCTGGTTTCAATATACTTCTGAAGTAGCTTGCCCCTGAACGAGCGTTGAGCGACTTAACCTGCTCTGATTGAACACTGGAGGGATCTGCCCTCGACTTACAGAAACTCCGGGGAATTGCCCCTGATTGGGTCTCGAGAAGATCCACTTCTGATCGACTGCTTCTCGAACAAACTGTCCCATAATCAACCGATGCTTCAGGACTTGTCCTCAGACTGACTGATTCCAAACTCACGGGAAGTCAATGCCCCAAATTTACAGGGCTTCACAGTATACCGTTCTGATCCAGACTGCTAACGATTCAGTCCTGATTGACTATTCCCTGTTGGAATTTCCTCCATGCCCACTACTGACCTGCAATTAAAATTGTCTATTCATGAATGGTAATTTTAATGTAGTGTTCATGCAGATTTCGAAAAAAGTGTTGTCACTTATTTACGTGTCATGATAGTGAGTGACGAATGAACCAACAGTTCAAACGTAGTACTGATTTGATCAGTGAAAAATACAACAAGGATATGATTAGCAAATCATGTAGGAGTCAGGTTACTCAACCTTATCATAATGCGCTTTCAGAATAAACCCTACCTCAATTAGGTCTTTTAAGGGTTGTATCGTGGTCGGGTTCACGGTTCGTGAAACAAGGGATATTAGGCTCAAGTCATGATTCGTACCCACCCCTTCTACGTGATGATCTCCGATCCTAATGTTCAGTTAACCTAGCACGAGCGCTCGCCTCTTCGAGGAATGTTAGGAACAATGGTTAAGGAACTCGCAAGGTTTTCGGAGTGACAGTTACTCCTCTTTCGTTTTTGGTGTCTGTATCCACACGACTTTGTCCTTGTTTGAGGATTTTTCTGTTGAGATCCTTTCATTTTATTCTTTTGATTCCCTAATTTTTGCCTGGACTGACTCTTTTGAGTTCTTTTCGATTTCTTTTGAAGTCCAGCGGGATGCCCTGATTTTTGCCTAAGTATTTGCTTTCCAGCTTTTCTTTTCTTTTTACTTAGCGGGCTCTCTTTTTGTTTTTTCTTTTGCTTGGAACAAGTCGTGTGACACTGGTTGTCTTGCTTGCTCCGTAAGGGTTGTAACTGTCTCACTCCTGATTGGTGAGGTTTAACCATTGCGGTTGACGAGGTACAACCTCTTGAGAGGAATAAACTGTGATTGGTCCTCGAATGGTGACACTCCTCTATAAGGCTTGAATGCTCAGTCAAGCTAACTGACGACTACCCTGCCCCGGGTTAAGATGAGAGGGTTTAAAAGTCCGAAAGAAACTCCTACTTCTCGGCTCGAAGTGGCTAACGAGGGACTAACTCCTTATCTCTCCAGTGTTTAGGGGATTTGAAACAATGCCTGTACATCATAGACAGGGTTTTATCCGAAAGCATACGATCCTCGGTTATGAGTATTCAGTTTCGTCATCCTCCCTCCAATCTTTACTATTCATAGTGATAAAGTGGAGTAAAATGCAAGTGTCAGTGCAATGCAGTAAATGAGTGACAGCGACATGATTAATTCAGAAAAATGCATAGTCACTTTATCAATATTACCATTCAAAACAAACAATGTTTAACAGCAAGTAGTAACTAACAGAAAGGAAACTACAAATGCAAATGATAAAAAGTCTGAGGACTGCCAATGTTGAGGACGTCTGCCCATCTGGACCACTGGCTTCTGGAAATAACCCTCTGAATCTACGAGCTCAGACAGCTGAGAGGTTGTCATGCACAACCAAAACTCCTTCTGGAAAGGAAATGCACCCTTTGTCGATTAACTGTTGCACTTTTTCCTGAAAAGCTTTGCAATCCTCAGTTGAATGCCCCAGGGATCCACCATGATATCCACACTGAGCATGGGGATTGTACCCAGGAGGGTAAGGCTCTAGCACGGGCTTAAGAGCTTTAGGTTCCACCAAAGAATTCTGAATCAAATGTGGCAGAATCTGGCTATACGGCACAGGCACCGGATGAGAAGGAGCATTCCTTCGTTCCAAGTTGTTACGAGGTCGGTTCTGATTCTGACGCTGATTCTGATAACCTCGGCCACGGGCTCGTGGATTTGCAAGAGGAGCGACATAAAGTTCCCGATGTGGTGCCCTAGGCACAATTGTCTGTCCAAAATAACGAGACACAGAGGATACCGACCGCTGAGAAGACGAAGAACCAACAGACTTCACTGATTCGTCTTGAGGATACCCAACATCTATCATGACTGCATTGACCACAGTTTCATCTTTAGATCGAAAGCTACAGAGAGATTCGGTTTCACCAGTCTGACTGCTCGAAACATTCTGAATTCTTCCAGTCTTTACACCATACTTGATGCGCTCTCCTGCCCTTACCAATTCAGAGAAATTTGGTGCAACTCCAAGCATTCTTTTGAAGTACGGGCTCTGCAAGGAGTTTACGAACATGCCTTTTAACTCTCGGTCTAGAAGCGGTGGTTGCACTCTAGAAGCAAATTCTCTCCATCTCTTAACATACTTCCTGAAAGGTTCGTTGTTCTCTTGAGACAATTCTTGCAGCTGCAAGCGACTAGGAGCCATGTCAAGATTGTAGTCATATTGCTTCAGAAAAACATTGGCTAAGTCCACCCATGATTGGATCTAATTACTCTCTAACTGCATATACCAACTCAGAGATGCCCCAATCAGACTGTCCTGAAAGCAGTGAATCATCAACTTGTCGTTATGCACAAACAAAGTCATTCTTCGGTAGAACATCACCAAATGTTGCCTCGGGCAACTATCTCCATTGTACTTTTCAAACCTCGGCGCTCTGAACTTTGGAGGTAACACTAGGCTAGAAACCAGACACATGTCTGCAGCATTGGGGTTAACAGCATCTTTAACTTCCAAGGCTTTGAATCTTTCATCCAACGCACGAAACCTTTTAGCATACACGAGAGCTAATGGGTCTTCAGTCTTTGCTATCGGGACCTCTCTTCGGGAATTTGGCACAGGGAAAACAACACCCTGATAGTCTGAGGTATCAATAGAAGGAGAGCATTCACTTCGGACAACAAACTGCTCATGTAGATCTCGGTCTTCAACAGAAGGTTGTACAAGTCGAGTTGCAGTAAGGTTGTTCACTTGCGGAAAGTCTTCATCAGGCATAGAACCATACAAAGGATTGGACGTCACAGTGAAACCTGACAAGGTATCAACAAACTGGAAGCTGCTCTCTGACATAGCTACCAATAACTTTCAACTGACTTCACTGCTTGATTCTGCTCAATCTGCTTCAACCCCTTGGTCGTCTTCTAACAATCAACCCTTGCTCAGACCAAACACCGAAGAATCACCCTCTGAAGCAAAACAAAGGCTGGATAAGAGCTCTGGCTAGCTGGAGAATGATATGCAATATTATGCAAAGATGCTTATGCAAATGCAATGCAAGATGCAGTAACACGGGATCACAGCCCCCACAAAGCTTTGATTACTGCTGCACTACTGATGGGATAAGTATGCTCTGACGAGAGAAAACTAAAAATACCGGTTAGGCTTGAAGTCAAGTTTCCTGCAAAAACCCTCCCACTCACGGGTATGGACCTAAACTGACACAGGTTCGGCATCCTATGCGGTCATCAGCGTCACAGACTTTCAAGAACGATGATACGATACCCAGAAGGTGTGGCATCATCATCTCTTGAAGCGGCCTCACTTAGCTGAATCACAAGTGATCGGTCCCCAGAGTCGACAACCCTCAGATCCAACCTCACGTCGAGCCCTAAGAGCCAGAAGAGAAGTCATCACAGAGGATCTCGTCTGAGTGTGGATTTCATGGGGACTGGTGCATGCTAAGCATACAGGTCCGTCACTAATCTCCACTCTAATGCTAGGTATATGCTCTCAAGCCTGGGTTTTGGCTCATCACTCATCAAAGTTCCCATCCCACAACAGCACAATAGCAACAGATAAAAAATAGAGCGGGAAATGTAAGTACAGCAGTAATATACAACATACAACGCAAAAAATAAACACCCAAAGACAAGCAAACAAGAGCTAGGATTGACTCTCTCAGGGACGTTGGATCCCCATATTGACTCGCATAAGGGACGTTGGATCCCCAGGAAACTATCAAGTCCCCAGCAGAGTCGCCAGCTGTCGCTACCGCGAAAATAAGGTGCCGGCAAAACAGAAGAGTCGCCACCTTTCGTTATTTATCCCTCAGAACGGGAAATGAAACGATCGGGAAAAACCTGACGAAAAGGTATAAGACAAGGTCATCGCGACCATTGTCTGGGTTCGGGAGTCGGTTACGCAAGGGGAAGGTATTAGCACCCCTCACGTCCATCGTACTCGATGGGATCCACGCTTGCTGGTTTGTCTACGGGTGAAAAACAATCTATCTACGGCTTCTAAGGCTAAACGGAAAGAAACTGACCCGAAAGAGCATCGCGCTCTATGCCTACGTATTCTCATCAGAGAATGAGAAATCAGAGTCAACGTAGTTCGGGAAACTACAGGAGATTTTGCTCGCCAAGACGTCGCGTCTTGTGCCTACGTACTTCCACACGGTGTGAAAGATCAGAGCTTACGTAGTTCGGGCTAACTACGGCTAGACAGGGTGTTCTCGATCACGCGGGGGTGAGAGAAAGGATTGACAATACTAGCGTACGCATTCTAGCAGTTAGGTGTATGTTGCTCGCTCGATGGAGACTTAGGCGTTACCTGTTTGCGGTAGAACGGACGTAGTATGTCAGGTTTTAAAGGTATGGGGACCTACGGGAACTAGGACTACGGTCTGGTCTCAATTGCGCTCGGGCAAGAGAAAGGGAACATCAGTCGTCAGCGGGAAAGTCTCGATCGCACGGCAGCGAGAGAACAGAGAAATTAGTTGTTAGTGTGCTCGCTAGGATATTGCATCCTATGCCTACATATTCTCGTCTGGTACGAGAAATCAGAGCAGCTGTAGTTCAGCTAACTACAGCAAAATAGGGAAAAGGGAAAAAGGTAGCTCGCTAGGATATCTCATTCTATACCTACATATTCTCGTCTGGATACGAGAAATCAGAGCAGCTGTAGTTCAACTAACTATAGCAAAACAGGGAAAAAAGGGAAAAGGTAGAAGGGAAAAGGGAGCTTGCTAGGATATCGCATCCTATGCCTACGTACTCTCGTGTGGCACGAGAGATCAGAGCAAACGTAGTTCGACGGGAAAACGAGTCTCGATTGCACAAGGGCAAGAGAAGGGGACTCAATCGCCTGAACGCGAGAGAAAAGGGTTTCGATTGCACGGGGGCGAGAACAAAGAGGAGGCAGGCTTACGCCTAAACGGGAAGGAACTCGGGACACACACGCAAGAACCTAAGACGTAGGAGCGAATGCATCGCATGTCACCCAAAGGGTACCATACTAGACATCCTAGACGATTGAGAAGAAACTCCTCAACTGTCATTTCCTACGTATCTAACGATACAGCTCACAACGCTCGACGGTTGCCTGAGGACTTGAATAAGAAAGATGATGTTTTAACGAAGCGGCTCCGTTGGCTCCTGACATGTGCGCAAGCTCCATTCCAATCTTCTCCTCTCTGGATCCTTGACGAGGACGTTCGAATCAGGAACAATGTAACGCTTAGACCGTCATGGTTCGACTTATACGAGAAATCGAACTCTAAGAGGTAGCGTATTGATATCCGTGTCAAAGACAAGATAGAGAAATGATATCAACAATCATTCTCCAATTGAATCGTGTCACACGGCCAGCCAAAAATAAAATCGGAGATAAAATCAGATAAGAAATAAAAATAGGAGAGAAAAATCACTAACAAATGAGAATAAATTCTACTCCTAAAATACGGCAATTAATTTCTACTAGATAATATTCTGAAGAAATATTAAAAGGAAATTGCATATGAAAATAGCATAAAAACAATTCTATCTAAATCCATAATATCCTAAAGAAAATAGAATAGAAATTCTATATTAATATCTATATATCCTATAATATGCTAAAAATAATAGAATATAAATTCTATATATAAAAAAAACTATGCATAATATTCTAACTATGAAAATAATTCCTAAAAGAAAATAGGAAAATAAAACCTACACTTATTACAAGCATACCTCCAATACAAGAGAAATTAAAAATAAAAGGGGAGGGGGGTACATCCTGAAAAACTGGTGTAAATGCAGAAAAAACAGAACTGGGCTTTAAGCCCACAATACATTCAGAAAAATAACAAAAATAAAAAAACTGGGGGGGGGCCGCTGGCAATTTGGAGGTGCAATCAGAAAAAAACCAAAACGCTTGGGCCCAGCCCAATATCATGATAACAAAAATCAACACAGGGGGCGTGAATAGGAAACGTGGGGTGTAATTCAGAAAAAAGTGAATTGGGCCCAGCCCATTCGTGACACACAAAAAAACAAAAGAAAAAACAAACAAGGGGACGGGGGTGTAGCATGGAATGCAGGGGTGTGAATCCAACACTCGTTGGGCTTGAGGCCCAATCCCAACACAATTCTGAAACCCTAGCACCCTTTCTCACTTCTCCCTCAGTCGTCACCTGTAACCTCTTCCCAAACCTTTCCGTCTCAACCTCCATACGCCACCGTTCCTTGCTTTCCTCATCTCACTCTCTCTGCCATCCAAAAACGAAACCCCTGCGAAGGCTTCATTGCGCGTGGATCATGAAGAAGGTGATGATCGATGGAGATCTGAGAATTTCTTGATGCAGTTACACTTATTGTTCGCGAATGAAGACTGTGAAAATCTGGAGTGAAGGCGCTGGACGTCCTTGCATATTTGAGACGTTTCTGGCGAATTCTCGAAGATCGATTCGTAGTGTTGATGATCTCTGAAGATCTTACGAAGTCCATTGGGGCGTTTTTCTACTGAAAATTTGGAGAGGAAGATGAACCGATGAATGTTCTTGGGGTCCTTGAAGTTCTGGAAAATAGATGATGAACACAGATTCAAATGGATGAGCGATGAAGATCTTGATGGACTTTTGATGAACGCGTGATGGAGAACTGATGAACGAACGCCCTTGAGGATCTAGGAATTTGGAAACGGTGGCGTTCTTGGATCTCGCCTGAATCTGGGGAAAAAGAAAGAAGAACACGATGGTGTTCTTAAATCTTCTGGAAACATTGCACATGAACATTCATGGATCTTGAAGGAACTATGGTGGTTCTCTTGAAGTTGGATGAATTTCTGGGGATTCTCGATGAAGGTCCGGTGAAGAGTTGATGAAGTTGTTGAATGTTCATGGCGGAGAAGAGAATGATCTGGTGGAAAAATGCAGTTTCCGGCGAGTTTCCGGTCGTGGATTGAAGAGTTTGATTTTACCGGTGAAGCCTCCGGCCGTTTGCATGGCCGACGGCGAGGAGGAAGTGGTGGTGGACGCGTGTCAACACGCATGGGAGAGAGAGAGCAAATGGAAGCCACGTGTGGATGTGCTCAGTATTGTGTTGGCAGCTTCTGAGAGAGAGAGTGGGTGAGGTGGTGGTCAGAAAGTGCCACGCGTGGCAGGCTTCTTATACTGCCATGTGGCAGTGGACTGGGGTTTGTGGGTCTCCAAAGCTGACACATGGCCCACCGAAGAGGGATTAATTCTGATTTAAAGTATGATTAATACACTAAGACTCAATTAATGACATGATTAAACTCTAATTAAAAGTTAACTCAAATTAAAGATGCTAATTAACTCCTAATTAACCCTAATTAACAAAATGATTAATATCTAATTAATCTCTATGAATTAATTCTAAAAAGACATTAAACTCCAATTAACTCTATTAATTCTTAAACCTATTAAAAATAGAAAAAGAGTCCACTAAACCTATTAAAACTATTTAAAATTCATTAAAAATCTATTTACTATCTAAAAACTATTTAAAAAGAATTATCTATTATATCTAAAAATCAATCTAGAAAATAATTAACCTAAAAACTATTTAAAACTATTTAATATCTACTTAAAATTCTAGAAAAAACAATTAAATCTATAACAATATATTTAAAAATTCTAGAAAATAAGGGGAAAATCCAAAAAATGCAAGGAAGCCGATTAAATCGATTAGAAAACAGATACGCGAACATAGCGAAATAAACGGTAAAAACCGGACACCGAGATGTTCTCAAAACAACAGCGAGAGATGAAAACACCGGGACGAACACAAATTCTAAAAATAAATCCTCGTATTCGAAATGGTATGAAGCTTCCTGAAATGTGATCAGAGGGCTGTAATCCCGACAAAGTCAATCTGACTGAAAAATGCAATGTACACGGTACGCAAATGCAAAATGAAATGAGTCGAAACATGAGCCAAATTGCGATAAGTAGTTGGTCAAATTTTGGGGTGCAACACACGCCTGCCATCAGAGCTATGTTGGCGCATTCTTCTTCCGATTCTGATGAAGATTCAGATTCATCTGAATCATCCCAAGTTGCCATTATGACCTTCTTCTTTTTGTCAAACTTCCTCTTTGGCTTTTCCTTTAGAAGCTTTGGACATTCATTCTTGTAATGACCAGGTTCTTTGCATTCATAGCAAACAACCTCCTTCTTTCCAGATCTTCTGTGTCCAGAGGACTCTTTGCGTTGATCTGGCTTCTTGAAGTTCTTGAACTTCCTCTGTTTGTGCTTCCAGAGTCTGTTGATTCTTCTGGACAGCAAGGATAGTTCATCTTCTTCAGAAGAAGAAGACTCTTCAGAACTTTCTTCTAACACCTGCAAGGCTTTCACAGATTTGTTAGACTTTAAAGCAATTGACTTACCTTTCTTTTGAGGCTCATCTTCTTCAAGTTCAATTTCATGGCTCCTCAGAGAGCTGATTAGTTCCTCCAATGTGATCTCGTTTAGATCCTTAGCTAGCTTCAGAGCAGTGACCATTGGTCTCCATCTGATGGGCAAGCTTCTGATGATCTTCTTCACATGATCAGCAGTTGAATAACCTTTGTCCAGCACTTTTAATCCAACTGTGAGGATCTGGAATCTAGAGGACTCTTTCCATTTTAAAGGCTTCATACTTCTGGATCAGCGCCAGAGCCTTGGTCTCTTTAACTTGTGAGTTCCCTTCAAGTGTCATCTTTAAAGACTCAAACAAATCAAATGCAGTTTCTCTGTTGGTAATCTTCTCATACTCAGTATGAGATATAGCATTTAATAATATTGTTCTAGCTTTATGATGATTTCTGAACTCCTTCTTCTGGGCTTCAGTCATAGATTTTCTATCAATTTTCTTGCCATCCCCATCAGTGGGGTGAACATAACCATCAATGACTAAGTCCCATAGATTAGCATCATAACCAAGGAAGAAACTCTCTATTTTGTCCTTCCAATAGTCAAACTTCTCCCCATCAAACATAGGGGGTTTTGTGTTGATTCTATCCCTTTCTTCATATTTGTTGTTGTTGTTAGATGTTGAAGCTTCATCCATAATATCAACGAAATAATATCAAGAGTTTTCTCACTGGATCTTTTCTGTCACGGTGAAGTGATAGCACACACAGAACCGGAGCTCTGATGCCAACTGAAGGTGAGAAAATACTTAAAGGGGGGTTGAATAAGGATTTTGAAAATATTATGGCAATAAAAACACAAAGATTTTTATCCTGGTTCGTTGAACTCAACTACTCCAGTCCACCCTATCAAGAGTGATTTTCCTTTCTCCACAGGGACTTAATCCACTATTAATCAAACTGATTACAATAGCAACCACTAAGAACAACTGTTCTAAGTCTTCTCAAGAACTACTGACCACAACTTGGTCTTCTCAAGGAACTTTTACAATCAAATGTAAGCTAAACAAGTGTTTGAATGCTTCTAAGTAAGCTATATCACAACTGTTATTTACACTTATGTTTAAGAACGTATGAAATAAATTCAGCAAAGAGTAATAATTTGTATGAGAGCTTTTCAATGAATTTCTTTCAATAATCGTCAATTTGAGAAAGATGTTGAAGTCTTGCTTTTATAGACTTAGAAGTCCAAGACGTTGCATGCTTTGAAGACTGTGTACTGCAAAGTAGCTGTAGCCTTTTTGTCTTCACATCACTTGACCTTTCCTAGAAGTAGAACGTTCAGAGAAATCCTTTTTGCCTGAGTTCTTGTGTCTAGCATAAATGAGGAAAGAGTCGTTTGGCATAACCAATGGATATAACTTCAAATAATCTTCTTCAACAAGTTTCTAATTCAAAGCAATATACATCAGAGCCTTGACTAATTAGAGTCTTTGATGTTCATCAGAATTTGTTTTATCGGAGCATTGCAGCAAGTGTGCTTCAGCGTGTAATTAATCAGAGCAGAGTTTGGAGATCAGATCCTCAGTACTTGCAGCGAACAGTACTATCAGAGTCTTCTGATAAATAGTGCTTGAAACTCTTCATACAAAGTCTTCAGTCTACGCTTCAGATGCTTCTGTAGCTTCTGCTTCAGATCCTTTTGTAGGCAGCGCTCAGAGTCTTCTAAGAGATGCTTCTGACGCTTCTGAGCCTTGCGTAGTTCAATGTTCAGATCCTATTTTGGCTTTCAGAAGAATATTAAATTTAATATCTGCAGCAAAAATACTTGAACAAATTTAGCGTATATAATTTCTTAATATAAAATTTCATAAGTGTTATCATCAAAACATAGAGATATAACTAAGAACCAATTTGTGTTCTAACAAGATGTATAGTGAGGAAGTTGCAAAGTAGTGTGAGATACCGTCGAATATTGTGTCAGATGGGAATCTAAGTTTTCGATGAAATTTTGGGAGAATGGTAGACACTTTGAGTGCCATATTAAAGTTGAACTCTGTTTAGCATCCGTGGACGGATGGACAGATAGAGAGAACTATCCCGTATGTAGAGGATTTGGTGAGAGCTTGTGTGTTCGATCATGATGGATCTAAGGGCAGTTAATTGTCGTTGATGGAGTTACCTACATTAACCGCTATCATTCTAGTATCGGAATGACATCGTATGAGAATTTTTATGGTAGGAGGTGTAGGACTCCTTTGTGCTAATGTGTGTCCGGCGAGAGTGTTGTACTCGAACCGGAAATTGTGCAAGAGGCAACTGAAAAGATCAAAAGGATCCAAGAAAAGATGTGTGTTGAGAGTTACGATGATAACTGGGGTTGTTCGAGCTTTGAATTCTCGGAAGCACACATTATGTTTTGTTTATCTGTGTTAGAGTGGCGCAGCGGAAGCGTGGGGGAAATAGCATGTTAGACTGTTTTACCGCTATCGTTTGTGAAAACTGCAGGGTGTGTTCATGTGTCTAAGCCGAGGAGGTACTTTGATTAAATTGGATGGGGTGCAAGTGAGAGATAATTTGATTGTTGAGACACTTCTAGTGTGAATTGATGAACGAGAAACAACTCCGAGGGAAGGAGATATCCTTGGTGAAAGTGGCTTGGGGAGGTGCTGCAGGAGGCAGTGTGACCAGGGAATTGGAAAGCAGGATGCGAGAAGCGTATCCGGAATTTTTTCCATCAGGTAATTTTCGAGGACGAAAATAATTAAAGTGGGGGAGAGTTGTAACACCCATTTTAATTATTTAGTCTTTTTGGTGTTATTTTATGTTGGTGTGTCCTTATGTAGGGGTGTGTCTGAATGCGTTGGTGGGTGCCCTTAGACTGTAAGAATTATTTAATAACTATGGAGTTTAATATTAATATAATATAATTAATATTGGTGATGATTTAATAATTAATAGTAATATTATTATTATTATTACTATTATTATTATTGTTATTATTATTATTATTATTATTTGTCATACCCCAAATTTTACCCTCAGATTCTTTGATCTTTTGCATATCATTGTAGGGCAATCATATTGCATAACTAACCAGTTTATCTGCTTTTGTCTGTTCTATTTCACTCAGGAATCAGGGTTGGATTTTAGAAGCTGCAAGGGTGCTTAAATTAGGATTGGGCAGGAGGTGATCTGTGGAATCAGATTTCTGTTGTTCAGAAGTTGTTTCTTCTTATTATTACACTCAAGTCTGAGGCAAGAGGTGTTGAGGTTTTCATCTTTCATGAGCAGGTGCTCTCAGAGGTTCACCAATGCACAATTTTGAGTTCTTTGAAGCACCACAAAAATATCATTTGTTAAAGTTTCATCAATGGTTTGATTGAAAGAGCCCTAAATCAGGATTCTGGAGAAGTAGGGTTTCTCACCCTTGGGGGTTTATGATTGACAAGTTGTCATTCAGTTAAGTTTATTGAGGATAGAAGGTGTAATGTGTGTGCAAGTACTGATTGGGTGGTTAGGATTTTCACTTTTGGTATAAGGATTCGTCAGGTTGTTGTCTGATCAAGGTCATTTCAAGATGGATTCGAGTTTGTGTTGTTGTTCCGAATTTGTGGCGGTCAAGTATTTTGTGAAGTTCTTAATTGTTGTGAAGGTGTGCTACAAAACCCATACCCATTCCATATCCAATTTTTGTGTCATGACCCTTTCCACCTTTTTCCCTATATATATTAAAACCATTGTTGAGTTCATTCCAAATTACTGTCCGAATACCCTTTTCAAATTCAACTACTCACACCCAATTTACGTTCATAAGCCTCAGTATCATATTCAATTCCATTTCAATTCTCAATTCTACCCCATTCAAGTTCAGTTCATATTCAATTTTCAAAGTTTAAATTTCATTCCAAATTTCAAGTGTCAATTTTCTTTCATTTTTAAAATCCTCTTCATTTTACTCCATATCCATTAAAATCATTGTTGAATTCATTTTAATTATTACCAATGTCCATTTCCATTTAAATTCACTTCTCCAAATATCCATAAATAAATCCACTTAAATATCATACAAAGTGTGTCAAGCTTTTTTTTTTAGTACAACAAATTTAAGAATTGATCCATGCCCAAACTTCTTTTTACAATACTGTAGAGCCCATCTTACAAAATAGAAACAAAGTCCATTCATGTTGAATCATTACACAAAAAGGTAATAATGAGAAGTAAGGAAAATGACACTCATGAAGGTTGCCTTGCAAACAGGAAGTGCATTATGTTTTGAACCTATACACAAAAGCCAAATTTTGCAGAGGAATACATGCCCCCACGATTCCAGCTATTAATCACAAAGGGACTTTCAACCCACTTGCTACCTGCCAAACCTTGCACGGTATTGCCACGACCTACAAAAATCCAAAATGAACCTGTTGAACTTCTGCAACCTACTGCAATCCCATGCGCAGCATCCCAGAATTCAAAGCCTGCTAGCTGCAACAAAGGCCACACAAGAGTACAACAAATCCAATACTTCAGATTTTTATCATCCCTAAAACCCGCTTTCAAATTTGTAGCAACCTCAATAGGCCCTGCAACGAAAAGGACAAAACAACAAGAAAATGCATCAAAAAGACCACTGACACCACTGCTAAACTTGCAGCAAGAAGTAAAACCATCCAAGACCTACACTCCAAGAACCCTGCACAAAACAGACAGGTCAAACTTAGCTAAACCTCAAACACCACAACAAAGTCGTACCATCAAGAAAGTGACCTCACAATTGACCCATTGTACACTGTTACAAGGCTCCTTTCAAGACAAACCAAATCTGCAAACGGACCATATAAACACTGCATTAACACAGAATTCTGCAATAGAACAAAAAAAAATGTGAGATCCCTGCTGCAAGATACTATGATTCTGCAAAAAAGACTGTGATTTGAAAAAAAGACTTGTCAACAAGCTGGAGCGGAATTTAAAAGATAGGATGGAGAAAAGAGTGGGGGGATTTTATCAGAAAACGCAAAAGAGAAACAAGGAGAAGATACAAAAACCTCATTAACTTCCTCATTTTTATGGGATCTTCTTCTTTCTCCAACTGAACTCATCTCTCAAAATCTTCACCTACATCAATAGCCTCTGCAGAATCTCTAGCGTTTGGCTCTCACAACTTTAATATATACCCTCACGATTTCATATCTATAGCCATCGGTGAACCACATCCTTCAAAACACTTTACCTCCACAAACTTCGCCACCTCCAAACCGATAAACTATCTGGTCTGCATCTTGTGTCAATCTTTAGTTAGTTTTCAACTTAGACTTAGGGAGTTTGTTAACTCCACGTAAGTACCATGGTTATGGATACTTACTCCCCTTTGGAACCTTGATCTTTATCAAGAGTTCCTCGTCCCTAGTTAGCCGAACTACGGAGGCTCTGATTCCCCTTTCCTAGTCAGGATACGTAGGCACAAGATGCGATATCTTGTCGAGCCCTCTAACCTCTAACAACTAACACTTATCTCCCTCCTTTTGGTCTCGTTAGAACCAATTGGTCTTGCAACTTAGAATTAGGTGTAGAGTTTGTAAACTCTATGTGAGTACCATCGTTATGAGTATTCACTTTCCCCGTTGACCTTGTTAGAGTCAATCTTTAGTTAGTTTTCAACTTAGACTTAGGGAGTTTGTTAACTCCACGTAAGTACCATGGTTATGGATACTTACTCCCCTTTGGAACCTTAATCATTATCAAGAGTTCCTCGTCCCTAGTTAGGAGAACTACGGTTGCTCTGATTCCATCCTTTTAAGGATACGTAGGCACGAGATGCAACGTCTTGGCGAGCATACTTAGTGTATATACCCTTAGGTCTTTACCTTAGCATATTTACCTTAGCAAACAACTTTAACATAGCACAAATACTAACAAGAGGTTCATGTAGAGTACTACAGATACTTAGGATGCTAACACCTTCCCTAGGTATAACCAACCCTCGAACCTTAGATCTTTTAGCTTCGTTGTTACGTAGCGCAATTAGGGTTTTCTTCGATCTTTACCCTTTCCTTTGGATAAATCAAAGCTCGGTGGTGAACTTTATGATTTGTGATTCAAGTTAATTAATAGCTTGATATCCGATTCTCACCACAACATTATTATTATTATTGGAGTAAGAATATAAAAGGGGGTTTTGGGGTAAAAGAGGAAAAACCACGATAAACTGCTCAGAACCAAAATTAAGGAAAAAGGATGGAAGAGAAAGAACAAGGAGGAAGAACAAGGGAAGAGAAGAAGGCTAGGGTTGTCATATTTTTGGGGATTCTTCGTCAATCGGAGCATTAATCAAGGTAAGGGGGGAGAAACTGATTGGGATTGGTGTTTACATGAAATTGGGTAGAGGGGATTCCTTAACCCCGTAGGGACTTTGATGAACATGTTTGTTATATTGATATGTCTTTGATTGTTGTTGATTATGATGAATTTCGTGTGCATGTTGATGTGTTTGTGATTGTTGCTGCCATTGATGAATGGGTGCACATATGGTGTGATTTTGGTGAGGTTCTGAGTAACCTTTGTAGTTCTGATGATGGACATAGATGTGGGTTCTAGAGATAAATTGACAGAATAATGACTAGAGTAGTGTGTATTGGTTGTGGTAATGATAGGATGGGAGATGGAAGTAGAGTAATAGGCTTGGAATTGAGCAAGATGACATTGTTGGACAGTGAGGGTTTTGAGAGATCGCAGACGCTCGCTAGCACCTTCGCTAGGCGAGCTAGTAGCGAGCATTCACTAGCAGGTTCGCTAGGCGAGTTGGGTAGTGAACCCTTCCAGTAGCTACTGTTTGCCTTCGCTAGGGAGTTCGCTAAGCGAGCAGATAGCGAGCATTCGCTAGGGCTTCGCTAAGCGAATGAGCCAGCGAGCATGACAGCAAATTGTGATTTTGTACGGTGAGGGTGGTTCTGTCATCTTGTAGTATCCCTTGAGTTGTGACCAGTATAGATATGGTGATTAGTGGTGAAGAGTGTATACTTGACATTAAAAGGTGAAGTTATGTAGTGATAGAAGTTAATTAGAATAAGTAGATTGAGGTGTGAGATGTGTATGGGGTATGGTGATGGGATCAGGGGGATCATGTGACTTTAATTAAAACAATTAATTGATGAACAATATGTATGTATGATGTATGGTGATGTGATCAGGGGATCGTGTGCACCTTGTGTGCTTGAGTTCATTTGTTGTGCATTTGGTGTTATGCATATCATGGTGTTTTGGTGGGATGAAATCGTTGCTCAGGAGGAGTGTATGCGATCATCCGTACTCTTTTGTGGAGAATGGTGGGGACAGATCATGGCCAAGGACGGGTGTATGTGATCTATCCGGGGTTCGAATGAATGAACCAATGAGTCGGTACCGCATGCATGGTGTTGAGTTGCATAATTGCATTATGGTGTGTTGTGTTGATGTTGGACAGTAGGTCGTGTTTGATGAATGTTGGGTGATGAATTATATGATTACTACCTTTATTTCATTTACTGTATTACCGATAATTTTGATCATGTTTTCTCACCCATTTGTTGTTGTTGTTGTGGTCTGTGCTTCTTCGGGGGTACAGATAATCCAGGTACTTAGCTAGCTTGGATAGAGGTGTGCGAGTCGAGTCTTAGGATGCTCTGATACGTAGCACGGGACTTGGGTGTTTTCTTTTGATTTAGTTGAACTTGTTTTACTTTCCTGTGACGTATCCTGTGCTGGTGAATTTTATTAATGAATATTTTCATGTAATGGCGGATGGCCGAGATTGATGAACTAAGGAATATTTTCCGCTGTTTTATTTTGAAAACCATCTAATGATGAGTATGTTGAATTATTTGGATGTGATATCCCACTTTAGAAAGGAAACTCTGATGTTTAATTGAAATATTTATATTTTATTTAATTTTGGGAAGTGGGGTGTTACACAGGCTCGACCTGAGCTAATCGAGGCAAAATATTGAGCAAAACACACAGCTATGCATCGACTGGGACAAGGCATGCGTCGATGCAAAGCCTGAATTTTTAGACAAATGCAACTGACAACAGTATGCGTCGACCGGTAGGTCGACCATACCTAACCCGAGGAAAATGCATTTCTAGAACACTAGCCATGAGTCGACCGGAGGAGAGTTTAGGTTGACTCAAAGACCTGAATTTTTAGACAAATGCAAATGACAACAATATGCGTCGACCGGTAGGTCAACCATACCTAACCCGAGAAAAATGCATTTCTAGGACGCTTTCCATGAGTCGGCCGGAACAGAGTTTAGGTCGACTCAAAGACCTGAAACTTCAAAGAAATGCCTAAATTCATATTTTTTATTCTCTTAGATGAAACCTGAAATTCTGGTATGCAGATTTCAGATGTCCCAAGAACATTGATCTCTGCTGAAACAAGGACGAGGACAGATCATGAACAATTTAAATTTCTTTAAATTGTGCCAATGTTATGACCAACGTCATGTCCTCTGTTGTGACATCTGCATACTGACAGACTATTTATCTAAACATTTAAATTGTGCAGAATTGTAAATATTGAAAGATAAATAACACAATAATTGTTCACCCAGTTCAGTGTCAACAACACCTACATCTGGGGGCTACCAAGCCAGGGAGGAGATTCACAATTAGCATAATCAATTCAAAGTCAAACAACCAGTTTGCACTTCTCACTTAATCTCTACCCAATGACACTTCAACCTAGAGACACTCTAAGCCTGAGTATTCACACTCACTCCCCCTCAATCACACCACAATGATATAAACCAATTACAAAGTAGATATGAAGACACACTTCAATCACACCTTGATCTTGCTTCACAGCTTTGATCAAGGAACACACACTTTTGCTTAACAGCTTCGAGTGAGACAATGAACACAGCAGTTCATACACAATAACCAAAGCAATTATACAACCTCCAATTGCTTGGCACATAAGGACTCCTAAGATTCCTAGACACTCGTGAAGAGAAACCTCTTCACTCACAAAATACATGTGAAGAACCACCTTCTTCACTCACAAATATGTCTACCACAATGTATCACAAGATATAAAGGGTGACTTACAAATACACACAAGGGACTCTCAAACCCTAGACCTTTATTTTACACTCTAGTTGTTCTTGATGTGAGTGCTTGATTTCTCTTGCTTCTGCGCCTCCTTAAATAGCAATGTAGACTGGGCTTGGGCTGATCAGAAGTAGCAAACATTAGATTTAACCAAGTTAAACTAATTTCCACAATTCAAGGTGCTTGGTCATAGGCATTCCATGTTATGCTCAGCCCTGCCTAGAATCTTGCCTAAGATAACTAGGGAACCCTAATAAGTCTCCTGAAATCTAGCTTGAGCTAACTCACGCTTTACACCAGAAAACCAACATGTCTGTTGTGCACGTCAGCTACCTGATGTCATACGCTTGATGTTATGACACTCAGCATGACATCCAATCTTCTGCAGATTCACAAGTCATGGCTTCTCCCAATCTTCTGCAGAATAACAGTAGGAACAAATATATTAAAATTTCCTAAAAGGTCTCCAAGATCCTTTTATGAATATCAATACACTATGTACTTGTTCCTAATCAATCTCCTTGACCTGTACTTACTGATTAGGTATATCCAATACAGTCTCATCAAACCAAACCAACTCTGTCAAGAGATATGCACTAGAAGCTCCTTCTGTTGTCATGCAGCCATGTCCTGCTTAAAACACATGACAGCACACCTCACTCACCACCTGTGAGGAACTTCATCACAACTCAATCCATTGTGGTTGCACACCTCACTCACCACCTGTGAGGAACTTCATCACAACTCAGACTGTTGTGGCTGCACACCTCACTCACCACCTGTGAGGAACTTCATCACAACTCACATAGCAGCACCTGTTGTGCCAGACAGTAATGTCATGATATTCAGTATGACATCCATGACAGCAGTTCTGTCTTTAGCTCCTGCTACTGCACCAGAAAGTGATGTCAGGACATTGGTAATGACATCCTGTTTAAAACCCATGACAGCAGTACTATCAACAGCTCCTGCTAGCTCCTACTGCACCCTTAGTGCAGAATCATGTTTTACCAAAATTTAGCCAACCATGGACAAATAAGAGAATCATGGTGCTAACAATCTCCCCCTTTGGAAAATTTTGGCTAAAACAACAAAACACACTTATCAGGGCAGCAGCAGTAGTAGTTTTCTCAAAACAAAACTATCTTGCTCCCCCTTACTAGTTACTGTCTATAACGAACGGTTACTAGAAAACTGGATATGCGTTTTAGCCGATGGAATCGGATAACAAGTAATGAGAATCACTACACTAGTGACACTCTCAATTTGATTTAGCTCACAGTGTGATATGACTAGTTCCAATGCCTTAAAATATTACCACAATAAATGGACAACACACAAGGCTTTTCGTTCAGGCAATTTATCAAACACTTGGAGTGCAGAGCACTACAAGTGAGTTCAGCTTTGAGTAATTTGCTCTAGTTTCCTTATACAATCAATGATTGTACTATAGTCAAACTCAGTCCAGCACTTACTCAAAACAGTCCTAAATTTGATATAATTGCTTGTACTAAAACCACACAAATATTAAGCAGTGTAAAAACGAAAGGTAAAAGGCACAAGGATTTGTTGAGGTAGTTCTCCCATCGTCCTCGCTTCGGGGTACGTCTGCCCTCAATTATAACAATAGAATTGAGCTCTTATAATATAAATTTAACCTGTTGTAGAATCGTATATACAAGAATGAAATAGCAATCAAACAAACAAACTCCCTTGTTATTGTATAAGTTATCTCCTCTTGTCCCTTGATTAGAGTCGAATCAAGTCCTTCGACAGCTTGTGTATGAACCTCCGATTACAACTCTATGTTTGAACAACCTTCTGTCTTCAAACCCCAGTCCAGCTGATCTCAAACACTCACGTGTCGAACCCGAACTTCTCCTTTACAATTCACTGATTACCGCTACTAGATCGACGAAACCCACCGCTCCTCGATCACCTTCACTCGGCCGAATATATGTTGAGAAGACTCGTCCAAAAACCCCCAAATTCAGAGAATCTTGGAGGACAAAACCCTATAGGTTTTATTCAAGAAAAACCTGTCAATTCCTCAACCCGGACCGGATTACCTAATCACGGCTTCGAACGTTATCACCTTAGACAATCCATAATGCACGGCAAAGATTATTCTGTGTGATTGTTGTGATATGAAATGTAGAAGATGAAGATGATGAGAACTTGAATTGACACATCTTTCACTTTTCTTGTTTTTGTAATTGATTCAATTTATGTGAAATGAAAAGAGCAACAGAATATTTATACCAGACAAACTGTTATAACTGATAAAACCAACTTTCAAAAATAATAGACAACTCAAAAAATATGCAGCAAACAGCGAGCGGTCGACCCATGCAGAGTGCAGGGTCGACCTGAGCTAATCCAAGGAAAAATATTCTACAAAACATACAGCTATGCATCGACCAGAACAAGGCATACGTCGATGCAAAGCTTGAATTTTTAGACAAATGCAACTGACAAAAGTATGCGTCAACTGGTAGTTCGACCATACCTAACCCTGAGGAAAATGCATTTCTAGAACACTTGCCATGAGTCGACCGGAGCAGAGTTTAGGTCGACTCAAAGACCTGAATTTTTAGACAAATGCAAATGACAACAGTATGCGTCGACCGGTAGGTCGACCATACCTAACCCGAGAAAAATGCATTTCTAGGACGCTTGCCATGAGTCAACCGGAGCAGAGTTTAGGTCGACTCAAAGACCTGAAACTTCAAAAAAAATCCTAAATTCATATTTTTGATTCTCTTAGATGAAACCTATGATAGACCAATTGAGTTTGACTCGTATGACGCATATTTTGACAGCTCTAAATGCAGTACTCGAGATATTTATTGCAAGCAAATAAACATGAGAAATAAGGTATGCTTATGCATCATGGTGATAACGCCAAATGACTATTCTTCCATGCGGCTCGGTTTTGACATCATCGAAACACGCATATCAAGTATCTGAGGCTTTGCCCTCACACATTAGCAGCATCATCAACAACAGCATTTAATGTGACAATGTCTTGGACATGATCACTAGTAAACAATTTGAGATGCAAAGTCAAAGGAGACTCCCTTTTCATGACTTTATCATCATTCAACAAAATACCAGGATATTGTTGAAAAATTATGCTAAAAATGAGAGTTGGCTTTGAAAACCTCTCTTTATTTGGTGGTAACACACATACACTCACTCGAATAGTATTCCCACACCAAATTAACTGTTATAAATCTTCAGACAGGAAAATCCTAAGTTTGCCCCTCAACACCTCAAATTGATTAACATCCAAAGCTTTAGTAAAGATATTAGCTAGTTGATTCTCTGTGGCAACATGCTTCAATGTTATAACTTTGTCTTCCATAAGATTTCTAATGAAATGATGCCTGATGTCAATATGTTTGATTCTACTGTGCTGAATAGGATTCTTTGAAATATTGATGGCTCTCAAGTTGTCACAGAATAATGTCATGACATCTTGTGTGACATTGTACTCAGTCAGCATTTGCTTCATCCACATCATTTGAGAACAACTGCTACCTGCTGCTATGTACTCATCCTCAGAAGTAGATAGAGAAACTCAATTATGCTTCTTATTGAACCATGAAATCAAGTTGTTTCCCAAAAAGAAACATCCTCCAAAGGTGCTCTTCCTATCATCAGCACTAACAGCCAAATCAGCATCATAATATCCCATCAACATGGAATTAGAATTATGAGAATACAGCAGACCATAGTAACATATACCATTCACATACTTCAGAATCCTTTTGACTTGATTGATATGACTGACTTTAGGTTCAGCTTGATATCTAGCACCAACTCCAACAACAAAATTATGCCAGGTTTGCTTGCAGTAAGGTATAGAAGATTGCCGATCATGCTTCTATACAAACTCTGCTCAACACTAACACCATTTTCATCCTTAAACAACTTCAAGTGTGTAGGAGCAGGAGTCCTTTTGTGGCTAATATTCTCCAAACCAAACTTCTTCACAATACTCTTTACATATTTCCCTTGACAAAGAAATATGGAGACTTCCATCTGTTTGACTTGGAGACCAAGAAAGTAGGTTAATTCACCCACCAAACTCACCTCAACCTCAAATTGCATTTGCTTGATAAAATGTTGAACCATCTCATCTGACATCCCTCCAAACACAGTATCATCTACATAGATTTGAGCTATCATAAGTGTTCCATCCTTATCTTTAAGAAAGAGAGTTTTGTCAATTCCACCTTTTTGTATCCATGGTTGATGAGGCCTCTTCAATTTGAACACATGATTTGGAAATGAAGAATCAACAAATCCTTTTGGTTGTTCCACATATACTTCTTCATTCAAGTATCCATTTAGAAAGGCACTCTTAACATCCATTTGAAACATCTTGAATTTCAACAAACAAGCCACTCCAAGTAACAATCTAACATACTCCAGCCTAGCAACAGGAGCAAACGTTTCATCAAAGTTCACCCCTTGAATTTGAGTGTACCCTTAAGCAACAAGTCTAGTCTTGTTTCTGGTGACCACACCTTGCTCATCAGACTTATTTTTAAACACCCATCACCAATAACATTTGACCCTTCAGGTCTTGGCATAAGATCCCATACCTCGTGCCTTTTGAACTGCTCCAGTTCCTCTTGCATAGCATTGATCTAGAATTCATCAATCAAGGCCTCCTTGACATTCTTGGGTTCCAATTTTGAGACAAAGCAAGCACCAACAACAACTTCTCTTGATCTGGTCATTCTTCCACCATTAGGATCCCTTATTATAAGATCCTTAGGATGATGTTTCTGAATTATGATGGAGGGTCCCTTGTCTACTGTCTCAGTCTCTGTAGGTTCAGGATTAACACTTGAGTCTGCAGCATCTTCAGGAACATCATGCAACGTTCCAACATCTTCTATGACATCAGCTTATGTGGCTGATTCAACAACAACATAGGCACACTTCTTTCCTCCAAGATTTTCAACCTGCATAGGTCCCATCTGTAACACCCCACTTTACCCCGTACGCGTAATATAATAATTATATAGAAACAATTCATGAAATTCATCAGAGTTCTCCAACGCAGTGGGATATCACACTAAGTCACTTCATTTTATTAAAATAATCAATATTATTTAGTTTTCAATTAAGCAGCAGAATACAAATCAATTTTCCAATATAATCCTCCTCAACACGAGGTCATACAACATAAGTCCAACAAATGAAGATACGTAACAATAAACAAATAAAGTAGTCAAATAACAACGTAATCCCGTCATCCCATGTTACGTATCAGAGCGACTCCTAAGACTCGATCAAATAGCAACACACTCCAAGCACTAATCAGGTACCTGGTCACCTGTATTCCCAAGAGAGCACAGACACAACAACAAAAAGGGGTGAGAACTACATTCAATAAATAAACGGTGAAATACACATGCTAAGGAGTAGTTACACACCACACATATAATCATACATAATTAACGCACATACACGTACCACCTCAATCATTCGGCACTAATAGCCCACATTCAATTACAATAATGCAATGCGACTCACTGACTCGACACAATGCATGTGGTACCAACACAATCTCATACGGTTCACACTAGAACCCGATTCCCGTCGGAATCCGGATAAGTCGTATATACGTTCCTCTGAACTACAACTTATCTCCACAATGACTTCCACATTGAAGTCCGGATGAAACTAGGCACCCATCATGGATTCCCACCTAGCCATCTCCACAAGACACATGATATGAAATGCATGTCAACACAATTATGCAATGTAATACATCATGCATAATTCACGATCAATCTTGATCCACACGAGCCATCCGCTCACCGTAATCCTCTCGGGAATTACCACAATCGCACAAGATTGTCCACATTCGACCATCTTGTCCCACATCTATCAAAACACCAAGACATCATTGAACCAGAACATGATTCGTTACTAAAACATATACACAATTGACTTCTCAAACATAATTAGATATAAAAATATTGGGAAAACAATTCCATTATCTATCCTATGTTATAGCTCTGTTCATTAGCTTTCCAACGCTTCGAACGGGGGTCAAAACGGACTTACGGATCCAAAGTTACGTCCAAAACAATTTCGACCGAAAACATGAACATCCGTGACGGACAGAAAGACGCTGTTACGCTCCGGAACTGATATTCACCCAATTATTCTTGCGAATCACTTACTTAAAGTACCCAAAACATCACTAAAATATTCCTAAGGTTATACGGCAATAACGACACAACTTCTATGGTTTATTATGCTCATCTGGCAACATTTGCAACACATAAAACGCTATTTCCTGCAATTGCTCTGAGTACTTCAGAGTTACCCACATTTGAATATTTTGATTCCTATAGGGACAACATATTACAATTTTTCCTTCAATTACACCCTACGACATTAAAATTACTCACTATCTAATATTTAACCCCTTCAGGGTCAAACATATAACAATGTCAAGGTTCTAGTCACGAAGGTTCAATTTTCCATAAGTTTTTCCCTACAAGCACATATTAATATTCAACGATACATATCATTTGGCCATTTGGCCATAACCTCAGATTCTTACGGTTACCTCCCTATTTCCCACAATTAACCCAAATCCCTAAACCTTAGAGCATCGTACTAATAACGATATAACACATTCATTTCTACATATTTGCCCAAATCCCTAAAAGTTCAGATTTCCAGATCTACTACTCACTAGTATTCTATGACAGCATCAAGGATTTCTCACACGAATTCCGTATTAATTCTGGTTTCGGATACACCAAACATCATACAAACAGTATTCAACAATAACAGAAAATTTGAGAACAAATCAAGTTACAAAAATTGGATTCAAGAATCCTCAAGAACACATAATTCCTATGAGAAAAAGGACCTCTCACTACCCTCTCATGTTAATTCACCCATATTGAAATCCATTCTCCCCCTTACCTCGATTAATTGCTCAATCGTTGAAGAACCTTGAAGGATTGACAGCCCTAGCCTCCTTTTCTTCCTCCTTGTTCTTCTTCTCACTTTTTCTCCCAAAACCTTTCTCTGGCAGTTTATCGTGTTCTAATTCTCTTTCTCCAAAAAAAACTTCTCTATTTCCTTTAATCCCTTATTTCTTATTTTATTATTTAAATCCTATAATAATAATAATAATAATAATAATAATACTAATATTATTCTCCCACTAATAATAATATTCATACTAATAGTAATAATATGAATAATAATAATATTCCACCAAATAATATTATTAATACGAATAATTATAGTAATAATAATAATAATAATAATAATAATGATAATCTCATTAACATTATTATTAATAATAGTTGGAATAATATTAATCACTATAATGCTTTCGATATCATAATTAACTTACTCCTTTATCTAGGTCTACAGTACCCCAACTAAGGTCACCTCTCTCCCTTACTCCTAACCTCATACCCTTAATTAAGGACACCACACAACTACACCTCACAGAAAATACCAAAGCGACTGAATAATTTAAATGGGGTGTTACAACTCTCCCCCACTTAAAATATTTTCGTCCTCGAAAATGTACCTGATGAGAACGGTTCCGGATACGACTCTCGCATCTTACTCTCAAGCCAATTCATTCCTAAAATAACATCCAACTCGCGGAGTGGTAAACAAATCAAGTTCACTCCAAAATCCTTACCAAAGATCGACACTGGACAATCCAAACACACTAGAGATGTAGTGACTGACCCAATAGATGGAGTATCAATCACCATCCCTCTAGTCAAAGTAGACGGCGCAAGCCCCAGTCTCTTCACATAATCCACAGAAATAAACGAGTGGGTTGCACCCGTATCAATAATAACAATCAAAGGAATGTCATGAATGTAACACGTACCTCTGACCAAACGATCCTCACTGGTAGACTGAGCTCCTGCCAATGCAAACACCTTCTCACTTGCCTGGGACTTCTTCGGTTTCTGACAGTGGGTGCTGATATGACCCTGCTCACCACAGTTGTAACAGGTTGGCACGTTGCTCCTACAATCCGTAACCACATGACCTGGCTTCCCACACTTAAAATACTTCTTCGCCTCATTCTGGCATTCATTCGCACGGTGACCTGCGCCACCACATTTGTAACACTTGAGGGGATTTGACGGATATCCTCCCCCACTTGGTTTCTTTCCAGCAACATCTTTTTGCTTTCCTTTATCAGCTGGAGCACGGTGAGATGTATCTTCATGCTTCCGTTTACCTCTTCTGTCACTCAGATTCATTTAGTGAGCGATTCTAGCTCTGTTATCTTCATCATAGATCCTACACCTGTTCACCAGCTCAGGAAAGTATCTGATCTTCTGATAACCAATACCCAACTTGATCTCAGGACGCAGTCCATTCTCAAACTTGATGCACTTCGAACTCATAGTTGCATCAGTATTGTAATAAGGACAATACTTCACCAGCTCTTCGAACTTAACTGCATACTCAGCCACTGTCATGGTCCCCTGTTTCAACTCAATAAATTCAATTTCCTTTATCCCGCGAACATCTTCTGGAAAATACCGTTCCAGAAACTTCGCCCTGAACACTGTCCAACTAATGGGACCTTCACCAGCTTCCAACCTTTGACAGGTGTTGTCCCACCAGTCCTCAGCTTCACCTTCCAGCATATGAGTACCAAACCATACCTTCTGATCCTCTAAGCAGCCCATGACTCTGAAGATTTTCTCAATATCCTTCAGCCATTTCTGTGCTACATCTGGATCATGTCCTCCCTCGAACTTAGGCGGCTTATTACTCTGAAACTTTCCCAAATTACGGAACTCTCCGTCGTCAGCATTTCGGTTGACGTTCTGACCAATGTCCGCCACTGCCTGCGCAACAGCTTGTAACGCAACAGCCATCGCAACATCATTCCTACGAGCCATACTTCTCAACAACCACGGAAACACAGGTTAGAAACACACACATGACTATAAACATTCTATAGTCAGACTCTACTACAACACTGGCCGGACGGGCCGACCTGCTCTGATACCAATTGTAACACCCCACTTTACCCCGTACGCGTAATATAATAAATATATAGAAACAATTCATGAAATTCATCAGAGTTCTCCAACACAGTGGGATATCACACTAAGTCACTTCATTTCATTAAAATAATCAATATTATTTAGTTTTCAATTAAGCAGCAAAATACAAATCAATTCTCCAATATAAACCTCCTCAACACGAGGTCATACAACATAAGTCCAACAAATGAAGATACGTAACAATAAACAAATAAAGTAGTCAAATAACAACGTAATCCCGTCATCCCATGTTACGTATCAGAGTGACTCCTAAGACTCGATCAAATAGCAACACACTCCAAGCACTACTCAGGTACTTGGTCACCTGTACTCCCAAGAGAGCACAGACACAACAACAAAAAGGGGTGAGAACTACATTCAATAAATAAACGGTGAAATACACATGCTAAGGAGTAGTTACACACCACACATACAATCATACATAATTAACGCACATACACGTGCCACCTCAATCATTCGACACTAATAGCCCACATTCAATTACAATAATGCAATGCGACTCACCGACTCGACACAATGCATGTGGTACCAACACAATCTCATACGGTTCACACTAGAACCCGATTCCCGTCGGAATCCGGATAAGTCGTATATACGTTCCTCTGAACTACAACTTATCTCTACAACGACTTCCACATTGAAGTCCGGATGAAACTAGGCACCCATCATGGATTCCCACCTAGCCGTCGCCACAAGACACATGATATGAAATGCATGTCAACACAATTATGCAATGTAATACATCATGCATAATTCACGATCAATCTTGATCCACACTGTCGCTACTGCGAAAATCGGCGCCGGCTGAATAGAAGAGTCGCCACCGTGCGTTATTTATCCCAAAGGAGGGAAAGGAAACGCTCGAATTAAACCTACCGCAAAGACGGGAAAGGAATGGTCATCGCAACCAAATCCTTGATTCGGGAGTCGGTTACGCAAGGGGAAGGTATTAGCACCCCTCACGTCCGTCGTACTCGACGGGATCCACGCTTGTTTTCTGGTACGGATTGTTATTCTATCTATTCTACAGGTCTGAGGTTAAAATAAAATAAAATGACTCGGCAAAGTATCGTACTTTATGCCTACGTATTCCCGTCTGGAACGAGAAATCGAGTCAACGTAGTTCTCCTATCTACGGGAAAGGAGGGGAAGGTTGCTCGCTAGGATATCGCATCCTATGCCTACGTAATTTCATATAGCATGAAAGATCAGAGCAAACGTAGTTCGGGCTACGGAAGACACAGATTTGTTTGACTGTTTTTTATCCTTCTGAAAAAGGTTTTCTCTTGATTATGGGTCCAAGCGGACAAAAATGACTCTTTGATTGGTTTACAGTCTTTTACACAAGAACTGTCTTTTATTGATGTTTAACCTTTTATTGTATTTTTTCATTGTTTTGAGGAAGAAGAGAAACAGCAACTCTAAAAACCTATGGTTAAAATGGGAATCAAAATCTACCCTAGTGTTATCATGCATGGGTTAACACCTAATGTCTGTCATATTTCTCTCTTACGCAGAGAGAAACAGATATCCTAAGGGGATAAACGGAAAAGAAACAGCACATACAGTAAAGCAGTAAAATGCATGAATGCAGCAGTACAGGCGAGGCAAGGGAGTCCCACTCAACCTCGAACCTAGAAAACAATAGGCAAAGTGAAATGGCTTCACTTCAAACCTAAGGGGAAAAATTAACAAACAATACAGCAAAGAAAATAAAACCCCAAAACCAGCCCTGACAGCACACCAGCTCCAATTGAACTTCCAAAATCAAACTCCAATGGTACCCAAGCCACAACAAGCTTCTATCTCCAAGAAATCACCCAAGCTCAAGCAAGCACAGAATCTTAACCAGTTGACAGCATCAAACAACAGATAGCTCCAGACAGCAGTAAACCCTAGCTTTAACAGTTGCACAGATTTTACATGAACAATCTTCATCTTTGACAATCTTTGATCTTCATCTCTGTCTTCAATGGCTTCTTTCTTCAAGGCAAGCTCTCCTAGATGAGAATTGATTTATCAGAATAACTTGAATGTCAAACAGTTCATTGACGACCAAAGGAAGTCTATGAATAGTTTAGCATTAAAGAAGAGTGGTTCTCTCAAAGTTCTACCTCTAAGATAAGGCCACTTATCCCTCCTAAGCAGGGAGGTGAATACCATAGAGGGACTTTTAATCATTGAGAAGAATGGAAGCAAAGGAAGCTATCCATGTTTATGAAAGAATTTGTTCTATTCTAAGGCTTTATCTATCTCCTATTATTTCCTATGTCTTCAGTCAGCATCTAGCTCAAGCAATCCTCATGCATCAACCTTGATCTTTGTATTAAATCTTCTCCATTGATTCTCCATGCTCCACAAGCTCAATCCAAGCCCACACCCCAAATATAAAACCCAAAAGCCCAAGCAAGCAACATAAACCCCAAATGGGAACACCAAACAATCACACACTTTGCAAAATATGCTAAAAATAGTAAAATTAAAATTAAAATTCTAGGATTTATTCTAAGGGGATTTCTACCTTTACCCTACATACCCTATATGCCCCATACTCTAATTCAAGCTAGAAACCCAAAAATAAAATGGTATAATGCACCTATGTTGAGTTTGAACCCTAAAACTATCACCCTAATGTTTTCTAATCAAAACTAAACAAGATTTAATCACAAAAATGTGAAATAAATCCAAGGGGAACTTAATGTTTTAATCTAACTAGTACAAAGAGAATGGAATCAAAATATGGAAAGAAATGCCTAAACAAAATTCAACAAAATGTATGTACAAACAAAATGAACATAAAAGCAATTAAAATGTAAAAAATTACCATAAATGGAAAAAAAATACCTAAAGTAATATTTTTATTTTTCACAATATTCTTGAAATCATTATTAAAATGAGGGAAAAAATCCCAGGCTAAAATGATCATTTTTGTATTTTTTATGAATTATTTGGTGAATTATATACAAATGAAAAGAAAATGGAAATTCAATTTAAAATAGAAAAAACAGGGGGTGGAAAAAGCAACTTATTTATATTTAGAAACAAATTGGGCCCAGGATGGGGGTGCAGGAAGCACTGCGCTGGGCCCATGTCTTATTCAGAAAAACAACAAAAAACTAATAAGCCAGGGGTGTACGAATAGCCATGCCTTAGCTTGCACTTTCTCTGATGGGCCCCAAACTGGGGGTGTTGATAGCAGTTGGGTTAAGCCCAAACAAAATCAAACCAGGGAAGGGGGTGATGAAGGAAACAGAGGGAGTATGGTTCAGTAAAAATGGTTTGGGCTTAAGCCCGAAGTTCATGATAGTCCACCTTCAGCAAACCTCACAAACCCCAAAACTAACTAACCTTAACTAGACGAACACTGTTCATTTTTCCCCCAAGTTGAAACCCTAGCGCCGTTCTCTGAAACCTCAGAACCTCTCACTCTGAAACGCTCCAGAAAGAAACCTCACCAATCTCTCACACTCACGAATTTGATCATCACCCTCACCAAATCGTTCACAAAAGCCCCACTCATCACAAACACAAACTAACGCCTCAACCTCTGAGCCCAGATTGAACCCCCTAAACCCACGTTCGCACCAACATTATCTACCCTAAAAAATCTCCAGAGAACAAAACAAGAAAAACGATATATGATGAGTTCGAAATGGAAACCTGGAGGTGTGACGCAAACGGAGACGAATGGAGTCTGGTATGAAGTTTATGGCAGCTTCTGGAAGCTCTGGCTGAAATTTTCAAAGATATACGGCAGCGACGTTGTTTGTTCGATGAAGATCCTTGAAGCAATTTCTGGAAACCCTAGCTGAAGGTTGAAGGATCTGGAGATTGGATGTCAAACGATCTTGAAGGTTCTTGTGACGAACATGAAGGGGACGAACACAGATTGATGAAAGTATCTGGAAAAACTTGATTGAAGCAATGAAGTTGATGAAGTTCTAAATTTATGGCCGCGCGATGATCTTGATGAAGTTCTCTTGGGGAAAGATCTACTGGATATTCTTGATACGAGATGATGAATCTGGATCAGAAGAGATGGATCGGTGGATTTTCCGGCGAGTTTGGGGTATTTGCTGATGAAGGTTGATCGGAAGTAGATCGGAGAAGAAGATGAAGTTAGGTGAATTTTCTGGGATTCTGGGTTTTTGCAGATTTCGGTGAGTGTTGTGGTCTCCGGCGGTTAGTTGTGGCGGTCGGAGTCAGTTGGAGCGGTGGCCGCCGGTCTTTGCATGGCCGGCGGTGGGATTCCGGTGATGTGATGCGGTGGCAAGAGGGTGAAGGATAGTGAGCCACGTGTGGGGAGTGAGGTCTAAGAGAGTGGTGACGTGGAGCGCATGCAGAGTGAGAGAGAGAGAGTGAGGTGGAAGGGAATTCTGGCGTACGCGTGGCAGGGCTTATATACGACACGTGGCGTGGATCTAAACTTGGGCCTGATCTGGATAATTGCTGGCCCATTGGACTAATTTCTGCCTTAATGATGATTAGAGACTGATTAAAACTGAAAAACCTGATTAAATCCTAAAACTAAAATTAAAATAAAATCTGATTAACATCTAATTAACTCTAATTAACAAAAAACGAAAATTAAACCTAAACTCCTAATTAAAATCTAATAAACCCTAATTAATCCTAAAATGAAAATTAAAAATAAAATCTAATTAATCTAAAAAAATCTAAAACTATTATTTAATATCTAAACAATTATTTTTAAAACCCTAATTAATTCTTAAAAAAAACAAATAAAATCTAAAAAAATTTAATCCTTTTTCTTTTTTAAATCCAATCTATTAATTTGAAAAACAATTAAAACTAATAAAATCTAAAACAACTAATCTTTATTCTTAAAAAAGAAACAAAAATAAAACTCTAATAAAATCTATAAAAAAAACAATACTATCTATATTTTTTAAAATCTATCCTCTTTTTTTTTAAAAGAAAAATTAATGTTTATTTCTATCTAATTAAAAAAAACTATTAAAAGGACATTAACATCTAAAAACTTTAAAATCTATTATATCTCTAAAAAGGAAAAGAAAATTTATTTAAAATTCTGAAAATTATATTAAAAACTCTATTAAATCCAAAAAAATCCAATTAAATGCATTAAAAATCCAGAAAAATAACAGAAAAATCCTAAAAATGCCAGGAGGCCGATTAAACGAAATAAAACCCAATTGCGCAACCGTAGCGAAACCCGGGCACCGAGATGGCCTGAAAACACAGGGAACGAGCACCACTTCTCAACAGACTTTTATTCCAACCGACCTGAACTGCCTGAGATGCCAAGGGCTATAATCCCGATAAAAATCAATCTGAATGATAAGAATGCAATGCATGCCGTATGCGAATGCAAAATGCGTCGAAACATAAACCAGATACGGAGACCGGTTGGTCAAATTTTAGGGTGCAACAGCTGCCCCTATTCAAGCGGCTTGGACCTGAAGGGTTGAAGAGAGAACAACCTTCAAACATTCAAAGGTAGAAGACGGTTGAATACAAAATAAAACCCGAAAATTTGCCAACCGCAGAAATAAACTGCACCCTCGCTTGGGGAACACCATCCAGAGAACTGAATCCAATTATTCTGGCAACAAAATGATCGATCACCTGATAAAGAGATTTGACTTTAACACCAGTTACTTGTGTGACACCACAAATAACAAACCCGAAGGTTAGATCAACATGCACTTGATCATTTCCCATCGTCTATTGATAGACGGAGACACCATCCCGCAGGAAAAACAAATATCCATACCCAACATCGTCTACAGATAGACAGAAAGACCCCATCCCGAAGGAACACCATACCCATATTTACATCGTCTACAGATAGACAGAAACACCATCCCGAAGGAAAAAACAATACCCATACTCTCCTCGTCTAATGATAGATGGAGACACCATCCCGAAGGAAAACCATTATCCATATTTACATCGTCTACAGATAGACAGAAAGACCCCATCCCGAAGGAACACCATACCCATACTCACATTGTCTAAGGGTAGACAGAAAGGCACCATCCCGAAGGAAAACCATACCCATACTCACATTGTCTAAGGATAGACAGAAAAGCACCATCCCGAAGGAAAACCATATCCATATTTACAACGTCTACAGATAGATAGAAAGACCCCTTCCCGAAGGAACACCAATATCCATATTCACATTGTCTAAGGATAGACAGTAAGACACCTTCCCGAAGGAACACCAATATCCATATTTACATCGTCTATAGATAGACAGAAAGACCCCATCCCGAAGGAAAACCAATATCCATATTCATATTGTCTAAGGATAGACAGTAAGACACCTTCCCGAAGGAACACCAATATCCATATTCACATTGTCTAAGGATAGTAAGACACCTTCCTGAAGGAACACCAATATCCATACTCTCCTCGTCTAATGATAGACGGAGACACCATCCCGAAGGAAAAACATTATCCATATTTATATCGTCTACAGATAGACATAAAGACCCCTTCCCGAAGGAACACCCGTCAGCGAAAAGAGAAACCATATTCATCACCACCCATCAAATTTCAGAATCCTTTCGTCTACAGGAATTGATGGAAAGAACAATATATTCAAAGGGGCCACATCATCAATAAGGATTGACAGAAAAAACCACCTCGCAAGAGCCATGCCATTGATAAGGATCAATAGCTAGGAAAATCAAACATTCTTCGAAGAGCCTCGACGTCAATAAGGATCGACGGTCAGAAAAACCTTCTTGAAATGCCACTCGTCCAATAAACAGAAAGAACGCCAATATCTGAAAGATCGCCTTGAAACCTCTCAACGTCTAAGGATAGACGGAGAAAAAAACCATATCCAAACTCCCGATGTCTAATGATAGACGGAGAAGGCCCGCTGGGGGAAACCCATCGTCAATGTGAACTGACGGAAAGAGAAGTCTGCCAATACTAGACGACTGATGAGTAAAGCATAACCGTTGCATGATCTGAGAATCGAACACCAAAGAGCTATCTGAATAAAGCTGCTAGATAAATGCCCCTGAACTGATCACAGAGTACATCATGTTGCCACTGAAGGCTGATAGAAAAACTGGCTTATGCTTTGTATGCATATGCGTATGTTTGAATTTTTCTATGGCGTAATGCTCCATATAGGATGGAAATGCTACGCATTTGAGGATGAAATGCAAGTATGATGCAAATATGATGATATATGCAAATGCAGATGCAGGCTCAAGTCGCTGGAGAAGTTGGATACAGAAATCCGCTTCAGCAAAATAAATGCTGAAGACAAAGCCCACTCCGCTGGGGATAACCAGGCGTCACAGAATTATTCCAGCAAAATAAATGCTGGAAGAGTGAAGCCAACTTCGCTGAGGAATAACTGAATGTGCCAATCATGATTGGACTTCTGTCAGGGACAGCTTACCCGTGCCAATGAAAATTGGACTTTTGCTGGGGAAAACAGACGGAGTCTTCCTGCGTACCCATGAAGATTGGATTTTGAAATGATGCGCCACCACAAGGCCTCACAGTGATTGCCAATATGGATTGGGCTTCTTAAAAATTGCCAATAAGAATTGGGCTTTAGGCTATCCATGATGGGTCATGTATGATTGACTCTGGAAAACGTCTTGTCTGAGTTCGCAGTTTCTGATTGAAGGGTCAATAGATGGTAACACGACTTCCCGACATTCGACTCACACTTGGAGATTAGCTGAATCTGCTCGAATAGCTCTGAGTAGCTCTGGGTAACCCTGACGACACGGAGAAGAACAATTCCTTCGCTTCTGATATGCCCCAGCTCGTGGGACCTCTGTGGGGATACTCCTCAAAAGAAAATCTGAAAATCTGTACCCTGACGGTCTGATATGAAATGCCCCAGCATTCTGAACCTCGACAAAACTTCAAATCAAATGCCTCTCGAATAAAGAATAACCTCCGCGCTCTTAGGATAGCCTGCCCCTCTCTGCAATGACTTTGCCCTTGATTGGCTGATTCGATATAGTGACTCCCGCTATGAGAGATCTACCGGATCTCGACCTGATTGCCCCAGAATAACTGCTTTGGATGGCTGACCTCACTAGGGATCACTTGATAATAGCTTGCCCCGGCTCTCGGAATATTCGTGCATCCCGCATGCTATCCTGATCAGACTTTCCACTGTAGGAGACTTTCCTGCTGTCAAGTGCTTACTCGTAAGTAAAACAAGTTGTTCTGCATAAAAGATACATTAGTGCAATGCATATGACAGTTTTAACATCCAATCTGTTCACTGGAAAAATGGAAAATCAATTTATGGCATACAAAGCACAAATCATTTATCAAAATATCAACATCAGCACCAACATGGTAAGAAGAACCCTTTTAGGAGTCAGCTTCGACGCGATCTTAACCGATGTATGCCTTTGAAACACACCTGCTTCAATTAGGACTTTCGAAGGTTGTAACGTGGTCAGGTTCACGGTTTTGAAAGAAAGGATAAAGGCTCAAAGTCTAATTTTTAACCCACTCGTTCTCCTTGATGTTCTCTGATCCTACGTTCAGCTAATTCGACCTTAGCGCTCATCTTTCAACGGTTGAAATATTGGAGAGATAGTTCGAGGAACTATGAGCTTTTGGAGTGACAGCCACTCACCCTTCGTCTTTGACACTTGGGGTCACCCGACTCGTATTTCATTTGAGGACTTTTCCTTTGTACTCCTTTTCATCTTTTCTTTCCCTAATTTTTGCCTGGACTGACTCTTTTGAGTTTCTTTTGATTTTCCAGTCCAGCGGGATGCCCTTATTTTTGCCTAAGTCGTTTGTTTTCAAGTTTTGACTTAGTGGGCTTTTGATTCTTTTCGCTTTTCGTTTTTTTTCGAACAAGTCGTGTGACACTGGTTGTCTGACTCTTTGGGGAATAATGTGACTGTCTCACTCCTGATGCTTAACCACTGTGGCTTTTTAGGCACGACCTATGGAGGTGTGATTGATCCTCGAACAGACACTCCTTTTGCAATTTGGACGCTCGGTCAAATTAGCTAACACCTACCCTGCCCCAGGTTGAGATTGAGGGTTTTTCGTTTTCAGAAAGAAACTCCTACTGTTAGGCTCAAAGGGGTTGACAAGGGATTATCTTCCTTATATCTCCGGTGTTTAGGGATTTGAAACAATGCCTGTACATCATCAGCAGGTTTCATCTCAAAGGCATACAATATCGGAAGCTTGCATGTCGTTCATTTTCGTCATCCTCCCCGGATTCCGCTTAACCAAGCGTTGGATATCTGTAAAAATCAATTAGTGAACACGAATGGATTTAATCAAAACATGCATATTCATTTCATTATCATTAATTGAATGAAAACAACCAGTTTTACAAACAAGATTGCAATTTAACAAGAAAGAAACTACAAACATAAAGAAATGACAAGATGAAACACAGGAAAACATCAGCTTCCGAGAACCGGGCTTTCACATCTGACTTGCTGCTGAACCATCCATCTTCGAAGTTGCCTATTGAAACCATACTGCTTAAAACAGATGCCGGGTGAATTGCCTTTCTGACTTCATTGGGCTTTGTCTAGCACGCAGGTTCGACCGATAACGATAAGGCTGCTGACTCTGGAAAGGAGTTGACGTCTGTTGCGAAGACTGGACAGATTGTTGACTTTGATCAGTCAAACCACTTGGAGGTCGAGTCTGCATTATCAGGGACTCCTTTTGTTCAAGCGCTTTCATCCTCAGGCTTGGTCTAGGCAGCAACTGAGGACAGGGAGATTCTGACACCAATGATTGCAGGATATACTTTTGATCTACGGCAGCTTCGGGAACGTCCATCATTTTAGCACCAACTAGGGTACGACCATTAGGTACAATTACGCCGCCCGGCGTGAGTTCAATAACCTTTGCGTCAATCAAGTCCTGAACGTTGTGCTTAAAAGCATGACAACTCTCGATGTCATGTCCGGGTGCCCCAGAATGAAATTCACAGTGCTTACTGGTATCATACCCATAAGGAAGTATCGTTCCCTTGGGCGATTCCAATGTTCTTTCTTCAACCAGCTTCAAACTCAGTAAAGTCTGAAAGAGCTTAGCATATGTTGAAGGCGGCGCCTCAAATATCCTCCTTGACCTTCACCGAACCGGATGTATCTCTAGTTGTTGTCGTTGGTGTCGATCAACACGTCTTTTAAACTCAAGTTCCACAGGCACGAGCTCCACAGGCACAGGTGGAACAAACTCCTTCACTGCGGCTTCAGATATCTGATCATCCTCTTTTCTAAGCACGTTCTTGACTACTTCCATGATCAAGCTCATTTGGGTCTTCAGCTGATTATTTTCTTCTTTGAGTATCTTCTGATCCAGACGCAACTCTTGCATGTCTTTCATCATCTGCCCTAGCTGGCTTCGGACTTCAATCAATTCAGCCTGATTCTGTTCCATATCTCTGAAGAATTCCTGCAACAAACTGGAGATGCGAAATAAGACCCACAGTTCTGATGTACCTGTTATGTGAGAATGCAATGCAGAAATCGACACATATTCACAACAAGACAAAGAAACCCCAAGCTATAAGCACATATATAAACGCCTCACACCACTATGTAAAGCCAACAAGAGCAGCAAACAAGCACACCCAAGTATAAAATACAACGACCCCAACCAACAAGCCTGGTGGTGGTCAGCAAACAACAATGCACGAAAGCTAAACAATCAGCAGAGAAAACAGATGCGACATCCGGCACAGAAACCTCTAGTAACTTCCTCCATATTCAAATGAGCTCCCAGTTGGGCCTTCTTCCAAACATACACTCTCAGTGGAGTATTCCCTAACATTGACAGACGAACCCATACAACTGGATGAAGGATAATCAATAATCCGAACAAAACCCTGAGGCGTGATAAAGATCTTGTTAGAGTCTAGCAGATTCTGAACTTGGCTTCTAAGCACCTTACAATCATATGTCGAATGCCCCTGTACCCCAACATGGTACTCACAGTGGGCGCTGGCATCAAAACCTGAAGGATAAGGCGGGATCCTTGGATTAGTCTCTTTCGGCACTATTAATCCACTTTCGACTAAATCTGGCAATAACTGACTGTACGACACCGATAGCTGAGTGAACTGCCTTTCAGGCTTCCTTGGTCTTTGTCGGGCGTGACGACGCGGCTGGCGATAATATGACTGCTGGTTTGAAGTGTCTGAAAACTGAGCCTGAGGTGCTAGAGATTCTGAGACAACATCGCTTCCTTCCTCCCATTCCTCTTGAGAACTGAGAACTGCTTCATTCTTATCAACCGGGATATAAGGAGCCTCTCGAAGCTTTCCATTCTTAAGTTCTCTCTCAACAAGCTCTCCCATTCTCATCAGGCCTTCAAAGCTTGTACAAGTGAACATCATGTCATAATAACGACCCTTCAGAGTATCCAAAAAGAGGCTAACCATTTCTCTCTCCTGAATCGGTGGTTGAACACGAGCAGCCAATTCTCTCCATCTCTGCACATACCCCCTAAAGGATTCATTCTCCGCACGAGATAATTCTTGCAAATGCACGCGAAAAGGAGCCATTTCCAGGTTGTAGTCATACTGCTTCACGAAGGCATTGGCTAAGTACGACCATGATTTAATACTATCACTCTTCAAGTGCATGTTGTTACACCCTAATTTTTGACTTTAAGATCCCACCTCCTTGCATTTTTTTTCTTACATGTTATTTTTTATACTTTTATATACATGCTTTATACGACTAACTAATTTGTGCAGATGCAGTAATTACAAGTGGAGACAACATTCACCTCCTTAATTTAACACTTCAAGACGTGATTCAACAAATGGGATTCAGATTGATTTCAAACTAGGCTCGTTAAGATGGAAAGAGTTTTCCATGTTCAAGTGAAAATATTATACCAACAACCAAGGTGACCAAGTTTATGGGATTTGAAAGTTTCGGGAATTAATATCAGTTACCAGGTTCAAACTCACGAGGGACGAATTCGTAAGCGTCTTTCGTAAAGGGCACGATACGAATGAAGTAATGAGTTGGGCAAAGTGTCTCTAGCTTTTGAGAGCATCACTACTCATGGTTGGATTATTTAACTAGGTGGAAGTCCCTCAATTTAAGTTCATGTTTCGCCGTGGTACGTTTATGGGTGCATAAGAAATGAAGAATAAATGAAGATGACGTTGGGCGAATTTACTACCCGAGACTCATTAAAAGTCAAGTTTGTTACTTTTAGTTTTTCTTTCCAAGCTATTTGTGATCTGCTCAAAGAAAGGAAATGGGGTTTCTTGCGAATTAGAACCAACCATAAGAAGGCAACTGCTTCAAATATTATTTGTTTAGAGTTCTTCAAGTACACACGTGATATTGTGCACGTTAACTAAAGATTATACTCGCACTGCACCAAATGAAAGCAAACATATACACTTAAGTTACAGATAAAGCTACTACATTAATACTAGTGTGTCTCTCGCACTTCACCAACAACTCCCAATCCTTGGGACATCTTAGCATGATTATTCCACAGAAAGATCATGGCTGCTCCAGCCTACATTTATGTCAGTAAGACAATTATTCACAACCTCTTTTTAACCGGAGCGCTAACACATTAATAAAGGAGGATTTATAATTACAAAGTCATGACCGATGTTTGGCCGCACATCACCAACCAGAACTAGACAGCTGCACACAAAGAAAGTTAGATCAGAACAGAGTAAAGAAATTGGATGCGCATCGAGGAAGACGTTCATGGACTCACCTCTCTCGTATTAAGTATCAGGGACACCTCGATGCAGTACCGGTGCCGTTGGATCACGTGTCCAAGCATTGAAGCAGTGAGGATCCGCTTTTCTTTTCCTGCATCAGAAACAGCGAGGGATCAGTATACGGTTGCAAGCAGCGACACCGATTCAAAAGAAATACAAGTCATGCTTAATAGGGATACCGACCGCAAATTCCACCGGTCAATCAACAAATACCTCCACCACGGAAACCTATTCAATCATCCCAGTTATATCCTCAAGCTCCGACGCCGCATCTCACGTTGATTGGTAGGCAAGAACTGTAAGGAAGAGCTTGACAAGTGCCACTTCGACCTGTTGTATGAGCTTTTCACGCCGACATTCATCCAGAACTAAACCTGCATAAGGAAAGACAGAGTACTTGAATCAATCCAGGAAACGCAACCATTTGTTCCAATGACATCACAACAATTTGGACATACTGTTCTTCAGGGCCAGCAATTGCAGTATTCTCAACAAATGCAACAGCTGCCTCCAAGACGAATTCAGCCCGGCCATCCCGTTTCGTCACCACAGGGTATACCTTTGCCAAAATTCAAACAAACAGGCCGTTTCCATCTGTTCCACAACGTGCACAACAAGTTGATTCCCTGCAGAACATTAAAAATTATCAAGCGTTACGTAAAGACCATAGTGATTCTTCGATGTGTGATTCAATTCAAAACGGTCCCGATGCGGATTTAAACTATGCTGTCAAAGTTCAAAGGAATTCCTTACCCCATAAACCTTCGAAGGAAGTGTTCAAGAGATTCAATCATAAAAGCATGAATTCTAAAAGATTAAGGCAACTACAGAATGGTATCAACTCAAACACAGACGCACACTGTCGGTTCGCGATTAACCTGTATCACAGTAGGAGAAATTGAGATTCACAAATGTCTTCCTGACTACACCATATAACTGGAAGCGATAAAATCAAGTACGAAGAGAGTCAAGAAATAACCTTTTAAAGTTGATTTGTCGGTTGTCGTTCATAACCTCAGCTGAGTCACAAGTATTATAGGTAATCCCCTTCACCGATGACACCACTCTACTTTGATGACAACTTGACCAATCATGATGTACGGTTCATCGGTATCAACGACACCTTCTCTTTGCGCCAGAGTGACGAAAGTCAAAGCGAGTTGTTAGGCCGTGGTCAGTGTTCTCTGCAATACAACAGAAGAAGTTGAGTACCGGGTATCTCAACCAACATTTCCAAAACCAGCTATGCTCCATTAGCCTTTGTGATTCAAATTCCCTTTTAAATAAGATATCTAGAGCATCGTTGGTACCAAAATCAAGCTACATTGCCAAACCTGTTGCCTCATGGCTTGATGATTTCCTTGTATGGATATCACCGGAAGCTCTTAGTTGCTGTCGGAAGTTCACAAGTAATTCGTATTGTCCACCTGATGATCAGCCACCTTGTTATTTCTCAGATGAAGGACCGTGTGAGTTTGGTGGAGTGTGCAAAGACTGTACAGCATATTTTCGCCACTCGGATTTGGTTAATGATCGTCCATCTACAGCAAAGTTTACACCGTAGCATCAAATCAAGAATGGAAATGAAGAAAAAGAATCAAAAGAGAAAGATTCCAGACTTACGAGATTGTCGATTTATCTTCGAAGTATGCCAACAATATTGCCCACATGTCAGGGAGTCATCTGTTCTTTAGATTCCTGCACCAACAACCAATTATCCAGCATATACAGAATAAAGATGATAAGAGGGAATTAACATTGATACCAAGTTTCCAATTTGATTCCAAACACAACACTTTTAATTGGAACATCTTCAAACTTCTGCACACGACCCAAAGTGTGAGTTAAACCAGAATTCAATACAGCTGAAGCTCAAACCATATGATAGTCTTCATAGTTTCGTATTGGAAATTTAACCTGCAGATTAACCCAACCTACCTGCAACCGTGTGAAAAAACCATCAGACTTCTTCTTCAATTTCGAAATTAAAAGTTGATAAACAAGGAAGCATTCATGACACACTAAATCCCAGACAATCTGAAAACGGCATGTTTCACAACAACATTCATCACATTTGAAACGTACACAAACATGTTCGATTGAAGTAGAAAGTACCATTATCACATGGAGTCATGACTTTACTTTCTTTCCAAAACAGTGCCCGGCATAATAAGATGAAAGAGGAAGGCTTTTGAATAACCATAGACGAGATCAACAACCTTCAATTCAGGAAATCAAACTTTAATTAGTTAAGACTATAAAACCACATACGCATCCACATAGTTGAAAATGGGGCAGAAATCAGGAGCCCACCAACAATTTCGAAACACAAAATCTAAAATTGAAACCCTATAGATCGAAGAAGGAGAAAAACTTATCTTTTCCACTGTCAAAACCTTCAAAGCCCTCATCGCTTCACAAAGTCGCCGAGAACCTCCCTCTTTTCCACCATCGTCGCCGTCTTCGCGAACGCATCCACACACTCAAAACCGCCGCCCACCTCTGAGAAACAACCGCAAATATCTCTCGCCGCCAAAACCATCGTCGGGCGTCCATCGAAAAACCTTCGCGAACCATTGTCGTCCTTGTCCTTCACTCCTCCAACCGAAAACCTACAAAACACCGTCGCTCTGTAAGTGATATTTCGTAAAATCTATTATAATATTTGATGTGTTTCTCTCTGTGATTTCAGGAGGAAGAAGAAAAATGGTGAAGGAAACGGAAGAACCACGATCAGAGATCGCGTCGAAGGGGACGAATTGGGAAACGAACGAAGACTAGGGTTTTCGTTTCCATTTTTTGGTCTTGTGTAATTTTTGTTGTAATAATCACATACGCGAACGCACACACTAATTACCACGCACCTCACACCATATCACCACGATCCCCAACAGATCAGATCCAACGATCCCGATCGCCCGCCTACCATAGACCCTCATAAGCTCGCACGCGCACAATCACACGAATTAACCTAATTAACTATTTTTTTTAATTACCCCTAACCATCTCTTAGTCAGTTTTCATTAAAGTAAATCAATCCTTGTATATAAAATCAAGCTATTTTTTTTAATTAGTTAACCCACTTTTTAAATTAAAACCCCCTTTTCTAGAAAAAATAAACTAATAATTCTTTTTCTAAATAAATAAGGGTATATCTATTTACTTTAATCAATTTCTTACTTAAAACGACATTTTTTGATAAATTATAATAAATATTTTATTTAATCTAAATTAACTTCTATCTTTTATGATAATATCTGAAAAATTATTTTTACATTCATTTATTTAAATCAATTCACATTTAAAATCTTTTTGATAGGTTGAATTGAATTAACTTTTTTTAACGTCAATCCATTAATAAAAAAAATCAACTTTTACTAACACTTAAATAATTAATTAAACTAATTCACCTTCATTTAATAATTATTTTATCTTTAAATCCCAATTAAATCAACCTAATAACCTTTTTGCAATTTATTTACTAAAAACACCGCAATTTTTAAACCATTTCAAATCTAAATTAATATATAAATAAAAAATTACTTTTTAATATTAAGACCTTTTATTAAAAGAAAAAAAAACCTAAAATCCGACTAATTTATAATTTTATCTCATTTCACTAATTTGAATCAATTACAATCTCACTAAGTTATAACTCAACTAAATTAATATAACTCTTTTAAAATCAATCGATTAAAATTAATCAACATCGTAAAATCAATTGTGCACTCACGACACATGCACCTACACTTAGCGCTTTCATGCGTATGTATGCTTTATTCTTATCTGCTCTCATTTATCCACAAAGCACACACTCACCTAGCGCTTTCATGCGTTCGTGTATGCCTTTACTTATCCGCAATTCCTTTATTTACCGCAATTTATATCTATCACCATTGCATCGCATTGCATTCCGTCCAAAGGAAAAACCTACACATAATTCAACGTTGTGTGTAGTTGCATTTACATTTGCATCATTATCCCCTCGATCCTTGATCTCATTCAAGTCGATCTCTAAGATAGATCCTACCCCATAGGAAGGACCATTATCTCTACAACTTAGACAAACAAACGACACTACAAACTTTTCAAACACATTAGAGAATAGATTTTAATCATCTTAAGTGAGATATAATCTCCACCCCCACAACAATACAATCAAACATGTAGGGACTTTGCCTTAAGAGCGATAAAGATATACTCGTCAAACAATCCGAGTACTTAAGCCCTTTTCTTAAGACGATGCAAAGACTATTTTCCTACACCTTGTGGCGGTTACATCTCCCTTAAAATGAAGACACATCTCTTCTCCTAAAATCAATCAAAACAACTACCCTAAACCCGTAGGAACTTTGACCACAGTCAAAGAGCTCTCTAACCCTTTAGGGGAACTACAAGTACTCTGATTCCACTCCCGTAAGGATATGTAGGCATAAGATGCGACATCTTATCGAGTATACTTAGAAATAAACCACTAGGGTCTCTAATCCTTTAAGCAGATAACACTTAGCAATAAACAAACATAAAACAAGAGGTTCCTGTAGAGTACTACAGAAACTTAGGATGCTAGTACCTTCCCTAAGTTTAACCAACCCCCGAACCTAAAACAATCTAGCTTGCATTTGCATTGCATTGTGGGTATTTCGATATTTATCCCTTCCTTTGGACAAATCAAAGATCGGTTGCAAAATGAATTAAAGATTCAAACTAATCAATAGTTTGGTATCCAATTTTCATCGCGACAGAAATGGCGACTTCACTGGGGACACCTTAGTGGGTTTCCCTATCTTGCTTTATTTATTTATTGCTTTATATCTGCCTATTTGCTTACTTGTGTATTTGTGTTCTTTATTTCTTTTGGGTTATTATCCTTGAGTGGTGAGATAAAGTTCTAAACCCGAACTTGAGAGAAATTAAGATAGGATGGTGATATAGTCGAGGAGGCTTATAGGGAGTGAGTCCCGACTAAATTGATTCGAGAATCCCGCTTAGTTGAGACCCTTTTGAAAATGGTTCGGTTGAACGAGTTTAGTCATGAAAACTTTTACTATTCTCAATTGGAGTCCATGATACTAAGGACTGTAGTTACCTTTAACCCCACTTTGGCCTTTATTAGGACGTAGTGCGAGGCTATGAGGGAGTAAGTCCCAAAATAGTGCTACGCGATGCTACACTCAAAAGAAGTTCTCTTGAGAATATTATTAATCCTCGAGTTAGTTGAGAAATCGATAATATCCGAAAGATGGACTAATGACTTTGAGAACCTTTTTAGAACCTTGTTCTGCAGGTACAATCAACCTTTAGTCCACAACCTTTGGGAATGGGTATACCTTTGCTCCATGCTCGTTGCAAACCTAGGGTCCCCTTGCTTGTTTATCCTTGTTTATCTATGTGCCTACTTGTGTTTGCTGCATTCATATAGCATCATATTACATTGGTTTCACGGAATTCCTAGTTTATTTATAAACATTATAGAACCAATAGGGATTACATAAGAAAATATTTTGAAATGTTCTTTTAAGAGTCCTAACTTGGGTGACCTAAGGAAATTAAAGGCGCTGAATCAAGAAACTCAGAAGGACAAATGCCAAAGACTTCCCTTATTATCAAAGAACAGATTAAGTTCAAAAGACTCTCACTAATATTAAAGGTCCGAGACACAAGGGATTCACTCCACACTTTCCAACAAGAACAAAAGAAGAGATGGAGGATTTATTTTCCTCTATCAATTTAATTTTTAGACGATCCAAGTGGAGGAACAAATCAACAGGCATAATGAAAGACTTCCTTAGGGCTGTACTAGCTTTTATTTAGCTATTATGACAGGACTCTTATAAGAATATTTCCTCGTAATCCAATATCAAAAGAATAATAAATGAATTTTATTTGGTATTCTATAACGTTTTAAAAACTTGAGTTCCATGAAACCTTTCATTTCTGAATTCTTGCATTGGTATCCTTCATTTAGCATTTTGCATATGCATGTGTCTCTCCTTTTCTGTGGCTCATCCGGTCTTCTGTCTTTGTCTATCAGTTGACCTCTTGACCATCTGACCAAGCTTGAAGTATTACTAAAGGATAGGAAAGAGAACGAAGGATATGGATTCTACGACTGGTTTCAGAGTGGTGACTAATCCGTTATTCAATCTACCCTCTGATAATGTTCAACTTCAGCCCGTGCAAGATAACTTGGCTGTTCAAGTTGATAAAAGAGTTTCCCAGTTTCCACAGCGTATACCGAATCCTCCGAATGTTCATGCTAAGATGAAGGTGGATGACCCTAGATTCATAGCAATGGAGAAAGAACTTCGTGATCTCAAAGAGCAATTAAAGATGACAAAAGGAGCTGATGCATTTGATTTTAATGCTCGGGAGTCATGTCTGGTTCCAGGTATAATTATTCCTCCGAAGTTTAAGATGCCTTTCTTTGAAGTGTAAAAGGGTACTAGTTGTCCAAGAGATCATTTGACGATGTTCTGTCGGAAGATAGCTTCTTATATTGACAACGACGAGTTGATGATTCATTGTTTTCAAGAAAGTTTATATGGGGCATCCTTGATATGGTATATGAAGCTACAAAGGAATTGTATTCAGTCTTTTAAAGATTTAGCCGATGCTTTTATAAAGCAGTACAATTATAATTTGGACGTGGCTCCAGACAGTGATCAATTGATGAACATGAGTAAGAATGACGACGAATCTTTCAGGGAATATGCTCAACGATGGAAAGAGTTGGCAGCCCAAGTTCGCCCACCACTTCCAGAGAAAGATTCAACCAAGATGTTTCTAAGAACACTGCCAGACTCTTATTATGTCAGGATGGTAGGCGTTGTGCCATTAGATTTCTCCAAAATTGTGGAAGTTGGAGTAAACATCGAGAATGCACTCAAAAGTGGAAGAATTCAAGATGATTTGAATAACCAAACTGACGAAGAGATTTTGGTTGATGATCCCCTAGAGAAAGGAAATGTTGATGTTAATGCAATCCTATCAGATCCAGTTCCAGCCCCTCGTCCTCAACATCAGTATGAAGTGACTACTCAGCGCGAGCAGCGACTACCTCATAAACGAAGATTAATTTCTCCAAATCAGCATCAGAATCGACAAGTTCGAAGACGGTTTCAGAATCAGAAGGCACCTCCGAATATTTTGAAAGAAGAAACTTGCTGGTTCGATCTTATCCCAATGTCTTACAGTCAACTTTGGTCTTATTTCATCCGAAACTCGGTAATGACACCCAGAAAGACTAGAATCATGAAGTCTCATCCACTGTGGTTCAACTCGAACACCAACTGTGAATTTCATGATGGAGTGTTGGGGCATTCGATTGAAGAATGCAAAGTTTTCCAAGAGAAAGTCCAAGAAATGATTGATGAGGAAGTGCTAACCTTCAGAGACGAAAGACCAGTTTTGAACGGAATACCATTATGCTGATCACCTATTTATCTTTGTTCGCTTATGTGTTTCATTTCTTTGATTAAAAGCACAATTGGCATGTAAGAACATGTTATTTTGAATAAGTAGTGCAATAAATGTTTGTCTTGAAGAAACCCATTCGTTTCACTCTTAAAATGTTTTTCATAATTTTACAATGCCAACTTTACCCAATTTTTTCTCACTTTGGTGAAGAATTGGAAGGAGGATGACGAAGTAAAACGCAAGGTCTCCTGATGTATGCTTTTGAATAAAACCCTACTGATGATGTAAGGCATTGTTTCAAACCTCCTAAACACCAAAAAACATAAAGCGGTTATTTCCTCTTTAACCATCTTTCAACCTCATTTTTAGACCTGGGGAAAATTTTTTTAATCAACTTGATCGAACACTTAAACCTTTCAAAAATAGTGAACCTTCAAAAATGGGTGGGTACAACTAAGCTTCGACCCCTTTTCATTTGTTTCACAAACCTTGAACTAAGCCCTGATACAACCTTCAAAGTCCTAATTGAGGTAAGGTTTACTTCGAAAGCATACTCAGTGAGATAACGTTTCCTGACTCCTACGAGCTATGCTCAATTTAATGATTGGCTTTGTAAAATAATTTCATACCCTAACTAATGATTTCGGTCACAAGTTATCGTAATATTTCTTTTCAAAACTTCAAGACAAACGTGGGTTGCATTAATAGTTTCGAAATTAACATTTCGGACTTGCTAACTTTGCTCGACATCTTAGAAAGATTACATACAGACATCATGGTTGAAGTTTGAAAACTCGGGTAGCCTGGGGCAAGTTATTTCCAAGTGGTTATTCTGTGCAAATTAGACTTCGTCTAAAGAGCTATCTTTGAAGACTCAGTGATAGTACCATCAGTCAGAGCCGGTTACGTCGAGATTCGGCGAATCTCTCGAAGAGTTGGAAAACAATGGGACGCCATGTTTTCTGTAAAATCCTCTTAGAACGACTTCTCCTCATGACCATATTACTTGGGGCATCTGAGAAACAAAGGCTATCTTACCCATGTGCAACAACTATTATTCTAAGGGCGACTATTACGCAGTTCATCAAGATAGAATTACCTTGTTCTTGCAACATTCTTCATGTCCCCAATAAATTTTATTTTTGGTGGTCATGACAATTCTTAGATGAAGCTTTTTGATGCAGAATTCCCAGTGATTTGCTCAACTTCACTTCCTCAATGAAGTGGATGATATTTTAATCCTCAGTGATTTGCTTCTCCAACTTCACCTTCCCAGTGAAATGGACGTGTTTTACTCCTCAATGGACCTTCTTCAACATCGATTTTCTCCAGTATGAGTCTCTCCAGTAAAGCGGATACTTATTTTTATCCATGAATTTTCTACGGTTTTGATCCTCCCCTAGTGGATCTTTATCCTCGCCTTCAGCAGGATAATCTTTCAGACTTATCAAGATATTACGTCCCCAAGTGGAATGATTCTCCATTCCCCAGGTGAAGCTTTTGAAGCTCTGAAGCAGGAGTGTGATCCCGCATTTGGTTCTCCACCTATCCCCAGTGATACTATCTACCTGCTGTCGCTTCCGCGAAAATAAGGTGCCGGCAGAACAGAAGAGTCGCCACCTTTCGTTATTTATCCCTCGGAGCGGGAAAGGAAACGATCGGAAAAACCTGACGAAAAGGGTAAGACAAGGTCGTCGCAACCGTTGTCTGGGTTCGGGAGTCGGTTACGCAAGGAGAAGGTATTAGCACCCCTCACGTCCGTCGTACTCGACGGGATCCACGCTTGGTGTGTTTACTTGACGAGTTGGTTTATCTATCTACCTATCAAGGCTGGCTTAAAAAGAAAAGAAAAATGACTCGGCAAAGCGTCACGCTTTATGCCTACGTATTCTCATCAGAGAATGAGAAATCAGAGTCAACGTAGTTCGACCTACGGGTTACGGGGAAGGTAGCTCGCCAATACATCAGTATTGTGCCTACGTACTCTCAACAGATATGAGAGATCAGAGCTTACGTAGTTCGGGGCACTATACAATATGGGGATTCAGATTCATCTGTTTTATCGAGTAGGGTTAAACAACAGTTCCAGCTGTTAGGGACAAAGCCTGTTTGCGGTGGCGCTGAAGTTTAACGACACTCTTTTCTTCAGAAAAGCTTTCCTTTGAATTATGGGCCCACGGGGCAAAAAGGTTTGAAGTTTGTTTTCTGTCTTTTACGGAAGAAGTGTTTTTTATTGTGTTTGCAATTTCAATCGCACTAAAGACTATGACCTGAGAGTGAATGCGTCGCATGTCACCCAAAGGGTACCATACTAAACATCCAGACAGTGGAAAAGAAACTCTCCCACAATCCTTTCTCAGATAGCTTAAGGCTCGTAACGTACGAAAGAAATCATTCATGATTACTGTATCTTAAGCGGTTTTGAGATGAGAAGAGAACGGGCTCAACTACGAGGAGACTATCAAGTCCTACTGTTGTCATGCCAAGGATTCATCCTATAGTTGGGGTTTGAAACAGGGAACTCCTAGAAGTTATCATGCATAGGTTTCAACCTAAAGTTCTATCATCACTTCCGTATCAAAGGAAATGAGAGTCCTAAGGGATCATGTCAATGATACACAGACACAGATAAAGCATCAGCTTAACAGAAAATAGAAAATGACTGTAAAATGCATGCAATGCAAGTGAGGGAGGAAATGTGTGTGGGGCAGCAGCCTCCACAAGCTCATCTCAACCTCAAGCCAGAATGAATAACAGTAATCATACTGAGGAAAACAATATGCTATCAAGCAATATACAGTAAACTGCAATCATACAGAAGAAATGAAGTGCTATCAAGCAAAACAAACCACATGGGCAAGGGAGCAGGGCTCTACCGAATACCCGCAAGCAAAGCCATACAGTAACAATACAAGCAGAGGGAGCAACTCAACCTCTAGTGCAATCATGCTCCTAGATTAAAGCTAGTCTAGATATGGACTTATTCTAATGCATCAAGCAAGTCAAACAAGGAACATCAATACAGAGAAGAAACAGACAAGAAATCAGATCAACTCCTCTCTCTCAACTCCAAGCTTCAGCTCTTCAGTCAGCAACTCAGTCTTCAGACCTCCATCACTCTTGACAAATATCAATTTGCTTCTCCAGGTTTCAACCCTTCAACATAAGTTCCAACTTATTCCCTTCTCCAAGCTTCAGCTCCTTAATCAATCCCACCTTCAGGCTTCACTCTTAACCACAAGTATCAACTTGATTCCTTCAGGATCTCCAAACTTCAAAGTAAGTATCAACTTATCCTTTGTTCTTCAAGCTTCAGCTCTTCAGTCAATCTCAATTGAATCCTCTTCATAAGTATCAACTTAGTCTTCAAGCTCTCAAGCTCTCTTTGCTTTACCAGTCTCAACTTGGTCTTCTCTTCCTGCAGGCTTCAGCTTCTCAGGGTAATCTTCAATCACTTAGAAGTGTCAACTTCATCCTTCAGTTTTTAAGCCTCAGCTCTTCATTCAGTCTTCAAGTATCAACTTGCTCTTCTGGCTTCTTGCTCTTCAAGCTTCAGCTGAAATGGCAATGCTCAGGGAATCATCCTCTTCCATACTCTTCAATGAAGTCTTCATCTTCAAGCCCAACATCTCTCAAGATACTCAAACCAGGAGAAATCACTTAACTGGATAAGCTAGGATATTAAACTGCTTATTGACCACCAAAGGTGACCTATAAGGGTTTAACATCAAAAGACTGGTGCCCTCAAAAGTTCTACTTCCTAGGTACCATCACTTATCCCTCCAAAGGAGGGAGGTGAATACCATGGAAGGACTTTGAATCATAGGGAGGAATGGAGGTGAAAGATACCATCCATGTTTAAGAAAGAAATTAGCTAGGTCTAAGCTCTACTTAATTCCTAACCCTAAAACAACAACAAAACAAACAAGACTTCAAGCTCTCAAGCTCTTTATTCAAACTCTCAAGTCTTCTAATATGCTCCTCAATGCTCCTCAAAGCAAGAACAAGCCCACCAAGCCAAGCAAAAACCCACAAAGCAAGGCAACACAAAATACAAGCCCACAAGGGCAACACAAACAACAATCAACTACAAAAATCAATTAAAAATAGTATACTATTATATTAAAATCTAATATAATTCCTAGGGGATCCTATATACCTACCCTTAATACCCTATATGTACCAATATCTACCTTGACCTAGAAACCCAAAATTCTAGTGTTATTGTGGACCTATGTTAAGGATTGACCTAATTCTATACAACCTAAAATCATCTAATCAAAACTAATCAAAAATTAATCACAAAATTATGGAATAAATCCAGAGGGGAGCTAAAGTTCTAATCTAACTATTCTAAAAAGAATGGCCTAAAAATATTAAGGGAACTAGCTAAACAAAATTCTACAAATCTATGCATCAACATAAAGGAATTAAAATGCTATTAAAAGAGAAAATACACAAAAAAATATTAAAAATGTATGAAATGCAAATATTATGGTTTTATAATTTTCTAGACATTAACATGAAATGTGATAAAAAATCCCCATGCAAAAATCATCATTTTTCTATTTAATATGATTTTTCAAAGATTAAAATAAAATGGAGAAAAAGAAATTAAAATATGAAATGTTTGGTGCAGATAGCAATTCACTGCAGTTCATTATGGGAATGGGCCCTAAATGGGGGTACAATTAGTAAGGCGCGCTAGGCCCAGTTTTCATCAGAAAATCATTTCAGAAATTATAAAGAAAAAGAAAAGGACACGGTGCATTAAGTAACAAAATTCAGTTCAATTCCTGATTGGGCCATGAATGGGGGTGTGGTTATCAAACTCATCACTAAAGCCCAAAACCTCATTTTAATGAAACGCTTCGTTTCATTGTGTCTTCAGACTTCTCTTCACACGCGAAATCAAATCCTGGCCCTTGGATCTCCACTCAGTCAATGAGTCCACGCCTGATCAAACGGCCGACACTTCATCTTCTTCCTTCAGCCATGGAAATGGAGGGAAAGCTCCATAGTTGCAGAGCTCCAATCCCTAATTCGAACTCCATCCAAACTCAACCAAAAGCCATTATTCAAAACCCTAATCTACTCTAAATTCAACCCTGAATCCAACCATAGCCTTAAAATCCATTGAATCATCCTAAATCTCTGAACCCGATCCAAGATCAAAAATAAACTCAAACTTCAACTTTGATGATTCTTGAAATTGATTACCTCAGAATGATCACCACCTCACACTAGTTAATTCTTGATATCAAACTCATGCTATAGCTCACTATACCTCGTGTTCTTGGTCCAAACAAAAATGGTGTCCCCAACTCAAACTTCACCAATTGATCTCAAACTTCCCAGAATCCATCACCTAATTGTCTCTAACCATTCTAACCTAACAATTCTACCTAATTATGCTTAAATTATGGTGTAGAGGAAAAGTTACTAACCTGTAAAATCTTGATTATCAGATAGGGCAAAGCTTCACTTCAGCCTCTCAAACTCTTCAGAAACCTTCCTTAATTGATGATAAAGCTTCTGTTTGCAAAAGATTTGATCAAGAAAGCCTGAATCTCCAAACTCGATTGTGACTTGCAACCTTCAAAATCTAAAAGCTATCTCTTCAATTCTCCATGATTTTTCTCTCAATTTGGTATGCACACATTCAGTGCGATCAATGGAATGTGTTTGGATAGAAAGAAGCAATGGAAATGAAGCAGAAAGTGGAAATTGATTTCAACTTGCAATGGAAGCAATTGAAATGGATATCTCACTCTTCTCTATAATCTCTCACCAACCTTGCATCTGAGCAAGTTCTAATCCATATATAGGATGGTTCAGACTCATCTAGAACCTTCTGGAATCATCCAATGAGAATTTGGGATTCTCATGCCATGAGTTTTTGAATTCATCTCATCTCACATGCCATCTCATGCAATGCCTCTTGCAGCAACTTACCTTGACTTGAAAATCTCCCTAGATGAGATATATGACATGTTAAGATGCCTTGCTAGCTTGTGCATTGAGTTTCCTTGTGTTTTGCATTTGTGCCTTAATATGCAAGCAAGCATTTTCCAAAGCAAGTCCATGATCTAAGCCTCAATTCAAAAATGTGGCTGAACCATTGTTTCTAAAATGCCTTTTAGAGTCAAAATGACCTATTATATGCCATGGTTTGGATGTGTAGCTTGGAAATTTCAATTTCCAACTTGGACTTATTTAACTTATGCCTCCATTTTAGGTCATTTTTACCATTTTTTTCTACAAGCCTTTTCAACATCTCATAACCTCCCTAATAGCCTTAAAACATCATTTTAAGCAAGTTTGATGTTTAAGATTTTTCCATTTGAAGCTTGGAAATAGGAGTTATGGCCTTATGCTTGAAATGACCTATAATCTCCAAATGACCAAAATGCCCTTGACTTGTCAAAGCCATAACTTGAGTTCTACAAATCCTATCAAGGACTTATAGTACTCTCTAGAAAGCTAAGAAGATAAGTAACAACATTCATGTTGACCAAAAGTTCATAGGAATCATCCTTCTTGGGCAAAGGTTGTATGCAAGTTGGGTGACTTTCAAGGCCCCAGATTCACATACCTCAGATGACCTGTAACTTGTCAAAGTCATAACTTGAGCTCTACAAATCCTATAAAGGACTTCTAGTACTCAAATTAAAGCTAAGAACAAGATCTACAACATTCATGTTGGGGGTAAGATGAGATAACAAACACATCTTGAGCTAAACTGCCTTGAAGTTAGGGGTCAAACTAGGGGATTTTACACTGTCAAGCCTTAGAAACCCTAGCTTGAAACTTCTCAAACTCCTCAATCATGATGAGTTGATCTTGGAATCATCCTTATAGCATCTCAATGCATCAATACATGATCACATGGCTCTTGGATTAGGTCTCAACCCTATCCAAATCATCAGTTGACCTAGGGTTGACTCAGTCAAACCCTAATTATACCACTCATGGCTAAGTCTTCTTATTCTTGCACAATGACCTCTCTAGGCTTCATGATGGCTTTCAAGACATCTCATAAGCTCTCTCAAAGCTTCAAGTCCATCCTCATAGCTTCAGAATCATCTGATGAGCTCCCACAACTCTCAAGTTAGGAGGCACACAACCTTGGTTTCAACCAATCTCTCTGAGGATCTCTTAACTTTTCTGACAAAGATATCAACCCTTAAACACCTGAATAACCTTCTTGGCTATCTTCAAAGTATTTATTGGTACTCATACCTCTTGATCTCCTGCATACATGTCAATGAAATGCAAGTGATAATGCTAATGTGAATGAGATGAACCACAAGCTGGGTAAAGAAATGTTGGTCAAATTTTGGGGTGCAACAGCTGCCCCTATTCAAACGGCTTGAACCTGACTGGGTGAGGAGCGAACGGCTCTCAGCCAATCAAGGTGCAAGGCGGTTGAATACCAACAAACACGAAAATTTACCAACTGTGCAAGTACACGATACTCTGATGGGAACAAATCTTCGAAAACTGAAATGCTAGCTGCACGGCAACTAGCTGGAGAATTAGTCACACGGTAACCGGTAATACATGGTCGATCATGCCGTCAGGCATCAGGATTCCTCGGGACTCATCAGGTCAACAATCAGGTTAGTCATGCCATCGGGCATTCAAAGAACTTTCAGGCATCAGCCGGACTTCATAAGTAAGTCGGGAATAGAATTCTTGGTCAATCATGAACCAGTTGGGGATATCCAAACTCCTGCCATCAGGCACTCTGCATCAGCCGAGATAACTGCTTTGTTAATACGGTCGGACTTCAATCATCAAGTCTTCAGGGGAAGTTTCAACTTCGCTGTTCAGAAACCTGCTGGGGATGACACACCTCCGCTGGGGATTCTGGAGAACTATCAAGTAACTCTGCTTCGGGGATCCAGGAATCATTCTGGATGAATCAACTCTGCTGAGGACTTCAAGGATCATCATGGACAAATAACTCCGCCGGGGACTTCAAGAATCATCCTGAACCGATAACTATGCTGGAGATTTCAGGAATCATCCTGAGCAAATACTCTGTCGGGGACTCTCAGCATCAACTTGAGCAACCAACTCTGGCGACTGCACTGGGGGTTTTAAGAATCATCTTAAGCAAACGACCTTGCTGGGGAATTCAAGAATCATCTTGAGCAAGCGACTCCGTTGGGGAGAATTCAAGAATCATCTTGAGCAATCAATTATGCGGCGGAACACCTGCAAAACAAGAACGGTAACAACCTAGATCATGCTTATTATGCATATGCTTCTGCAATGACGCAATGCTCCACACGGTGGAAATGCTATGCGTTTATGATAAATGCTATGCAGTCATGCAAAATGATGCGATCCCGTCAGCAAAATAAATGTTGAAGGGAGAATCCTCCTGTCAAGGAGAAGGAACCACTCAGATAGGGGGAGGAATCATCCTGCTGAGGAGAACAAGGTCACGCCAATCCCAATCGGGCGCGGTGTGGAAGTGAACTTCAGTTGACTGCTGCAGGGGAACGAAGCTCTACGAGAACCTGGACCTGCTAAGGGAAAGCGATGTCAATCGCGGGAATAAACTGCACGGCCTTCACGGCTACTTCCCTGGAGATAACTACTCTGGTGGGGAAATACAGCATCAGCTATTCAACACTCCACTGGGGGAGACCAATCATGGCCCGAGCGGCTTCCAAGGACTCGGCTCTCTTGGGGATCTGCAAATTCGGCTGAGGAAGAAGAAATCATTCTGCTCGTTGGGGAGAGTACGACTCTGTGAGGAATATCAATTCCGCTGGAGACTTCAGTCTTGAACCATCAGTTGCTGCACACTTCGGTGAATGACTCAGCTGAGGGGATGACGTTCCTTCAGGATGCGTCTGATTGGGGAGAGAATCTTCTCTGCCTGGGGAGACATATCAATGCTCACGATCTCGCATTCAAACTCTGCAGGGAGAGGCTGCTGAACTTTGCTGGAGAAGGAGGAATCATCCTGCTTGGGGATGCGCACGGCGCACTGCCTGGAATATGCTACACCTGTAACAACACAAACAAACAGACGAGATGCCCTTCTCAAAGGGACCTATCAAGGTTATTATCTCGTGACATTGTTCAAGTAATTCATTGTTTCAACAATCAGTGGCCTAGGCCAGTAAGTTTATGTATGCACATTTTATCAAAAACATCGACGTTCTTTTTTCGCAAACAAAACAGGTAAATGCTAAACAGGCAAACAGAGTTGCTGAATAGTTTACATTTTATTGATAACGAACCCCTGAATGGGTAAAAATGTTTTACAACGGATGCAAGCTCCTGGAATGAGGAAGCCGCGCAAAAATAAAACATAAATATACATCAGTATATACAAATGTCGGCAACGAGGCGTAGACGAACACCATGAGTTGATCCCTCTATGACCCACTCGACTTCGATACTTCTCCGACGCTTCAGCTTCAGAAGAGATTGATTCAGATAAACGGCCCTCAGGTCTTCCAAACCACTAAACAAAGAAAGTCCACACGTGGAACGCAGTCATTTGCTTTTTCAAATCCCTAACTTTTGCGTGAACCGCCCTTTGCGGGTTTTCAGTTCACCGGGATACCCTTTTTTGCCAAAGTCGCCCATCCGGGTTTTCAACTTTGCGGGTGTACACTTTTTCAATTTATATCCCTAACTTTTGCCCGAACCTTTTTTCCTTTTTTATGGTTCGCTGGGATGCCCCATTTTTTCCTGGACTCTCTTTTTACTGTCCAGCGGGTCGCTTTCAAGCAAAGTATTTTTTAACCGCGTCCGCGTTCACAAGGGATGCAAAATCTTCACCATCCATCGTGGATAACAACAAAGCTCCTCCCGAGAAGACCTTGCTGACGACGTACGGACCTTCGTAATTGGGAGTCCACATGCCCCGGTGATCGGAGTGTGGAGGAAGAATCTTCTTCAGGACGAGATCACCCGTCTGAAAGCTTCTAGGACACACCTTCTTATCATAAGCTTTCTTCATTCGGCTTTGGTACAGACGACCATATGCAATCGATGCTAACCTCTTCTCGTCCATCAGGCTGAGTTGGTTCAGTCGGTTCTTAATCCATTCTACATCGTCGAGTTTTGCATCAACCAAGACTCGCAAAGAAGGGATCTCCACTTCTAGCGGTAGGACAGCTTCCAAACCGTACACCAAGGAGAAAGGAGTTGCCCCGGTTGAAGTACGTACCGTTGTACGATAACCGTGCAATGCAAACGGCAGCATCTCGTGTCAATCCTTGTAGGTCACAACCATCTTCTGAACAATCTTCTTTATGTTCTTATTGGCCGCTTCAACGGTGCCATTCATCTTCGGTCGGTAAGGAGATGAGTTGTGGTGTTCAATCTTGAAACTCTGGCACAGCTCCTTCATCATCTTGTTGTTCAAGTTCGAACCATTGTCAGTAATGATCCGCTCGGGAATTCCGTAACGACAGATGATGTCCCTCTTTATGAATTTAGCCACCACCTGCTTGGTCACATTAGCATATGAGGCTGCCTATACCCACTTGGTGAAGTAGTCGATAGCTACCAGAATGAAGCGATGACCGTTAGATGCAGTAGGCTCGATCTTGCCTATCATGTCGATGCCCCACATGGAGAACGGACACGGGGAGGACATGACATTTAACGGGCACGGCGGCACATGAACTTTATCAGCATAAATCTGGCATTTATGACATCTCTTCGCGAATTTAAAACAATCCGACTCCATCGTCAGCCAGTAATACCCCGCTCTCAGGATCTTTCTCGTCATAGCATGCCCGCCGGCGTGCGTACCAAATGTGCCTTCATGGACTTCTTCCATGAGCATACTCGCCTCTTTCTCATCTACACATCTGAGTAGCACGAGATCGTGGTTTCTTTTATACAACACTCCATCAGGATTGAGATAAAAATTTCCAGACAGCCTCCTCAGAGTCTTCTTATCCTGGGTTGACGCGCCCGCAGGATACTCCTTAGTCATAAGGAAGGTATGGATGTCATGGAACCATGGCTTGCCGTCGGCGGCTTCCTCGATTGCAAAGACAAACGCAGGTCTATCAAGACGAGCAAGGACAATTCTTGGAGCCTCATTCCAAAAATTGACTTTATACATCGAAGCCAACGTGGCTAAGGCATCAGCCATTTGATTTTCAGCCCTGGGCACATGATGGAGTTCCACTCGATCAAAGAACGGAAGTAGCCTTCTGGCATAATTCATGTACGGCACCAAATTCGATTGACGAGTCTCCCACTCCCCTTTAATCTGGTTGATCACAAGCGCCGAGTCACCATATACGTCTAGGTTCTTGATTCTCAAATCAATTGCCTCTTCTAGACCCATGATGCATGCTTCGTACTCCGCTTCATTATTGGTAACTAGAAACGTCAGTCTCGCAGTGAACGGGATGTGGGATCCGTGGGGAGTCGTGATGATCGCCCCAATGCCACTTCCGTAGGAATTAACCGCCCCGTCAAATATCAACTTCCACTGGGATTTCCTATCTGGACCCTCGTCGGGCAACGGTTCATCGCAATCCTTCGCTTTGAGAAACATGATATCCTCATCAGGGAATTCAAATTTCATCGGCTGGTAATCCTCGATCGGCTGTTCGGCAAGGTAATTAGACAATACGCTTCCCTTGATGGCCTTCTGGGAAACGTACTGAATATCATATTCCGTCAACACCATTTTCCATCTGGCAATCCTGCCCGAAAGAGCCTGCTTCTCGAAGACGTACTTGATCGGATCCATCTTCGAAATTAGCATGGTGGTGTGATTGAGCATGCACTGTCGTAAACGTTTGGCAGCCCAGGCTAGTGCACAACACGTTTTCTCCAGCATCGAGTATCGAGATTCACAGTCAGTGAACTTTTTACTCAAGTAGTAAATGGCATGTTCCTTTCTGCCCGTCTCGTCGTGCTGACCGAGAACACACCCCATACTATTCTCAAGAACTGTCAAGTACATGATTAATGGCCGTCCAGCCACTGGGGGTATCAATATTGGAGGTTCCTGAAGATACTGCTTTATCTTATCGAATGCCTTCTGGCAATCCTCATTCCAGGTAATCGCCTGATCTTTCTTTAATAGCTTGAACATCGGTTCACACGTGGCCGTGAGCTGAGAAATAAACCTTGCAATGTGGTTTATTCGGCCCAGGAAACCACAAACTTCTTTTTCTGTTTTTGGCACTGGTATTTCTTGTATGGCTTTTATCTTCGCAGGATCGACCTCGATGCCTCTTTCACTCACGATAAACCCCATTAACTTTCCGGACCGTACTCCGAAAGTACATTTGTTAGGATTCAGCCTCAACCTGAACTTCCTAAGCCTCTCAAAAAGCTTCAGCAAATTGACCAGATGTCCCTCCTCCGTTTGGGACTTCGCAATCATGTCATCAACATAGACTTCAATCTCATGATGAATCATGTCATGAAACAAAGTAACCATTGCTCGTTGGTAAGTGGCCCCTGCGTTCTTTAGACCGAAAGGCATTACCTTGTAGCAAAATGTTCCCCAGGGAGTGATAAACGTAGTTTTCTCCATGTCCTCCGGCGCCATCTTGATTTGATTGCAACCGGAGAAGCCATCCATGAACGAAAACACGGAGAACTGGGCCGTGTTGTCGACCAACACATCGATATGAGGCAGTGGGAAATCATCTTTAGGGCTCACCCTATTAAAATCCCGATAATCGACGCACATGCGTACCTTACCGTCCTTCTTCGGTACAGGCACTATGTTGGCGACCCACGGAGGGTAAGTAGTGACCACTAAGAAGCCAGCATCAAGCTGTTTCTGCACTTCTTCTTTGATCTTAACGGCCATATTTGGTCTCGTCCTCCTAAGCTTCTGCTTAACGGGAGGACAATCTTCTCGCAGCGGCAAGTGGTGGACCACGATGTCCGTGTCAAGTCCGGGCATATCTTTGTATGACCAAGCAAAGACATCATTATACTCTCTCAGCATTTCGACCAATCTCTGCTTGACATCATTCTGCAGTGTAGCCCCTATCCTGATGTTTTTGACGAGCTCTTCAGAACCCAGATTTACGATCTCGATCTCCTCTTTATGAGGCCGAATAACTTTCTCCTCTTGTTTCAACAAGCGGGCCAACTCTTCAGGAAGGTCTTCATCTTCATCAATCTCTTCTTCGGCTTGATAGATCAGGCAATCGAAGTCGAAGTGAGCCGTAGAAGGTCCAAAGTCGATGTCATCTGTTATATGGATCCTGCAATAACAAGGGTTAAGTTTAAAACAAGGATGTGCAGGTTAGCACAAACCCCATTGCCATTTTATTGTTTTTCAAAACAAATATAAAAAAGGAATAACAGAGATCACAATATTTGAATACGAAGAAAACGCCTTTGATTTATTAACAAAATGCATGTACATAATCCAACAAGGCCCTGACAATAAAACCACTATGCCCCGGGTAGGACATAGGGTTGTACAATGATTGGAAAAAGTAAATCATTACTCTTCGCTTGTCATCTGGATGATGTCCTTGACGGACCAACTGTTGAGGCCCTCGCCTGGCTTGCTTGGCTGGATCCAAGAGTCGAGGTCACAGTCGTTATCTCCGATGTCTTCAGACACCACGTTGATGCTTTCGAAAATCATTCCGCCACTGGTAAACTGGATCGGCCCTTTACCTCGAGACGCACTGCTAGAAGAGGAAGAAGCTTCAGCTCCAGGAGAATATCCCAACCCAAACTTATCTTGCTTGTTAGGTATCTCCAAAATTCTCCCCCAGCCTGGGGTAGCTCCGGCTTGGACAACGGCCCGAGCTTCCTTGAACGAGGAGAGAGTCATCTCTGACTTTTCAGTGACTACAGGAGCTACGTCCTTCACCTTGACAGCTTCAAACGCTTGGCATAGAGTCTCATGGATTTCGCCATCCATCTCCACATGCTTGAAGGACGACAATTGGCTCACCATTATGTCTTCCTCGCCACACACGGTTACGATGCTACCCCCGGCAGCATATTTGAGTTTCTGGTGCAACGTGGAGGTCACGACACCAGCAGCATGGATCCACGGCCGGCCCAAGAGACAACTGTAGGCAGGCATGATGTCCATAATATAAAAGACCGTGTCGAACGTTTCCGGACCAACTTGGATTGGCAGGGTCACCTCCCCGAAAACATGGCGTTTAGTCCCATCGAACGCCTTCACAACCAGATCACTGGGTGTGCAAATCACTCCACGAGTATCCAACTTCATTAATGCCTTCTTCGGAAGAACATTAAGTGACGAACTCGTGTCCACCAACACGTGCGACATAATTGTGCCCCTACACTCTATCGAGATGTGCAGGGCACTATTGTGATTCCTCCCTTTTGGCGTCAGCTCCAAGTCGGTGAAACCTAGCCCATTTCCAGCATTTACGTGGGCTACGACTTCCTCTAGCTGATTTACCGATATTTCCTGCGGTACATATGCGGCGTTCAACACCTTCAGCAGCGCATTGCGGTGTGCTTCAGAACACAACAACAAGTTCAAGATGGAAATCTTCGAGGGCGTCTGATGGAGATGGTCTACAATCTTGTAGTCACTCTTTTTAATCAACCGCATAAACTCCTAGGCGTCTTTAACAAGTAAGTCTTTTTCTACCCCACACGGGATCTCTTCAACGACTTTACTTTTACCTTTATCAGCCGCATCAGCTCTGACTGCTTTATCCGCCATGACCTCTGGTGGTGCAAACACTCTTCCGCTGCGAGTAATACCACTGATTCCTGCAAGGTTCTCCACAGTCGACCCAAACGGTTCTAGCCACGGGACAACATTCGTGCTCTCAAAGGGTACTGGCCCAGCTTTGGTGATGGTAATTGTGGGCGGTCTGGGCGCAGAAATAGTTATCGTCCGGCGAGGGATGGTGATGGTGGCGACCTCATCGTCTTGCTTCAGCACTACCTCTCCTGATCCACATTCGGCCCTCCGGCTAAACTGCAGAATCCCTTCAGTCATCAGACTTTGGATTCCTTCTACTAACTGCTCACATCCATCAGAACATGTGGCACAGTCCATACATAGCTCTCCGCAACCTGGAAAGAACCCTCTTTTCAGCAACTTAGCTTTACGAAGCTAAGCGGCATCTTCAAATCCTTGACATCAGTCAACAAATCCAAATTCTCTTCTTCGATAATGGCATTCACTCCGCCCCCCCTATGATTCGGCATAGGATTCTTCGTGACATTTGGTACATTGTCAGAGAAGTTGATGATCTTGGCATCCACCATGTCCTGCACCTTGTGCTTGAAGGCTTTGCAGTTCTCTATTGTGTGGCCTGGTGCCCCCGAGTGAAACTCACAAGTGGCATTCGCGTCGTACCCTGGCGGAGGTGCCCTTGTCAAGGGAGCTAGCGTCCTCTTCTGGATCAACTGTAGCTGAAGAAAAGTCTGCAAGAGTTGCGCGTACGACATGGGCGGTGTCTCGAGGTGACGGTTCGCCAAAGGTGCCCGATTCTTGTACTTTCTGTATCCCTGTTGATTCGGTTGTTGCTGCTGCTGCTGCTGTTGAACTGCCGGGATAGTTATACTGGCCACCTGCTGGTGAGGACCTTTACCCTTCCTTCGAGCGTTGGTCACAGCGCTCGCTTCCCCTTCTCGTCTTTTGCCACTATAAGGTTTCTTCCCGCCCCCAGCTAAGGATGAATCACCTTGAATCTTCCCGATCTTGATCCCATTTTCGACGTGCTCACCCGTGATAATGAGATCTGAGAACGTCCCAGACATACCGCTGACCAACTTCTCATAGTAAACCCCTGGGAGGGTGGCTACAAACATCTGCACGAGCTCACGTTCAACCATCGGCGGCTGAACCCTGGCTGCCAACTCACGCCACCGCTGGGCGTATTCCTTAAACCCTTCATTGTTCCTCTGCGACAGATTCTGCAGCTGGACTTGGTTCGGGGCCAAGTCACTATTGTATTGGTAGTGGTGCACAAATGCTTCAGCAAGGTCCTTCCACATGTGCACGCTGGTAGGCTCCAGACTCATGTACCACTCAAGGGATGGCCCGAAAAGACTGTCTTGAAAGAAGTGCATCAGCAACTTCTCATCATCAGAATGAGCAGACATTTTCCTGTAATACGATCTCAGGTGGACACGAGGGCAAGTGGTGCCCTTATACTTTTCAAAGTCAGGTACCTTGAACTTAGGAGGCACCTTGAAATCAGCAATTAGTCCCAGCTTGGACATATCAACGCCCAAAGTATTTTGATTCTCGATATCTCTCATCTTATCTTCAAGTGCCTTGAATCTAAGCCGTGCTTAAGCATTCATCTCCCCTTCAGCACCTCTCTGAGAGAACACATCGTCCTGACGATCCTCTAGCCACGGCTGAGGCCCAAACAGATTCCCAACGCCTGCATTGTCATTGCCCGGCCCGACATTGATATTAGCTCCCAAACTTCCATTACCGACGCCCGTCGTATTGAGTCCGATGTTGGCCATCACATTGCCGTTGGCACTTCCGTTTCCCCCGGTCACGGGAACACCATTTTGTGGAGTCTCAACCGGTGGAGGAGTAGGCACAGTCCCACCATGGAGTACGTCATTGCTATCGACCCTCAAAATCAAAGGCTGAACCAAAGTTCTGAGCTGCTCCTGGCCATTGGCGACCGCTTGCATGAGCTCCACGAAGCGATCCATCCTTTCGCGGAGTTCCTGAACATCAGTTTGCACTTGCTCCATGATCCTGGTCTGATTAGCTCTGGTTGGATAGCGGTGAATAGGTCTCTGATCAATCCTGGAACCACCTGTAACAACCTGAAATAACCTGTAAACACAAAAGGGTTAGGAAAAACAACAAAATGCTCGTTATGCAAATGCAAACGTGTGTCTGTGCGTTAGGGAGATCTCCCCGATCCTAGTGCCTGAGTGCCAGTGCTGATAATAATAAGAAGTCTGAGTCCAATCATGGAAATAACAATCTCATATATAAAGAAAGCCCATCAAGGCAGTACACAACATCAGCGAGTACAAGATGAATCAACAGCGTGACCTCAGCCAACAAGCCTGGTGATGGTCAGCATACAACAATGACCAAAACAAAAGGAATACAAATAGTCAGGTACGGCCACGGGCGCGATACTCTTCTAATAACTCCTTCGTTTCTGGATGATCCGGCAGAGTGAGCAACCCCTCAACGAGTAACTCCCTTTGCACAATGGTGTACTGAAGACCTTCGACCGAACCTTCCCATGCTCCTTCGCCGAAGCAATCTTCTAACTTTCGTTTCTTGGACTCAAACGTCAGTTTGCGCTCCTTCAGGTTAGCGAGAGTCCTGTTGAGCTGGCCTTCGGCGGCGTATCTGCGAGCGGTTTCTTCATCAAACCTCCTCTCACTATCCTTCACCTGGGCTTCCAGCTTGGAGATCTGTTGCATCAGCTTACCCTCCCGCTCTTTCCTGGTGGCTAGGGAAGCCTTCCAGTGCTGGTTGAACTTGGATATCCTCCGATACGCTTCGTCCAAGTGTTGCTTCTTCATAGCCAGTACGTCGTTGACAGCTTTGAAGTCTTGACCCATGCGTTCACGCTCGGCTATCTGCTTAGTCAGGTTTGTCCCCAGCCAGTTCACTAGCTCTGTTTGCCTTTTGAAAGAATGAACGGCTTCGTCCCTCTCGCTTCAGAGCTGAGCCAATTCTTTCTGCAGTTCCTCGTTTGCCCGCTTCAATTCATCTCGCTCAGCTAACACCTGATTATGCTGCTTAATGGGCACAGTGGTAGGCTCTTCAATCACTGGAGGGCTTTCTGGCTTGGCAGGAAGAAACGGCATCCCTATAGCATCTGCTCTGGCTCTGATCCAAGTCACATACGGAGGGTAGGCTTGATTGTTGCTTCTCCCCAGCAACGGCTTTCCCCTCTTACTGATACCATTCCAGGCGCGCTGAAGCTTGGATAACAGATCCCCTTCTAGAAGACCAGTGAGGTACAAAGATTCATGTACCTCTTCATCCTTCGGCAGAGCTCTCAAAGCATACGCGAACTGTCGGACCAGCAAAGACGGATTGTAGTTTATACAGCCTTTCCTGCCTATCAAAGGCACATTTGGAAACCCGCTGCAGCTGAAGATAATCTCGATACCCAACCTATCTCTGTCAAACCAATCAATATCCTCTGCAGATAAACTCATCAGACGCTCAGACCACTCAGCTGTGGCTGCAGACAAAACAAAAGGACCCCTCTTGGGCAAATGACTATCAAGCCATTTATAAAGCAAGGGTACACGGCATGAGACATTCTTGCCCCTCTTGTTCTCGTTTTTGTAGTGGATAGAATGGTAGACATCTCCTGTCAAGGTAGGGACTGGATTCCCTGAAGCAAAGATGTGAAATGCATCGAAGTCTACAAAATCGGGCATATTGGGGAACAGAATGATGCCATATATGCACAGAGCGAGGATGGCATTGAACGCGACCCAACATCCGTCCTTGGCGCACTGCTGAGCCTTTCCCACTAGAAACTACAAGGAGAACCCGGGAACCTTGTTCCAACTAGACAATACCAACTCGGAGGCATCCAGGTAAAGAGAAGGAGTTAAACCAGCCAGATCAGGCTCAGCATCCATATGAACAAAAGGCATCTGCCTCTTGATAGGCACACCTAACAAATCAGCATATTCCTCTAGCGTGGGTGCGAGAACAAAATCCTGGAAAGTGAAACACCTCAACGGAGGGTCGTAGAACTGCAGCAGAGCGTGCAACCCATTCAACTCGAACACAGAAGGTTTACGAACCAAACTGAGCAATTTGCCGTAAGACTTTCTGAACTCATCCTTCACAGAATCATCTGCTAAAGCTATCAAACCGGTCAGCCGAACCACATCAGGGGCAGGGAACTTGTAAGCCACAGTCTTCCTCAGAGAACCCATAACAAATACAATAGGAGGCAAGAAATCCTGGATCGGGGGAAACGGTACCTGCAACACAGACACACGTTAATGAAATGCAAATGAGTATGCAAAATAATGCAAAATGCAATCATGCAGCAGGAGATCAAGGCAACTGTGCTGTGGAGATTCTGTATCAACAAAACCATGACGCTGCTCTATCAAGAACAACCACTATATCTGATAATAAGAAAACCCTGGTATTGGACCACAAATCTGCTCTGTCAAGAACAACCATCTGATAGGGCCATATACATAGGACCATAATTCTGCTCTGTCAAGAACAAACGTCTGATAATAAGGACCTCTGATACAGGACCAAGAAACTCTGCTCTGTCAAGAACAAACATCTGATAATAAAACTCTGCTCTATCGAGAACAAATACACATCTGATGATAAGATCCTCTGATCAAACTTGCTCTATCAAGAACAACTACTCATCTGATGATAAGATCCTCTGATCAAAACCTGCTCTATCAGTAACAAATACACATCTGATGATAAGATCCTCTGATCAAACCTGCTCTATCAAGAACAACTACTCATCTGATGATAAGATCCTCTGATCAAAACCTGCTCTATCAAGAACAAATACACATCTCTGAAGATAAGGTCCTCTGATGCAGGACCAAAGCTCTGCTCTGTCAAGAACAATCATATATCTGCAGATGAGACCCTCAGATCCCAACAAAACTGATCCACTATCAAAAAACCCAGGTGGTCTGAAGGTCAAAGTTTCCTACAATAAACCCAACTCTGCTCACAGGTATGGACCTAAACTGACTCAAGTTCAGCATCTTATGCGTTCATCAGCGTCACAGACATTCAAGAGGGGTGATACGATACCTAGAAGGTGTGGCATCACCAGCTCATGAAGCGGCCTCACTCGGCTGAATCACAAATGATCGGTCCCCAGAGTCGACAATCCTCCAAACCAGCAACCGTATCAACCCAAAGGGTTGAAAGAGAAGCCAACCGGGAGAACCTCGTCTGAGCGTGGATTTCATGAGACACTAGCGCCTGCAAAGCAAGCACGCGCCCACTAATTTCCACAACTAATGTTATGTTCACTCAAGCCTGGGTCTGGCTTCTCACTCATCAGAATGCCCCTCCCACAACAGCACAGATAATCATATCATACTGAAAATAAAGTGCGGGAAATAAAATGCGATAAATAAACACAACCCAACAAGTAATCATACAAGCGCTAGGATTGACTCGCGTAGGGAACCGGAGAACCAGAGATTCTGGGTTTGATCCCCAGCAGAGTCGCCAGCTGTCGCTTCCGCGAAAATAAGGTGTCGGCAGAACAGAAGAGTCGCCACCTTTCGTTATTTATCCCTCGGAGCGGGAAAGGAAACGATCGGAAAAACCTGACGAAAAGGGTAAGACAAGGTCGTCGCAACCGTTGTCTGGGTTCGGGAGTCGGTTACGCAAGGGGAAGGTATTAGCACCCCTCACGTCCGTCGTACTCGACGGGATCCACGCTTGGTGTGTTTACTGGACGAGTTGGTTTATCTATCTACCTATCAAGGCTGGCTTAAAAAGAAAAGAAAAATGACTCGGCAAAGCGTCGCGCTTTATGCCTACGTATTCTCATCAGAGAATGAGAAATCAAAGTCAACGTAGTTCGACCTACGGGTTACGGGGAAGGTAGCTCGCCAATACATCAGTATTGTGCCTACGTACTCTCAACAGATATGAGAGATCAGAGCTTACGTAGTTCGGGGCACTATGCAATATGGGGATTCAGATTCATCTGTTTTATCGAGTAGGGTTAAACAACAGTTCCAGCTGTTAGGGACAAAGCCTGTTTGCGGTGGCGCTGAAGTTTAACGACACTCTTTTCTTCAGAAAAGCTTTCCTTTGAATTATGGGCCCACGGGGCAAAAAGGTTTGAAGTTTGTTTTCTGTCTTTTACGGAAGAAGTGTTTTTTATTGTGTTTGCAATTTCAATCGCACTAAAGACTATGACCTGAGAGTGAATGCGTCGCATGTCACCCAAAGGGTACCATACTAAACATCCAGACAGTGGAAAAGAAACTCTCCCACAATCCTTTCTCAGATAGCTTAAGGCTCGTAACGTACGAAAGAAATCATTCATGATTACTGTATCTTAAGCGGTTTTGAGATGAGAAGAGAACGGGCTCAACTACGAGGAGACTATCAAGTCCTACTGTTGTCATGCCAAGGATTCATCCTATAGTTGGGGTTTGAAACAGGGAACTCCTAGAAGTTATCATGCATAGGTTTCAACCTAAAGTTCTATCATCACTTCCGTATCAAAGGAAATGAGAGTCCTAAGGGATCATGTCAATGATACACAGACACAGATAAAGCATCAGCTTAACAGAAAATAGAAAATGACTGTAAAATGCATGCAATGCAAGTGAGGGAGGAAATGTGTGTGGGGCAGCAGCCTCCACAAGCTCATCTCAACCTCAAGCCAGAATGAATAACAGTAATCATACTGAGGAAAACAATATGCTATCAAGCAATATACAGTAAACTGCAATCATACAGAAGAAATGAAGTGCTATCAAGCAAAACAAACCACATGGGCAAGGGAGCAGGGCTCTGCCGAATACCCGCAAGCAAAGCCATACAGTAACAATACAAGCAGAGGGAGCAACTCAACCTCTAGTGCAATCATGCTCCTAGATTAAAGCTAGTCTAGATATGGACTTATTCTAATGCATCAAGCAAGTCAAACAAGGCACATCAATACAGAGAAGAAACAGGCAAGAAAGCAGATCAACTCCTCTCTCTCAACTCCAAGCTTCAGCTCTTCAGTCAGCAACTCAGTCTTCAGACCTCCATCACTCTTGACAAATATCAATTTGCTTCTCCAGGTTTCAACCCTTCAACATAAGTTCCAAATTATTCCCTTCTCCAAGCTTCAGCTCCTTAATCAATCCCACCTTCAGGCTTCACTCTTAACCACAAGTATCAACTTGATTCCTTCAGGATCTCCAAACTTCAAAGTAAGTATCAACTTATCCTTTGTTCTTCAAGCTTCAGCTCTTCAGTCAATCTCAATTGAATCCTCTTCATAAGTATCAACTTAGTCTTCAAGCTCTCAAGCTTTCTTTGCATTACCAGTCTCAACTTGGTCTTCTCTTCCTGCAGGCTTCAGCTTCTCAGGGTAATCTTCAATCACTTAGAAGTGTCAACTTCATCCTTCAGTTTTTAAGCCTCAGCTCTTCATTCAGTCTTCAAGTATCAACTTGCTCTTCTGGTTTCTTGCTCTTCAAGCTTCGGCTGAAATGGCAATGCTCAGGGAATCATCCTCTTCCACACTCTTCAATGAAGTCTTCATCTTCAAGCCCAACATCTCTCAAGATACTCAAACCAGGAGAAATCACTTAACTGGATAAGCTAGGATATTAAACTGCTTATTGACCACCAAAGGTGACCTATAAGGGTTTAACATCAAAAGACTGGTGCCTTCAAAATTTCTACTTCCTAGGTACCATCACTTATCCCTCCAAAGGAGGGAGGTGAATACCATGGAAGGACTTTGAATCATAGGGAGGAATGGAGGTGAAAGATACCATCCATGTTTAAGGAAGAAATTAGCTAGGTCTAAGCTCTACTTAATTCCTAACCCTAAAACAACAACAAAACAAACAAGACTTCAAGCTCTCAAGCTCTTTCTTCAAACTCTCAAGTCTTCTACTATGCTCCTCAATGCTCCTCAAAGCAAGACCAAGCCCACCAAGCCAAACAAAAACCCACAAAGCAAGGCAACACAAAATACAAGCCCACAAGGGCAACACAAACAACAATCAACTACAAAAATCAATTAAAAATAGTATACTATTATATTAAAATCTAATATAATTCCTAGGGGATCCCTATATACCTACCCTTAATACCCTATATGTCCCAATATCTACCTTGACCTAGAAACCCAAAATTCTAGTGTTATTGTGGACCTATGTTAAGGATTGACCTAATTCTATACAACCTAAAATCATCTAATCAAAACTAATCAAAAATTAATCACAAAATTATGGAATAAATCCAAAGGGGAGTTAAAGTCCTAATCTAACTATCCTAAAAAGAATGGCCTAAAAATATGAAGGGAACTAGCTAAACAAAATTCTACAAATCTATGCATCAACATAAAGGAATTAAAATGCTATTAAAAGAGAAAATACACAAAAAAATATTAAAAATGTATAAAATGCAAATATTATGGTTTTATAATTTTCTAGACATTAACATGAAATGGGAGAAAAAATCCCCATGCAAAAATCATCATTTTTCTATTTAATATGATTTTTCAAAGATTAAAATAAAATGGAGAAAAAGAAATTAAAATATGAAATGTTTGGTGCAGATAGCAATTCAGTGCAGTTCATTATGGGAATGGGCCCTAAATGGGGGTACAATAAGTAAGGCGCGCTAGGCCCAGTTTTCATCAGAAAATCATTTCAGAAATTATAAAGAAAAAGAAAAGGACACGGTGCATTAAGTAACAAAATTCAGTTCAATTCCTGATTGGGCCATGAATGGGGGTGTGGTTATCAAACTCATCACTAAAGCCCAAAACCTCATTTTAATGAAACGCTTCATTTCATTGTGTCTTCAGACTTCTCTTCACACGCGAAATCAAATCCTGGCCCTTGGATCTCCACTCAGTCAATGAGTCCACGCCTGATCAAACGGCCAGCACTTCATCTTCTTCCTTCAGCCATGGAAATGGAGGGAAAGCTCCATAGTTGCAGAGCTCCAATCCCTAATTCGAACTCCATCCAAACTCAACCAAAAGCCATGATTCAAAACCCTAATCTACTCTAAATTCAACCCTGAATCCAACCATAGCCTTAAAATCCATTGAATCATCCTAAATCTCTGAACCCGATCCAAGATCAAAAATAAACTCAAACTTCAACTTTGATGATTCTTGAAATTGATTACCTCAGAATGATCACCACCTCACACTGGTTAATTCTTGATATCAAACTCATGCTATAGCTCACTATACCTCGTGTTCTTGGTCCAAACAAAAATGGTGTCCCTAACTCAAACTTCACCAATTGATCTCAAACTTCCCAGAATCCATCACCTAATTGTCTCTAACCATTCTAACCTAACAATTCTACCTAATTATGCTTAAATTATGGTGTAGAGGAAAAGTTACTAACCTGTCAAATCTTGATTATCAAATAGGGCAAAGCTTCACTTCAGCCTCTCAAACTCTTCAGAAACCTTCCTTGATTTATGATAAAGCTTCTGTTTGCAAAAGATTTGATCAAGAAAGCCTGAATCTCCAAACTCGATTGTGACTTGCAACCTTTAAAATCCAAAAGCTATCTCTTCAATTCTCCATGATTTTGCTCTCAATTTGGTATGCACACATTCAGTGCGATCAATGGAATGTGTTTGGATAGAAAGAAGCAATGGAAATGAAGCAGAAAGTGGAAATTGATTTCAACTTGCAATGGAAGCAATTGAAATGGCTATCTCACTCTTCTCTCTAATCTCTCACCAACCTTGCATCTGAGCAAGTTCTAATCCATATATAGGATGGTTCAGACTCATCTAGAACCTTCTTGAATCATCCAATGAGAATTTGGGATTCTCATGCCATGAGTTTTTGAATTCATCTCATCTCACATGCCATCTCATGCAATGCCTCTTGCAGCAACTTACCTTGACTTGAAAATCTCCCTAGATGAGATATATGACATGTTAAGATGCCTTGCTAACTTATGCCTCCATTTTAGGTCATTTTTACCATTTTTTTCTACAAGCCTTTTTAACATCTCATGACCTCACTAATAGCCTTAAAACATCATTTTAAGCAAGTTTGATGTTGAAGATTTTTCCATTTGAAGCTTGGAAATAGGAGTTATGGCCTTATGCTTGAAATGACCTGTAATCTCCAAATGACCAAAATGCCCTTGACTTGTCAAAGCCATAACTTGAGTTCTACAAATCCTATCAAGGACTTCTAGTACTCTATAGAAAGATAAGAAGATAAGGAACAACATTCATGCTTACCAAAAGTTCATAGGAATCATACTTCTTGGGCAAAAGTTGGATGCAAGTTGGGTGACTTTCAAGGCCCCAGATTCACATACCTCAGATGACCTGTAACTTGTCAAGGTCATAACTTGAGCTCTACAAATCCTATCAAGGACTTCTAGTACTCAAATTAAAGCTTAGAACAATTTCTACAACATTCATGTTGGGGGTAAGATGAGATGACAATCACATCTTGAGCTAAACTGCCTTGAAGTTAGGGGTCAAACTAGGGGATTTTACACTGTCAAGCCTTAGAAACCCTAGCTTGAAACTTCTCAAACTCCTCAATCATGATGAGTTGATATTGGAATCATCCTTATATAATCTTAATGCATCAATCCATGATCACATGGCTCTTGGATTAGGTCTCAACCCTCTCCAAATCATCAGTTGACCTAGGGTTGACTCAGTCAAACCCTAATTATACCACTCATGGCTAAGTCTTCTTATTCTTGCACAATGACCTCTCTAGGCTTCATGATGGCTTTCAAGACATCTCATAAGCTCTCTCAAAGCTTCAAGTCCATCCTCATAGCTTCAGAATCATCTGATGAGCTCCCACAACTCTCAAGTTAGGAGGCACACAACCTTGGTTTCAACCAATCTCTCTGAGGATCTCTTAACTTTTCTGACAAAGATATCAACCCTTGAACACCTGAATAACCTTCTTGGATATCTTCAAAGTCTTGATTGGTACTCATACCTCTTGATCTCCTACATACATGTCAATGAAATGCAAGTGATAATGCTAATGTGAATGAGATGAACCACAAGCTGGGTAAAGAAATGTTGGTCAAATTTTGGGGTGCAACACCTGTGAAGATTGGTCGAGATGTTTGTCTCGAGATGTTTATTTCATCTCCGATCACCTTTTTCTGTCTGTTTTGTCAGCATAGGCATACGCATAGCATATAAGTAGACAGCATGGCATTTGCATTTTTGCATTCCTTGTGTTTGTTTCTATCGCCTTTGTCGCTTGCGCGAAAATAAGGTGTCGGCATGACAGAAGAGTCGCCACCTTTCGTTATTCATCCCTCAGAGCGGGAAAGGAAACGATCAGAAAAACCTGACGAAAAAGGGTAAGACAAGGTCATCGCAACCATTGTCTGGGTTCGGGAGTCGGTTACGCAAGGGGAAGGTATTAGCACCCCTCACGTCCGTCGTACTCGACGGGATCCACGCTTGTTTGTTTACTTGGACGGGTTGGTTTTATTCTATCTACCTATCAAGGCTGGATGAAAAAGAAACGAAAAATGACTCGGCAAAGCGTCGCACTTTATGCCTACGTATTCTCATCGGAGAATGAGAAATCAGAGTCAACGTAGTTCGGCCTACGAAGGGGTATGGGGGAAGGTAGCTCGCCAAGACATCGCCATCTTGTGCCTACGTACTCTCAACAGGCATGAGAGATCAGAGCTCACGTAGTTCGGGAAACTACGGTTTATTTCCTGTCTTTTACGAAAGAAGTGTTTTTTATTGTGTTTGCGATTTCAACCGCACTAGAGACTATGACCTGAGAGTGAATGCATCGCATGTCACCCAAAGGGTACCATACTAAACATCCAGACTATGGAAAAGAAACTCTCCCACAATCTTTTCTCAGATAGCTTAAGGCTCGTAACGTACGAAAGAAATCATTCATGATTACTGTATCTTAAACTGTTTTGAGATGAGAAGAGAACAGGCCCAGCTAGGAGGGAGACTATCAAGTCCTACTGTTATCATGCCATGGATTCATCCTATGGTTGAGGTTTGAACAGGGAACTCCTAGATGTTGTCATGCATAGGTTTCAACCTAAAAGTCTATCATCAAATCCTTATCAAAGGAAATGAGAGTCCTAAGGGATCATGTCAATGATACACCAAAACAGACAAAGCATCAGCTTAACAGTAAAATGCATGCAATGCAAGTGAGGGAGGAAATGTGTGTGGGGCTTCAGCCTCCACAAGCTCGTCTCAACCTCAAGCCAGTCATGAAATAACAATAATCATACTGAAAAATAAACAACATGCTATCAAGCAATAAACAGTAAAGTGCAATCATACAGAAGAAAATGAGAACATGCTATCAAGCAAAATAAACCACATGGGCAAGGGAGCTGGGCTCTACCGAATACCCGCAAGCAAAGCCACGCAATAACAATACAAGCAGAGGGAGCGACTCAACCTCTAATGCAATCATGCTCTTAGACTGAACTTATTCTAGATGGACTTATTCTAATGCAACAGACAAATCAAGCAAAACACACAATACAGAAAAGAAAAACAGAGGAAAGCCTCAGCTCCTCCAGCAGCAACTCAGTCTTCAGACTTCAATCATCAACTGCTTTCCAGGTATCAACCCTACAATATGAGTTTCAACTCATCTTCTCCCTTAAGCTTCAGCTCCTTTGATCAGCTCCACCTTCAGGCTTCACTATCTTCAGGGATCTTCAAGTATCAACTTGATCTTCATGCTCTTCAAGCTTCAGCTGGAATGGCAGTCTTCAAGGATTCATCCTCTTCAACAATCTTCAATGAAGTCTTCATCTTCATGCTCAGGCTCTGACAGCTCTCAAGACAAATCAAACAGAGAAAAATCACTACTGGATAAGCTGGGGGATATTGAACTGCTTACTTGATCACCAAAGGTGACCTATAAGGGTTCAATATCAAATGAAGGGTTCCCTCAAAAGTTCTACCTCCTGGGTATAACACTAATCCCTCCAAAGGAGAGAGGGGTATACCCTGGAAGGACCTTGAATCATGGGGAGGAATGGATGTGAAGAATACTATCCATGTTTGAGAAAGAGATTATCTATCTAAGCTCTTCCTAGTCCTAACCCTAAAACAACAAAATGAAAAGAAGAACAAGCTCCTCCAAGCTCCTCCAATCTTCTAGCAATCTTCTAGTATGCTCCACCATGCTCCACAATGAGATGCCAAGCTCCTCAAACCAAAGGAAAACTCCAAAGCAAAGCAAACTAAACAAAACTTGCCCTAAAGGCCACACCAACAATCAATCAATTCAAAAATCAACCAAAAATAGTATATTATACTATTAAATCCTAATATAAATGCTAGGGGACCCTAAATGTCTACCCTTAAGTCCCATATATTTCCCATACACTAATTTGGCCTATAAAACCCAAAACAAAATTGTTCAAATTCAACCATGCTTCATGAACCCTAATTTTGATCACTCTAATCTCACCTAATCAAAACATCTAAAAATTAGTCCTAAAAATCATGAATTAAATCCTATGGGAACTAAGGCTCAATATCTAATCACACCAAAAAGAATGAATCAAAAAGATTAAGGGAAGGTCCTAAACTAAATTCTACAAAATTGAGTATCAAACTAAACCTCCTAAAAAAGCTATTTAAAAGAATAATATTCTAAAAATATAAAACTAAAAATAAAATGGAATTTTTATTTTTATTAATTTCTAGACAGGAATATAAACCTATAGAAAAAACAAGAAATGAAAAATATTAATTTTCCAATTTTATATGAATTATTTAATAAGCAAGAAAATAAAAGAAATTAAAATCAAGAAATTAAAATGAAATGGGGAGGGGGGTGTCAGTAGAAGAGGCGCTCAGTTCATTATTATGATGGGCTGGGAAGTGGTGGTGCAGATAGTAAATGGCGCTAGGCCCATTACGCTTTCATAAAATCATTTGAAAAATTAAAAGAAAAAGAATGAGGGTGCGGTGTATTTAGCAACGAATTCTAGTTCAAAATTGGTTTGGGCCGCTGGTGGGGGTGTGAGTATCAATGATTTGCTGAGCCCATGGTTTCTCATTTAATTAAACGCAGCGTTGCAGCTGGGAGGTTTCCCTCCGTTTTCATTTTCAAATAGGGGCCGTTGGATGAGATTAACAAGTCAATGATTCAGGATGATCTGACGGTTGTGACTTCGTCCCCTACCTTGAGCTAGGGTTTCCATGAAAAGAACCAGGTCCCATGCATGACCTTCAACCCGCTCGTTCCCTCTGGTTTCTCAATGAAATCCAAAACTTTAAAGACCAAAGTTGCTCCATTTCTCTCCCAGAATCCAACCATACCATTGGTTTCATCTAAAACCTCATAGATCTTCCCAACAGAATGCACGAAAGGTAGGGTTCCACCATGTTTTTCTGGTATCAACCTTGATGAAGCTTAGTTCTAACGGTGTAATCTTGTTCCTCATATTGTACTGGTTTCATTAAGCTATCACATGTTGATTAATACTCACTACACAGCCCAATCTTGATCTTGAAAGATTCATCACCATGTTATCAAACCTCATGAAACTCACTCAAATTCTCTGAATTCCATCATCTAACCTAACCTAACAGTTCTAACCTAATATTCTAATCATCTAACACCTAATTAAAGAGATGGCAATGAAAACACCAACCTGCTTGTTGGCTATGGCAGAGGTAGAAACACTCCAATTCAATGCTTGCAACCTTCCATGACTGATCTTCAATGGATGATGAGGGTTCTGTATGCAAAAAGATGGATGGATAAGGCTTGAATGTAGAGATCCAAGTCTGGTATGGATTCTTGCAAATTCAACCCTAGCTCTTCAATCCTCCATGGACAGGTCCCTGAATCAACTTGTAGGTACTCAACAATGCCAAGGAATTGTGAATGGAGAAGAAGGATGAACAGAATTGATGTGGATTGTATGAATTTACTCTTGCTTGCAATTGAAGTAACAATGGGGTTCTCACTTTCTTCTCACTCTCTTCACTGAATTCTCCAACCTCCTACTTCATTGTGAGCTTTTCAATATATAACAATCATTGGAAGATCCTAGATTCATCTAGAAGGTGCTAGAAAGTCATGGAATTTCTCATGTAGTGACATGTTGTATTATCTCATCTCATGCATTAAGACCTTTAATTTTGTGTCAAAATATCCTTACATGAGATATTGAGATGGTGTGAGTGCAAAACAAGCTGATTCCTTGCCTTTGGTGAAGTTTTCCAAAGTTGCCTTATGATGCAAGTCACATGATTACAAAGCAAGTCCTATTTTTAGACCTCAAATCAAAAATGTGTTTAAACAATTGTTTTTAAAATGATGTTTGGATTCAAAATGACATATTGTATGACCTATTTTGGATGCATAGATCCCCCAAACCAATTTCCAACTTGGATCCATTTAAGTTATAAGCCATTTTTAGGTCATTTTCACCCATTCTTGTCAATCCTTGCTACAAGCTTTTCCAACAACTTATGACCACTTTTCTAGGCTTAAAATGCCATTTTGAACAACTTTGATGTTTTGAGTTTTTTCATTTGAGGCTTGGAAGTAGGAGATATGGCCTTTGCTTAAAATGACCTATAATCACCAAATGACCAAAATACCCCTGTCTTGTACAAACCATAAGTTGAGTTCTACAAATCCTATCAAGTACTTCTAGTACTCTCTAGAAAGCTAAGAAGATTCTCTTCATTATTCATGTTGACCAAGAGATTATAGGAATCATCCTACTAGGGCAAACGTTGTCTGCAAGTTGGGTGACTTTTAAGGACCCAGATTCACACACCTCAGATGACCTGTAATTTGTCAAAACCATAACTTGAGCTCTGCATATCCTATCAAGGACTTCTACCACTCAAATTAAAGCTACGAACAAGCTCTACAACATTCATGTTTTGGGGAAGATGAGATAACAATCACATCTTGAGCTAAAACTGCCTGGAAGATAGGGATCAAATTAGGGGATTTTACACTGTCAATCCTTAGTAACCCTAGCTTAAAACTTCCCAAACTCTTCAATCATGATGATTTGGTCTAGGAATCATCCTTATAACATATCCATACATCATTCCATGATCTCATGGCTCTTGGATTAGGTCTCAACCTTCTCCAAATCTTCAGTTGACCTAGGGTTGACCCAGTCAAACCCTAATTCTACCATTCATGGTTGAATCTTCTGAATTCTTGCATAATGACCGCTCTGGGCTTCATGATGGCTTTCAAGACATCTCATAGGCTTTCTCTAAACTTCAAGTCCATTCTCAAAGTCTCAGAATCATCTGAGGAGCTCCCCCAACTCTCAAGTTATGAGACACACAACTCTGGTTTCAACCAATTCTTCTGAGGATCTCTTGAACTTCCTGATGAAGGTACCAACCTTCAAACACTTGATGGATAAATAAATGTTGGTCAAATTTTGGGGTGCAACAGCCTTGGCTATAGTTATCCCTAGTTGTTTGGGTGCTTCTTATCCCTCCGAGTAGATTTGTCTGCCCTAGGCAGAAAAAGCCTAATATCTCTGTTTCCCCATGAAGATTGATCCTCGTGGAAGACGGTTGTTTCAGCATATCCCATTTGAGTTCATACCTCAATGGTCGAGTCTCGCGTAACAGTTTCTCTTCAGACATTTCCTGAATTGAACATCGGTCCTTGGCAATCACATTGTGGACATCTCCAACTTTTGAGTTTGGATTAAGTGTGCATTTATTTTGCACTCAGTCCCCCAGGAAGGATCTCTATAAAGGTGCAGTTCTCCAACAGTGTTATCAGAACTTCTCAACAATGTGCATTAGAATTGCAAGCAGCTCTTTATTCGAGCAACTCATCTCAATCAGGAATGACTTCCCCAGTGAGTCTCATCACACAAGTTTACTTCCGTCAGCGACATCTCCCCAGAGAAGTAGAGGGAGCTTATTACATTAGTCTCTCTTTATTTGAGAAGGCATACATTACAATTCAACCGGCTCACATTTTTCTGAAGATCCCCGGTAAAGCATCACATCTACAAATTACTTTTACAGTCCTACAACAAATTACATCAACATTTACAATTTACAACAATTTACATCGACATCTACAATGAAAATTTACAAAGTACTATAAATTACAAAAATTCTACAATCTACAGAATTTTCAAACATTTCGAGTAGAGACTGAGACCAACTCATAGCACTCATACTATGATGCTCGGGGAAGTTTTACAAATTACATCAACATTTACATCAACAACAACTACAGTCTACAACGACAATCCTTCGAACATCTTTTAGTTCCTGGTTAATCTCGGCAGAAGATTCCCAGAAGACCTCGGCAGTAGGTAGTTCCTGGTTAATATCGGCAGAAGATTCCCAGAAGACCTCGGTTGTAGGTAGTTCCTGGTTAATCTCGGCAGTAGATTCCCAGAAGACCTCGGCAATAGGTAGTCCTATTTCATTTCCTGGTTAATCTCGGCAGTAGATTCCCAGAAGACTTCGTCAGAAGTATTTTCTCCAACAGACTTCAACACAGAATCTCGGCAGTAGATTCCTTACAGATTTTCACAGTACATACTTTGGCAAAAGTATCCTCGATTACGGTTACAAGTCTCGGCAGTAGACTTCTACAGATGATGTCTTGAATCAATTACACTTTGACATATACAGTAGATTCCTCCAGAGAATTTCTCTTCCAAGTTCCTCGCAACATATTTACAGACACTTTGTGATTGCCAATCTTTCTCCGTGGAGTCTCGCTTTGTTGAGTCTGTGCTTCCCGTGCGTTGTGTCCAGTTTCTCCCTTATGGCGCCATTTCTCCATAAGACCTTGTGTCTTGCATTTTCATATCATTGCATATCACTTGCATCCGGTATCCTCTTAGGGCCAAAAATTCGTGCAATGTTTGTATTTAAGTCCCTCCTATCTCGTCGAGACGGAGATTTCGATCTCCATATCTCCGAATAGGAGTAACTTAAATAGGGGCATCTGTTGCACCCTAATTTTTGACTTTAAGATCCCACCTCCTTGCATTTTTTTTCTTACATGTTATTTTTTATACTTTTATATACATGCTTTATACGACTAACTAATTTGTGCAGATGCAGTAATTACAAGTGGAGACAACATTCACCTCCTTAATTTAACACTTCAAGACGTGATTCAACAAATGGGATTCAGATTGATTTCTAAATAGGCTCGTTAAGATGGAAAGAGTTTTCCATGTTCAAGTGCAAATATTATACCAACGACCAAGGTGACCAAGTTTATGGGATTTGAAAGTTTCGGGCATTAATATCAGTTACCAGGTTCAAACTCACGAGGGACGAATTCGTAAGCGTCTTTCGTAAAGGGCACGATACGAATGAAGTAATGATTTGGGCAAAGTGTCTCTAGCTTTTGAGAGCATCACTACTCATGGTTGGATTTTTTAACTAGGTGGAAGTCCCTCAATTTAAGTTCATGTTTTGCCGTGGTACGTTTATGGGTGCATAAGAAATGAAGAATAAATGAAGATGACGCTGGGCGAATTTACTACCCGAGACTCGTTAAAAGTCAAGTTTGTTACTTTTAGTTTTTTTTCCAAGCTATTTATGATCTGCTCAAAGAAAGGAAATGGGGTTTCTTGCGAATTAGAACCAACCACAAGAAGGCAACTGCTTCAAATATTATTTGTTTAGAGTTCTTCAAGTACACACGTGATATTGTGCACGTTAACTAAAGATTATACTGGCACTACACCAAATGAAAGCAAACATATACACTTAAGTTACAGATAAAGCTACTACATTAATACTAGTGTGTCTCTCGCACTTCACCAACAGCTCACAATCCTTGGGACATCTTAGCATGATTATTCCACAGAAAGCTCATGGCTGCTCCAGCCTACATTTATGTCAGTAAGACAATTATTCACAACCTCTTTTTAACCGGAGTGCTAACACGCTAATAAAGGAGGATTTATAATTACAAAGTCATGACCGATGTTTGGCCGCACATCACCAACCAGAACTAGACAGCTGCACACAAAGAAAGTTAGATCAGAACAGAGTAAAGAAATTGGATGCGCATCGAGGAAGACGTTCATGGACTCACCTCTCTCGTATTAAGTATCAGGGACACCTCGATGCAGTACCAGTGCCATTGGATCACGTGTCCAAGCATTGAAGCAGTGAGGATCCGCTTTTCTTTTCCTGCATCAGAAACAGCGAGGGATCAGTATACGGTTGCAAGCAGCGACACCGATTCAAAAGAAATACAAGTCATGCTTAATAGGGATACCGACCGCAAATTCCACCGGTCAATCAACAAATACCTCCACCACGGAAACATATTCAATTATCCCAGTTATATCCTCAAGCTCCGACGCCGCATCTCACGTTGATTGGTAGGCAAGAACTGTAAGGAAGAGCTTGACAAGTGCCACTTCGACCTGTTGTATGAGCTTTTCACGCCGACATTCATCCAGAACTAAACCTGCATAAGGAAAGACAGAGTACTTGAATCAATCCAGGAAGCGCAACCATTTGTTCCAATGACATCACAACAATTTGGACATACTGTTCTTCAGGGCCAGCAATTGCAGTATTCTCAACAAATGCAACGGCTGCCTCCAAGACGAATTCAGCCCGGTCATCCCGTTTCGTCACCACAGGGTATACCTTTGCCAAAATTCAAACAAACAGACCGTTTCCATCTGTTCCACAACGTGCACAACAAGTTGATTCCCTGCAGAACATTAAAAACTATCAAGCGTTACGTAAAGACCATAGTGATTCTTCGATGTGTGATTCAATTCAAAACGGTCCCGATGCAGATTTAAACTATGCTGTCAAAGTTCAAAGGAATTCCTTACCCCATAAACCTTCGAAGGAAGTGTTCAAGAGATTCAATCATAAAAGCATGAATTCTAAAAGATTAAGGCAACTACAGAACGGTATCAACTCAAACACAGACGCACACTGTCGGTTCGCGATTAACCTGCATCACAGTAGGAGAAATTGAGATTCACAAATGTCTTCCTGACTACACCACATAACTGGAAGCGATAAAATCAAGTACGAAGAGAGTCAAGAAATAACCTTTTAAAGTTGATTTGTCGGTTGTCGTTCATAACCTCAGCTGAGTCACAAGTATTATAGGCAATCCCCTTCACCGATGACACCACTCTACTTTGATGACAACTTGACCAATCATGATGTACGGTTCATCGGTATCAACGACACCTTCTCTTTGCGCCAGAGTGACGAAAGTCAAAGCGAGTTGTTAGGCCGTGGTCAGTGTACTCTGCAATACAATAGAAGAAGTTGAGTACCGGGTATCTCAACCAACATTTCCGAAACCAGCTATGCTCCATTAGCCTCTGCGATTCAAATTCCCTTTTAAATAAGATATCTAGAGCATCGTTGGTACCAAAATCAAGCTACATTGCCAAACCTGCTGCCTCATGGCTTGATGATTTCCTTGTATGGATATCACCGGAAGCTCTTAGTTGCTGTCGGAAGTTCACAAGTAATTCGTATTGTCCACCTGATGATCAGCCACCTTGTTATTTCTCAGATGAAGGACCGTGTGAGTTTGGTGGAGTGTGCAAAGACTGTACAACATATTTTCGCCACTCGGATTTGGTTAATGATCGTCCATCTACAGCAAAGCTTACACCGTAGCATCAAATCAAGAATGGAAATGAAGAAAAAGAATCAAAAGAGAAAGATTCCAGACTTACGAGATTGTCGATTTATCTTCGAAGTATGCCAATAATATTGCCCACATATCAGGGAGTCATCTGTTCTTTAGATTCCTGCACCAACAACCAATTATCCAGCATATACAGAATAAAGATGATAAGAGGGAATTAACATTGATACCAAGTTTCCAATTTGATTCCAAACACGACACTTTTAATTGGAACATCTTCAAACTTATGCACACGACCCAACATATGATAGTCTTCATAGTTTTGTATTGGAAATTTAACCTGCAGATTAACCCAACCTACCTGCAACCGTGTGAAAAAACCATCAGACTTCTTCAATTTCGAAATTAAAATTTGATAAACAAGGAAGCATTCATGACACACTAAATCCCAGACAATCTGAAAACGGCATGTTTCACAACAACATTCATCACATTTGAAACGTACACAAACATGTTCGATTGAAGTATAAAGTACCATTATCACATGGAGTCATGACTTTACTTTCTTTCCAAAACAGTGCCCGACATAATAAGATGAAAGAGGAAGGCTTTTGAATAACCATAGACGAGATCAACAACCTTCAATTCAGGAAATCAAACTTTAATTAGTTGAGACTATAAAACCACATACGCATCCACACAGTTGAAAAGGGGGCAGAAATCAGGAGCCCACCAACAATTTCGAAACACAAAATCTAAAATTGAAACCCTATAGATCAAAGAAGGAGAAAAACTTATCTTTTCCACTGTCAAAACCTTCAAAGCCCTCATCGCTTCACAGAGTCGCCGAGAACCTCCCTCTTTTCCACCATCGTCGCCGTCTTTGGGAACCGCATCCACACACTCAAAACCGTCGCCCACCTCTGAGAAACAACCGCAAATATCTCTCGCCGCCAAAACCATCGCCGGGCGTCCATCGAAAAACCTTCGCGAACCATTGTCGTCCTTGTTCTTCACTCCTCCAACCGAAAACCTACAAAACACCGTCGCTCTGTAAGTGATATTTCGTAAAATCCATTATAATATTTGATGTGTTTCTCTCTGTGATTTCAGGAGGAAGAAGAAAAATGGTGAAGGAAACGGAAGAACTAAGATCAGAGATCGCGTCGAAGGGGACGAATTGGGAAACGAACGAAGACTAGGGTTTTCGTTTCCATTTTTTGGTCTTGTGTAATTTTTGTTGTAATAATCACATACGCGAACGCACACACTAATTACCACGCACCTCACACCATATCACCACGATCCCCAACAGATCAGATCCAACGATCCCGATCGCCCGCCTACCATAGACCCTCATAAGCTCGCACGCGCACAATCACACGAATTAACCTAATTAACTATTTTTTTTAATTACCCCCTAACCATCTCTTAGTCGGTTTTCATTAAAGTAAATCAATCCTTGTATATAAAATCAAGCTATTTTTTTTAATTAGTTAACCCACTTTTTAAATTAAAACCCCCTTTTCTAGAAAAAATAAACTAATAATTCTTTTTCTAAATAAATAAGGGTATATCTATTTACTTTAATCTATTTCTTACTTAAAACGACTTTTTTTGATAAATTATAATAAATCTTTTATTTAATCTAAATTAACTTCTATCTTTTATGATAATATCTGAAAAATTATTTTTACATTCATTTATTTAAATCAATTCACATTTAAAATATTTTTGATAGGTTGAATTGAATTAACTTTTTTTAACGTCAATCCATTAATAAAAAAAAATCAACTTTTACTAACACTTAAATAATTAATTAAACTAATTCACCTTCATTTAATAATTATTTTATCTTTAAATCCCAATTAAATCAACCTAATAACCTTTTTGCAATTTATTTACTAAAAACACAACAATTTTTAAACCATTTCAAATCTAAATTAATATATAAATAAAAAATCACTTTTTAATATTAAGACCTTTTATTAAAAGAAAAGAAAACCTAAAATCCGACTAATTTATAATTTTATCTCATTTCACTAATTTGAATCAATTACAATCTCACTAAGTTATAACTCAACTAAATTAATATAACTCTTTTAAAATCAATCGATTAAAATTAATCAACATCGTAAAATCAATCGTGCACTCACGACACATGCACCTACACTTAGTGCTTTCATGCGTATGTATGCTTTATTCTTATCTGCTCTCATTTATCCACAAAGCACACACTCACCTAGCGCTTTCATGCGTTCATGTATGCCTTTATTTATCCGCAATTCCTTTATTTACCGCAATTTATATCTATCACCATTGCATCGCATCGCATTCCGTCCAAAGGAAAAACCTACACATAATTCAACGTTGTGTGTAGTTGCATTTACATTTGCATCATTATCCCCCTCGATCCTTGATCTCATTCAAGTCGATCTCTAAGATAGATCCTACCCCATAGGAAGGACCATTATCTCTACAACTTAGACAAACAAACGACACTACAAACTTTTCAAACACATTAGAGAATAGATGTTAATCATCTTAAGTGAGATATAATCTCCACCCCCACAACAATACAATCAAACATGTAGGGACTTTGCCTTAAGAGCGATAAAGGCATACTCGTCAAACAATCTGAGTACTTAAGCCATTTTCTTAAGACGATGCAAAGACTATTTTCCTACACCTTGTGGCGGTTACATCTCCCTTAAAATGAAGACACATATCTTCTCCTAAAATCAATCAAAACAACTACCCTAAACCCGTAGGAACTTTGACCACAGTCAAAGAGCTCCTCTAACCCTTTAGGGGAACTACAAGTACTCTGATTCCACTCCCGTAAGGATATGTAGGCATAAGATGCGACATCTTATCGAGTATACTTAGAAATAAACCACTAGGGTCTCTAATCCTTTAAGCAGATAACACTTAGCAATAAACAAACATAAAACAAGAGGTTCCTGTAGAGTACTACAGAAACTTAGGATGCTAGTACCTTCCCTAAGTTTAACCAACCCCCGAACCTAAAACAATCTAGCTTGCATTTGCATTGCATTGTGGGTATTTCGATATTTATCCCTTCCTTTGGACAAATCAAAGATCGGTTTCAAAATGAATTAAAGATTCAAACTAATCAATAGTTTGGTATCCAATTTTCACCGCGACATATGTACCAGTCCAAAGATGCTCTGATCAGACTATCTTGGAAACAGTGAATCATGAGCTTGTCATCGGTGATATGAGGAGTCATTCTTCTGCAGAACATAACCAAATGTAGCTTCGGACAACTATCCCCTTTGTACTTCTCAAAATTGGGCATTTTGAACTTCGGAGGCAATACAAGACCTGGCACCAAACACATGCCTGCAGCATTCAGATCAAGAGTATTCTTATTTACCAGGGCAGCCATCTGATCTTCCAACGTCTGAAGTCTTCTCATATACTCAGCAGTCAGTGGGTCCTGAATATTAACCTGCGGAATAACTCTTGGAGATGGAATAATCCTTGGAGAATCTGGCGTAGAGAAAGTAGAATTGTGATACTCTGCGTCATTGAAAGAACATGGACCTCTGACAGGGGTTTGCACTGGCTGAGCAACATTGTTCATCTGAGCTCTTTGACCATTGTTTCCTCCTCCATTTATAGTTGTTATGGCTTCCATGACCTGACTCACCTGGTACTTCAACAATTCAAACTCCGCCCGAGTAACAACCAAGTTCTACTCTCCTGAAGCCATGATCTTTCCAGATACTAACTCAAGTCCAATACGAATGTCGGGAAATCAACTGATGAAGCGGAAAAAAACGGGTAAGCTCCCTATTCCAACTGAGGATGAATATGCAAAATGAAATGCAAATGAAAACAGTCATGCAAAAATGCAAAATGCACACACAAGGAACCAAGTGCCCCTGGCTGAGAAGTCCAATCCATAATACTGGTCTTAACCAGACCATAACACTGCTCAAGCCTGGTCTCAATAAGCCAAAATGGTACTCGAACCTGGTCTCCAATAGACCCCATAATGTTGTCCTCAAATACCACTGAGTCTCAATCAAGAAAACCGGTAATCTGGAGGTCAAGTTACCTGCATGCCCCAACCCCTCTCACAGGTAGGTGTCCTAATAACTGACACAAGGTATGGCATCCTATGCGGTCGTTGGCGTCACAGACTTTCAAGACTGATGATACGATACCCAGAAGGTGTGGCATCATCATGTCCTGAAGAGGCCTCACTTAGCCAACTTCCAAATGATCGGTCCCCGGAGTCGACAATCCAACTAACCAACAACCCCCTCAACCCAAAGGGTTGAAAAAGAAGTCAACCAGAAGAACCTCGTCTGAGCGTGGATTTCATGAGACACTAGTACATGCAAAGCATGCACGCGCCCACTAATTTCCACTCTAATTCTAGGTGCACTCAAGCCCAGGTCCGACTTATCTCTCAATCATAGATCCCCTCATACCCACAACAATAATAATAGAAATATAATGCTGAAAATAAAATACAAAAACGTAAATCCATACAAAATCCTCGACGGGAAAACAAGCGCTAGGATTGACTCTCTTAAGGGACGTTGGATCCCAAATGCATGAGGAACCATCGCAGTCCCCAACAGAGTCGCCAGCTGTCGCTACTGCGAAAATCGGCGCCGACTGAACAGAAGAGTCGCCACCGTGCGTTATTTATCCCAAAGGAGGGAAAGGAAACGCTCGAAGTAAACCTACCGCAAAGACGGGAAAGGAATGGTCATCGCAACCAAATCCTGGATTCGGGAGTCGATTACGCAAGGGGAAGGTATTAGCACCCCTCACGTCCGTCGTACTCGACGGGATCCACGCTTGTTTTCTGGTACGGATTGTTATTCTATCTATTCTACAGGTCTGAGGTTAAAAGAAAATAAAATGACTCGGCAAAGTATCGCACTTTATGCCTACGTATTCCCGTCTGGAACGAGAAATCAGAGTCAACGTAGTTCGCCTACCTACGGGAAAGGACGGGAAGGTTGCTCGCTAGGATATCGCATCCTATGCCTACGTACTTTCATACAGCATGAAAGATCAGAGCAAACGTAGTTCGGGCTACGGAAGACACAGATTTGTTTGACTGTTTTTTATCCTTCTGAAAAAGGTTTTCTCCTGATTATGGGTCCAAGCGGACAAAAATGACTCTTTGATTGGTTTACAGTATTTTACGCAAGAACTGTCTTTTATTGATGTTTAACCTTTTATTGTATTTTTTGATTGTTTTGAGGAAGAAGAGAAACAACAACTCTAAAAACCTATGGTTAAAATGGGAATCAAAATCTATCCTAGTGCTATCATGCATGGGTTAACGCCTAATGTCTGTCATATTTCTCTCTTACGCAGAGAGAAACAGAGATCCTAAGGGGATAAACGGAAAAGAAACAGCACATACAGTAAAGCAGTAAAATGCATGAATGCAGCAGTACAAGCGAGGCAAGGGAGTCCCACTCAACCTCGAACCTAGAAAACAATAGGCAAAGTGAAATGGCTTCACTTCAAACCTAAGGGGAAAAATTAACAAACAATACAACAAAGAAAATAAAACCCCAAAACCAGCCCTGAAAGCACACCAGCTCCAATTGAACTTCCAAAATCAAACTCCAATGGTACCCAAGCCACAACAAGCTTCTATCTCCAAGAAATCACCCAAGCTCAAGCAAGCACAGAATCTTAACCAGTTGACAGCATCAAACAGCAGATAGCTCCAGACAGCAGTAAACCCTAGCTTTAACAGTTGCACAGATTTGACATGAACAATCTTCATCTTTGTCAATCTTTGATCTTCATCTCTGTCTTCAATGGCTTCTTTCTTCAAGGCAAGCTCTCCTAGATGAGAATTGATTTATCAGAATAACTTGAATGTCAAACAGTTCATTGACGACCAAAGGAAGTCTATGAATAGTTTAGCATTAAAGAAGAGTGGTTCTCTCAAAGTTCTACCTCTAAGATAAGGCCACTTATCCCTCCTAAGGAGGGAGGTGAATACCATAGAGGGACTTTTAATCATTGAGAAGAATGGAAGCAAAGGAAGCTATCCATGTTTATTGAAGAATTTGCATTATTCTAAGGCTTTACCTATCTCCTATTATTTCCTATGTCTTCAGTCAGCATCTAGCTCAAGCAATCCTCATGCATCAACCTTGATCTTTGTATTAAATCTTCTCCATTGATTCTCCATGCTCCACAAGCTCAATCCAAGCCCACACCCCAAATATAAAACCCAAAAGCCCAAGCAAGCAACATAAACCCTAAATGGGAACACCAAACAATCACACACTTTGCAAAATATGCTAAAAATAGTAAAATAGTAATTAAAATTCTAGGATTTATTCTAAGGGGATTTCTACCTTTACCCTACATACCCTATATGCCCCATACTCTAATTCAAGCTAGAAACCCAAAAATAAAATGGTATAATACACCTATGTTGAGTTTGAACCCTAAAACTATCACCCTAATGTTTTCTAATCAAAACTAAACAAGATTTAATCACAAAAATGTGAAATAAATCCAAGGGGAACTTAATGTTTTAATCTAACTAGTACAAAAAGAATGGAATCAAAATATGGAAAGAAATGCCTAAACAAAATTCAACAAAATGTATGTACAAACAAAATGAACATAAAAGCAATTAAAATGTAAAAAATCACCATAAATGGGAAAAAAAAATACCTAAAGTAATATTTTTATTTTTCACAATATTCTTGAAATCATTATTAAAATGAGGGGAAAAATACCAGGCTAAAATGATCATTTTTGTATTTTTTATGAATTATTTGGTGAATTATATACAAATGAAAAGAAAATGGAAATTCAATTTAAAATGGAAAAAACAGGGGGTGGAAAAAGCAACTTATTTATATTCAGAAACAAATTGGGCCCAGGATGGGGGTGCAGGAAGCACTGCGCTGGGCCCATGTCTTATTAAGAAAAACAACAAAAAACTAATAAGCCAGGGGTGTACGAATAGCCATGCCTTAGCTTGCACTTTCTCTGATGGGCCCCAAACTAGGGGTGTTGATAGCAGTTGGGTTAAGCCCAAACAAAATCAAACCAGGGAAGGGGGTGATGAAGGAAACAGAGGGAGTATGGTTCAGTAAAAATGGTTTGGGCTTAAGCCCGAAGTTCATGATAGTTCACCTTCAGCAAACCTCACAAACCCCAAAACTAACTAACCTTAACTGGACGAACACTGTTCATCTTTCCCCCAAGTTGAAACCCTAGCGCCGTTCTCTGAAACCTCAGAACCTCTCACTCTGAAACGCTCCAGAAAGAAACCTCACCAATCTCTCACACTCACGAATTTGATCATCACCCTCACCAAATTGTTCATAAAAGCCCCACTCATCACAAACACAAACTAACGCCTCAACCTCTGAGCCCAGATTGAACCCCCTAAACCCACGTTCGCACCAACATTATCTACCCTAAAAAATCTCCAGAGAACAAAACAAGAAAAACGATAGATGATGAGTTCGAAATGGAAACCTGGAGGTGTGACGCGAACGGCGACGAATGGAGTCTGGTATGAAGTTTATAGCAGCTTCTGGAAGCTCTGGCTGAAATTTTCAAAGATTTACGGCGGCGACGTTGTTTGTTCGATGAAGATCCTTGAAGCAATTTCTGGAAACCCTAGCTGAAGGTTGAAGGATCTGGAGATTGGATGTCAAATGATCTTGAAGGTTCTTGTGACGAACATGAAGGGGACGAACACAGATTGATGAAAGTATCTGGAAAAACTTGATTGAAGCAATGAAGTTGATGAAGTTCTAAATCTATGGCCACGCGATGATCTTGATGAAGTTCTCTTAGGGAAAGATCTACTGGATATTCTTGACACGAGATGACGAATCTGGATCAGAAGAGATGGATCGGTGGATTTTCCGGCGAGTTTGGGGTATTTGCTGATGAAGGTTGATCGGAAGTAGATCGGAGAAGAAGATGAAGTTAGGTGAATTTTCTGGGATTCTGGGTTTTTGCATATTCCGGTGAGTGTTGTGGTCTTCGGCGGTTAGTTGTGGCGGTCGGAGTCAGTTGGAGCGGTGGTCGCCGATCTTTGCATGGCCGGCGGTGGGATTCCGGCGATGTGATGCGGTGGCAAGAGGGTGAAGGATAGTGAGCCACGTGTGGGGAGTGAGGTCTGAGAGAGTGGTGACGTGGAGCGCATGCAGAGTGAGAGAGAGAGAGAGTGAGGTGGAAGGGAATTCTGGCGTACGCGTGGCAGGGCTTATATACGACACGTGGCGTGGATCTGAACTTGGGCCTGATCTGGATAATTGCTGGCCCATTGGACTAATTTCTGGCTTAATGATGATTAGAGACTGATTAAAACTGAAAAACCTGATTAATACCTAAAACTAAAATTAAAATAAAATCTGATTAACATCTAATTAACTCTAATTAACAAAAAACGAAAATTAAACCTAAACTCCTAATTAAAATCTAATAAACCCTAATTAATCCTAAAATGAAAATTAAAAATAAAATCTAATTAATCTAAAAAAATCTAAAACTATTATTTAATATCTAAACAATTATTTTTAAAACCCTAATTAATTCTTAAAAAAAACAAATAAAATCTAAAAAAATTTAATCCTTTTTCTTTTTTAAATTCAATCTATTAATTTGAAAAACAATTAAAACTAATAAAATCTAAAACAACTAATCTTTATTCTTAAAAAAGAAACAAAAATAAAACTCTAATAAAATCTAAAGAAAAACAATACTATCTATATTTTTTAAAATCTATCCTCTTTTTTTTTAAAAGAAAAAATAATGTCTATTTCTATCTATTTAAAAAAACTATTAAAAGGACATTAACATCTAAAAACTTTAAAATCTATTATATCTCTAAAAAGGAAAAGAAAATTTATTTAAAATTCTGAAAATTATATTAAAAACTCTATTAAATCCAGAAAAATCCAATTAAATGCATTAAAAATCCAGAAAAATAACAGAAAAATCCTAAAAATGCCAGGAGGCCGATTAAACCAAATAAAACCCAATTGCGCAACCGTAGCGAAACTCGGGCACCGAGATGGCCTAAAAACACAGGGAACGAGCACCACTTCTCAACAGACTTTTATTCCAACCGGCCTGAACTGCCTGAGATGCCAGGGGCTATAATCCCAATAAAAATCAATCTGAATGATAAGAATGCAATGCATGGCGTATGCGAATGCAAAATGCGTCGAAACATAAATCAGATACGGAGACCGGTTGGTCAAATTTTAGGATGCAACACACACGAGCCATCTGCTCACCGTAATCCTCTCGGGAATTACCACAATCGCACAAGATTGTCCACATTCGACCATCTTGTCCCACATCTATCAAAACACCAAGACATCATTGAACCAGAACATGATTCGTTACTAAAACATATACATAATTGACTTCTCAAACATAATTAGATATAAAAATATTGGGAAAACAATTCCATTATCTATCCTATGTTATATCTCTGTTCATTAGCTTTCCAACGCTTTGAACGGGGGTCAAAACAGACTTACGGATCCAAAGTTACGTCCAAAACAATTTCGACCGAAAACATGAACATCCGTGACGGGCAGAAAGACGCTGTTACGCTCCGGAACTGATATTCACCCAATTATTCTTGTGAATCACTTACTCAAAGCACCCAAAACATCACTAAAACATTCCTAAGGTTATACGGCAATAACGACACAACTTCTATGGTTTATTATGCTCATCTGGCAACATTTGCAACACATAAAACACTATTTCCTGCAATTGCTCTGAGTACTTCAGAGTTACCCACATTTGAATATTCTTATTCCTATAGGGACAACATATTACAATTTTTCCTTCAATTACACCCTACGACATTAAAATTACTCACTATCTAATATTTAACCCCTTCAGGATCAGACATATAACAATGTCAAGGTTCTGGTCACGAAGGTTCAATTTCCCATAAGTTTTTCCCTACAAGCACATATTAATATTCAACGATACATATCATTTGACCATTTGGCCATAACCTCAGATTCTTACGGTTACCTCCCTATTTCCCACAATTAACCCACATCCCTAAACCTTAGGGAAACCTTAGAGTATCGTACTAATAACGATATAACACATTCATTTCTACATATTTGCCCAAATCCCTAAAAGTTCAGATTTCCAGATCTACTACTCACTAGTATTCTATGACAACATCAAGGATTTCTCACATGAATTTCGTATTAATTCTGGTTTCGGATACACAAAACATCATACAAACAGTATTCAACAATAACAGAAAATTTGAGAACAAATCAAGTTACGAAAATTGGATTCAAGAATCCTCAAGAACACATAATTCCTATGAGAGAAAGGACCTCTCACTACCCTCTCATGTTAATTCACCCATATTGAAATCCATTCTCCCCCCTTACCTCGATTAATTGCTCAATCGTTGAAGAATCTTGAAGGATTGACAGCCCTAGCCTCCTTCTCTTCCTCCTTGTTCTTCTTCTCACTTTTTCTCCCAAAACCTTTCTCTGGCAGTTTATCGTGTTCTAATTCTCTTTCTCCAAAAAAACTTCTCTATTTCCTTTAATCCCTTATTTCTTATTTTATTATTTAAATCCTATAATAATAATAATAATAATAATAATAATAATAATAATAATAATATTCTCCCACTAATAATAATATTCATACTAATAGTAATAATATGAATAATAATATTCCACCAAATAATATTACTAATACGAATAATAATAATAATAATAATAATAATAATAATAATAATAATAATAATAATAATAATAATAATAATCTCATTAACATTATTATTAATAATAGTTGGAATAAAATTAATCACTATAATGCTCTTGATATCATAATTAACTTACTCCTTTATCTAGGTCCACAGTACCCCAACTAAGGTCACCTCTCTCCCTTACTCCTAACCTCATACCCTTAATTAAGGACACCACACAACTACACCTCACAGAAAATACCAAAGCGACTGAATAATTTAAATGGGGTGTTACACCATCAAGTCTCTATGAAGTAGTTCTAGAATCCTTGAAGTAGTCAGATGTTATAGCTTTTTGTGTGACATCTTGGTTTGCTTCCCAATCTGACATTTACCACAGATTCTTCCTCCATCAATCTTAAAATTAGGGGTATCTCTGACTGCTGCATTTGACAAGACTTTCTTCATCTTCTGTAGATGACCAAGTTTTTTATGCTTCACTTCATCTCTATTTGACATCAAACATGTGGATGATCACTCTGTCTCTACAAGAATCCACAAATAGCAATTACTCTTAGATCTGGCTCCCTTCATGATAACTTCATCTTTATCATTTATTACCAGACACTCAGATTTAGTAAAGTTAACCTTGAGACCTTGGTCACATATTTAACTGATACTTATTAAATTTATAGTCAGTCCTCTAATAAGCAACACGTCATCAAGACTGGGCTGCCCAGTATAGTCCAGCTTTCCAACACCCTTTATTTCACCTTTGGATCCATCTCCAAAAGTGACATAGCTAATGGCATGTGATTCAATGTCGACCAAAAATTTCTTGACACCAGCCATGTGTCTAAACAGCCACTATCAAAATACCACCCCTCTCTAGTAGAAGCTCTTAGAGAGGTATGATCTATGAGAGCAGCAGTGCCATTCTTGGGAATCCACTTCTTTTCTGCTTCACCAACAACCTACATCTTTATGGGTTGTGAAGCAGATTTGGGATAGCCATGTAACTTGTAGCAGTAAGGTTTATGTGATTAAACTTACCACAATGATGACATTTTCAGTCTTGCTCCTTGAGGAATTCTTCTGATGCCTTTGTTGATGTTGGGACATCTTTCTTGACATCTTTCGATTCTGCTTTCTTTTAGGATGAGCAGAATTCAATGTTGGCTCTTTTCCTTTATTCATCACAAATTGATCATTATAACCAATCCCTTTTATATCTCCAGCATTTCTCCCAAATTGAAGAATCTCATCCAACACATTAGAACTGCTATTGAGCATTCTTACAGTTTAAGTCATATTGTCAAGTTTAGAATTGAGCAATACAACTTCTTCCTTCAGATCAGAGATGGTATCCATGTGTTTCAATCTTTCAGCCTCAAGCCGAATGGTAGAATCATGTTGATCCTCTCCCAAATGACATACTTCCGCACTTCTGATGCACGACTCTCTATATGAGCTATCCAGTTCTTCAAACGTGAGTTTTTCAACATCTGATTCTTCATCAAATACTCCAGTAAGAGCATAAACATGTTTAGAAGATTCTCCTTTACTTGAAGAATCATCTTCAGACCATGATATAGACAATCCTTTCTTCTCCTTCGTAAGAAAGGTAGGACACTCAGATTTTATGTGTTCAAATCCTTCGCATTCATAGAATTGGATTCCTTTGCCTTTGTTAGCTTTCTCTTCAGTTTTAGACCTTCTAAAATCCTTCCTTTTGTTGATTTCGGATGACTGAGTCTTGACATTTGATCTTGACTCCCCATCCATCCTCTTTAACAGTTGGTTATACTATTTTCCAAGTAGCACAATAACTTTAGACAATTCTTCCTTGGAATTTGGTTCACGTTCACCTTGACTAGACACCAAGGCTATGCTTTTCTTCTTTTCAGATTTCTCATTGATTTCCAATTTAAAAGTCTGGAGAGATCTCGTGACTTCATCCACCTTCATGGTGTTTATGTCTTGAGCTTTTTCAATGGCAGTCACCTTCATGTCAAATTTCATTAGAAGATATCTTAGGATTTTTTGGACCAACTTAGCTTCTGGAATCTTTTCTCCTAGATCACTTGAAGTATTGGCTATATCAACAATATTCATGTGAAAGTCTTGAATACTTTCATCCTTCTTCATCTTCAAGTTCTCAAACTTGGTTGTAAGAAGTTGAAGTCTTGATGATTTCCCTCTAGATATTCCTTCATGAGCAGTCTTCAAAATCTCCCAAGCATCTTTGGCAACAATACAATTCTTTATCAATCTGAAGATGTTCTTGCTCACTCCATTGAATAAGACATTCAAATCTTTGGAATTACCCTGAGCTAACTTGTCATCTTCATCATCCCAGTCTTCCTCAGGCTTTATCATATCAGTAATCTTACCTTCCTGATGTTTAGCCTTTGGTGGATCCCATCCTTTGACCACAGATTTCCAAGCTTTACCATTCATAAAATTAATAAAGGCCACCATGCGCACTTTTCAACATTCATAGTTGGATCCATCAAGGATGGATGGTCTGTTCAATATTCCTCCTTCCTTGTCCATTGCACCAGAAAGTAACTTCCCTGAATTTCACCCAGATATAGAGCAGGATGCCTGCTCTGATACCAATTGAAATTCTGGTATGCAGATCTCAGATGTCCTAAGAGATGTCGAGACAATTGATCTTTGCTTTAAGTACAATGACAAGAATGAGCACAATAAAAAGTGTAGAAAGTAAAAGAACACACAGTAATTGTTAAGCCAGTTCAGTGTACAATAACACCTACGTCTAAGGGCTACCAAGCCAGGAATGAAATCCACTAGGTAGTATTAATTCTAAGATAAACAACCTCGGGTTTACAACTTATCACTTAATCAATACCCGTGCTTAATTTCTACCTAAGACTTTCCTAGGTATGAGACCCCTTTCAATTTCCTTTCAATCACAACAGTGACAGAAATTACAACTCAATGCAAAGAGTCCAGCTCTAGTATCAACACAATACGAGAGAGGCTCACCAATACACAAATCTTAAAACTCACTAAGAAAAAATGTATTTTCCACATTTTTATTAGGTTAAATCCATTCTATTTATAACCATAAACTAGACTGGATTTGAGCTTTAAAGACGCAGCAATTCTGTTACACAGAATCTGCAACTTATTCTCCTCAAGAATAGTTTCTTCAATCCAAAGTTTCCTAAAATGTCTCCACACTTAGAAAACGGCATCTTCAAATTCAAACAGAATCTCTGATTCCTCAATCTTGAATGCCACTTAGGATAAACAAATATTCCCACAATATTCTAAAATCAGGAAATAAATTAGCAGTATCAAAACTGTAAAGTAACAGACAAAGATGTCGAATCATCATGATAGGACATCTTGTTCAACATCTTGTTCTTCAGTTTTTCTTCATGTTAGGACATCTTGTCCAACATCTTGCTGTCAAATTAGTTTACTAAAATTAATTCCAATCTCAAGAGCTTGGACTTATCAATTTCCAAGAATGAACGAGCAAGCTTTCCAATTTCCAGTCTTTTTTTTGTTGGTAGGTTTTTTCTGATACTAATGGTTCCATCTTATGTATAAATTTCAAAAATTATTTTTATCTTTGTTATCTTCAAAGATTCAATTACCAACAATGCTTCAAATTGAAACCAACATGACTTTGTGTCATGATTCTTGATTTTGCAAAAAATTACAGTTAAATATTGCTGATGGTGATGGAGTCTAAGTTGCAGTCACGTTACTTTTTTTTTTCTTTTTCTTTTTTTTACCAATGAGGGTTTA